>CM052710.1:56968990-57034361 GCA_028551405.1 Uromys caudimaculatus | reverse complement strand
GTTTGCGATTGTACGAGGAATAGTTATATCATGTTAAGCATATTTATGACCTTGTTATTGTTTCATGTGGATATGAGATATTATTTATGTCAAGTTGACAAGGGGTGGATTGTAGTGGCTATTTCTGATTGTCAACTTGACTATATCTGGAGTGAATTACAATCCAGAATTAGAAGGCTCACCTGTGATCTAGAACTTGAGTCTGGAAGACACAAGTTTCAGGTGTGGTGGTACACACACCTCTAATCTGGGCCACACCTGCTGCTGGAGATCTACGTAAGGACATTGGAAGGAGGAAGATTCAATCTTCTTCGCCTGCGAGCCTTGTGGGACTAAGCGACTGCTAGATCCTCAGGTTTTCATTCACAACTACTGCTAACCATTGTTGGGGAGTTTGACTACAGACTGTAAGTCATTAACAAATTCCCTTACTATATAGAGACTACCTATAAGTTCTGTGACTCTAGAGAACCCTGACTAATACACCTTTCTTCTTCATTTTCTTCATCTCTTTTTAAAATTTGATTTGTGTTTTAGCACTGTTAGGGACATAATCCAGGGACTTGTACACGAAAGGCCCATGCTACAGCGCTGACCTAACTTCCAGCTTCAAACCCTGTTGTTGAGCAGTTAGCATCAGTTTCTGCCTTAGCATGTCCTGCACCCCAGATCTCATCCTTTGGACACTGGAAATTTTAATGGAGATGAGGCCTTCCCCAGGCCTGGACAAAAGAGGCCGGAGAGGTTACAGAGACTATGTCAGGATGCCCCACTCCCAGCCAAAGCCTTTAGTATTCTGCCATGCTGTCCTGCAGCGCCTAGGCAGGATGAAGCCTTGTTGCTCTCTCCAATGGGGTGCTCTTTGTCAATACTCTAGATGCACTTATAGCCTATTTCCAAAGAAAGAGAAAGACCAAAAGCCCATGGAAAAGAGCCTGCAGATCTGAGATACCTAGGCCAGGTGTCCCCAGGCTTGGCTGTATTCTGGAGACCTTGGGGACTGTGGATCCTTTTCACCTAACCAGGCTTTATTCCTCTTCATGACTTGGCCCAGAGAAGCCTGACTGACACTCTTGGGCATTGGCTTCAAAGCTAAATATCTTTGCTCTGAGTCCTTCCTATTTATTTGGCATTTAACTGCCTGCTGTTTTGTGATTTATTTATTTGTTAGATTTATTTTAGTACCTGATGATTGCATTAAAAACACAGAAAAGTAATCCTAACTCAGAGCACAGAAGCCTCAGTTTTACTTTCTCTTCCCAAACTGTAGACTTCTTCTAAGTTCCATGAATATCCCCCCAGGCATCCAGTTTTTAAATATGTGTGACTGTCACATTGGTCCAGCTGTCCTCCTGGCACCTGTCTTCAACTGAGCCCTCTCTTCTCCAGTCAGCACATAGCATGATTATTGGCGTATCTGAGAGGAGATCCACTCCTCTGTTGGATCCCTCTATCATGTGACCTAAGTTCTTTAAGGTAGTAGTCAAGGTTGTTTCCAGATGGTGCCATTGCATGCAGGGCATAGCATATGTCCATGAGCAGGATGCAGTAGAACGGGGCTCTCTACATCTGCACCAGCCCATCTGTAAGGTAAACTCCCGGGGTGGGGCTGCTAGGTCACAGGGCATTGTGCATCTCTGTCAAACTTCTCTTATGAACTAGAGCTGTTTACAGACCTACCCCAGCCCACCCCACCCCCATGCAGTGAAGGGGCAGCCAGCTCACTCTCACCCGCTACAACACATTTCATCAGCAACATTTTCTCTCTGTGGCTAAAAGACATAAAGGGAGCTCTTGAAAAAAAATCTATTAGAAAGTAAAACAAATATGGCTTTCCTCCATAAACAAGACTCCAGCAGCTTTGTTGTTCTTAGAGCACATTTAAATTCTTGCTGAAAGCCTCTGTGGTCTTCCAGGAACTAGCCTCTCATACTGTCTCCCCGAGTAGCTCATGGCCTTCCACCTGTCCCCTCCCCACCTGTTCCCTCCCCACTACTCTGCAGCAACCTTGGCTGAGGGCAGTTGGTGGCTGTGCCAAGCCCTCTGCTGCCTCGGGGCCTTTGGCTTCTTAGAACATGCGCCCTCCCTGCTTTCCCATGGATGTTGTCTTAGCGAGGGTTTCTATTGCTGTAATAAGACACCATGGCCAAAAGCAACTTAGGGAGAAAGTTGCTTACACTTCCACATTATAGTCCATCATCAAAGGGAGTCAGGGCAGGAACTCAAGGCAGGAATCTGGAGGCAGGAGCTGATGCACAGGCCATGAGAAACCTTTCCTGTCTAGCGCACAGTGCAATGTCTGTGTTCCAATGATGCTATCATGCAAGCACTAGCCAAGCGGTTGATTTCCCCATTTTACTAAAACCAAAGCATAGGAAGAATAAATGGCACCCAATGAGATGCTCTCCAGTGAATGAAAGGCAAGCCAGCGATCCAGCTCCATTTAACAGGAGACTTGGGACCTTTATGTGGTTCTACTGTCTAAAATGTCACCCTATTCTAAGTGGCCACTCATTCAGGGGCTGTTGTACACATGCTGACTGCTTTTCATAGCTTATTTCATTTAGCCTTCATGACACTGATGACACACCGTGTCACTCTGCCCATTTTATAGAAGAGGAAGTCAAGGCTCATACACTAGACTGACCATCTGTCCTAAATCCCACAGCTAGGATTGGAGCACTCCTGATTATTCTGAAAGCTTGTGGCTACTCTCAGGACTGAAGTCTGGCTCAGAAGCCACAAACTCTCAGCTATCTGAATGGAAGGTGCCCTGGCCAGGTTGTGGACTCTGTGTGTGGTTCCAGTTCTGTGGCAGCAAGGAAAGCAGCTCTGCTTCCCTCTCCCCAGATCATCTATCTGCGCCGGTTCCCGTGCCTGCGAACACTCAGTCTCTCTGGGAATCCCATTTCTGAGGCAGAGGAGTACAAGATGTTCATCTATGCCTATCTTCCTGACCTCGTGTACCTGGACTTCCGGCGCATTGATGAGCAGGTGGTAAGTATCCTGGCTCTGTTCCCAGTGGGAATCATGAGACAGTGAGAAGTTCTCCCTATCCATGGCTAAGAGGACATGTTTTCATGACTGAGCCATTTCGCCTCCTATGCACAGCCACTCCAGCAATGGCTTCCCAAGACCTACTTCCTATAGGTTTCCAGGCCTAGGCCCCTTCTACACAACAACCCCAGGGCTAGCAGACAGCTATTATCGGTTTTCCAGGTGAAGACTCTAGGAGAGAGAGTGAAAGAAGGTGAACAGTAAATAGTCATGATCATGAACTGGTGGCAGGGCCAACCCAAGCTTGTATGAACCTAGGAGCAATTCCATAGCAATTCCCTGAGGGTTGTCACTCCAAGCTGGGAGGGCCCCGCTCTCATCTCCATCTTTCTGGAAGCGCACATAAGCTGGCAACCAAGGGAAGTGACTCACCAAGAGTCTCCCGGTCAGTTACAGTTTATCTTGGAGTTGGCTCCTGGGCCAGCTAGTGTGTGTGTCTGTGTGTGTCTGTGTGTGTGTGTGTTTCTCCTCTACTTCCTGCCTCTCTACACTCTCCCTTGTCATAAGTGAGTCCCTATCTCCTGCTGCTCCCTCTGTACACACCCCAACACACACAGACACACACACACAGACACACACACAGACACACACTCACACACACACGGGAGTAGGAGCACAGAAAATGAATAAATTATTATAGTCAAAAATTGAAAATCCCAGTTCTGGGGAGGCAGAAATAGGAAGAGCCCTGGAAGTCAGCCAGCCTAGCCTACTTGACAAGAAAGACCCTGTCTCAAAAACCAAAGTGGATGTCTCCTGAGGAACAAAGCTTGATGTTGTCCTCTGGCCTCTACAAACACACATGTGCCTCGTATACACCCACTCCCCAACACACACACACACACACACACACACACACACACACACACACACACACCAAAAGCACATTTGCATACTAATAAGATGAAGGTGGTTGTTTATTTTTACATAAAAATTTAATCTTGGTAAGTCTAGAGAGATGGCTCAGCAGGTAAGAGCAGTGACTGCTCTTCTAGATGACCCAGGTTTGTCCCTGCACAGTGGTAGCTGACAACCCTCTGTAACTCTAGTTCCAGGGGGTCCAACACAGCCTTCTGACCTTCACAGACACTGTGTGCATATGGTTTTACAGACAAACATGCAGGCATCCATATACATAAAATAAAAATAATACATCTCAATGTTTTAAATTAAATATTATTGGGGACAGGGCTAGAGAAATGGTTCCATGGTTAAGAGCACTTGCTCTTGCAGGGGACCTGGATTCAGGTCCCAACACATACATGGCAGCTCATAGTCATCTATACCTGGGTTCCTTTCCAGTTCCAGGGGCTCTGACACTCTCTTCTGACCTCCACAGGCACCAGATACACATATGGTACACATGTGTACATACAGGCAAAACATTCATACACACAATAAATGAAATGTAAAAAAAAAAAAAAATGATGATCAAGTGCCTTTAATCCCAGCACTTAGGAGGCAGAAGCAGGCAGATTTCTGTGAGTTTGAGACCAGTCTGGTCTGTATTGTGAGTCGGTATCATGAGGCCAGCCAGAGCTATGCAGAGAGATCCTGTCCTAAACAAACATTAAATCTTGGCTAGATATGTAAACTGCAAGATACAGAGAATCTTCACTGGTTTTAAGAGTTGATTAATATTTTGATTTTTCTAATTCTCAATGATAAGAACTATGTGAATAAATACATAGTATAAAATAGCAGAATTATCTTTAGAGCCACTTTGGAAATTGTTGAGGGCTCAACAAAATAGTTCTGTGTGTCCAGTGCTCTATAAGCCTGGAGACTTAAGTTCAAGCCCCAGAACCTACATAAGGCTGGAAGGAGAGAAATCACTTACATTCGCCCCTTGGTGCATGCTCCTACACACACACACATATACATCGTATATATACAATAATAATAAAATCTCAAGTTTTGGGGAATTCTGTCCTAATCCCAAGTCAAAATTCATTTAATGAAATGCTTCAGCAACTCAAATAGCATTTTAAAAAAATCAAGCATCCTAACATAATATAATCAAAAACTACACTAATGGTACTATATGCCAAAGAACGGTGGTAGGAAAATATTTAAAGTCTTTTTTTCTGAAATTAAACAATTATGTTTCTATAACAGCAGAAAACTTTATATGTACAGAAAACAACACCATCTCAATCTGAGCAGGGGAGGGTGGGGGATATCCAGCAACATGGCAGGTGACAGTCATATGCAGACAGGGTATGGCAGGTGACAGTCGTGTGCACACAGGGTATGGTAGGTGACAGTCATGTGCACACAGGGTATGGTAGTGACAGTCGTGTGCACACAGGGTATGGCAGGTGACAGTCATGTGCACACAGGGTATGGTAGGTAACAGTCGTGTGCACATAGGGTATGGCAGGTGACAGTCATGTGCACACAGGGTATGGTAGGTAACAGTCATGTGCACACAGGGTATGGTAGGTAACAGTCGTGTGCACATAGGGTATGGCAGGTGACAGTCGTGTGCACACGGTATGGTAGGTAGGTGACAGTCATGTGCACACAGGGTATGGTAGTGACAGTTGTGTGCACACAGGGTATGGTAGGTGACAGTCGTGTGCACACAGGGTATGGCAGGTGACAGTCGTGTGCACACGGTATGGTAGGTAGGTGACAGTCATGTGCACACAGGGTATGGCAGGTGACAGTCGTGTGCACACAGGGTATGGCAGGTGACAGTCGTGTGCATACAGGGTATGGCAGGTGACAGTCGTGTGCACACAGGGTATGGTAGGTGACAGTCGTGTGCACATAGGGTATGGTAGGTAACAGTCGTGTGCAGACAGGCTATGGTAGTAACAGTCGTGTGCAGACAGGGTATGGTAGTAACAGTCGTGTGCATGTTTTCTACTCAGAACCAAGGCTAAGGTGAAGTCACACAGTGAAGCATGATCAAGCATGGCCAGAAACACCAGGGGTTCAGTATACACTTGATTTTAAATTAAATTTTGGTCATCATATGTTCAGAAAGCTTTAATTATCAATTGTGTGTGTGTGTGTATGTCCTCCACATTCAGTTACTCCATCCAATATGGGACTGCAACCCTTAGCTTAAGAAGCTGAGTTTAGGTGTTAATTTGAAACACAACATGATCTCAAAAGCTTGGGTGTATTATGCCCTTTAAAAAGCACAGGACAGAGGCTAGAGTTGTGGTTCAGAGCCTAACACTCACCCTAGCATATGTCAGGTCTTTCCTTATATTCCCAGCAATGGAAAAAAAAATCACAGGTCAGCCTAGCATCTGCAGTACCAAGACCTGTGATCAAACATGGTCTCCTGAATACTCAGAAATTCCCATCAAGAGCAGTGGTACACATGGCCTACGTGTCCTTCTGTGATTCAGAATAAAGAATGTGTAAAAGTTCAGGAGAGCTGAGCTCTGCCATGCAGGCCCTGGACCTGCCCACAACTGCACTGCCTGATCTTACACTGGTGCTGTACAACTCAGGAAGGGGCAGTCCCCACGGCTTCCTACAGTGCAAGGGGCACTTCCAGGCTGCTTCAGAGCATGCTCTTGGGACACCTCCAATTCCATAATTCCCCTAGGCTTAGGTTGCCTGGGAATAATTAGGCATTCTCATCTCCAAGGCCTCTGCCTTTCCAAGCTTTTACAAAACATACCCTCCAACACATCGGCCATACGTAGGGGGCTCAAGGATGCATGGCTGGAGGGACCGGTTTTCCTCTGGTAACCATACCATTCCTGTTCCTGGGTCAGAGAGAAATGGCGAAGATGAAACATCAGTACAGCATTGACGAACTGAAGCATCGGGAGGCACAGATGCAGGCCAAGCTGGAGGAGGAGCAGGCCAAACAGGAGAAGCTGGCAGAACACAAGGTACCACACAGACAGCTGGCCTGGCCTGGCCTGCTCTGGACACAAAAGTACTATGGAGTGCTCTGGTCACATTAAACAAGGACCCCCAGGATCCTAAAACATACAAAGCAGCCACAGGAGCTGACACCACTCTCTGCCTTGCTTAGCCCCAGTCATAATCTCCAGAAGCTGCTCCATTTCAGCCCAGTCCTCATTCCCTACCCCTGTGCCTGGAAACTGTCCTCAGAACACTTGGTTCCAGTGGCTCCTTTACTTAGGACCCTCAAGCTGTTTCCATCCCAGGCGGTGACCGTTTGGCCTTTGGTCCTCTGTTTTCTCAGTCTGTGGCCATGCCTTGCTGGCCCTCCTACTGCCAACCCAGCCCCCATGGAGCGACACAGAGCTGCAGGCCACTTCTTGGAAACAATCTGCATCTGTATCTTCTGTACCTCTATGCATATCCCCTCTGTGCCTGGAACACCCACACTCTTGCCTTCCCGGGAGGGAGGGCTGTAGCTCAGATGCAATGTCCCCCTGAAGAATCCTTGGCTACCTCAGCCCTCAGTCACCATGTCTGGCTATTTGAATCTACAGTTGGCGTTTGTTGAGCATCTGGATGGCTCCTTCCTGTTCGACAGCATGTATTCCGAGGATGTGGAGGGCAACAAGCTGGCCTACTTGCCTGGTGTCGGTGAGCTCCTTGAAGTATATCCTTTCTGAGTTACATGGCTGCCTCTTTGGGTGCAGGCCTAGCTCAAGTACCACCAGCTTACCTTGGGCAAGATCTTCCTACTCTGTACCTCAGTTCCTACTCTGTACCTCAGTTTTCCCATCATTCATGTGAGACCTTGTTAAACCTCTGCTGGCTACATGTATGCTAAAGGCCTTTTTAGTCAGGCCAGCTGGGCTTTGTGGAACAGTGCTGTCTAGATTTTTGAAGCCACATTGAGTGACAGCTGCTGGCTGGGTCTGCCATGCCTGGCAAGCTGGATTTTCTGAGGTGGAAGTAGAGAATGTGTTTCTATGTCAAGGATCTTCACTGGCTACATTACTGCTCATGGTCCGCATCCCCTTAAGCACCCCGACCAGGTGGCTGCCATTAGTAACCCCAGAGGTTAAGCAATTTGTATGGGATCATTCATTTGTGGGCCTAAGAGCTTGCATTTGTGCCCTAGTTGGTCAGAGCCCGAGGAGGAAACAGTCAGCACTTGTTATACATTGTGGCAGTGGTCATGACAACCAAACCATGTGCTTCAGTGGTAAGCAGGAGATGGGTGGGGATGGGGGGTTGTACCTGAGGGCTAAGAATTGAGATAGCCAGTCCTAGATTGGTCTGTGGGACTGCCAACACTGGAGTCAGCCTCCAGAAAAAAAATACAAAGACAAATCTCTAGTAAAGGAAGTGTTATTTGGGAATAAGATGTGAAACTAGAATTGCAACTTGAGAAAGATGAGGTTTCCCCAGGAATGAAAGGTTACTGCATTGTATAATGCCACGGTGCCAGCAACAGTCATGGGGTTACGGCTGGCCCTTTTCCTGTCTCACAGGTCCTTTTCCTGGCTGGTTGACCCTGTGATGGCTCCTGTGTTAGAGTCTCCATCCATGGCCCTCCCAGCTCCTTGGCCAGCTTTGGTGAGCTCCTGAAGGCAGAGCCCAGACCTCCGTGACTGCATTGAAACTTTCTCAGTGGGTATCTACTCAGAACCCAAACACTGCCAGGAGAGTGAGACAGGACTTCTCCTTGCTGGTTACCTCTCTTCCTCAGGGACCTATGCTCTTGACTTAAGCACTGTGAAGCTTAGGGGTTTGTGGAAAGGCATCCAATCTCCTGAACACATTCCCACAAGATCCCCAAGACCCTATTGGTTTTACCTGCATAAGCCCTAGGACTCTTTCCAAGGACTTGGTTTTGGTTTGGTTTGGTTTTTTGTTTGAGACAAGGTATCACTGTTATAGCCCTAGCTAGCTTGGAACTTACTCACAGAGGTCCCCTGCCCTATGAATTCTGGAATTAAAAGTAGATGTCACCACACCCACTTTCCAAAGGACTCTTTGTGGTGGCTTCCTCCATGCCCTTAGTTGAGGTAAGGGCACTGAGGCCCAGAGAGGTCACTTGCTGAGGTGAGTCCCAGAAGCAGCATCAGAACCATAACTTGAACCTATACCACCTAGTTCTAGCTCCTCTCTCAGCTTAGATGAGCCACAGGCCAGGCTCCTCCCAGAAGGGTCCTTCTGGGTGCCACACCAGAGTCAGAAAAAATAAAAGTACTCTAACTCATTACCCTGGCCAGCTCTTCCCGGCACCCCAAGTCTCTTCTAGGGCCTTTACCCTGCTCCTGAGTTCCTTAGGCCACAGGTAGAGATTCCATGACCACTAATGCTCCAAACTGCAAACCCTGGTTCCCAGGCTCCTCAGTTTCTTCTTCTGTCAAAAGGACCACCTGTAGCCTCCACTCCATGGAGTGTTCTGTAAGCATTTGTCAACATGTTTGTCATCATCCTAGTAACCTGTCCTTGAGCCCCAAGCTTCCTTAACAGCCACTTACCTACAAGGACAAATTTGTCATCATCTGCCTGAACATTTTTGAGTACGGCCTGAATCAGCAAGGAAAGCGAAAGTTAGAGTTAGACACTTTCAATGAGTGCATACAGGAGGCCATCCAGGAAAACCAGGACCAGGGCAAGCTCAAGGTTGCCAAGTTTGAGGAAAAGCACTTGTTGGTAAGTTCCCTTGTCTCATGCCAGGGTACCAGGAGAGGCTGTAATGTCCATGTCTTCTGGTGGCCCCTGAGGCCTAGAGTCTATGTCCATGTGCCAAGGATCACAACTTCACCAAATGGCACACACACAGCTTCGATAAGCTAGCACAGTGGCTCTCCCTCACATCAGATATCCCTAAGATTCAAGGTCACCCTGTCTCATCATCAGTGTTAGCAGTGGTATTATCTGTACCACTACTACAATGGTGATAATGATAATATCCTAGGCTTTCTTTCGTTCATTCATTCATTCATTCAGCAGGCATTTCCAGACCCACTCTGCCTGACCCTGGCATGCTAGAGTTGTGATACACATGCTTCCAGTCCTTAGCAGTTCCCACCTTGTAAGGTACTTAGCCCTGGGCTGAAACCTTTCTTACCTGAGTGAGCAAAATGGTCAGGGCTGTCCTAGAGCTCTGGAAAGATACACTTCCAGAGAAGGGCCAGGAAACTTTAGAGATTCCTGGGGCCCTTGTCCCAGCAGAGCAAGCAGCAAGCTTGAAGGCCCAGTGTTCAGGGTCCAGCCAAGTAGGAGTCATTTGAAAGGACTTTTGGTTATTAGTTTGCTTGTTTGCTTGTTTGTTTGTTTTTCAAGACAGGGTTTCTCTGTGTAGCCCTGGATGTTCTGGAACTCACTCTGTAGACCAGGCTGGCCTCGAACTCATAGAGATCCACCTGCTGTGATTAAAGGCAAATTGTGCCACCATTGTTATTTTTAAATTAAGTTTTAAAATTTTAAGTAGTAACAGTCATGCTATTTTTAGAGATAAAGTCTCACAGTATTGCCCAGGCTCACATCAAATTCCTGGATGTAAGCAATTCCACTTCCTCAGCCTCTCCAGTAACTGGGACCGGAGATACAATGGTGCCTGGCTTAGGTGGAGTTATTTATAAAACAGGTGGTGTTCTTAGTGTTAATGGTGTTTGGTACTAGAAATAGAGCCTGGGAGCTTCCATTTACTAGATAAGTACTCCACCACTGAACAACAGCCTCAGCCCTTTTTCATCTTCTCATATTCTTTATTTAATGTTCAGAGCTATCTGATCACACTGAGAGATATGGTGGGTAAGCTTAGATATTGGCTAACAGGCCAGGCAATGGTGAAACCCACTTTGGTAGCTGCCATAGAACATCATGTTTAGGCAGAACTCTGTGTCCTCTGGGGTCATTTAAGATGGGGACTTCCACTAAGCATGTATTTAGTCAGTGCTACTTGGTACTAAGGGAGGTACAGAAGCTACAATGATGGCACCAGGATGAGGGTCAGCCTTCAAAGGGGTGACTATGTAATGGCAAGAAGCAGACAATTCCAGCTGAGCCTGGTAGCATAGGCATATAATCCCAGGTACTTGGGAATCTGAGGAAGGAAGATTGTAAATTCAAGGCCAGCCTGGGCAACTTAGTGAGACCCTGTCTCAACATAAAAAGAAGAGCCAGGAGTAATGGATGTCTTATGTCTTTAATCTCAGCATTTGAGAGGCAGAAACAAGTGGAGCTGTGTTAGTTTCAGAGTAGCCTGATCTATATAACAAATTCTAGGGCATCTAGGGCTGCATAATGAGACCCTGTCTCAAAAATTAATTAATGAATGAAAGAGGACCAGGGATGTTGTAGAGGCCTACCACGGACAGACTAGGGGTTTGGTTCTCAGTGAAATACTTACACACAGACACACCCCGTGTTGCAATTAGGTGTGATATGCTATTTGGGTAGTTTCTTGTCATTTCTGATCTCACTAATATCTTTCCTGGCCCAAACTACTCTCCTGATCTCTCAACTTCTATTCCTTACTCTACTGTGTTATCACTGATGCTCAAGTCAGGAGAGTTAGCAGAACACTGGGCTCGTGGAAGAACCAAGGGAGGATGCTGCAGGAGGACTTCCTGTATCCTGTTCTTGAATGCATGACCCTCAAGCAATACCCTCCCTACCACATTGGAGCGTCCTTTTCCTGGGGTGATGAGAAGCTAACTGAAGACAATGAATACTAAGTCCTTCATGACTATGCTGATGGTAATATGCGTTTGACAGGCAAGGGCCTAGACTTTACCATACTCATATGGCTCTGGTAAAGCTCAATCCGGACTTTTAGAGTGAGAATGGACATACCCATCTCAAAGACACACAATTTAGAGCATTCCCAGTCCATTTACAAGATTAGGAAGAGCTGGGCATGGTGGTACACGCTGTGATCTCGGCACTTGGGAGGCTGTAGCAAGAGCCTGATGTGAACTGAGGCTCACATGGACTACATAGTGAATTCCAGGACAGCCTAGGACATAGGAAATTTCTGTCTCAAAACAACAAACACCAAAAAGAGATTGGGAATGGGAAGAGCTGGAACAGAAGCAGGGGGAGGGTATATTGAGAATCATCCTCGAGACCCTTTACAACCTTGGAACAAGAGGCAATGGTCAAAGTGTGAAGTTGGGATCTGAACCTTTATAAAGACTTACAGGCACTGAACTGAGATCAGGGGAGGAAGATGGCTGGTTGTAGTGGATTTGATGCATTGAGCGTTACTTCTGATGCTCTGGGCAAGTAAAGGGAAGCACACATTCCCTTCCCCAAAAGCCAAGTTGGGCATTTCCCCTGGAAGTGACGATCAGTAAGCAGGACTCATTGTCATTCACTTTGGGGGATAAATTTAGTCCCCACTCTGCCCTCTGGATCCTGCGTTATTTCCTGGTGCCACTTTTTTTTTGGGGGGGGGGGGGGAACCAAGGGAAGTGATACCAGGCTCCACTTGCTCATTAGACAAACCAGAACAGAAGTGGGGTGAGGTAGGTGACTTGAAGACATCAGCTATGAGAAGAGGTATCACTTTGATGGAGAACAGTGTAGATGAGAAGCAGCTGGGGTCTAGCCGGGGAGCAGTAGGGGAAGGAAGAGACTGGGGGGGAGACTTCTTGATAGTTATCTTACAAAGTCATTTGGCAGAGGGGAGCCTGTATGTTAGAAGAATCGGGGAAGGGGGTGGCTAGAGATCACGGAGGCCTAGCAAAGCTATTGTCCTAGAAATGAGACAGTTTTAGCTATCAGAGACTAATTATTTAATCTTGAGACAAGTCTTACTAAGTTGTCCAGGATAGCCTTCTGCCTTCATCTCCAAGAAGCTGAGATTGCAAGCCCTTGCCACCATGGCTGGGGCAAAGCAGAATTCTTTTTTAAATCTCTCTCTCTCTCTCTCTCTCTCTCTCTCTCTCTCTCTCTCTCTCTCTCTCTCTGTGTGTGTGTGTGTGTGTGTGTGTATGGGTTACTAGTGCATGCATGCATGCACGCCACAGCATCAGAGGACAGCTCTCAGAAGTCGGTTCTCTCTTGCACTGTGGAATCCAGGGCTCAATCTCCAGTTGTCAGGCTGTGCAGCAAATGCTTTTACCCTTTGAGCTGTCTTCCCAGCCCAGAGCTCTTAATTCATTTTAAATTGCAGGTCTTTGTGAAACGCTAACGAAAAAGCCTGCTTTTTCCTCAAAAACCTGGTCAAAGGGCAGGGGATGGCTCAGCAGGGAAGAGGCCGTGAAAGCCTGGCAGCCTGAGTTCAGTCCTCCAAACGCACACGCCAAGTGAGATGTGCTGAGGTGCCGCTGTAATTTCAGCACTCCTGTTGAAAATAGGAGGCAGAGAGAGACTTCCAGAAGCTTGAGAGCCAGCTAGCCTTGAGTTCATAGCCGTGCTGCAGCAGAAACAGGAGAGACCCTGCCTCAGCAAGGTACAAGGTGAACCAACTCAGTAAGTTGTTAACTGACCATGGCGAGTGCCTACATGTGCTCTCTCTCTAGCTTCTCTCTCCCTCTGCCTCCCCCCCCACACACACCCTTTGCTGACAGTGGAAATGGATAATTTCACAGAAAGGCAATCTGGAGGCACTTGTCATCAGGATTGACCTCAGTCCCCAGATCTTGTCCAGTTACTTCTTCCCTGACATTTCTTCCCTGGCCCCTAGATACATTAGGTTTGGGAGGCCTATATGCCCTCCATTTGCACCTTCTGAGGACCAGGTTGGGACCTGACTCACCCTAGAAACAAGTCCCTCTGGAGAGGCAGGTCATGTACCCTGCTAAGCCTGACTCAGAGCACCCTGCCTGTATCTGAGTCCACAAGAAGCTGTCCTAGAAATAGCTCATCCTAGGCCCAGGTGCACCTACTCAGGGTGCTGGGGTGTCATCTAACTTTGGGAGTTTCCTGAGTTTCCCAGGTGCCTCCAATGCTCAGCCTAAGTTGAGGCCACATTGTAGAAGTTCCCAGGACACATGGCTCTGAGGGCTCCAAGTTTGTCCCCTCACAGCTGCCCTCCTACGGCTTTGTCCTGTGTTCTTCCTATCCATCTACCCCATTAGGCCTTGTATACACCTGGTCTTCAAGCCCAGCGATGTGTGTGCACCTTTTATTTCACAAGTGTACATGTCCTTATATGGGTATACTACAAAAAAGCAGGTGTAGTAGTCCATGCCTGTGATCCTTGGGAGGCAGAAGCAGGAAGATCAAAGTTTAAGGTCATCATCGACTACACAACAAGTTCAAGGCCAGCCTTGAATACATGAGACCCTATCTCAAAAGAAATAAGCAACAGCAAAAAGCAGGGCTGGAAGCTTCCTACATGATAATACATCACTTTATGCTGGTGATATGTTCTGAGACGTATGTCACTAGGTGATTGTCACTGTGGGAACGCCACAGAATTACTAGGTAGTTGGAACTTTTTAGCATCACTGATGGAGCCACTGTCATCCATGCAGTGTGTCACTGACTGAGACATTATTGCATGGCAATGATTGTATCAGACTGGACAAGTGTATAGAGCTCTGAGAATGAGGCTGTGGTTAGTAGAGATGTGATTTGCTGGTTTAATTTATTTTGTTTCTTTCTGAGGTTTTTTTTTTTTTTTTTTTTTTCATTTATATGGTTTCTGAGTTTTGGTTTGTGGGTTTTTGACACAGGGTCTCATTCCAGCCCCAAACTACAAATCTTAGGCTGGCCTCAAACTCCTGATCTTCCTGCATTTGCTATCTCCCCCTCACAAGTGCTGGGATTACACGCATATGCCATCGTGCCTGGTATGAGTTAATTATTATTATTCATTTCTATTTTATGTGTACAGGTGTTTTACCTGCATGTGTGTCTGCGTACTGCCGGCATGCCTGGTGCCCAGAAAGGCCAGAAGATGGCATCAGAGCCTCAGGAACAGGATTTACAGTTATGAGTTACCATATGGGTGCTGGGAATTGAACCTAGGCCCTTTGGAAGAGTAGCGAGTATTTTTAACTGCTGAACTATCTATTCAGCCCTCTGAATCAGTTTTTAAAGCTTGATTTGTACAGACTGTCCCCATCCTTTGCTCCCAACTCTCCTGATAAGAATGTCTTCCCTCCTCTTGGCACTGGAAAAGAACCTTGCCAACAGGAATTTCATCTTCTTCTTCTTCCAGGGAGGTGAGGGTAGGTCTGAGTGCTCTTCTCCTGCTTGCCGCTTTCAGGTACCTTTGAATACAGTGCCAGAGCAGCAGGCAGCGTTCCCAAAGCTTTCAGAGCTAGCACATGGCAGGCTGATACTTGAACTTGGCACTTCACCTCTAGACTCCAAGTTTTTACACCAAACCATCACTTACTACTACATGGTTAACTACTAAGTCCCCAAGTGCGGATTTCTGTTTGTAGAACATAAATGCCCTCCGGGAAGAAAATGATCTGCCCAGCATCGAGAAGAAGCTGACAGAGTGCGGTGAGAACATCAGTGAGCTGTTCAACACACTCATGATCCTGGAGATGCAGCTGGTGGAGCAGCTGGAGGTAGAGCCAGACCAGCATATATCCAGGGGCCTCCGCATGCAGCTGGGGAACCCTGCAAGCATGCCCTCCACAGGCTCCTCTCCCGTGTGTCCAGTGTGACCCAGTGGACACACAGGAGAGGACTGGACAGGTGGAGACTGGTGGGTCACTAGCACTCACTGGCCAAATGACTTAGCAAACATGAAGAGTTCCAGGCCAATGAGAGAAAAAAAGGAAAATGGTGCCTGAGGTTGGCCTTTGCCTTCATCCAGTGTGCACACAGGGCCACAGACACATGTGCACCTCACCATATAATGAACATGAGCATGTGTACATGTGCAAATGCGAGTGCGTGCATGCGTGCACACACACAAAATCACCTTTTACCAAAATTATTAAAATACATTAAAGTCAGGGGATAGAAGTGTAGCTCAGTGTTTGCTTAGCACAGATAAGGCCCTGGGTTCCATCCTCAGCAATGCAAGAGAGAGGGGGGACAGGGAGGGAGAGGGAGTGGGAGAGGGAGAGGAGACAGAGAAACAGAGAGAGACAAAAAGAGAGGAAAAGGTACATACTGCTATCTTTGCTGCCTGGGAAAGGGTTCTTGTGGAGAGTGGGAGGTGAACTTAGTCCTCTGAAAATCTCCCCACCTCCATCCTAGAACAGTCTCAGCAGAGTGCAGATTTCTTATTAGACCCAAGGGGAAGTTCAGGAGCTTATAAGACAGGTGGACCTGTGCTCCGGAGCCAAACAAAGACTCCTCAGTGTTGCAGCCTGTGCCTGCTGTCTCAGGGTGGGCGATGTGAGGAGCCTGTCACTTAGCCCTGATACGGAGAATGAAAAGCACAGGCATCTCAAGAGCATCTGTGGCCAGGGTAACTTCTGTATTTGCAGGCAGCCAGGCTGGGGGCTGGACACGGTGTGATGAATTAGACCTCTTCAGATGTTGCCACAGCCTGGCCAAGAGTCTGTGCCTAATCAATTCCTCACACATCAGATGGCACCTCCTACGCAGGATAGATCCACTGTCACAGCACAGCAGCCGCTCATTTCCCACTGGGAACTGCTCTGCTCAAGCACTGCAGAAGCAGTGCGTGCAGGGCACGGCTGCAGGCTCCCAGTCCCGTCAAGCAGGGAGGTTATTTTCAGTAACTAAACACTTTCTAGGCCCATGCTCTCATCCTGGCCATGTTGTCGGTCACCTGAAGCTGGAAGATGCTTGTCCGTGCTTCCAACAACCTTACTTGTATTTACCAAAATGCTGCACGCGCGTGCGCGCATACACACACACACACACACACACACACACACACACACACACACAATAATGGGCTCGTTTGTATGGCCTACAGACACAGGCTTTAGGCTCCTGTGATACTCTGCATCTGTGGGCTCAACTCGGAGTGCTGAGAGGTCTGTGGAAGGGTCAGGAAAGCATCTTCCAGGGGAGGGAAGTTCCTAATCACATTCTTACTAATCTCTCAACAACAAGATCTGTTTGGGCCCCAAATGTTCTGCTTAGTTCTAGGGACAGCAGCTAGCTGTTGGAAGTCTAGGGTGACAGTCAGCACTTACCCAAGTTCCTGGATCTGCCAGATATGTGGTAAATCATTTTGCATGATGTAGCTAATTTACCCCACTAGCCACCATGGTACTACATAGAAAAACTGTCTCACATCTGAGGAGTAGAGGCCCAGAGAGATTAAATGAACTCCCTGAGTCTTGAAATCGCCTTCTGTTGCTTTTGTGGAGAGGATGGACAGATGCTGCTGAGAGACCTAGAAGGAAGGAGTTCATTCAGGGAGGAGGGAGTGAGGCCAGGGTATGTGGTCCCCGTGGAGGCAGCTACATAGGCAAAAGGCCCAGGACAGGGCTGAGAAGATGATCTCGCAAGGTGGGTAAAGGTTCTTACCACCAAGCCTAACGACCTGAGTTTGACTCCGGGACCCATGTGTTGGAAGGAAAGAACTGACTCATGCAAATTGTCCTCTGACCTACGCATGTACACACACACACACACACACACACACACACACACACACACACAAACACACACACACACAAATGTAAATTAAAAAAAAAATAAACCTAGGGAACTGGAGAGATGACTTAGCGGTTAAGAGCACTGACTGCTCTTCCAGAGGTCCTGAGTTCAATTCTCAGCAACCACATAGTGGCTCACAACCATCTGTAATGGGATCTGATGCCCTCTTCTGGTGTGTCTGAAGACAGCTACAGTGTACTCATATACATAAAACAAACAAACAAACAAACAAACAAACAAACCTAAAGCCCGTTGGCAGTAGCTGGAGAGATGGCTCATCGGCACTTGTTGCTCTTGCAGAGGACCTGAATTTGGTTCCTAGAACCCTCATGGCAGCTCTCAAAAGTTTGTTAACTCCAGTTCTAGAGGACACAGTGCCTCTTTCTGACTTTTGTAGGCACCAGGCAGGCACATGGTGCACATACATACATGTAGGCAAAATATTCATATACATACAACAAGTAAATCTTAAAAAAAAAAAAAAAACTGACAGCATGAACATTTAAGGGGGTGGTGAGCTAACACTGGAAAGCAACAGAGCTCTGGAAGTCAGATGGGGGGTGGGGGGAAGTGTCAATCCTTAGCCATCTGCCCTACAAAGTCAAGGTGGATGGTATTTTCCTCTAAGAGTCTGTGATTTGAGGTGGTGCAAAGGATGTTGATACACACATTGGCTATCTTTTATATCATTTCCAGGAGACCATAAACATATTTGAAAGAAACATCACTGACTTGGTGGGACTATTTATTGAAAATGTCCAAAGTCTATATCCTTTCTGTGATGACCCCTACCTTACCCCATGGGAAGGCACCATAGGCTCCTGAGTTTGTCTCTACCTCTAGAGCAGCTAAGGCAGAGGTGCCTAGGCTTTTAACAAAAAGGAAAGGAGAATGAAGCCTCTTTAGGAATTAAGAGGAGACTAAGGGAGAGCTCAGTGGAGAACTTGCTTAGCCTAAGTGAGGCCCTGGGTTCAATCCCCAGGACTGAAAGGGCAAATAGGGACTAGTCTTGTGCAAATAAGTGGTGGCTGCAGGGACACACCCCCTTTTGCTCCTACTACTGAGTAAACTGAGCACTTAAATAGTACTTCAGTTCTTATCCAAAATATTCATCCCCCAGTGATTTGCAGAAAAACCTACACCCTCACCCCAAGAAGGTGTTTACACTTTCCACAGGCCCTAGTTCATAGGCATCTCCTTTTTGAAAGTAGAGGAATGTAAAATCTACCACTTTCCACCAAGGAAAGAGGCCCTTGCTGTCACAGGATGTAGATTTGGTGACCATAGAGGATACTCCACAGCAACTGAAGTGTTCTCAGCACTCAACAGTGGTAGCCTTGCTAGAATGCCAGTTTGGATGCCCAGAGGGACTGCTGTACAGTAGTCTTGCATGTTTTCCTAAGTGGGTGATGATCATGGGGACACTGACACCTCAGAATCATTGCCTGACTTCTGTTACAGGAAAACACCCTGGCATGAGGCCACACCCATGCTGATGACAGGACAGGTTAAAAGGAGCAAGGCTGATAGTTAAGGTTAGAAACCAACATTTGAAACATGAACAGCCCTTTATTGGGGGCAAAGTGCTAAGCTCCACCCAGATGGAACTCAGGTTCTGGCATCCTGGGGCTCAGAGTCCAGCACACGGTCATGGTCATTGAGGTAGCAAGTGGTGTGCAAGGTACAGGGTCAGTGGCCTCCCTAAACATATACATACAGAAAGAGAGAGAGAGAGAGAGAGAGAGAGAGAGAGAGAGAGAGAGAGAGAGAGAGAGCGCTGCAGTTAGCCACAGGAACCAGGGAAGAGATAGTCCAGACAGCAGAAGCAGTGTGTGCAAAAGCCCCAAGAATGGGCCTAAGAGAACAAGTTTCCAGATGAGACCATAGGGCCATGTCAGAGATTGGAACCACTAGGAGCTCTAAGCTTGGAACTTGCTACTCAAATCCTTAAGCTTATTCCAGCTGCTATGGGAGAAGTAAAAGATTATGGGAGACCAGTGAGGTCTTTGGTAGTGTCAGGAAGCCGTGGGGATGGAGAAGCAGACTGAGGACCTGAGGTGAGCTGGCACTGGGGGACAGTAATGATATGGGGATCTGACAATGCATGTGGTGACAGCTTGATGGCTATGATGCCTTTTAGCACCTCAGGGCAGGTCTTGAACCCTTAGACTCTAAGGCTTAGAGACTGGACTCTCTAATAGGGATGACATGGCCTTGTTAGTCAGAGGCCCAGCCACCTGGCTTGCTCTGCCCCTGGCTTTAACTCACGACTGCAGGATCGCTCAGTGCCGGGACTTGGAGAACCATCACCATGAGAAGCTCCTGGAGATTGCCATCAATACCCTAGAGAAGATTCTTAAGGGTGAGATGGATGAGGACTTACCGGATGATGTGCGGGCGGTGAGTAAGGGTAGAGGGGCAATGAACATTTTGGGGTTGCAGCAAATCCAGCCCTACTCATGGCTTGTCTAAACATGACAGGCTCCTGGAGTCTTCGTTTCTTCATGTAAAGGAGACAGAAGCCTGCTTTGCAGGAATATTGACTGATAAGCAAGGTGCTTACAGTTGGTGTCAGGATGGTTATCCCAAATTCCTTTCTATGGAGTCTTCTGGCACAGTTACAAACAGAGGTAACTGCCAAAAAATTTCCCTCGGTTATCTTAATGGTGGCGTGTCTGTAGTGAGAAGAGCCGCAACATTGGTACGCCCACAAGCCTCATGTCTGGTCCAGCACCAGTCTGGACCAGTTTCCACCAGGGCAGATAGTAATGAATACTAGGGATCCAATGTCTACACCTAAGGAGGCATCTATGAGTCTCCCCTGAGCCCCAGCAGCAGCATGTGGATGCCTTAGGAAAGGGCTCCAGGCATGAATGGGCACAGGTCCAAACACTTGTCCTCAAGGGCCTGCTTTTTTTTCGGACCCTACTTAGTTTCTCAGCTGCTCTGCACCACTGCTGCCACCAGGCCATGTTCCAGTTGCCCTTTGCCTGCCTGTGGGCTTCTTATAGACCGTTCTCCATATGCAGACAGGTAGGTCCACTAGAAACCCAGACTACATAATCCTCACCCCTCCCAGCCTGCCATGATCTTAGAGTTCATGTCCATAGGTCTCGCTCTGACTAGGCCTGCCTCCCTTGGCAGCCCCACCTCAGGTTCTGATGCTCATCCACCAGGCTTGCTCCTTGCAACTGACATTCTGCCTTACGATTTCTACTGCTGCGATGAAACACCGTGACCAAGGCAACTTGGGGAGGAAAGGGTTTATTTGGCTTACACTTTCAGGTGACAGTCCATCACTGAGCGAAGTCAGGGCAAGAAGTCATACAGGGCAGGAACCTGGAGGCAGGAGCTGATGTGAGGCCAGGGAGGTGTGCTGCTTACTGACTTGCTCCTCATAGTTTGCTCAGCCTACTTTCTTATAGAACCTGGGACCACCAGCCCAGGGGTGGCACCACTCTCAATGGGCTGGGCCCTCCCCCATTGATCACTAATTGAGAAAATGCCCTACAGCTAGATTTCATGGAGACATTTTTCTCAGATGACACTCCCTACTCTCTGAAGACTCAAGCTTGTGTCAAGTTGACATAAAACTAGCCAGTACACAATGTGTCTGGCAGACATGATCATTCCTCAGTCTCTGTGTGCTTTTCTCATCCTTGCCATTTAGATCCCCACTCAAGTGTTAGCTCTCCTGAGAGGCCCTCCCTCAGTACTTCTTAAACTACCGTCCCTCTGTCAGACCCCATCAGTCAGGTCAGAAGCTCAGCACAGTTCTAAAGTCTGCTTCATACTGATTTGTTTCTACAGCTGTTCATACTATACACAAACTTGTGAGGGAGAGCAGAGCTAGTCTTTTCATCACCATGGACCTCCTGTCTGTGCCAGCAGGAGCCTCCAGCACAGTAGCCAGGGATGATCTTAGAACTGGGGGAATGAAAATATGTATTCACTAAATATTTACTTTGCCAGGATCTAGGCTGAGCTCTGCAGATAGAAGGCCAGCATCCTTGACTCCATAGCCTCTGTTCTGAGACTAGGACTGACACCCAACACAGCATAAGATGCAGGGCCACAGTCACACCAACCTGCTCTCCCTAAGCTCACTGTTGAGCACACAGGAAATGCTACCCTGCCCTAACCAAGAAGCAAGTCTCCTCTGAGAGGTTCTGAAGTCTCTGACAGTCCTCAAGGGATGGTAGAGTCCCTAGGTCTGTGATACCCTGTGAAAAACATCACTGAAACATGCTCTTTCCCTAGGGACTATAGCACACAGTAAAATCTGGGCCCCAGAGGTCATTATCAGAGAGGCAGGCCAGCTTTCCCTCTCACCCAAGTGGCCCTGACTAGTACTGTAGTATCTGGGAACAAAGTTTCCTCATTAGAGGATTACCACTCTCCAACTTGCTGACCACTCGTGACCTCATTTCCTCACCAAAGGAAGCACCGCTGTCACTGGAGGTTATGGGTGAGGACACTGGGCATGGCAGGCTCATAGATACGAGTTAGGAATGGCACAGCCAAGACAAGAGTCTGAATTCTGAGTCTAGTCTGATAAACAGTGCCAGGCCTGTGACTGTAGTGAGCACTGCAGCCCTCCTTATTGACCATAGCTGGCAGGCACTTTGGGGGTGCCCATGGCACCAAGCAATGGGGCTCTGCCTCTCTGCTAAGAGAGTCTTAGACTCACTATCAAGACTGGAATAGATTACTGCCTTCAAAACTTCATGGGGAGTCAGGCGGTGGTGGCACACAGCTTTAATCCCAGCACTTGAGAGGCAGAGACTTTGCTGTTAGCCCAGGACAGGAAAGCCAAGACATTTCAAGACTCTCTCTTCTGGGCCTGTGGCAGGACAGTCAGCAACTGAAGATGGGGCTTGCTGTTTGGAGAATCCAGCGAACTAACCTCCAAGCTGAGTATGAAATGTCCAAGAGACATTTCAGAACCTGAAAGTGGGTGTTTTTATCTTCCTTGCTCTGAAATTCCTATTGCAACCTGGAGCACTGGTTGGGACTTAAGTGTTGTTACACTTAGTGCTGGCTGACACTCAAGTCTTCCATGGTGAATGGGAGCAATATGTGGGTGTGTATGTATGTGCAGTGTGTGTGCTTCTCCCTGATGGATAGGATCTCAGGCATAACCTATGACCTGGAATAATCCTGTCATTTTTACAAAGTGTGTTCTCTGTCTTCAAGAAAACCTTTCAAAGTTGCAGGAAACATTTATTTCATTGAGGTACCAGCTCTGGTTGATACAATGTGTCTAAACTGAAGAGTGAATCTGCTTTTTTAAATGACCTGACCTTGATTGTGGCCATTTAGTAACAGTGTTTTATTCATTAGCCTAAGTGGATGGTGTTCTCATCCCTGTATCTGGCATTTTTCCTTGAACAAAGAATGGTTTCAGTGAAACACTCTAGCAGAGACTTAAAATGATAGTCTTAATGATAAAGTTTGCTCTTTTCTGAGCTATTTGAAGCTTAAATATTGCATAGTTTCAAGCCTGTACACCATATTATGAAATAGTGTTCAGTTATGCCAACTCTTAATTTGTGTATAATGGGATGTTATTTACTATATAACACTGTAATAAGCAAGCAGAATTTATGGGAAAATTCATATTATCTTTGTGTCTTGTTTAAATATACTTTAAAGATAATGGTCCAAAAATAAAAGAATCCTGGTTCTAAGCCTCAGGACATTTGCTCCTGAGCACCCAGTGCAGTCAGGTTTTCATCTTCTCATCCTTCCCAAAGCCTGGGCTTGCTGCCTGGAGTTAGAAGGAACTGAATGGCTTCCTGTCATTTCTATGGTGTGACTGTGCTGATCCGTTGACCCACATCAGATAACCTGGCTTTTTTCACATGGCATCCTGTGGCAAACTAACATTCCCCAGACACTGTTCTGCAACAAAGTCTGAGGCCAGTAAGTTGAAGAGAGAGAAGGCAAAAGAGAAAATCAAGCAGGTTGCTTCCCACAGAACATTGCATAGCATTCAGGACACTCTGTGCCTCATGAATCTTACTCTGGGAGCCTGGAGGTATTCAATCAAAGAATATTTCCTTGTGTAGGAACACGAACATTTCAGGATCAGACAACATATTTTTAGAGAGTATTAGGTTGATACTATAAAAAAAAATGAAGTAAATCAAAGAAAGTACTGTTGTATATCTCTCTCTGACCCAAAAATCCAAATAGATTTTAGTGCATTGGGATTTCAGATTTTCTGTTTCATGGCTGTTATAAAAAGACAATGCAGATATTCCAAAGTCAAACCCTGCAGAACCTGAAACCCTGTGCACCTCAGATAAGTGGTGCTCCCCTATGTACGCTCTACCTGCGGTTTTTCAACAGAGGACACCCAGGTCCTTTGCCATTCTTGTTTCCAAGTACCTTGGGCTCAGAGTGGAGCACTGCTTCCTCGGACCCTCAAACAAGCTTCCCCTGCCCCTGGGAATGACTGTGCTGCATTTCCCCCATTCCAGCCAGAGTCTGCATCTAGAGCCTGCCAGGCTCACTAGAGCTGTACTATCTCTCTATAAAGACCAAACAGTACCAGGAACAAGCCAAGGCAAAGCAGACCCCAGTGGAACCAAAGCTTGATTCTGTTTATGTGAGAAGTAGTGGAGACATATAGATGGATGGACACCTATCAGCTTACAAGGCCCAGGGTTGGAACAGCCTGGAGACCCTCAGCCAGACCTGACTGGCAGATTTGGGACTACCTAGAAAGAGGCTTTGTGAGAACTGATATCCCTAGTAGGGCTGCCTTGGCTAGCCACCTGCTATCTCCCCAGAGGAAACATGCTTTTAATGGGGACTGCAGCATGACACCTGTCACAACTCAGGTTGGGGAGCAGGCTGTTGCCCAAGGATGCGCTGGCACAAAGTGACTGATACAGTACGGGCTCTCTATGAGGTGTGTCCCACAGTCTAGGAACTCCCAGGGGCCTCTTTGTGCTCAGGGCATAATAACACACACAGTCTCATTTGGACCTTCTCACTTTCCAGCTTTTTGTTGACAAAGACACAATTGTTAATGCCGTTGGGGCATCACATGACATCCACCTCCTGAAGATTGACAACCGAGAAGATGAGCTGGTGACTGGAATTAACTCTTGGTGTACACATCTAGTAGACAAGGTGAGTAACGAATGCCAAGCCACCCAGCCAGCTGGCTTGAGTTTTCACCAGTCAGAATGTGCTATTTTCCATGAGAAACAAAGTAGAGAAAACAAAAAGAGTTAAAGGTTGTAGAATTCTGTAATGTAGTGTGGTCCAGTCATACTTCATTGTATCTGTAACTCCTGCCTCAGAGAGAGACCAGCAGTGCATGTTGTGGGTGGGGCTCTGAGGTAAACATCTTCCCTTCCACTTTTGGGCCTCAGTAAATGATGTTAGCTATCATAGACACTGTACCCTGGCTTTCCTTTCATTCCCCAGATTCACAAAGATGAGATCATGAGGAACCGTAAGCGAGTAAAGGAGATCAATCAATTCGTTGACCACATGCAGAGTGAACTGGACAACCTGGAGTGTGGTGACATTATAGACTAGGTGTCAGCCAGAGGTCTCCTTTAGAGCATGGACCCAGTCCCTGAGAGTTGTGGGATGTCTTTCATTTACCCCTATCTCAACACTGTTGGTCATAATTCTCAATATAGACATAAATAAAGGTCTGGTGTCAGTATTCTCTTAGAGGGAGATCATGTATGAGCAGATCCTGAACTATCCACACAAGCCTGTCTGGGTGGCTGGCGGTCAGCCAGGGGTGTGGTTATGGCGGAACACTAACGTCGTGCTAGTGCTCTTCTGCTGGCCGTGGCCATCATGAGCTGCAGGCATTATCTTTCCCAATTCTGGATGCTGAGGACCAGGGAAGCAAGAAGCTGAAGCTCCCCCCACAGCACTGAAACCTGGGTTGTTCTTGAAGGCAGAGGCCACAGCACTCTTCAGCTCAGAATTTGATCTGAATCAATCTAGATACATTGCCCTTGCACTAGGCACAGCAACAGGAAGCAGAGCCTGCTGCTAAGACTGTGGAGGTGACTGTGGGGAGGGTGCTCTCAGGACTCCCATGCTCCCATGTGGAAGATGATGGAAACACGCATGTGCGTTAGTTTCCCATCACTGTAACAGACAATACTGGCAGTCACCGTATAGACTTTATTCTGGATCTTAGTTGCATAAGGTCCAGTCTATGATCAGTTGGTACTGTCATGGCAGGCACACACAGTTAGAGCAAGATGACCCACTTCATAGCCAAAAAGTGAGATGAAGAGGAAGGATGAGGATGTGTCTTAGAATCCCCTTTGATAGCACATTCTCAATGACCTAAAGATCTTCCATGAGGCCCTGCCACCCAATAGCAAGACCCAGGGGCATTGGCCTTTGTCACATGGGCTTTTAGGGATACAGGATGGCTTTCCCTGGGGAGTTTATTTCTACTTATCTCAGGTAGGGCAACAACAGACCAAAGAAATACTTCCATCCAAGTCTAGCAATGGCCAGTGGGCTTAATTAAGAGTACTTACAGGAATGTGGGCAATCTGCAGGCAGAGTCTTGCCTTCCCTCTAGCAATTGTTAACTACTTATATATATCCCCGGGGAGGACACCAGCCTTACTGGCTCTTTTCTCCTCCCATGAGGGAATTATTATTGGGCCAGTCTTGCGAGGGACTCATGCAGGTGATCACAGCTGCTGATTCCCAGATGGCAACGGCCATGCCATGCCTAGAGGACAAGAGTTCTACATATTCTACTCTGTCCTCTGCCTCTTCTGCAGTGCTCCCTATATCTGGTGAGGGTGACTGCTAGAGATGCAGTCACTTTCATGCATTCAGGACCGAGCACTGGCTGCCATGCCTCCACACCCACTTGTTCCCAGGAGTAGACACCACTCTTCAATACAAAAAAAAAAAAAAAAAAAAAAAGTGTTGTTCACTAAGGCCAACCACAGCAAAATCCTCTGGGCATAAGCACAAACATTAGAAACCAATTTGAAAACCAGACTGGGACACTGTAGTGGTTTGAATATGTTTGGCCCAAGGAGTGGCACTACTTGGGGTTGTGGTTATAGAGTAGGTGTGTCACTATGGGCATGGGCTTTAAGACCCTCTTTCTAGCTGCCTGGAAGCCAGTCTTCTCCTGTATGCCTTCGGATGAAGATGTAGAGCTTTCAGTTCTTCCTACATAATGCCTGCCTGGACGATGCCCTACTCCCACCTTGATGATAGTGGACTGGACCTCTGAACCTGTAAGCCAGCCCCAGTTAAATGTTGTCTTTAAAAGAGTTGCCATAGCGTAGTCATGGTGTCTGTCCACAGCAGTAAGACCCTAACTAAGACAGGCACATACCTGTAAAACCAGGAAAATGAGAAGTTCAAGGTCATATAGTGAATCTTCAACCATATAGTGAATTTAGGACAAGCCTGGGTTAGAAATACTGTCAAAGGGCTGGAGAGATGGCTCAGCAGTTAAGAGCACTGACTGCTTTTCCTGAGGTCCTGAGTTCAATTCCCAGCAACCACATGATGGCTCACAACCATCTGTAATGGGATCTGATGCCCTCTTCTGGTGTATTGGAAGACAGCTACAGTGTACTCATATATGTAAAATAAATCTTCAAAAAAAAAAAAGACTGGAGACAGGGATAGGAGTAAGTTAGGGAGAAAGAGCAAGAATGAAAGACCCAGAGGGAGTAAACATATTTTGTTAGTTAAATAATATTCATTTAACAAGAGAACAATAGCTTCTCCACTAAAATCTATGCCCTCCTTTGACACAAATTTTGTCCTGACATGGGTACCCACTGTGGAGTGGGTCTTAAATCCAAATGGAAAGTAGTGTTTTGTGCCCATGTATCATGCCACTATTGCACCTGTGCAGATCTTGCATGGATGGCATGCTGACAGCCTAAGGCATGAGGTCCACAGCTGAGCAGAATCATTAGTGAGAATTCTCCCCCTGTAGCCTGCACAGTGCTCTCAACCTACCAGCACCAGCCAGTAGGGAAGAAGCTTTCAGTTCTGGTTCTGGCATACAGCCAACAGCAGTGGGACCTATGTATATTGTGTGTAGACCTAAGGAACCTTCTCCACAAACAAGTCAGGGAGGTAGCCCACCCCGGCACTGGAATTCTCTTCTGGGTATGCCTTCTACTCATGCAGGTACGTTCTGAGTTGACACTCCTGTATTTGGGGTTTTTGTTTGTTTGAGACAGGGTCTCACTATGTATTAGCTCTGGCTGACCTGGAATTCACTCTATAGGCCAGGCTGGCTTCAAACTCAGAGATCTCCTTGCCTCTGCCTCCCAAGTGCTGGGATTAAAGGTGTTGGCGTCATGCCTGGTGTTACTGTGTTACTCCTGTTTTGTTTTCTATAGACACAGGCTATTGTAGGAAGTTCTCAGTCACCTCATTAGGTGGCACTTGTGCCTTACCTAAGTACAAAATTCTCCAAACTGTTCCGAGCTGTCGCTGGCCCCTGGCCCCTGCGTGGGCTGATCTCCCATGCGTGCTCCTCTAAGCACATTTGCATGTCCTTCAGATACATTTCTAAATCTGTAAACATCTCAGAAATTAACATTATGTGGTAGATCCTTTTTATAGAGTGGGCAGGTTCACCGAAGGCCCACTACCATCTGTTCCAAACCAGTGCCAACTGGACTAGGGATTCAGCAACTAAGGATACTAAAAAACTTAGCTGGTCCAAAACAGCATGAAAGGGTCCCACAGTTTGTGTAATTCCCTCAAAGGAGCAAGGCCGTACAGTGGTGCTGTTGTAGGCACTGTGGTATTAAGCTCTCTGCCATCCATTAAGCCTTCACTGTCTCCTCATCCTGGGCGCAATACACTGCTCTCCACAACAGTGAGCTCAAAGGACCAAGGGGAGCAGGGCCATGCTCATGTTATACCAACTACTGGCTCCCCAGATCTGTCAGACTTCTAGCCAAAACCCCTGTGGCTTCTACCTCTCCTTAGCCATACCTGGCTACTCAAGGGCAGGGCAAATATCCCATACCCAGTATATGTTCGTGTAAAGAAGAAATGTACACAGCTTACTTTGGGGATAGGAGAGGGGAGACAGGCTTAATCTTTCTTTTCTGTGCTGCCCAGCTATGTCTTCCGAGAGCTATTGCTCAAGCTTTAATGTCTTCTAGAGCCTTGTGAGCTCTGACTTGGCAGTTTTTACTTAAAACTCTACCTCTACAGGAGTCTTGCTGTATTAGTCAGGGTTCTCTAGAGGAACACATGAGCGGGGGGAGGGGCAGGTATTAGAATGGTTTACAGGCTGTGGTCCAGCTAGTCCAACAATGACCGTCTACCATCAGAAGGTCCAAGAATCCAGCAGTTGTTCAGTCCTCAAGGCTGGACATCTCAGCTGGCCGTCAGTATATGCTGGAATCCTGAAGCAGCAGCCTGTAATGCCAGTGAAGGAGTGAACTTGCTAGGAGAGCAAACAGGCAGAGAGAGCAAGCCTCCTGCTTTCACATTCTTTATATAGGCTACCAGCAGAAGGCACGGCCCAGATTAAAGGTGGGTCTTCCAACCTCGATAATCTGGATTAGAAGTGGATCTTACCATTTCAAATGATTTAATTAAGGAAAAAAATCCCTCACCAGGAGGTGGTGGTGCACACCTTTAATCTCAGTACTCAGATCCCTGGCCAGCCTGGTCAACAGAGTTGAGTTCCAAGACAGCCAGGGCTACACAGAGAAACCTTGTCTTGAAAAACAAAACAAAAACACAAACCAAAAAAAAATTTTTTTTTTCTTTTTGAAGACTGATGAGATGGCTCAGTAGTTAAAAGCACTTGCTGCTTTCAAGGACCACAGTTTAATTCCCAGCACTAATATGGCAGCTCACAACCATCTCTAATTCCATTTCCAGGCAATCCAGTGACCTCTTCTGGCCACTACATGTACATGGTGCACATACATACATGCAGCCAAAATACACATACACATAAAACAATATTTTTTTTCCCAATTCAAGTAAATCAAAGACAGGTATGGTGGCACACACTTGTAATCCCAACACTTGGGAGGTTAAGGCAGGATAATTCCAAGTTTGGGGCCAGAAAGAGCTACACAGTTCCAGCTACATAGTTCTATACATAGGCTATAGAGTGAGACACTATCTAAAAGAAAAAGAGGAGGAGAAAGAGGGATAGGAAGAGGGAGGAGAAAGAAGAAGAGGAAGAGGAAGGGGGAAAAGGAGGAGGAGGAGGAGGAAGAAGAGGAGGAAGAGGAAGAGGAGGAAGAGGAGGAGGAGGGGAAACCGAAGAAGAAGAAGAAGAAGAAGAAGAAGAAGAAGAAGAAGAAGAAGAAGAAGAAGAAGAAGAAGAAGAATCCACAAAGCACAAAACCTAACCATTTTTGAGAAAAATTTAAATTCTTTGTTCTGTTAGGAATCACTGTTAACATTTACTTCCAGAAGTATCTCTTTTTCTGATTAGTAATGCTCCTGAAAGTGTCATGGTATTCTGTTTTTGACATTTCTACACATTAAACTATTTCCATTAAGTTTCACTTTGATATTGATGCCTTTCATCTTTCATTAGTTCATTATTTCAATTTAAATCTAATTAAAAATTTGGTACATATATGTGAGTTCCAAAGTCCTTAATCTTGCATAGTGTCCCCAGAGTCTGATGTTTGATACCATGCTGCAGTCATTGTTGTTCTATCTGTAATCTCTCTTTTAAGTATGCTGTTTTTCTGGCTAAAAAAAGGTCAAGAGTATTCCCTGATTATACTAGTTTCCTGCACTGGACCACTAACGTTCCATCGACATGTTAAATCGCGGTTCCCCTCCTCTGTGTTGATCTGATCTGAAGGCATTATCTACCACTTCTGCTTCGTTCCCTTCCTACCTTTCCTGAGGCTGACACACTTGCCCACTATGACTTCTTCCTTATGCTGGCACTAGTTCTTTTTGGGCAGTCAGCTCAGCCTCAGTTGCATGTCTTACAGTAAAAAATACACAACTGCTATCACAGCCTGCTTAGGAATAATTCACATAGGTACTATGTTTAGCGATTGCAATGAGTTCACCAGCCATTTGGGGGTATCTCCTGTATTCTCAGGCTCCATTCACAGAGGAGGCATGCCACTCTTTATTACGTACAAGACAACAGCCATCTGTAATCCCTTGGCCATCACTCCCCACACGCAAGAAACCCCTACCTTTGGCTGTCACCGCTTCAGCTGTAGGTCTAATTACCCTTAGCAGGGGCCACACAACGATCACTGTATCAAGAACTACTATACACCAATAGTGGAAGTCTGCCACACAGGGACTGATCTCTACCCTCAGATGGCTCAGTCTTAGCTGCAGATGCTCCTCTTAGGCTCATATTTGGTTCTGTCATGTATACATATACTTGGGGCTATGTGACTTTCCAAAGAGTCTACTATTCGCTCCAGATAATGACAAACCAAAAAAACAATTCCACCCAGTCTAGCCTGGAGAACCAATGAGAATATTAGGCTTACTTACAGTAGAGTTGCCTACTTACTCCAGCAGTCGTTAACTACTTATGCAGTCTGGGGAGGGGCAGCCAGAAGAGCCCTCCCATCATCCAAGAGGGATACTGATGGCTCAATCTTGTGTGGGTATTACATCTGCCCTGATTTTTAATAAACCAATGGACATGGCCTATCCAGAGGACATAATTCTACAATAGGAGGACACCCCATTGCAATATCCCATGCAGGACATAGCACTGCATGTCAGTAACCAGGCCAGGACAACTTTGGCCAGGACAACTTATGCGTTTAACCCAGAAACAACATATTTTTAAGAGTAAATTTTTTTTTTTTTAAAGAATAGGAAAAACAAACAGTAAGCAACCAGCTTAGACCAAAGATTCACTTTCAAAAGATCATTTGATGAAAAGCCATGGGGGAAAAGGCCTTCAGGCTGAAGATGGAAAGGGGTTGCATGTGGTGATGTGCTGGTTCCCTGCCCTCCCCCATGAGGTCCCCAGGCATTGGTAGCAGATGTAATAATGGTGACAGAGCTCAGATAAAATAAGAAGAATGGAGAAATGCCAAGGCTCAAATGAAAATGAGGCTTGATATATTTCCAGAATGAAAAAATATTTAATAAAATCAGGGTCAAGAGAAAGTCCATATACCACTTGTCTCCCTCCCTCATTCCTGGTCAGGCCAAGGGCACCTCCATTGGAAGCTGTCTGATCTCAAGTCAGGCACACTGTGTCTCCAGGGCATCTCAGGATGCTTCTTTATAAGGCCAAGCCCCACAGGTCAGGGAAGATCCAGGTACAGGCTGGGTAGCCCCACAGGTATAAGGCTGAGGGAGCCCAATAGGTACCGGCCAACAGAGCATCACTGATCTAGAGGTCCAACAGCCAAGGAGGCCCACATCAGGGAGCCTGTGTCCCTGCAATTCCTTCCAGCCAGCATGCGCACCCCAGGCCTCACTCTTGCAGGAGCTTGTGCTTGACTGTAGAGCTTTCTGAGCAGAGGTGGACAAAAAGGGTGCCAGCAGCAGTGCGAGCCCGCAGCTCCTGGAGCTCATAGTCGTGGGCCCATTCAATGTTGCCCCATTTCTGGATCTAAGGAGAGGTAAAAACAAGCTTCTAGGTGAGTAGTCTTGCCTGGTGACCTGAATCATATTCCATCCCCATCACTGGGCTAAGGGTGGTGAGCCATGATCCTACCAAACACATAAGACCCATATGGGCCATCTGGTAATAATCCCAGGAAGCTGGGGCTGGCGCTTTTGCTGTCTGGGGCTTAGATGGTCTGGGAGGAACATATTCCAGCTTAGGGGCTGCCATTGTGATCCTTTATCTTACACTTAAGACCAGGAAGCCAACATGAAGCAGTCTGAAAATTATCATCTATGAGTTGTATATCTCATTGTCCTTCAAGGCTGTAGGCACTACCATGGGGGTACAGTAAATAAATGAAGCCAGACCACAGGCAACTTGGTTTTGACCCCTAAGGAGCAGCAGAACAGCAGTGATTCTGTGCAGCACACAGGAAGCCAGCTGTAGACATTCTCAGAATTCTAACAAGAGGGAGGAGCTCCGAACCCACGGTGCCTCTGGAGACACTAGTGTCTCCAAACGCACCCTGCTGGCCTCTCCTTGTAGTGCAGCAGGCCTGGCCAGATCATGGGGGAATACAAAATATCTCAGGCCATACAAGCTACCTGCATTTTTGGTTGCTTGGTCTCGGTTTGCATAACTGAAGTACATTATCTGAGATAATTTTCACCTTCATTTCAGGTCATTCCTCATTTTGTGCAGGATCAAATCCAAAGTTCAGAGGGTCATCTGGCTTGAGTTCCGTAGCCAAAAGCAGAGTCCAAACCAGAGGCCAGATTTCCTGGTTTTGTACCAACCCTATAGTTCTAACAGCTGACATCAGCCCTTCTCATGAAATGGCCTGACATCAGTGAATGGCTTTCCTCTGCTGTATAGAAATAAGTTGCCCCTGGCACTTTTCCAAGCAGAATATTAAATATTCCAAAAAGGTTTTTAATCCCAAAGAAACAAACTCCTAATAACATTAACCTTCTGAAGTTGGAGCAATAGCAACACCCTCAGGACCACAAGGAACACTAAGTTCTCAGGGTTAATGATGCAAACAATGGGCTAGGGAGATGGCTTAGCACTTGCTGCACAAGGATGAAGACCCAAGTTCAGATCCCAGCAACAACATAAAAGCCAAGTGGTTATAGCAGCCTACCTATAATCCTAGCTCTCCAGAGGCAGAGACAGGGAATCTCCAGAGCAACTGGCTAACTTAACTAGCCAAATTGATGAACTCTGGGTTCAAGCAATAGACTCTGCATCAATACTAAGGTAGAGAATAATTGAGGATACCTCATGTTAACTTCCACCAGAATGCACACACATGTATCCTTACCTGCATATGCACCACATAAATGTGAACGCATACAAAAAGACAGAGAGAGACAGAGGGGGGGGGGAGAGGAAAGAGAATAAAAAACTAAAATGAAAATACAAACAAAAGCCAGGCACAGTGGCACACATTTGTGATCGCAGGAGGCAAAGGAAGAGCATCTTCGTATGTCCCAGGCCAGGCCAGGCTACACAGTAAATTTCAGACCAGTCAGGACTATATAGCAAGGCTTGTCTCAGAAAAGCCAAAATAAAATTAAAATGTAAATAAGCCAGCCATTGTGACATATATCCATAATCCCAGCATCAGAGAGGCTGAGCCAGGAAGATCAGAAGTTCATGATTAGCTCAGATACACAATGAGTGGACTCTCAACAAAGCAAAACAAAGAAAAGCCAAAAACAAAAATGCGAACAGCAGCATGGCAAAACCTTAGTTTTCCTGCTTCCTAAATCAAACACGTGTGCAAGGAGCAGCTAGTCCTTGGTTCCTCTGCCAGCCAGGAGAAATCTGCCCATGAGCATCCAAGTGCACCATGACCTTAGCCCTAGTAAAACAGATATGGGAGCAAACCCCAGTGCAACATTCTCTAGAAGTGCAATCTAGCACTGCAGTTTATCCTTTTATAAAATGTGAGTAAATACAAGTCCTACCCAATCAAGCTGTTGAAGAGGAGGTGGGGGCCAAGGAGAGGACTGAACAGTTCTGAAACCTTTCACATGCATGGATATATGTGTGTGTGTGGTGCTGATGGAACCCAGGGCCCAGAGCATACTAGGCTAGTCTCTACTACTGAGACACACCCCTAACCCCAGCAACACTTAAACGTTTTTTATTGTTCCTTAGTTTGTTTTTTTTTTTTTTTTTTACATGTTCAAAGTAATAAAACTCAGTGAGTCTGAATCAGAAAGGGTTAAGGTAGGAACTGAGATTAGAACTTACCTGGTACTCTTCCTCCAGGCGTGACAGAAGCACAGCTTGTTCCACAGTCAGGTGCAAGTCAATCAGGCCCAAAGTCAGCAACATGGACTTGAGCTGGGTCACTACAAACTCAATCCCTGGTGGTAGGGGATACAAGCCCAGTCAGTACTTATAACCTACTGCCTGTTAGTTTCTATTCCCTCATAGAATGGGGGTGGGGTGGGGGGAGGGGACATCATCCTAAGACCCGCCTGAGCTTGGCACACTCTCCTGCCAGAATACTATTACTTTTCTTGGGGTAACCCACCTCTGCCTTTTCCTGGACAGGTGTATGACCTGAACCTAGTTAATCAGAGTATCCCCAGGCCTCACTCCATGATTGGTTTAAAGATGGCTATATGGGTCCAAACTAATGATACACAAAGTTGAGACTCTTCCTGGAGGCTGTGTGACCCTGGAGAGCTAAGTAAAAGGGTGGGACATCAGAGCCACCCAGCCTCCATGCTCAGAGTACTCAACAGGGATGTGTCACTATGTACCAACCCTCCATGCCCACGAAGCCCAACTTGTACCTTGCAGGGCCCACATGTTGTAAGAGGACAAGTGGCTGGTGAGCACTTCTCGGGTCTGGGTAGGGATGCTGGGTCCCATTATGCTGGTGGAGGACCCGATCTCCATACCATACCTAAAGGGAACGGCATGAGCATGTTTTTTGCACACTGTCTCTCAAGAGCAGTCTAACTTTTAACTAGAAGCAAAAAAACAAACCAAACCAAACCAAATGATATGGCATATGTGGCTTCCTCAGGACAGCAGTGCATGGAGGTGTACACCTGAGATCACAGCACTCAGAAGGCTGAGGCAGGATGATCACAGGCAGAAGGCCAGTGGTGCCAACATAGTGGATTTGAGGCTAGCGTAGATTACATGAGACCCTATTTCAAAGAACCAAAACAAATAAATAAAAATAGCCCCCTCAGGTCATTATGAGGACTCAGGAAATGTGTAACAAGTGTTAATTTCTGTGAAAATCGTTATAACAGAAGAACAATCATCAGGCATTTTATTCCAAAACCCTGCAGACAAGGCAGGGCCATGGGGGTCACCCATTTCACTTAGAAGGAGTTAACACTGAATTTATTTTTAATTTTTTTTCAAAACCATGACTCTGCATCTTTTCTTTTGTCTTTCTTTCTTTAAAAGAATTATTTATTCTATGTATCTGAGTACATTGTGGCTCTCCTCGGACACACCAGAGGAGGGCATCGGATCCTATTATAGATGGTTGTGAGCCACCATGTGGTTGCTGGGAATTGAACTCAGGACCTCTGGAAGAAGAGCCAGTGCTCTTAACCACTGAGCCATCTCTCCAGCCTGACGCTGAATTTATTTTGCCACCTTATCAATACCTGTTCAACTCTGTACTTACTAGAGTCTTGTGCTAAGGAAAGTGTTGAGTACCATCAATCCCTAGAAGCCGCACATCCACAAGTAGTATTCACAATGCTACCCTAACCTCTGTCTATGTGCACATGTGTCTTACAGTCACTTTTACTTAGCAGTGCAGTAATGATAATAAAGATAATAATAATGAAAAAGATGATTTTTCTTTTAAAGCCAAAATTTGAGTTGTTATCTCTGCTGAGATGAGCGCTAAGTGTTTTTTGCTGGTTTACCCTTCCCATCAGCCTGGCAGGCAGGTGGGATTAGTCCATTTCAAGTCAAGCAAACCAAGGCTCAGAAACCTGTTGGGGGCCAGAGTCCTGGGGCCTTTGGTGCTTCTTGGGGACATAGAGCTGCCCTTACAGTTGTCATGGTATACCCCAGTAGCAGTTATTCAGGGCACAATGACCAAAATGATTTTGAGGAACATGTTTTCCAAGGTAACACCTGCCTCTCAATACCTGAAGGAGCTCGAGCTCAGGGGGGCTCTGGCTCAGGAAGCCAGCCTGAGATTTCGGGTGTACTATGTGGCCCTGAACCCAGCACCCAACCCAACACCAGGTCTATTCAACGCTCCATGTGGGGCTGCACATCTTACCTTTTTTCAGCCCACTCTATGATGGGATCCCATTCATTCTTTTGAAGTTCCACTAATGTCTCTGGCTCTTCCACCCTGTAGCTAATTCATTGTAAAAACCACCTTCATTAATAAAAAATTCCTTCACTGAGAGACAGAAAAAGAAAATGCAAAGGACAAAAGCAAAAACTTTACACCAACAACCCAGCATCCTAAGTCTTGTCCGACAAAGCCATGGTGCTCGGAGTGCAGCCAAGGGGTAAAGGAACCACTTGGGCCAGCTGCATCAGCTCTAGCCTCACTTCAGAAGCTCATTACCAGGACACTTTCTCAGATAAATCCCACACTGATGACAAGCAGAACCTATGGGGTTCTGGCCATGTTTCCACATGCCCTCTAGGAAATTTTAGTGTAGCTTGAGTTGCAATCCATTGTCTTCCAGTTCCCAAATACTTGACAGGTCCAAATTAGCCCATGTTAGTGCTACTCAAAAGCAGACCTGCAATAAAAATGAGATCCATACCCACTGGACACAGTGCTTTGCTAGAAGTTCAGTGACAGCTCCTCCAAGACCAGCCACCTCCTGGAGTGGCTCCTTTACCCAAGGGGTCATCACCTCAGAACCAGGTGGTACAATTGGTTTTGATAAAGGGACAGAAGGGTCAGTTGATAGGAGCTAAGCTGCACAGTCTTGTGGATGGGAACCCTAGGGTACCACAGAAAGCTAGTTTCTTGCAAGCAGAGGCATATGCAGAAAAGTTGGGCTGATGAGAGCAGAGTAGGAAGCCTTTCCTCCCTACCCAATCCTGGACATGAAGGATAGAGACAGGTAGAACTTGGTCCCAACTGCCTTTGTTTACTTGTTGGAACCTATATAGTTTTCAAGAAGCCCTCTTTACTAAAGGGAAGCTGAATGAACTTGTTCCCTGCAAGCCACTGTTCCCTAGCAAAAACAGAGTAGGCTTTCCTACTCTCTCCTTTCCAGAGTACCTATGCTAGCATCCCAAGCAATCCCTGGGTGACTCAAAGCCTCTGAGTAATAGGGCTAGCAGGCCCAATACTGTGCAATCATTCAGCTGTTTCTCCAATGTTCCTTTCTTATCACTCTCCAACAAGCAAATACAGACACAAGGGAGAATTCAGAATTGGGAGACACCGGCCCCTGACTACTGCCACCTGTAATGACAGGGATGCTAATACATGAACACATTGAGGGCCAGATGTGCTACTGGGGGTTGGCCAATGGGTCCTATAGTTCTGGAGCCTTGGGAATAACATACATCTCTATGGCAACTCAGCTCAGTCCAAGGGGTACTCTGTGCTAGAACAGCCTGCAAAGTCCTCCTCCTGGGGTTCAGTCATATCAAGTGGGTTACCTTCTTGCCCTCTAGGCAAAATAATGACAAAGGCCTTGCCTTTTCCCCCACTGATATGCTTTGGGCAAATGAAACAAAATAGACTAAGAGGTCCACACCACCCAACAGGACTGTTCATTTACTGTCACTTACCAGATGGTATCAGTGTCTAGAAACTTCACAGCTGCCCGGATCAGCTGGTCTTTGTTTCGCTGGGTTGGGTTGTCCAAAGATGTATTGCACAATGTGGTCTTAATGAAAAGGCAGAAAATGCTCTGTCACCCACCTGTGGGGTTCAGGCATGCATACAGCTGACAGCACATCAGAGCCATGCATTAGAGTTATTGTCAGTCACAGCAGCAGCCTATCTGCTGGGGATCTCAAAACCAGGCTCCATCTTCAAGTTCCATTGTGCTCATGGGATTCATTGGACTCTCACAGTGGTCTTTCTTGGAGTAGTGAATTTCCTCAAAGTTTCAGGGGCTTTATGTATTTCATGTTCATGACTATCAGGTTAACCTGTGTAACAATGCTTTGGAGCAGATGCTACTAGTCTACTCTTTTCAGAGATGTAACAATCGAGGCCCACAGAGATAAAATACATATTCAAATACAATAAAGGCATGAAACTCAAAATAACTGAGAAGCTTTACCAGCTTGTTTGACACTTCAGAAAACAAGTCAGCAGGCTGAACTAGGATCAAGATATTTTCCTAGTGTTACCTCATCAATAAGAGGCTGCGGAGACTACTCTAGGCCTCAGTTTGTGGCCTTGTCACCCTGATTACACTAAATAGTCAAGAAATAGACTATGCTGTTGAGGCCCATCTGGGTCTGCAGTGAGTAGGATGAGAACACCTAGCCCCCCCCACCCCCAGTACTAGCTGGTGTCTTCCTTAGAACCACGTGAGGGCTGCATGCACTGTATCATCTCGTCACCCATGGCACCATGATGTGGGCAGTACGGTGGGGATCATGGGGCTGAGGAAGGGTGACCACTCTGTACGGCCAAGGAGGCTGCAGAGGCAGGGCTTCAGGGGCCTCGGTGGTACCTGACCACTGAGGGGCTGGCTCTGTGGAGCATCCTTCTTTCCTCACCCATCTGGTGCCTGGGTCCCGTACCCCACCAACATTCACTGAGCTCCATGTGTACTTCCAACTGGAACTCCTGAGTAAAAAGACATGGCCACTCCTTCTCTGTCACTAACCAGGATGAAAGACACAGGTAATAAACATGAGAATAGAAAACAGACCACTACAGACTAACTGCTGTAATGAAAAATAAAGGCTGGGCTCAGGTGAGGCAGTACACACCTTTAATCCCAGCACTTGAGAGTCAGAGGCAGGCAGATTTCTATGAGTTCTAGGTCAGACTAGTCTACAGAGCAAATTCCAAGACAGCCAGAACTATATAAACAAAACAAAACAAACTCTGTTTCAAAAAAATTAAAAATAATAAAAAAAAATAAAGATGAGAGATGTGACTGAGACATGGAGCATTTGCCAAGCATGCATAAACCCTGAGCTCAACCCCCAGCACTGCATAAACAGAGCCTGGAGACTCATCTCAGCACTCAGGCAGTAAAGGCAGAAGTTCAAGGTCATTTGTAGCTGCAAATCAAGTCTCTGTCTCAAAAAACCAAACCAACCAAACAACAAAGATAAAACAGGATGGTGGGGACAGACACTGGGAGTCATTAATGGTGACTTCTGTCCAGAGACCAGGGGAGAAAAACAGTCACACACTCAGCTCAGTGTTCCAAGTAGAGCAGACTACAAGTAGTCAGGCCAGGCAGGGAAAGAGCTTGGCCCATTCAGTGGCAGATGGTTTAAGTGTGGCAGACAGGAGCCTTGTCTACCCCAGAGCCTTGTCATAATATGGAAAGAACTGTAAATTTTTGCCAGGAAGGCTTGGTGAGCATCAGGTGGAAGTTTGTATGATAAAAGTCTTCTTGCTACAAGCTTGTTACCAGGTGCATGGTGTAGAACTTGATGGTATCCTGCTGGGAGTCCCATTCAGTGGCCACTGCGATGGCCAGGGCCTCGTTGGGGACAGTAAAAAGCTTGGCTTGGGGAGTTTTCAGCTTTCTGTGGTCCAGGTTTATCTCAAAGCCACCTTAAAAGATCAAATGAAAGTTCTCAGGGAATGTGGATTCGAGTGACCATTCCAGAATTTTAGCAACCAACTTGGTACACACAGGCAATGCTGACAAAAGTGTCACCATCATCTGGCTGGAGACAAAGAGTGTGCCCTAATCATTCACAAAAAGGCCATCAGATTTTCAAACACTTACCTTCACCCTGTGAGATGCTGACATTCTGATAAAACCTCTTCCTTTCTGTAAGACAGATTTTTCATAGGCAATTTAAAATAGCATCAAGAGGGCTTCAGAGAAAACACCAACTTGTATCATTATTGCTAATGCTGATTGATTAGCTTGATTTTCATATCACCATTCAAGGTCTGCCCTAGTCTGCAGTATAATCAACAGCTTCTGATTAAAGCTTGGAAAAGGGGTCTTTGCTAAGGGTCACATTGAAGTAACACTGCTCCGGGACAGTCTTTAGGTGTCAGGATGGCTGAAGACATAAAAGACTAAAATCAAGAACTACAAAACCCCTTTGACAGCCGCTTCCTAAACCAGAACCAGACTAGGAACTGCTGGCAGAACTACTGGACTTCCACTGCTGTGAGAAAACAATGACTGCAAAGGGGGGATGATGTCTCTGTGAGTAGTACCGGTGTGTGTACAAGTCCCTCTGCCCCATGTCTTGGGTCTCAGCCTGGGATGACCACATAGCAGAAGGCACATTTCCTGGGAAAATCTGAGCTGGCTCCGCCCACCTCTCCTCTGTTCTTTGTCCTTCTCCCCGGATAGAAAAGGTACATGATGGTCCCTACTCTGGGCCCCTGAACCATGATGCAACTACTAATAAAAACTCACTGGAAAAGTTTAAAAAAAAAAAAAAAAAAAAAAGCTTGGACAAGGGAACAACCACTCTCTAGGGACAAGGGAAGAACAGGACTTGATGGTTATGCCTCTCCTAGTATCCAAGCTGGGAGGATGATCTGTTTTGTGTATCTCTGTTAGAATTACAAGAACTTAGAGAAACTTCTTATGTGTGCAAGGCAGGGGGAGGGTACTCGGGAGGGTTTGATAATGAATAAGATATAAAAATCATTGTCTTCACGCACTTCAAATTTTTATAGTTATCAGACCTCCAAAAGAGGTATTGAAGTTAAGAAGGGGACTTGTTGGGAAAAGAGAGTACAAGGGGAAAGAAAAGAAAGGATAATAGAGAAGAATATTATCAAAGATTGGCCACTAAAGGCTCATATATTTGCATACTTGGTGGGTCTAGTTGATGCACTGTTGGGAAAGATTAGGAACTAAGGCCTTGGTAAAGGAGGTGTGACCCTGGAGATGGGCTCTGAGGTTTCAAAAGCTCATGCCAGGCTCTGTCTGTCTGTCTGTCTCTCCTCTCTCTCTCTCTCTCTCTCTCTCTCTCTCTCTCTCTCTCTCTCCCTCCCCCCCCCCCGCCTGCTACCTATGGATCAAGATGTAGCTCTCAGCTACTTCTCCAGCACCACGCTCTCTACCATGACGATAATGGTCTAGCCCTTTGAAACTCTAAGCAAGCTTCCCATTAATATACCTTCTTTTATAAGAGCTGCTTTGGTCATGATGTTTCTTCAAAGTAACAGAACACTGACTAAGATAATATGTATGGATAAAATTGTAAAAGAATAATTCTAAGAATTATCAGCTCTGGCAACTGAGATAATATGATACAATTGACTGTATCATCTAAAACTATAATACCATTCTACTATAGCACACATTCTATAACAAAACAGGTAAGCTTCTGCCACTGTTAAGTTTCCCTACTTTACCTGCCACCCTGGTGGGTTGGCCACAGGCCTCTTTTCCTATATCTGATAGAATATACACTACATCCACTGTGCTTTCTGGTGCCTAGACTAGGTAACGTGCAAAAGCCTGGTCAGGCAGAAGTCAATGAGAATGATTCTTGACACAGGCTTGGAAATGGGTGAAAGAGACTGGGACAGGGAAAGGACAGGAACTGACTGTGAAGGACTGACTCTCCCAAAGCTGCCAGGACAGCTAAGTTTCCTATAACCCTCATCTTCTGGCATGTTCTGCTAGCCAGGGCTACCTCTATATCTGAATAAGAATTTAAAAGTCTGGATAGTAAGATGATTAGAGAAGAAATAAAGACACGCAGAAAACAAGTCAGTAGAAAGGCAAAAGAACCCAAGAGACAATGGCTTCATATTCAAAGGCTTTAAACAGGGCTTTTCTGCCTGAAGTTCTGACACAGGGCAAACACCAGTCTTCCTACTGATCCTCACATTCAAGGACCAGCTTTGGGGATGAGATGTGCTCCCCAGAGGTTCTGTCTAGTGAGAGCAAAATGATCAAGTGACTTCAGTGACAGTAAGGGCATATGGATGGTGGGAATCCAGACTGAGAAATCCTTATCTCATCTTGAGCTGCAAAAGGACCTCTGAGCAAGCAGTTAAGAGTTCACATGTAAGCCACAGAAGCAGCAGTCACTAAATCTCATTAACTGATTTGCTTGGGAAGGGATGTGTAGAAAGTAATTTTCAGGATTAGAATAGCTTACATAAAGCTCAGTTGATGAAGTACTTGCCGCACAAGTATGATGATCTAGTTAAATCCCCAGTACCCATGAAAAAGCCAGAGAATAGTCATGCATGCTTGTAACACCAGTGCTGGGGAAGTGGAGATCCCTGCAGCTTGCTGGCCATCTAGCCTAGCCTATTCAGCAACCCTGTCTAAAAAACAAGGAGAGGGTCAGCAAGATGGCTCAGCAGGTAAAGGTGCTTGTCATGCAAGCCCACTGACCTAATTCAATCCCTAGATCCCACACACATTTGAAAGGAGAGAGCTGACTCCATAAAGATGTTCTCTGTCTTCCACGTGCACGTGTGGCACATATATCTACATAACACATACGAACAATGAAAAACAAAGAGACAGCCATAAGAAAAAAACAAGAAAAAACCAGCAAAGAACAACTTTGAAAAGCTGCTCATAGGAAGAGTGCTGAATGAGAAATTAATAACCTCTAGTCTCTCTTTCCTGAGACGTTGTTTAAGTTCATATACAAAAGCAAGTGGTTTTCAGTGTCACTTCCTTCTTAAATCCCTCTTGTCTAATGTGTGGTTATTCTACCAGTAAGAGTTTAGGCGCCCCCCCCCTTTAAGAACGTAAAGGCACAGGACTACAATTCCCAGAATACACCAAGAATTTGTGCTAATTATGCAATCACAATACCTTTATCTTTTAAAACAGTGCCATCTGGTGGGACTTGGACCTTAAAGCTAAATCCAAAATAGTTAACCTTTTATAATCCTATGGCAGCTCTAACCAATGGTTTTCAGACATCAAAATTCTTCTAATATAAACATATAAAGAAAGCCTCCAACTCAGGCCAGGAATGGCAGAGCATGTCCTTAATCCCAGCGCTCAGGAAGAGGTAGGCAGTTTGAGGCCAACTTGGGTCTACACAGAGATCAAAGCCATTCAGAGCTACACAGAAAGACCGTTTCAATAATAATAATAATAGCCCACATTGAGATACTACCTCACACCCATTGAGGTAACTATAATCAAAAAGTTAGACAATAACAAGTTTTAGTGAGGATACAAAGAAATTTGAGACTTCGTGTACTACTACTAAAAATTTAAAACACTGCATCCACCTTAAAAAAACAAACAAAAACAAAAAACAAAAAAAAAAAAACAACCTTATGGGCTAGGAGGTGGAGACACGGATATTTAATCTCAACAGTTGAGAGGGAGAGGCAGATGGATCTCTGTAGTGTGAGGTCAGCCTGGTCTACGAAGCTAGTTCCAGGACAGCTATGCCTATACAGAGAAATTCTATCTCGACACCCCTCACCACCAAAAAACAATCTTACTATTCCTTAATGAGTTAATTTCCATTTGATCCAGCAATTTTAAGCTTAGAAATATATATAGCCAGGAAAAGTAAAACCAAACCCATGCAAAAATGTGTACACAAATACCTGTATCAGCATTATTTATAACCAAAGAGCAGAAACAACTCACATGTCCATAAATGGACAAGTAAAATGTGTATTTCTATAACATGTTATAGCAATAAAAAGCCTGGAATATGGATCTATGTATGATACAACACAGACAGACCTTAAGAACATCACACTAAGTGGAAAAGGCTAGTCTCAAGCTCCACACAATGCAATGTCCAAAACAGGGAAATCTTTAAAGGAAGTAGTGGTTACCTAGGGCTGGGGAGATGGCTAGGCAGGTAGATGGTACTAAAGGGTCCTTGCTGCCTTTTTTTAAAAAAGTATTTAAATGTATTTTGCCTGCATGTATGTCTGACCACAACGTGCATGACTTGTGCCCAAGGCCAGAAGGCATTTGATCCACTGGGACTGAAGTTATGGATGGTTGTGAGCTGCAACTAGGTAGTAGGAACTGAACCCAGGTCCTTGGGAAGAGCAACCAGTGCTCTTAGCACTGAGCTAAGCACTCTACCCCCTACTGACTGCTTTTTACAAAAATGATCTTAAACTGATTATGATGGTCATTCATGTTACTGAATACACACCAAGGAGTGTACTGTATGCTGAGTGAATTATATGTATTAGGTTTTTATTTTATCTCATCTGCAAGTGCTTTGCCTGACTATGTATGTGTGTTATGTATGTGCTTAGTACTCACAGAGATCGAAGAGGGCAGCTGATCCCCTGGAACTGGAGTTACAAATGGCTGTGAGTCGCCATGTCGGTACTGGGAACTCAACCCACTCCTCTGCAAGAGCAGCAAGTGTTCTTAATCTTTGGGTCATCTCTTTAGCCTCTTAAGTAAATTGTATCTTATTAAAGGTGTTTAAAATTCTGCCAGGGCCAGAGAGATGGCTCAGTGGGTAAAAGTGCTTATGTGCAAGTCTGACTCCAAGTTTAATCTCCCAAACCCATGTAAAGGTAGAAAGAGAGCACCAACTCTTACAAGTTGTCCTCCGATTTCCACATGTACACAGTGGCACATGTATGCCCAAATACATACATAAACAAATAAATAAATGTAATAAAAAACTGTTGCAGCCAAATACGTAAGTGCACTATTTTCCAAATTGCTTTTCATCTGGAGCAGAGGTCAATACTCCAGGCTGTTCTGGCCAATATAATGAAAGCAGACAATATCTATGAGTATGCGGCTGTGTTCCAATAAAACTTTATTTCAAAAGCAGGTAGTCTGGTCCCTGATACTCCTATGAGGATGGCAAAGCATGTGATGCCTCTGACATGGCAGAAACTTGGAGAAGCTGTCTTGAACAGAAGGCAATTTGTAAATGGTAGGAACAGGACTCCAAGCTTTCATTTCTTTGGGAATTTACCTCAGATGCTGCTGCCTCAAACTACATCCTCCTCTGAGCAGAAAACAGCAGGAGGAGCCGGGCAGTGGTGGCGCATGCCTTTAATCCCGCACTTGGGAGGCAGAGGCAGGCGGATTTCTGAGTTCGAGGCCAGCCTGGTCTACAGAGTGAGTTCCAGGACAGCCAGGGCTACACAGAGAAACCCTGTCTCAAAAACCCGAAAAACAAAAAAACAAAAACAAACAAACAAAAAAACAAAAACAAACAAACAAAAACAGCAGGAGGGTAGCAATGGCCTCACAAAGGTCTCTGCACTACACTACCTGCTCCTCCAACCCCTCAGTGAGCCCTTCAAAAGCCCCTCCTCTCCAGACAATCTTCCATGGTGTGGCTATTCCTAACTTGACAACTGGAGTCTTCACCAAGAAGGACTTAATGATTTACATACTTCAGAGATACACAAAAATATCTCACACTGGTAAGGACAGAGAGCACAGCATATCCTAGGGAGGCACAGCATAAACAAAGGAACACATTCTGGAGTTCACTAAATAGGCAAAGGGTTCATTTAACCGAATGGATGCTTTTTGCTCTCCATTATGGAGTTGCTTGATCTGCCATCTTTTCTTTTATATTACAGACTTACCATTGGCTCTTAGCATTATCTAGCACATAGTATGTAGTCAAATGTGAAAGAAAATAGGAATGTATGACTGAAAGAGTAAGGAACTGTGAGAGGGAGGGGGGAGGAGAGAGAGAGAGAGAGAGAGAGAGAGAGAGAGAGAGAGAGAGATGTGTTCTCCTCCTTCCCCTCCCCTATGACCTCAAGTGATTCCATCTCAGGCTCCCAAGCAGCTGATACATGTGTGACACCACACTTAGCTTCTTCCTTCATCTTTACTGGCTCTTCCTGGCCCACTTTTAGGCCTTTGTGTCCTGATAAGTAAAAATCAGCTCCCTGTTGCATCTGATCTCCGTCCCCATTTATATAAAATTATAGGCTATAGACCATTGAAATGGCTCACCATGTAAAGACACTGACCACTAAACCCAACATCCTCAGTTCAATCCCTGAAAGCCACAACCAAGTCCTGCTGGCTGTCCTCTGACCTCCATGTGCATGTCAAGTGCACACACATATACACACTAAGTAAAATGAAAAATTATGAATTTACAGTCTAAAGGATCCTTAAAGGCAATCTCGTGCTTCAGATCACTAAAGAAAGCAACATTATACATGCCCAAGACACAGCACCTCAGAGATTTAGCTAACAACAGACCCCAGGTTTGTACTTTTATGCCAATGCCAAACTGCCTATGGAATTGTTGTTGCCTAATGAGGGCAGTGTTTCAGCAAGACTCTAACACCGTCATCACCTCTGGACATGTTACACCCTTTTTTTCCTCACCAAACTCTTACTCATCTATCAAGCCCCAGTTTAAATGCCCTTTCAGTCACCCTGTACCCTCTCATCCTTGTGATCTCTCAATCACTTCCCATATCACAGTATATTGCAAACTATTGTTTAGTAAGCATAATGAGTCCTGCATTTGATGTTGAGTATCATTCAGGTGAGACCACATGCCCTCAACACAAAACTAACCAAATGAAGGGAGGTCGTCACCACTTTTCATTCACCGAAGTGAACCTCGATCGTAAACTCTCTCTCCAGAAGCAATGAACTAACCTTCTTTCAGGCTTATTACAATCCTTAGTAGGTCAAAAAAGCCTGGCATAAACTCCCACTTAGAGAAGGCTGCAGAGAATGCAGAGGCTGTGGCACTCCACTAGGACAGAGGGCCTGCAAACCCTTAAGGAAGTGTGTGGAGGTGGAAGACTTAAGGCCTGCCTGCTCTGTGCCAAGTCTTGTGCTGGGTCCTGGGGACACAACGCAGTCAGGCCAGTCTTTGCCTTCCATAACCTCAACTAGTCTGCTCTGTGACCTTGGAAGTCCTGATTGAAAGCCCAGATTTTCCTTTCTGAAATCAATGAAGACACCTTCTTCCCTTTAAAAGGAAAAAAATTGAAGCCCGGTGGTGGTGATGGTGGCGCACACCTTTAATTCCAGCACTCCAGAACTAGAGGTAGGAGGATCTCTGAGTTCGAGGCCAGCCTGGTCAACAGAGTGAGTTCCAGGGCAGTCAGGGCTACACAGAGAAATCCTATCTCGAAAAACAAAACAAACAAAAAGAAAAAGGAAGGAAGGAAGGAAGGAAGGAAGGAAGGAAGGAAGGAAGGAAGGAAGGAAGAAAGAAAAAGTGGAGAAAAGCCTCCAGAGCCAAATATCTCCTACCCTGAATACGCTGTGTCCCCTAAAGTCAGCCCCACACTGGTTTGGATGTCATTTTTCAAACTGAAACAGAATTCTATTGCTCTAAATATTCTCACGGGCCTGAACCCTGCCTCAGTCACCCCGGAAATCTTCCACCTGGTGAGCCCGACTTGACTCCTGACCAAAAAGTAACATATGTCCGGGCCTCACCTGTTGGTGGGACATATGCCCGGGCCGGAGGCCGCAGAGCTGGCCCCGGCCACACTGAGACGGTGGGGTCACTGAGAGGCCAGTTCAAAAGACCGCGCCACCGGTCCCTCAGCCGGGGGTAGATTCGCCACATCATGCCCAAGGGCCTGGGTGGACACATACGTGAAAAGAGAATACAGGAATAGAGCGAAGAGATCCCCAAACCCCTCGCTGGTTCTGTACGGAAACCTCTCACCAAGGGTTCAAAGCCCTCAGCATTCTCAGCACGCCGCCATCTTCCTCATGACACCTACGGCGCGCCGTCGCAGCCGCGCGCCCCCGGCGCATCTTCCCCCGCCCCCTTTAATCAGCATCACAAGCGTGCTCGCCCCGCCCCCTCCATGCCGCGCCACGGAAAGAAAACTACAAGTCCCAGAGGGCCGTTCGCGCATCGCGCCACGTGCTTTCTCGGTCCGCCAATGGGCGGAAGCGCCGCGTGAGCTTGCTCCCGCCTCTCCGGTGCGCCCGTGCCAATTGGAAGCAGCAGAGTGTGTGTGTGTTTGTGTGTGTGTGTGTGTGTGTGTGTGTTTGTGTGTGTGTGTGTATGTGTGTGTGTGTGTGTGTGCGCGCGCGCGCGCGTGTGTGTGTGTGTGTGTGTGTGTGTGTGTATGAGTGAGTGAGTGTGTGTGTGTGCGTGTGTGTGTGTGTGTGTGTGTGTGCCCGCGAGGGCAAGTGGAAAGGGGGGCCCAGCTCAGGACAGGGAAGCCCTGCTTGCAGGTCTCGGGGTCCAGGTGGCGACACGAGCGCTCGGTCAGCCGGCAGCGGGCGGGTGGTTCCCCAGCCCCTCCCCCGCGCGTGCGCGCCCGGGTCCGCCCTCCCCGCAGCTTCGGCTCCCGCGCGGCGGCGGCGGTTCCTTCCCCCTCCCCCAGCCCTGGCTCCGGGGGACCCCGCGATGCCGGTCCGCACCGAGTGTCCCCCGCCGGCGGGTGCCTCAGCCACATCCGCGGCCTCACTCATCCCGCCGCCGCCCATCAACACCCAGCAGCCCGGCGTGGCCACCAGCTTGCTCTACAGCGGCTCCAAGTTCCGTGGCCACCAGAAAAGCAAGGGGAACTCGTACGACGTAGAGGTGGTGCTGCAGGTGAGCGCCAGGCGGCAAGGCCGGGCCCGAGGGCCTCCTCGCGGCGCTCACGGGCCGGGCCTGCCCTGGGCTCCTCGAGCCCTCAGCCGCGGACCAGGCCCTCACTGCCGGGGCCTCCTGCACCCGGCACCTCCCACCGGGACCTGCCCAGCTGATGTCACACTCTCGAACCCTACCCCTAACCCACCCCTAGACTCAGAGCCTGTAGCGGCCAGCCTCCGACAGACCCCGAAGACTGTCCCACACTTGAAGCCTTTGAGTCGCCCGGGATCCGGAAGCACCCCCATGACTAGCCGTCCTTTAGCCTGGGTCGGTTCTTCCCAAGTCCTGTCCTTCCTACACCAGCCAGCCCTCCCACCAGTCCCTGTCGGGTCCTGAAAAACTCTCCATTGGCTGCCCCAAACTCAGTACCTCTCGGTAGCGGCCAGAGTCACATTCTTCCAGAATGAAGCTTTTCCTCTGACCCCAACTCCAATGCCAGGGACCTTGCTCATTAGGAGAACTCAACCAGCCACTGCTCTCGGGGCGACAGAGGCGGGGTGGGCAACCTCCCTCCATTGGCTGAGACAAACCACAAAGGTTGAGGTTCCCCAAAGACCAGATACTCACACCCAAGTATCTCCAGTTACACCACTTAGTGTTAAGACCTTGTCTCCTGAGGCCTTCCAGTTCCAAAACCCGGCATCAGTCAGTTCATAGTCATCTGCTGCTCCGCTATGCTTCCTGCCCCAGACTTCTTACCCTATCCTGCGCTGTGGCTACTTCCCATCCGTAGCAGTCCCCCTGGCCTCTCCCCAGACCTCGAACCTTGGTCTAGCTGGTGGCTATTGCTGGCTGTGGTGTTGCTGATTTTTATCTACATAGCTCCAGAGTTTCCTCCCAGCCCCAGATGCCCAAGTACTGGGAAATCTAACCCAGTTTTGTTTTGTGTCACTTACCTCCCCCTATTTGACCTGGATATCTGAGTACTGGCTGGTGACTGCCAGTCCCTGAACAACTTTGAAGCTTCAACTTCATGTACTCTGGGCCTTTCTTTTCCAGAACTCCACCTCTTTCTCTCTCCCTTGAAGCTTTTCCCAACTGAAGGAGATTGGTGGAAGGAAATATTTCTCTTTCATCTCTCTTCTCCACAATGCTGTTCTTTCTAGGTATTAAACTGTCTGCCTGAAGACCTATTCCCGGCCCCACCTTGTGTGCATTTTCCTAATGCCACCTCTAGGTTGTTCCCCAAATCTTGTTCCATGAAAGCCCTGCCAGAGGTTTAGAGGTGCATGCTGCCCCAGGGCCCCAAGGAGATATTTAGTGAACATGTACACCCTCCACCACCCTTTGTTCTAATTTCCGGATTCTTTTGAACAAATAGATCTCCCACTCCACAGACATGAAAGTGTCTCTCCTTTCTAACTGGAGCACACTCATCAGCCCTTTTCTTTCTTACCATTTGTGGGAATAGTTCTCTCAGCTTTTTGATTGGGAAAACCAGTCTTATTAAATGTAATTTTTTCCATGAACTATAGTATGTATTGCAATAGGAAAGCTGTGACTGAGCTAATTTAAGTCTTATTACCTACTGTGATAATCATTTTTTTCCTCCTTAAGATATGATACTATATTATGAAAAAGTTAGGCTTTTTGTTTTTAATTCATTCAACTAATCATAAAATTCTGGAAGTGAGATCCCTGCATGGATCATGTTTGGAATGGCCCCGAATTTATGCCCATTTGCTGATTTCTGATATAATAGGTTAATAGCTGCTAGAGCAACTAGGTGTGAAAGGGAAGTCTGTTCCTGTCATTTGTCTGTTGTCCCCTGACTTGTCAGGGGCCTTGTGAATCAGTGGAAATAGTGATTGTGTTAGAGGCGTGGTTGATAGGTGTCAGGTAGCCACACCCTTACGTGGAATGCCTAGTGGTGGGAATGGTTGGTGGTCATGCCACAGAATGCTCCCCTACAGCTCGGCCAGGGAACTTGTTATTGGGACCAGGTCGGGGCATAGAAACTATCATGTTAACTGGTCTTTTCTAGACTAAGCCCTCTGAGAATAGTTCTTTCATATTCATCTTCTTTCCTGCTTTTCTTGCTTGTTTGGTTTTTAGGAAGCAGAATAATGTGACAGTTAAAGGCATGGACTCTGAAGTCGAATCAATGAAAGTACACCTGCTTGTTCTTTTTTTTTTTTTTTTTTTTAAGATTTATTTATTTTATGTATGTATGAGTACACTGTAGCTGTCTTCAAACACATCAGAAGAAAGCATCAGATCCCATTACAGATAGTTGGGAGCTGCCATGTGGTTGCTGGGAATTGAACTCAGGACCTCTGGAAGAGCAGCCAGTGCTCTTAACTGCTGAGCCATATCTCCAGCCCCTGCTTGTTCTTCTTAAGTACTTTTGTTAAGATATACTCCATATACCATACTGTTTACCTATTCAAGGTGTACCCTTAATGGTTTTTAGGATATTCACAAAGTTGTACAACTATCATTTTTATTACCCCAAAAAAGAAACTTTTGTACATCTTAGCCATCACACTTACCTTTAGCCATTACACTAGGCTAATCTTTATCTGCAGATTTACCTATTCTGAGACCAAGTTTGGTAGTATTCACTTATAATTCCAAAATTCAGAACCTGAGGCTAGAATCTGGGCTACAGAATGAGACCCTTTCCCAAAAACGAACCAAAAACCTAGATTCACCTTTTACCTGTTCTGCACATGTTGTATAAATAGGGTCATGTAGTTTCCTTTCATGACCTGCTTCTCTACATAGCATATATTCAGGGTTCATCCATGTCTTAGCACATGTCAGTACTTCATTATTTTCTCTTGTTGATCATTGTAAACATTGCCTACATTTTGTTTAGCCACTGATCAGTTGATAGACTTTTAGGTTATTTCTACTTTGGGGCTATTATCACTAATGCTGTTGTGAACATTCATATATAGATTCTTGTTTTTGAGGTGCGCATCTTTGTATATTGCCTAGGTTAGCTTTGAACCTCTAACTCTGTGACCTTCTCACTTTCATTGTCCCAAGTACTAGGAGTATAGTTATGTACCACCAGCCCAGCTGTATGCAAGTTTTTATGCACACATGTTTTCGTTTCTCCTGAGTAATTATAGATAACCTAGAGATAGAATTTCTGGGGTTTATAGTATCTCTAGGTTTAATACGTTAGCAAACTACTAGTAGTTTTTAAAGTGGTTATACTATTTTATATTTCCTCTGACAGCATATGAGGGCTCCAACATCTTCACATCTTTACAAACTTTTTTGATTATAGTGATCTCCGGGGATATGAAATGGTATCTCATAGTCTTAATAGAAATGTCTCAAAAGATGGTGCATATCTTTTCCTGTCCTTTGAGAACAGTGGGGTGTGTACGTGCACCTGTGAGTGCACGCATGCTCATACAGCTGGAGATCACAGGTCTATATTAGGTGCCTTCCTCTATTGCTTTCCACCTTATATTTTGAAACAGGTGCTCTCACTGAACCTGAACTCACTGATTGGCTAGACTAACTGCCAGGAACTCCCAGAGGCTGACTTGTCTCAGCCTCCTCAGCACTGGGATTACAGGTGTGCCCAACCTCACTTGGCTCTTTTGTATACTAGAAGTCCAAATTCAGATTCTCACATTTGCATAACAAGACATTAACAACTGAGTCATCTTAAAAACCCCTAGAACACTGATTCTCAACCTTTCTAATGCTGTGTGACCCCTTAATACAATTCCTCATATTGTGGTGACACCCCCTAACCATAAAATTATTTTGTTGCTACTTCATAACTGTAATTTTGCTACTGTTATGAATTGTAAATACCTGATATTCAGAATACTTAATACGTGACCCCTTTGGGGTCACAACCCACAAAACATCTTTTATTTCGAAATTCTAGTATACAATTACTGAAAATATATGGAAGGTTCCAACAAGATCTTTTCCCTGCTCTATGACTGTCTCCCTCTATGCCACCCTATAAGTCTCCACTAGTGTGAAGTCCAGGACCCTGTGGAAGGGATAGTTTAAAGAGTGGCTGTTAGACACAGCTGTGCTGAGAGGCCTCCTAGCTAAACATTTGCCTTGTTACCCTTCACATTGAGATGTCGGCCCCTTCATTGGTGAGAGTTGTGTGTGGGGGGTGATTTTAGTTCAGCCATCATCATCAAGATCAATTTGGGCAGAATGGGAAAGATGTGGTTGAATGGAGACCAGATAGAAATTCTGTAAGTTGTTAAGCATGCAAATGTGAAGCAATGTACACTTCAATTTTTAATCTTATTAGCAAGTATTTCTTCCATCCGATAGCCTTTAGCTCTGAAAACCACTGTATTGAGTTCTATAAGAAACACAAGCCGGGCAATGGTGGCGCATACCTTTAATCTCAGCACTTGGGAGGCAGAGGCAGGTGGATTTCTGAGTTCGAGACCAGCCTGGTCTACAGAGTGAGTTCCAGGATAGCCAGGGCTACACAGAGAAACTCTGTCTCGAAAAACCAAAAAAAAAAAAAAAAAAAAATGGCCTTTAATTAAAACTTTTTTTTTTTTTCTGAGCCACATGAGTGTGAACCAGCTGTGTTACCTAGTTCCAGTGCTAAGGCCAGCAAGGGAAGATGCTGAAGTACTTTGGCAGTTTTTGCATGAATTACCTCTGATGCTAGCACCAAGATGTGACAGACAATCTTTCGGCTTCATTGGAACCTCATTGCTTTGGTGCTGACATCGTCTGGCTAAAGAGGTTCATTACAGTTCTTAAGGACTGCCTTAATATTTGACTTGTGTTAGACATGGGAACCTGATGGATGGGGTTAGAGAGAGGTGGCCCAGCAGTTAAGAGCACATACCACTCTTGTAGAGGGCCCAGGTTCCCAGCACCTATGTCAGGCAGCTCACAACTTGCACCTACAGCTGCAGGAGGCTGGAACACTCTGGCCTCTTTCATATGTACATACATATAGACATAGGTATAATTAAAAAGAATAAAATCTTTTTTAAAAATTTGATAGGTGCCATAAAACTTTTTTAGTTTCTTGGAGGCCTCACTTAATACATATGCTCCAAGTACCTCTGTACTTTGTTTTGCTTTCAGAAGTTAATAGGCATTTTCAGAGTTTATCATAATTAGAATCACTTTAAGTCATAATGCTGAAGCCCTGCCCAAGCTGTTAGGCCCTGTCTGGGGGTTGGGGGGGAAGAGAAAGAAAGGAATGAATTAATCAAAAACAAAAAGAAGCATACAGGATCAATAAATGACCTACTGTCTGGCGTTAGCGCGTGGCTCCAGGTCCTGTGATGCGTTGGTTCCATCTATCTTTCTGGGCTGCCGTCCTCAGCATTTCCTGGTCTATTTCTCCTGTTGGTCTCTTGATATTCAGTCTCCTGAGACTGAATGCTGCTTGTTGTTATTCCTACCATGAGAGAAAGGAAGAGACTCCTGTTCCACATATGCCCATTCAAATGTTAGTGCTCCTTCGGATGCACTTGTATTCTTATTGGCCAGATTGGAGTCACTCACCCCTACAGCTCTGGCTCACAGGTGATGGGGGTTCATGCCACTAAAAATGGCCAGGTCTTATAAACAGGGTAGGTGGCAGAACAAAAATCCAGGTTCTGCCAGCATGGGTTTTTTTGTTTTTTTTTAAAAAAAAAAAAAAGTTGGTTGTTGAGTAGGCATCTGACAGTGTCTAAATTAATGACCTGCGGCTGCCAAGCCTTAAAATCTCTTGTGCCCCTTCTACCTGTCTTGGGCTCAAAGTCCAGGGGCTACAGAAATGGCTCAGCAGCTAAAAGACCTGCTGCTCTTCTAGACAACACAGGTTCCAGGCAACACACTTTGCAGCTCACAACCATATCTAATTGCAGTTCTAGGGGGAATAATGTCATTTTCTGGCCTCCGCAGGCATCAAGCATACATGTGGGCAAAACACTCATACATATTAAAACACAAAAAGCCCGAAAGTCTAAGCCAGAGAATGGTGGCACACACTTTTAATCCCAGCACTAGAGAGGCAGTGCCAGGTAGATTTCTGTGAGTTTAAGGCCAGTCAATCAGGACTATATGGTGATACCCTGTCTTTGAGAGAGAGAAAAAAATGTCTGTTTATGAAATAGGCCAAACCAACATTCACAAAATCTTGGGTGGCATTTGGATTCATAATTAAAATTAATTTCTTCTAACTTCATGAAATGTTATTCTCAAATGTTCTGCTCATTTCATAAGGAAATAATTCAAGATGATGCTTAGGGTCAATAAGAGAGCAGGAAAAGCTCTCCCAAGCCAGTGGCTGATTAGCAGAGAAATGGAAATGTTCGAGCAAGACACTTAGGGTGAGAGCTGGCTCTGGGAATACAGGTGGAAAGGGCCCTGTGTGCAGCAAGCGAGAGGGAAACGTACAGAGAATGAAGGCACAGGCTGTTCCAGAGGGCACATCTTGAAATATTTGGCCAAAGTGAGTGAGGGAGACCTGGGATAATTTTTTTTAAGATTTATGTTTTATTATTTTTAATTATGTGTATATGTCTGCATATGGGAATGTGCACTTGAATGTACATGTCCATGAAGGCCAAAAGGTGATGGATCCCCTGGGACTAGAGGTTCAAATGGTTGTGAGCCACCTGATGTAGGTCCTGGCAACTAAACTTGGATCTTCAGGAAGAGCAGCAAATGCTCTCAACAACTGAGTCGTTTCTCTAGCCCTTGAGATAATGTTCATTGTCAGTCAAAACTGACAGGTACTGAAGGTACCAGAGGCGGCTGAAGCTTGGATTGTGCTGGATGCATGCTGACCACTGGCATTACAGGATTTCTGAAGCACCCCAGGGGCTCATTTGTAAACTCTGTCTTTTCTTCACAGCACGTGGACACTGGGAACTCTTACCTTTGTGGGTACCTGAAGATTAAAGGCCTTACAGAGGTAAGTGCTTCTTGGCAGATCTGGGATAGGAGAGTTTGCTCAGCGGCTCAGAGAGTCCAGTACCGCAATCCCACGGTATAATTCTTTTGATGTGTGGACTATAGTACTGCAGTTTTGATTGTCCATTTGCAAATGTACACAGTCACAGTTTTTCCCCTTTGGTCCTCAGTGTGGAGGAAATGCAGACTCAGCATGCACCCAACCCCTGGGCTGTACTGATAGCCTCACAGATCACAGCGTGATTGGTTAGTCATTTTATGATTGGTCTTTGAGTCAAAAAGCCTAGACTGGCCTCAGACTTGAGTTACCTGTCTCAACCTCTGGAATGCTAAGATTGTAGCTATGTACTACCACATCTAGCAGTGTTAAACCTTTTTTTTTTTTTTTTAAGAAAAATTATATGGACTAGAGAGATGATTAGCAAAAGTGCTTGCTAACCAGATATCAAATCATATCACTCACATAATAAGCTGGCATCCAGTGCAATTTCTTTTAAGATTTATTTTTTTATATATTGGTGTTTTGTTTGCATGTACATTTGCACACCAGAAGAGAGTATCAGGTCCCATGGAACTACAGATACAGACACAGTTATACATGGCTGTAAGCTGCCATGTAGGTGGTGAGACTTAAATGCTGGACCTCTGGAAGAGCAGTCAGTGTTACATAACCACTGAGCCATCTCCCCAGCCCTCTAGTACACCTTTATAAACTCACCTCCAACGTAGGCAGAGACTAAAGGATCACTGGAGCTTGTTGGCTTCCTGCCTAGCCAAGAAAATACCAACTCCAGGTCCAGGAGGTGACCCTGTCTCAGAGAAATATGTAGAAAGTGATAGAAAAGAATGCCTAGGCTGGGCAGTGGTGGTGCACGCCTTTAATCCCAGCACTTGGGAGGCAGAGACAGGCAGATTTCTGAGTTCAAGGCCAGCCTGGTCTACAGAGTGAGTTCCAGGACGGCCAGGGCTACACAGAGAAACCCTGTGTCGAAAAACCAAAAAAAAAAAAAAAAAAGAATGCCTAATACCCTCTTTTTTCCTACACACACACACACACACACACACACAAACCTACACAAAACTGTGTACACACTCTTACAGACACAAACAAAAATCTTGGTGGAAAAAAAAAAAAGATCAGAGAGATAGTTCAGCAGTTAAAAGCATCTGCAGATGACCCAACCTTTCTTCCCAGGACCCACATTGGACAGTTCACAACCACTGTTAACTCAAGCTCCATGGAATCCAAAATCCTCTTCTGGAATCTATAAACACTCTCACGCTTCTGGCATATGTGCACATGCCCATAAATAAAGAAAAAAATAATATAACCTCCACCTTTATCATGAATTTAACAAGAGATACAAGAGTGAAGGTTTTTGAAGTTAGTTAAATCTTGTGTTTTAGCTGGTTGTGGTAGCACACGCCTTTAATCCTAAGGAGGCAGAGGCAGACGGGTCTCTTTTTTGAGACCTACCTGCTTTACAGAGTGAGTTCCAGGACAGCCAGAGCTACATGAAGAAATCCTATCTCAAAACCAAGTAAGTAAATAAGTAATTTTTGTGGTTCATTGGAACAGTGGTTTTCAGCCTGATGACTGAAATAAAGCACTCTGTCCTCACATCCAGCTTTCTAATTCTCAAGACTTCTGAGATTTAGAAGGCAAAGAAGAGCCTCCCTTCTTTTCCATTTGTGGCTAAATGGAAAGACAAAGGACGCAACTGCCACTGAGATCCCTCCAGGAATGGCTGGGCACAGCTCTATTGAAGCTTCTTATGGCCTTCATTGCTTCCTATAGTTCTGGACTTGTGACCTTTAGTTTCTTAAGTCTCTCTCTTTCAGCTTCTGCTTAAAGGAGATTGAAAAACCCCTCTCTACTTCACCAGATAACTTGTCCAAGTGGGAAGCATTGTTAGAGTAAGTTGTAAATAAGAATGTGGCTCAAATGTAGAATGCTGGTCTGATGCCTCACAGTCTTCTGCTTATCTGCTAGAGGCTGGGATAAGGATTCCCTAGGAAGTTTATTATTGACACAGAAGGTATCTTCCCCATCTCTGGAACATAACCCATCAGAGGACAAAAGTGATAGTGAAAAAAGGGGGAGTGGGGAAGGGGGCTCTGCTTTGATTTGCCCTAAGAGAAAACATGTAGTAAAACAGGCCGGGCAGTGGTGGCGCACGCCTTTAATCCCAGCACTTGGGATACAGAGGCAGGTGGATTTCTGAGTTTGAAACCAGCCTGGTCTAAATAGTGGACAGCCAGGGCTACACAGAGAAACTCTTGTCTTAAGGAAATTAAAACAAAACACAAAAAACTCATAAGATAGTAAGAAACTAGCAAAATGTGTAATATTTTAGAACATTGTAACAGTGACTCCAAAGCTAATCACTTGAGTTGTAGGAAACTGCTAAGAAATGGCAAGAAGCACTAGAAATCTGGGAACAGAATGCGGAAGTGCTGGCAGCTGAGAGCTCTTGGTAGAGCAAATTTCACTGATGAAGCTCTTCGCTCAGGCAGGGTGCTGGCATGGCTTTGCACTAGGCCAGCCCACAGGGATGCATCTTTCCTAGCAAATCTCAGATCTGTAGGCAAAGAGGCCTTACTAGGCCTGTGTCCTCCCAAAGTAGTCTGCCCAAGTACAACACCGCCATGCTTCTGTGTGGAACTCAGTAAAGGGTAGTCTATGGCCTGAGATGCTTAAGGCCAGAACAGGCCACAGAATGCTTGAGATTCTTCTCTAGTAACATGTTACAGCTTTATACATCATGTAATTCACCCTTTTAGAGTACAGGTCTCTCTTGTGTTTGAAACAGGCATTACTCTGTAGCCCTATCTTACTTAGAACTCACTATAGTAGCCCAAACTAGCCTGGAGCTCATGATCCTTCTGCCTTAGATGCCTGAGCACTGGGATGATAGGCGTGCAGCGCCACCTCTGGACAAAGTGTATAATTCATTAGGAGCTTTTGATATAGTCACACAGATGTGCAACTGATGACTTAACACATTGTGAGTCTTATGCCGTACCCACAACTAGCCTGTGCAGAGAGCTGAGTAATGAGTTGGTTGAGTTTTATACCTGTATTAGTTGTTTATGCTTTCTCATAACTCTATTAAAGTATCAGTTGTATCTGGAAGGCAAGTGGATCTCTTGAGTTCCAGGCTACCCCAGTCTCCATTCTTCTATGCTACCCAAGACTACATATAGAGATCATCTCAAAAAATAAAATAATAGCCTGGGAGGGTGCACATCTTTAATCCCAGCACTTGGGAAGCAGAGGCAGGTGGATCTCTGTGAGTTTGCAGCTAGCTTAATCTATATAGCAAGTTCCAAGACAGCCAGGCCTACATAGAGAAACCCTGTCTTGAAAAAACAAAGTAACAACAAAAGCAACAACAATAATAATATATCAGATATTTAGTTTATTTGGGTTAAACTACATAAGTGGTTTGTTCTATTTATAATAGTTGGAGTTTTGTGTATGTAGTGTGGAGTGTTATAAGTTAAATTTGAGGTTATTTGCCACATATTCACTAGCAAAGCACAGCTATTTTGAACTGAAGCAATCGGACTTGTAAAGAATAGGAATGAAATTGTGCTAAATTGTGCTATCTTTGCATTTCCGAGTTAGCCACCAGTAGGAACTAACAGCATGGAGGGTGTCTGGGAGCCCAGCTTTGAAGGGGAGATTGTAGGGAGGCCCTTCGCTAGCCCATTAGTCAGGCTGAGGTTGGCAGCAGGGATACAGACCACACCAGCCAAATTCAGGAGACTGATAAATGAACAAGTGTATGTCACTCTTAACTCAGTACTTGTTGACCTATTGGCCAAATAATATAAGCCCTTAGGAGACATTTCTGCATGAAGTACCCATCATGGGACTGTTTGGAGTTAGCCTGTAATCAAGAGGAGGACTGATGAAGGAGTTTAGTGGCCACAGCCTGCACCTACCTGGTCTTCTTCCCCATCTCCTCTTTCTAATACCCTTCCTTCTGGTGCTGTTTCTGGCTTGTGAGTGAGTATGTGTATTTGTTTTGGTTTTTTTCTTACTTTGTTTCTCTAAGTTATCCTAAATTTGGCTTTATAGACAAATGTTCAGGGTTCCTATGCCTTCCTCAAGGAATAACAAATCTTTTTGGTGACTTCTGACCAAGATGGATCCAATTCATTGCCATTTATGGTATTTTGGGGAACGTTTTATATAGTTACCTTCACATGCTTCCTGAAGTGTTTAAGAAATCAGCACAGAATTGTAGTGTGCCTTTTTTTTTTTTTTTGTATAAAATAGAGTTTATTCAGGGCATGGGGAGGGGAGTTAAGAGGGTAGTAGAGACAGAGAAAGGCAGAGAGAGGGAGTAGAGAAGTAGGAGCCAGCCATGACCAGTTGGGGGGGGGGGGAAGGGGCGAGGGGACAGGGAGCAAGAAGGGAAGAGCAAAAGCAAGAGAGAAGCAAGCCTATAGTGTGCTTTATCTTGTGTGCCTGTTCCTTTAAAGGGTCCCCAGTTGCTAGTCAGCAGGCCTTTTAAGATATCTTAGCTGATAGAACTGCTTGACCCCGTGATCTTCAGTACTGTTGCAGTGGAACAGTAACTAAGGCAGGTGGGATTCTGAAATGATACTAAAGCTCAAAATTCAGGAACAACTTAATCTTAACTTCCTGTTTAAAATACATGGAGGCCAGATATGGTGATGCACACTTTTAATCTCAATCCTGAGAGGCAGAGGCAAGCAGATCTCTTTGAGTTCAATTCCAGCCTGGTGAGTTCCAGGCCAGCTAGAGCTATACAATAAGACCCTGTGTCAAAAATGAATAAAATAAATACAATGATATGGAAGATGCTAGAGAGATGGCTCCATGGTTAAGAGCACTAGCTGATGGTCAGAGGACTGGGGTTTGGTTCCTAGCACCCACATGCAGCTCACAACCATCCTTATCTTCAGTTCCAGAGGATCCACCATCCTATTCTGGCCTCTGCAGGTACCAGGCATACATGTGGCACACAGATATCTGTATAGGCAAAACACCCATGCACATACAATATAAATAAGTCTTAAGAGGTATGTAACCTTTAAAATAAAATATTCTATGGACTTATTGGCTTATATAGTCTTTGCCAAAGATGGATTAGTGTAGTTTTTAACTTAGATTAGATTTCCATTTAGGGAAATCTCCCATTTCATTTCTTCAGTCTGTTATATGCATATCTGTATGAGAAATCCAACCCAGCACTGTTAGTGTAGGAGTTTGAGGGTTTGGAGGATGTTAAGATTTGTATATTTTAAAGTTCACTGTTAAGAAATGAAATGGGATGGGTGAGGAGCTGGGTGGATGGTTCTGTAGGTAAAATGCCTGCTAAGGACCTGAATTCAGATCCCCAGCACATGTGTCATGATCATGCATGTCTGTAACCCTAGTGCAGCCAAGATGGAAACTAACAGATCCCTGGGACTCACTGCCAGCCCGTCTACCAGCTGGTGAGCCCCATCTCAAAAGAAACGGTCAAGAGCTGTAAAGGAGGACATCCCAGGTCAACCTCCCACCCCCACACCCATGCATGTGCACGTGCACACACACAAAAGAGAAAGACTATAGCTGTAACTCACTTGTCTGTCGTGAACACCAGGTCTTGGAGTCCATTTTAGACTTCAAATTAATAATAACAGCACATGTTGGCAGTAGTGCCACAGCAGGCCTCCTCGGTGTGTCCCCTGAGTCACAGATCTGTGCAGTGTTGTTCAAGAGGGTCTGCACTTAGAGAAGTGAAAAACTATCAGGGTGGGTCTATTATTTTAATTTTTTATTTATTCAAAGTATATGGGTGTTTTTCCTACATATATGTCTGTGTACCACATGTGTACCTGATGCTACAAGGCCAGAAGGCATCAGATCCCCTGAGACTGGAGTTACATACAGTTGTGAGCCACCATGTGGGTGCTGGCAAGGGAGCCTGGACCTCTGGTGGAGCAGCACATGCTCCACTGCTGAGCCACCTCTCCACTCTCGCCTTTTTTTTTCTTAGCAACTTTAATAGTTCAACCTTTGAGGTGGCATCTTTGTGAATAGTTGTGATTTTTGTATTGCACACATGGTTTGCATATTTTTCCTTATATAAATTGTTCTTAATCCATGTGACAGGATTGGATTAAATGTCTTTTTTTTTTTTTTCTTTTTTTTTTTTTTTTTTTGGTTTTTCGAGACAGAGTTTCTCTGTGTAGCCCTGGCTGTCCTAGAACTCACTCTGTAGACCAGGCTGGTCTCGAACTCAGAAATCCACCTGCTTCTGCCTCCCAAGTGCTGGGATTAAAGGCGTGCGCCACCACTGCCCGGCGATTAAATGTCTTTCTAGCATACCTGAGACATTTCTTTCAAAGATGTTTCTAGTCCAGGAAACTTTAAGAATAGATATAAAGCCAGGTATGGTGGCACATACCTTTAATTCTAACACTTGGGAGGTAGAGACATGTTGATCTCTGTGAGTTCACGGCCAGCCAAGGATACATAGTGAGACCCTGTCTCAACCCCCCCCCCCCCCAAAAAAAAAGGTATAAATGAGGGACAAGGGAGCTTGAGGATCTGTGAAGGGTTGGCCCAAGGTCAAGGGAGATTCAGCTCTGGATACCAACTCTGGAGCCTTTTCTGGGGTGCACCCCAGAAAACAGCATAAGTTGTGCTCTGCTGTAACTGTAGAGAGTTTACTTGTAGTAGACAACACCCAAATTCTTTTATAAGAGACCAGAACATAGCAAGTGAGGTCAAAGAGAAGTTCTTTGCTCTGGCAAAGTCTCCAAAGCCCCAGAGCCCCTTCACTATCTAAGCAACTAAATTCAGGTTTATGTCCATAGCCTGTTGGCAGATCAGTGGATCTAACAATGGTTTTGGTGTGTTGATCTTATCAAAGTATTAGAAAAAAGTATAGCAAGATTGGTTACCTCTGAGAGGTGAAAATAGGCAGGAAGCAAGAGAGCAAGCACATCTTTGGGAGCCTGAGGTCCTAGGTTCCATTAGCAGGATGAATGTAAAATGCTCATTCAGTGTCTGTGTGTAGTTTAGTGGGAGAGAAATCACTTACCTTGTGTGGAGCCCTAGGTTTAGATCCAGGCATACTACAAGCAAGCAAACAAACAAACAAAAAACAGAAATGCACATTTAATGTCTTGTTGGATGTTTGCTTTTGCTGTAGGAATATCCGACCCTTACAACCTTCTTTGAAGGAGAAATAATAAGCAAAAAACACCCTTTCTTAACTCGGAAATGGGACGCAGATGAAGACGTGGATCGGAAACACTGGGTAAGTAAGGCTATGCTCTGCCCTGGGCAACAGAAGACATCTAGAGATCTGGCAGGCCTGGACCCAGGGCCTTGTCCCCAGCAGGAGTTAGTCAGAACCTATTCCTACACAAGCCACAGTTGCTCCAGGTCTACCAACCCTTTTCTTAAATATCAGGTAATAAGAACAATCCTTCGAAAAAAACCAAAAACCAAAAACAATCCTTCAGTTCCTCACAGCTTTGTGTGGCTGTTAGAACCCAGGCAGCCTCCCCTGTTCTGCCCTGGGATCTTTTCCCTGGTTTATGTTTCAGTCTTTACCCAAGTCTTCTACCTTCAAATTTTTGTTTTTTTTGTCATACCAGCCTTTGACTTAGTGAAACATTGTGGGGTGGGCAGGAGTGTGTGTGTCATTGTTTGTTTGTTTGTTTGTTTGTTTGTCTGTTTTGAGATAGAATCTTCCTTTGTATCCCAGATTGGCTTGAAAATCTCAGTGATTCTCTTGCCTCAGCCTCCCAAGTGCTGCTGCATAACAGGTGTGAGCCACGATGCCCAGCTGGTTTCTGGTTTTGAGATAAGGTCTTTCTATGGTTACCTTGTGGGATAGCTAACTGTGCTACCACTTTCCTATTGTAGTCCAGAGTCAGACATGCTATTGTACCCTCAGTTTTACCTGTTAGTGACACTCAAAGCTGGGGTCGTGGTCATCAAGTCAGGGTTCCATATGCTTTATATCCTTATGATAATATTTATGACTTAACATATCAAACTATATTATAATGCTTTGATTTATGTGTATATTAAACTTTTACTGTTGGCCATTTCTTTTATTTTTTACAAAGTATGTATTTATTTAAAGATATTAGACAGAAAAAAATATGTAATGACAATGCATAGCACTAAGGCAGATATGAACTTCATTTGACCCTTTTGGGTCCTTTTGTATCGGAATTTGCATTTTGTATATTCAACTGATTGTAGATTGAAAATGTTTGGGGAAAGTAACTCATTGATTCTCCTTTGCAGTACAAGAAAATACTAGTAAAAAAAAATGTTCTGTCTCAGACTGAGGAGATGGCTCAGCAGTTAAGGGCACTTACTACTCATCCAAAGGACTCAGGTTCGGTTCCCAGCACCATGTGGCAGCTTACAACTGTCTGTAACTCCAGTTGCAGGGGCTATGACACCTCTTCTGGCCTCCTTGGCACACACATGGTGCACATACATACATGCAGGTAAAACACCTATACACATAAAATAAAACGTAAAAAAAATATTGCCAGGAGTGGTGACATATGCTTTTAATCTCAATACCCAGAGGCAGAAGCCAGCAGATCAATGTGAGTTTCAGGCCAGCCTGGTCTACATAGTGAGTTCCAGACCAGACAGGGCTGTTCTATAAGACCTTACCTTTAAAAAAGAAAATGTGTCTCTACTCAGCTACCCAAGCTATTTTTATTTTCACTTTTTTCTGCACAGTACGGTACAGTTGTCAATGAGCATCTCCACTGCATTCCAGTTTCTTAGAGACAGTTGAGAGTATGTAGAAGTATAATGTGTATGGGTCACATATACACCAACCATATTATCTGAGGGATACAGTATCTGGGGATTTTGGTGTCTGTACAGCATCCTGGAATCCATTCACTGCTTGGACCAAGAGTTGACTACAGACTTTGAGAGGACTTTTTGGTTTGGGTTAAGTATTTTGGTTTTGTTTGGTTTGGTCTTTTTTAAAAAAATAAAACCCCTTTGTTGTTGTTGTTATTTGTCTGTTTTGTTGGTTGGTTATGTGGTTGGTTGGTTTTTTGTGATAGGTTCTCTCTGTATATCCCTGACTGTCTTGGAACTCAACACTGTAGACCAGACTGGCCTCAAACTCATAGAGATCCTCCTGCCTCTGGCCCCTGAGTGCTAGGATTAAAGGCATATGTCACTACACCTGGTTCTTTTTCTTTTCTTTTTTTTTTAGGGTATGCATATATTAGCCCTTTCCAGTTGCTACCTGAATATCTGGCACAAGCCTGATGTCTAGCTATAGGAACCAGCTTCCCTTATCCACTTTCCTTGGTTGATAGGCACTCAGTCTTTCAGTTTGTTGTCTAGGTGGTCTTTGAATTTGGAATGCTCCTCCTGCCTCAACCTCCCATGTGCTGCTATTATGTATGTCTGCTGCCACACCTAGCTCTGGACATGCTGTTACAAAATGTCCCAGAATGACTCTTCTTTGTTTTTGTTTGTTTGGTTCTTTGTTTTTTTGTTTTGTTTTATTTTGTTTTAGATTTATTATCTTACGTGTATGAGTGTTTTGCCTGCATTTATGTGTGTGGGTGCTGGGAACCAAACCTGGGTCCTCTGCAAGAGCAAAATTTCTTTAACCAATGAGTCAACTCTCTATTCATTTTATGTCTGTGCATATAAAAAAATAGTATGTGGGTTCCTGTGTGGGAGGGTGGGTATGCATGTACATAGAGCCAGAGGCCGGCACCAGAGTGTATGTA
>CM052710.1:56800619-56959850 GCA_028551405.1 Uromys caudimaculatus | reverse complement strand
GAGTCAGACTCCAGTGGAACAAAGGGGTTTCTCAATGTCTTTTGCTTTCAGAAGCAGGGAATTTATATTCCCTTTAAGGCCTTGAATGGATTTTTTTTCCTCATAAAATAGTCACTGATAAGCTAATTTTTAAAAAGAAATGCCATTAAGTATGTTACATTGTGGTTTAAAATTACTAACAAGTTCTGGGAAAGAAAAATACTTGATTTTGAATCTTAAATGTTTTTTAAAAATTAGATTTGAATGGGCGCAAAGTATGAGTATTTTGTTTCTTTATGGAAGACCTGTGGAAAGGGTTTGAAGATTTGCAATGGGAGAAGTATTTTGCAGAGCTATCAATGTCTAAATAATTTTTAAAAAAGAAAATAATAAAGGTATTTAAGCAGTGTGTGTCCAATTTCTAAGTCAAAACATTCCATTAGGAGAACTTAGTCCCTTTGTGGCCCTGTAGCTACAGAGGCCGGCCAGAATCTTGTTGGGCCATGTCTTAAGTGTGTTTTGCCACAGTAGATGAACACGTATGTCTTCCACGTATTGGGATTCATTGAATGAAATAAATTTACAAGGTTTAGTGATTTCAGTGATGGCAATTTGTCATAAATCTACTTCGGTTTCAACCCATGTGAATGCAGGGTTTGGTTTTTTTTTTTTCCATTCTTAATTACTAAAATAAGCTGAGCCCACAGTAAGTATATCTGTGTATACATGGACTATAGAACTTAAAGCTGCTGCAGAAGTGGCCAAAAGAACATACAGACAATAAATACACCAGTACCAGAGGAGCTGTTGAGAGTGGAAGCTACAGAGACCAGCTGTGAGGGGAGAGGCTGAACCGAGTCTGGAGCAGGAACCAGCAGATCAGGTCTAGGTTTAATCATGTGGATGGGCGGGCAGTGTACTGCTTCAGCAGCAGGTGTACTGAGCCAAGTTGAGTCTCAGCCCTTGATGTACACATGGGGTATGGGTCATGTCACAGAGTTGGGTATGGTTCAGGTGAGGGATGACACCCTTCCATCTGGTGTAGCCTATAAGTTCTTGCCTTGGTTTCTCTCATAGATTTAGTGATGTGTATGAGTGTTTTGCCTGCATTGTATCTGTATACCATGTAGTCCCTAGTGTCCACAGACACCAGAAGAGGATTTTGGATTCCCCTCAAACTGGAGTTACTGGTGGTTCTGAAAGGCAATCAAACTTGGGTCCTCTACAAGAGCAAGTGCTTATAACTGCTGAGCCATCTTTCCAAACACCTCACAGGACTCTCATATGCCCTTATGCCACTACGTTTGAATTCTCCCCAGTAAACTTACAAGGTGGCTCCTGTAAGTTTTATTCCCAGCAATGCTTCATTAATTTGTGCCGGAGAGGTGGTGCAGTTTTGGGGTCCACTTAAAGGCTGAAGTCCTCCCTCACAAGAGTCAAGAGCTTCTTGTAAAATTGTTTTCTAGGGCTATACCCAGCCTAAAAATTGCTGGTTTATACAGTGGAGTAACTTGGAGCAATGTGAACAGTCTTTACAGGCTGAGGTGCCCTGACAGTTTGCAGCCAGCCACTCTATCTTTTGTCTTCTTTCCATTTTATTAGAAATGAACTTACTTAGAAATCTTGGCATGCCAGTATTGAGCTGGCAAGAGATGAGCCATTGTGTGATGGTATTGGTGTTAGGCTCGCTGATAGAATCCAGCATTGCCTTCAGGTTGCTCACAGCACGAAGGGAATCTCATAGCCCTAAAACATGGACGTGTGGGCTGCTGGGAAGCACATCATGGTGTGCTGAAGCTGGGTGTAGGCAGCAGGCTCTGGGCCTCACGTTTTATACCCCATCTCAGTCTATAACTCAAATGACACTCAGTCTTACCCCATTAGGGCTGCTGTGTCAAGGGCTGCTACCAGAACATTGGAGTTTCTGGGAAATGGTCTCAAATGTTGAAGAGATTTAAATTTTAAACTGGAATGCCAAGGAAATACATCAATGGTCAACCTGGACCACAAAACAAGATCTTCTTTAAAGTTATAGAAATATTTCCTTGGTTTTTGGGTGCCAGGGTCTGCACAGAAAGACGGCAGAAGTTGGGTCCAAGTCAGTGTTATTCATGTGTCTCGGTAACATTTGCTGGTCACCCATTGCAGAAGCAGTTTTTAGAAAAATTGGTAACTGATGAAAAAGTTTCAGATAATCGGGTCATTGACAGCAGTGCCGTTTCTGACTGGAACATGAGCTGTCAGCTGCCTAAGAAATCATGGCATTAGCACAGCCCATAAGGCAAAACATTACAAGAGAAGACTTTGCCACACTCAATCATAATATATATACACTAAGAGATTTGAATAGAAAAAGCAATCAAATTAAAAACTACGAAGCTAAAGTTGAACTACTTGGGAGCTGTAATCCGCAGAAACAACTCACCAGTGAAGTTCCCTATTATGGCAATGACTCTGACTTTGAGTTGGTGTACCAGCAATGCCTTAGGTGCTGCAAGGCCTTCCTGGAGAAGACTCACTAGCTGGTCCTACCCACCAACCACCATTGAGCAACTCACCACTGCTATGCCCACAGGTGGTGGCAGTCCTTAGTCTCATGCCCCACCTGTCTTTTCAGCTGACTTACTGTTTATCTTTAAAATAATTGTAGGTGGAAATTGGGTATACGTTCAGAAGGATAAATACACTTGTGTAAGACAGTTTGAAGTGAGGCTAAGCATTCTTAGACTAACTAAACATCTGTAATTGTTGTAATTACAAAATAATGGAACAAGCAAATTTGGGACAAAACCCAATAAAGTAAGGATGACCTACAAGGTTTAGGTCAGCCTCTGAGCCCAGCAAGCCTGGGTAGTCTGGTCTAACTGGAGTGTGTGCATGGCCAGCACCCAGTGTGTTGTTTGCTTGCCTTAAACCTCTCTATTCTAGACTTATTGTGACAATATCTCCATCCATGGAGCCTTCCATTTAACACTGGAAGAGTTTAAACTCAGAGACACTGAGGATATTCAGGTATTTGAGAGAGGCAAAGCTGGATGTGGTGATGGACCTGTGACTCCAGCAGGCCATTCTGGGCTGTGTAGTAACACCCTGTCTAAAAAGATAATAAACAAAAATAATAAAAGATGGGAGCAACAGATTGATGCAATTAGCATTTTTAGCCTTAGTTGGTTTTTGTCTAGTATTTTTAGTGATGTTCCCATTTGAGCCACTTTGCCTCTGTTAAAAAAAGGTAAGTGTGCTTAAATAATGTTATGTTTGTGAGTGTTCTCTCATCAACATTTTAAAAGTGACAGGCAAGCACAAGTAATTCTCGAGCATTTTCAGAAAAGTGACCTCAAATTCATATGGATATTTGTCAGAAAAGAATGTGAACTAAACTGGGAACTTATCAAATAAAAAAGAAAAGAAAATATTTCTCTAAGCTTGCTGTATTCAGTGCGCTGTGCTAGATACGGAGGTGCTACAGAATGCAGCAGCCCCTTTCCCTGAAGGAAAAGGCCAACAGTGGCACACAGCTAGCAAAATCCTCTGATAGTGCACTTGTTTCTTTGTTTTTGCCAGGTTCTCTCTAGCTTCTCAGGCTGGTCTCAAAACTCCTGGGCTCAAGTGATCTTCTCTCTTCAACCTCCTGAGCCGATGGGACTATAGATGTGTGCACTGCTACGCCAGCAAAGTGAGTATCTCAATGTGGGGGGCGGAAGGGACAGGGACAGGGCTTCACTGTGGTGTAAACAAGCTGGCCTCAACCTGCAATCCTGCTGCCTCAGCCTCAAGTGCTCAGATTACAGATGTGCTCTACAGCACCTTTCTAATCTCTCTTTTTTTTTTTTTTTAAGTTTCATCATGCTGTTTAATCTAGCATGTTGCCTAGAAAGGCTGGTAGTAGCAAGAGTACAAATACTTCTCCAGCATGTCTCCAGACACCATTTCACCCACTGCTCTGTTTGGCCGCTAGTCTCTTGTCTCTCTCTTCAGCAGTGGTGAAGAAGATTCCCCTTCCTTGGGGAAGAGAGATCCATGGTTTGTTGCCCTTGCCGATAACAAAAATGTTGGCATCTTTCACACGAACCACATCAAAAGAGCCAGGATGTCTCTCTCTTGGCGACCATACCAATTCTTCCCAAGTTAGCACTGTCAGTCACCATACATAGGATCCTAGGGTCAAACTTGATGAAGTAAGTTATTTTGCCTGTCTCCAAATCAATCTGAATGGTGTCATTCACCTTGATGAGGGGATCAGGGTATCAAATAGTACAAGCATGGGTCACCAGATGAGGGATTCCTTTTGTGTCCACAGAGATCTTTCTTACTTTGCATAACTTGTACTTGGCCTCCTCAAGTATAATATGATAACAGCAAAGTGACCCTTGGTGTCATAGATCAGACAGAAGTTCTCTGTGGACCTGTCAATGCTATGACATCCGTAAACCCAGCAGGGCAGGTTATGTCAGTCCCAACTTTCCCATCTATCTTAGTAAAGAGCTGCATGCAAATCTGTCAGGGCATAATTAAGTCTGTTCCTTAGGAAAATGATCAGAGGCAGGCATTCCCACAGCTTGTGAGCATCACTAGATAGACAAGGAGCAAGCACACCAGTCAACTTATCCAGCATCCAATGTCCTGGAGTCGCTACATACTTCAGATGTTCCTTGCAACCACAGGCCATGGCTGTGCTGGGAATGGGACCTAATCTCTCAATTTTTAGAAGGAAAAAAAGTTTTTTTTCCATGTGTATGTGTGTGTGCATACACATACAGAACCAGAATTACAGGTAGTTGTGAGCCACCATGTGGGTGCTGGGAACCAGACCCAGGTCCTCTTCAAGAACAAGAGTTCTCTTAACCAGTAGGGCATCTTTCCTGCTCTGCATATCTCAATTCCTGTTTTGTTTTGTTTTGTTTTGTTTTGTTTTGTTTTTCAAGACAGGGCTTCACTGTGTAGCCTCGGTTGTCCTGGAACTTGCTTTGTAGATGAGGCTAGCTTTGAACTCACAGAGATATCTCTCAATTCTTAAATACCCCAATTTTAGTCTTTTGTCTGCCCTGGTTTGAGGCCTCTATTTTTTTTTTTTTTTTTTTTTTATTTTTTTTGGTTTTTCGAGACAGAGTTTCTCTGTATAGCCCTGGCTGTCCTGGAACTCACTCTGTAGACCAGGCTGGCCTCGAACTCAGAAATCCGCCTGTCTCTGCCTCCCAAGGGCTGGGATTAAAGGCGTGCGCCACCACTGCCCAGCGGTTTGAGGCCTCTATAAAAACAATAGTATGTGCACAGAGTCTGATAAGTGTAAATCCAACTACAAGTCAGGACAAAAGGGAAAATGCAAACATGAGCTCTGTGTGCATGGACCTGACCTGAGAAGGAAGTCACAGGCGTCACTCAGGAGTGATCAGGGCAAGTAGAGCTAGAAGTCTGAGGCCCAGCATTCCATCTCCAGGGCCTCGAAATCAAAACTAAAGGAGCTGGAAAGATGTCTCAGCAGTTGAGAGCACTGGCTGCTCTTCTAGAGGACCTGGGTTTGATTCCCAGCCCACAGGGTGGCTCACTGGAACTGGAACTGACTGTAACTCAGTTCCATATCTGACAACTCTTCTTCTGGCCTCTGCAGGCATCAGGCACACATGCAGTACACAAACATAAGTGCAGGCAAAATACCCATCACATAAAATAATAATAGGTAGTTAAAATTTAGAAGGCAACTGGCCTTGACCCCAGAAGCAAAGGGTCTGGGACTTCGGTGCTCTTGAGCAGCTTTCTGTCCAAATTTTCTTCAAAAACGTCTCAGGGTGGAAACTCCTATTTGTACCTAAGAGGAAAACATGAAAAGCTTCTTATTTGTAGGAAAGTTAGGCTAAATTCAAGTTTATTGTTACCATATTCCCTTCTGGGGGTCTCAACTTGTTCCATTTCTCCACAGTTCCTCTAGCTGGCATGATGAAGCAATGCCACTGAATCCTGGCTGTATTCCACCCTGGAGTTCATTTTAAATCCTTCTGTCAAACTATGCACAGCAGTGTGCACCCGTAGTCCTAACTATTGGAGGAGGCTCATAAGTCCACAAGTTCAAAACCAGCTTAGTCATCACAATGAGACCACGTCTTCTCAAATCCAGCAGCCCTATGCTGGGCTGAATGCAACCTATTGGTGTTCTGAAAGCTCCCACCATTGCAACGAGCTCGCTGCCCGCCTTGCCTTGGAGGGCCCTTCCAAGGAAGGCTATCGACTATGTTCGAAGTTCCCGCCAGCGGGTGCTCCGTGCTGTAGAAAGAAGCCGTAGATAATGGAAAGAAGCAGGAGACAAAAGGATGCGTGGGAGCAAGACGAGATTCCGTTCAAGCTCTGAGACAGTCTTTATTGTTACAATGATTTAAGCACATTAGGGCAGGAAATGGCAGGGGAGGGGAGAATCCACAATGCGACCAGACATCATATAATTATATGCCATAGTTGTCCCTGAGTTGAAGGCCGGACGTCTAATCCGGCAGCAGGCTGGGGAGGGGTAAAGGGAATGTCTGCTGTGAAGCCGGAACTCATTGTGTTGCTAATCAAGCCAAGCCTAAGAGTCAGGGCCTAGAGGAATTGCCTGCTGAGCGATCTGAGACATTGTGGCTAGCAGGATAAGTCAAAACCTGGGATCCTTCATCTAGCAGAATGTGCCAAAGGCCAAGGCCTTTGTCTCCGACACACCATGACTCTGACATACCCACTGAACACGAGGAAAGCTCTAGGGCTTGGGGTGTTGGAGCATTATATGCAGGCTTGTGGGTGGAAATGGTACTGACTTTCAATAGTGAAACTTCAGGCTAGCATTGGGGCACAGAGGACTAGGGAGATAGATGGCTCTGTCACTAAAATGCTTGCAACAGGAGTATGATGACATGAGTTCAGATCTTCAGCACCCACATGAAACCAGCATGCACCTGTAATTCCAGCACTGGGTAAGTAGAGACATGAGGATCCCTGGGGCTTGCTGATCAGCCAGACGTCACCTCTCCTCCTCCTCCTCCTCCTCCTCCTCCTCCTCCTCCTCCTCCTCCTCCTCCTCCTCCTCCTCCTCCTCCTCCATATCCACCTCCCCCTTTCTCTCCACCTCCTTCTTTCTTCCTTTAGATTTATTTATTTTATATGAGTACACTGTAGCTTTCATCAGACACATACCAGAAAGTGTGCATCAGATCTCATTACAGATGGTTGTGAGCCACCATGTGGTTGCTGGAATTGAACTCAGGAGCTCTGGAAGAACAGTCAGTGCTCTTAACCACTGAGCCATCTCTCCAGTCCTTCTTTCTTCCTTTGAGACAAGGTTTCTCTATGTACCCTTGACTGTCCTGAAACTTGCTCTGTAGATAAGGCTGGCCTTGAACTCAGATTAAAGGCATGCTCCACTATTGCCTGGTATAGCAAGCTGTAAAATTAATTATTTATTCTAGCTAGCCCACATAAAAGACACATAATCCAGGTATTTTATTCACAAGCAGTAAGCCTAGATTGGGCAGGTTGTGAGCTATTCTAACTGACACCCCAGCCATTGTCCCTTGTTACTTGCTGGTTGATTCTCGCCTGGGTTATTCTCAGGGTCTGTTTCTCCTGGCCACATGCTCATGGTCCATCTCCTCTCCTGACAGCTTCCTCCTCTCTCTGTTTCCTTTCTAACTTCATCATGGCCCCTACCCGTGAGTCCCAGCCTGATAACTCAAACTCCACCCCTCTCTATTCTCCCCAGTAATTGGCTGTAGCCAGTTTTATTTAACCAATAGTTTTAAATTGGGGAGCAAGATTTGCACAACAAAGGCTGCTGTACATAGGAATTTTCTTGTCTTGGGGCAACCATATCTTAGGGTACAAGTTTTAGCATTTGAATACATAACAGATACTTGCCACTAAGTCTGACCATCCTAGTTGGAGCTCTAGAACCTACATGGTAGGAAAGAGCTGACTCCCAAAAGTTGGTCTTTAACCTCCACACAACCATACTTCACCACAAAAGAAATAAAATGTAACCAAGAAAAAAAAATTTTTTTTTGGTTTTTCTTTTTTTTTTTTTTTTTTTTTTAACTTTTGAAATCTTTTTCATTTGAAGGTAATCTTAATGCTATTAAATTCACAAATATGCTATTTTTTTTATTACCCAATTCTAATTATCTAAAACACACATTGCAAACATACAAATATCTATTCTCTCCACATGTCAGTGCCCATTCATCATGGTTTTGGAAATGGAGAGAATAGATTCCCCTTAAATTGCAAGTCAGTAGGTATTTCTTTACAGTTAACTTTAGCAAAATTCATACAAAATAGTAATTAACAATGATCTTCTTACTTGTTAACTCACAAGGAAACACCTTCAAAACTGCATTTTGTTAAAGTTTCTGTACTAAAATGTAGAAAAATTGAACTACACTACACAAATTTTGAAAAGTTAAAAATTCCTTAATTTTTTATTCCTGGTACCACTACCACAATTTACAGGGCAATATATCTGATGTAATGAAAAGAAAAAGAAAAAGACAAAGCTACAACAGATAAAAGACCTCAGGAATGTACATCTAACTGACACTGCACTGCATTAATCAACAGCTGCACACTTTGCAGACTGTGGCTGTGACCGTCCTGAACAAGAAGGGTCTCCTGTGTAAGCTGCAGTCACTTTTCTGACTGTGGATCATGGTCCCTTCTGTGGCAGATGTTTACAGTTCCTCTAGTGCATTTGGGACGACTGTCTCAAAGTCACCTGCAGCTTTCCTGACAACTCCTCGCTCTCTCTCCTGCTAAGAACTGGAGCCATTTCTGTTTTATTTTAAAACCTTCTGCTACCATATCCACCACTTCCACCTCCAGATCCGTAGCCACCACCATAGGGACTGCCTGAGCTTCTGCCACCAAAACTGCCACCTTCATGGGTCCATAATTTGACTGTTGCTGTCCACTATAATTTCCAAAGTCATTATAGTTCCCACCACCACCATCATTACCTCCACCAAAATGTCCTCCTTCCCTGTACCCATCATATCCTCCTCCTCCACCACCACATACCCCACCTTGGTTTCCATATCCTGGTCCACCACCTCCATAGCCTCCTCTACTCCTGTAACCAGGACCACCACCACAGCTGCCACCATCCCCTCCAAATCCATTATATCCACCATCACCACCTCCATAACTACCTCTGCTGCCACCACCTCCACCACCATAGCCTCCTCTTCCACCAAAGTTTCCTCCACCACCTCCAAAGTTTCCTCCACCACCTCCAAAGTTTCCTCCACCACCTCCAAAGTTTCCTCCACAACCCATAAAGTTGTCAGATCCACCTCCATGACCTCTCTGTGAGCCAGCAGACTGCATCTCTTGTTTAGAAAGGGCCTTTTTCACTTCACAATTATGCCCATTAATAGTGTGGTATTTCTGAACAACAATTTTATCAACTGTGTCATGATCATTACAAAAGCAAATTCTCTCTTTTTCCCACTCTGCCTGTCTTCCATAACTTCTATGGTTTCGATCTTGCCATACTTTTCAAAGTAGTCTCTCAGATTATATTCTTCCGTATCCTCTTTAATACCACCAACAAAAATTTTCTTCATGGTTAAATGGGCACCAGGCTTTACAGAATCCTCTCTAGAAACAGCTCTCTTTGGTTCCACCACACGTCCATCAACCTTGTGTGGTCGAGCACACATTGCAGCATCCACCTCTTCAACACAAGAATAGATCACAAAACCAAAGCTTCTGGAACGTTTTGTTTGAGGATCTCTCATTACCACACAGTCCGTAAGTATGTTCTCTTAAACTATCATCTGTGGTTTCAAAGCTCAGACCACCAATAAACAGCTTCCTCAACTGCTCTGGTTCCTTTGGATCATGGCCCTCCATTTTGAGACCGGACTCACCTCTTCCAGCTCGAGTTCAATATGGGACCGAGAGCTTTTTTTGGTTTTTCAAGACTGGGTTTCTCTGTGTAGCCCTGGCTGTCCTGGAACTCACTCTGTAGACCAGGCTGGCCTCGAACTCAGAAATCCACCTGCCTCTGCCTCCCAAGTGCTGGGATTAAAGGCGTACGCGCCACACTGCCCTGCTTCAAAAACATTTTAAAGGCAAAGAGTGAGAAAGACATCAGATGTTAACCTCTGGACTCTACACACACACACACACACACACACACACACTCATTCCTAGTACACAAAAAGAATAGTACTGGGCAACACCAGTTTGGGGTCCTTCTCCTATGTGTGACTAGAATCCATCCCATCCAGAACTGCAAGCTCTAGGAGAAGGGAATGATCTCTTTCTATACCAGGTTCTGTCCTAAGGTCCTGCTTTTGTCAGGTTCTTCTAAGCACTAAACACTTGAAAATCACTGTATTATGTTTGGGCTACATCAGTGACTCAGCAGAATGGGGTTGTGATGTTGTTGAGTCATGGGCCTTACTGTATTCTGAACATTAACTCTCTGTGTTGTCCTCTGTGGTTTTCTTCAGTGTCTTTCACCTTGCTAAAGTATCTTTTGATGGACAAGTCAAATATCTACATAGGGCAGTAGTAACCTCTCCCTATGCAAACCACCCTCATCTCCACAGATCTGCATGGACAGTGGGGCTCACAACTGGCTTCCTAAACTTGGGTTTGGAGGACTCAGATCTTCCTTGAAGGAAAGGCTAGCTGCCTTTTCCTTGATCTTGAGGTAGGCCCAATTCTCAGGCAAGTAGCAAAAACAAAACAAAAAAAACTAAGGACCATGGGATCATGACACAGACAGCTGAGAAGATGTCGGCACTCTTGGAAACTGAGCCATTAAGTCAAAGTGAGCTTACTTCTGTGGGCACAAGGTGGTGGTAAAAGATTCCAGCAGCCATATTAGGAAGTAGTTGGAAGGAAGGGGTGGGGGTAGGGAATAAAAGGAGTACAAGTCACAGGTATATGAATGGAAATGTTATGGGGCTGGAGAGATGGCCCAGTGGTTAAGAGCACTTGTACTTAGAGAAGACACAGGTTTGACTCTGGACCTGTATGGTGGATCACAACCATCCCTACAGATCCAGGCAATCTGATGCCCTCTTCTGACCTCTGCAGACAACAAGGCATGCATATGATACACACATAACATGCAGGCAAAACACTTATACACAGAAAATAAAACAAATCTTTTAAAATGTTATAATGTAACCCGTTACTTTATATGCTAATTTTTTAAAAAGGAAATTTAAGGCAGAAGGGATCTGGGGACTTGGGCCTGGGCTCTCCAGGCCTCCTCATCTGAATGGACCACCCCAGCTTCCAAAATGCTCCATCACCTTTTGATACCCACCCAAAACATCATATAAATCTACCACACTTAAATCGTACTACCTTGAAGAATCATCATACACATCTACTGCCTTACTCTGAGGGTGAGTAGACATGGAGTTCACAGCCAGAGTTTCATGTTGTCCTTGGCACTGTCGTTTAAAAGCCTAACTTGCAATTTCTATTTGGAAAATGCAATTCGATTGAGACTGGTGAGCCCATGTACTTTGTTCTTGAAGCAGACAGGTTCGATTCCCAGAACCCACGTGGTTGTTCACCACCGTCTGAAACTATAGTTCCAGGAGATCTACTGTCCTGTTCTGACCTCACTAGCACATGCGCATGGTGTATGTACATACATGCAGGCAAAACACACATAAAATGAATACATCTAATTTTAAAATTAAAACTAAAAACAAAAAACAATACCCCACATTAAGGCTGGCAATAAGTGCTCTTAACCGCTGAGCCCAGTTTTTTATTTTTCGTTTGCTTTACTCTCTGACACTGATACTAGCTGTGTAACCCCGCTGGCTTCATATTCACAGCATCCTGTCCCCTGAGCGCTGGATTACAGACTTTCCCAGCAGGTTAGACCCCAATCCTCTTTTAACGCCTTTACAAAATGGGAGCCATAGACTTTCTGCCCATCTCCTTTTCTGTCACTATCAAAGAGGAAAGAGGTTCCCCCTCTGCCTTGCAAACTCGTTCTTGTGGGTTTGGCCCTAATGGGCCAAAGTCAAGACCCGGCTGCATCCTGGCACGTCGCAGCTGCTTGAGGTAGGAACGGATGGTATCTGCTCTCCACGTGGTGTGCCCGGACGCCGAAACTCGCAGCACCGGGAGCTCAGGAGGACTTTGTTCTTGGTGCGCTTCCTAGTTTTGGCTGTGTTACATCCGGCATCAGACCTGAGTTCCCTGCGCTGTAAGCTATAGGCAGCGTGAATCTCCGCCGAAGCTGCAACTATGGGGATCTTGGAGAAAATCTCGGAGATCGAGAAGGAGATCGCTCGGACGCAAAAGAACAAGGGTGAGGGCGATATCGGAGGGGTCTCCCTTTCTACCCTCCTTGTTTTTCTCGTCTGTAAAATAGGGAAGTGTCGAGGCGTGCGTAAGGCGGGAGCGGGCACATTCAGCGATGTGGTTTCAGGGTTCTTGAGAGATCTGATCAGTGCTGGACTCAGTGATCGAGTAGAGAAACCTCAGCGTGCACAATAAACCAGTGACCCAGAAAGGCAATACCGGGAATTTTCCCCTAGGCTCCTGGCTGCTGGGCCTTCATGCTGAGAAGGGCAAGAGAAGACATCTCACAAAACCGCTTGTCCAGGCAGACAGGCAGGTGCCAGCAAGGTAGTTTCGAGGAAGTAGGGACTGGAGAATTTGTCTACTACGTTCTTGCTATGTAACCTTGTAAATTCATGTCATTTTTTGGCGACCCAATGTCATCATCTGTAGATAGGGATAACACCCACTCTGTTGTAGTTCACATGTGCAAAGGCCTTGCCAGAGCACCTAATATTTAAAGTAAACCATCCCAAATATACAACACCAAGGAAGCATCAAACTGTAAGGATTGTGGATCCGTGGAGAGAGGTGGGATTGCCAAGCACTGTTCTTGGTGCTTTTCTGAGTCTTGAAGAAATGTGGTGAAGGAGTTAGTGCTGCTATCCTTCCTGTTTTGCAGATAATAAACTGATGCACAAGGCTAAGTGACTTTCCCAGGCAGTAATGGCCGGAAGGGATTGATCTGATTTAAATTCAGGTAACAGCAGGTTCATAGGTCCTGAGGCAAGGGCAAGGTCAGTAGGTCAGAGAAGGGTGGAAGGAGTTGGGGCAGGACAGGTGAGGTCCTTGTTCTCAGTCTCAACTATATCCTCATTATCATGCAGATTTGGTAAGACTTGAAATAGAATTCCTTCTCAGTAATGTAGCCCATGTTCCCCCAGAATTTGGAAACAGTATGGTACCCTAACAATACTATAAAGGAGGAAGAAAAGGGAAGCATGTACAGTGAAAATAGTATGTTTTCCATCCATGAATGCTGGATGCTGTCGGGATACATAAAGTCAGAACAAAACACAAGGTACCCATACCTCTGCCTGGGGCCACAGTGACAAGACACATGCCGGGAGTGCGTGGCCTCCTGGATTCCCTCAGGGGTGTATCTTAGCATGGCAAATTTGTGTGTGCCACAGTGTCCCTTCCTGCACACAGTGGTGCACCTGTGGAATTCTAGCACCACAGAAAATGCTCTGTGTCCATAGAGAAGCAGGGCAAACCTGAGGCCTTCAAGCCTGCCCCAGGTTTTCTCTGGACATCCTTGGGATGTGACAAGTCATGAATCCAGGAACTTCCTGGCTGTTCAGAATTGGCTTATAATCTTTAGGGCAGCTGCCAATAAAGACTAAAGCGCCAGAGTGAGCAGAGAGTAGCCTTGTAACCTCTCATTTGCCCCAGGTACCATTAGTGCTGCCTATCTATGCTCTGTATGATGCTGAGGTGCCAGTGGCGTACCAAGGGGATCTTTGAGGTCTCCTTGAGTTGATTGTTGTCTGGTCTTGATGTTCTCAGCACTTGGCCCTACGTGAGTCCTCACCTGACCCTCCAGGTAGAGACTCTGACACTTATTTCTACCTTGTTTTACATCCTCCAGCCACCGAGTACCACCTGGGGCTGCTGAAAGCAAAACTGGCCAAGTATCGGGCCCAGCTCCTGGAACCATCCAAATCAGCCTCATCTAAAGGAGAGGGCTTTGACGTCATGAAGTCGGGTGATGCCCGTGTGGCACTGATTGGCTTTCCCTCTGTGGGTAAGGTCAGTGATGGTCCGTGTGGACCTTGGGGAGAACAATAGAGGGTCACCCATCCCTCATGCATGCCCGACCCTGCCTCCCCTCAAAGCCTTATCCCCCTATTACCCTAACTTAGAGGCTACGCTTTCTGCTCCTCAGCTGGAACAGTTGACCCTCCAGCTCAGCCAGTGGCACACATTTACTCAGTGTGTACATTGTGCCCGATACTGGCATGCCTACACATGTAGGATACCAACCCTACCTACACATATTTCCTCTCAGAAAAGACAATTTGAGCAAATTTAAGTGTCATCTCAGTTGGTTTTAAGCTCCAAGGAAGTCCAAGGTCCTTCAAGACATGTCTGGGTAGCTGAAGGCTTCTCTAGTGGCTGGTTCATCAGAGGCCCTATGATGTGAGGGAGTTTGCAGAGAGAAGCCCTTCAGGGGATGCCTGCCTGTAGATGTTGGGAGAGCTGGGCTATTTGCCTGAGTGATCATCAGGAGAACAGAGGTGATGAGTCGAGAGAAATTGGGCCTCAGAGCTAGCAGACAGACTGGCTTGAGGTGAAGTAATGGAGTCACTGTGGAGTTTTCTAGAAAGTTTCTTCTGGAAAGTGCTTCAGTTTAATGTTCTATCTTGACTTACATTTTATGTGGTAAGATTAAGTAAGCATCTTTGCCAAGACAGATAGGCTTTTAATACATTTCAAATATGTGCCACCCTGGAGGTCAGAGGAGAAATTAAAAGAGTCAGTTCTTTCCGTCTACCATATGGGTCCTTAGGATAGAACTCAAGTTGTCAGGCTTGGTGCCAAATACTTTTTATCTGCTGAGCCAACAATAGGTTTTTAATACTAGAAAGATCTTGGATGTTTTGTTGCAGAGAGTTGCCAGAGTCCTTATAACCGGTTTCTTTTTTTGTTTTGTTTTGTTTTTCAGTTTTTTGTTTGTTTGTTTGTTTGTTTGTTTGTTTTTTCAAGACATGGTTTCTCTGCGTAGCTCTGGCTGTCCTGGAACTCACTCTGTAGACCAGGCTGGCCTCGAACTCAAAAAATCCACCTGCCTCTGCCTCCCAAGTGCTGGGATTAAAGGTGTGCGCCACCACTGCCCAGCTTTTTTTTTTTGTTTTTCGAGACAGGGTTTCTCTGTGCAGCCCTGGCTGTCCTAGAACTCACTCTGTAGATCAGGCTGGCCGGGAACTCAGAAACCCAACTACCTCTGCCTCCCAAGTGCTAGGATTAAAGGCGTGCACCACCACTGCCTCCCAAATGCTGGGATTAAAGGCGTGCACCACCACTGCCAGGCCATAACTGGTTTCTTTATTCGTAACATTGTTACAAGCCGTGCATTCATGTCAAGCTGTTGTCTCTGTGTCCATACTTGGATTCTTAGCTCCTTTAACTTCTCCCTACCACCCTGGATTCCCCCATCACATTCACCTGTCCTGTCCCCCTAATTCTAGGCAGCCCCAACATACTTTGATTTTTACTTTTTGTTTTGTTTCAAGACCCGTGTCTCACCATGTAGCTCTGCAGGGGCTAGAATTGGCTCTGTAGACCAAGCTGGCCTCAAACTCAAACTGACAGAGGAGATCTACCTGTCTCTTATCTCCTGAGTGCTAGGATTAAAGGCGTGCCCCACCTTATCTGGCCCTGATTTTTAGTTTTCTCATATTCTCGTGTGTATGGGTGCATGTGTATGAGGGTGTTTGTGCACATGCGTGTGTGTAGATGGAGGTTAGGACAGTATCCTGTGTCAGTTCTCAGGCTTTCCACCTGGGTTTTTGTTTTTTGGAGTTTTTTAAAAATTTATGTTTTGTATATCTGAGTGCTCTATCTGCATGAACACCTGCATGCCAGAAGACAGCATCAGATCTCATTACAGATGGTTGAGAGCCACCATGTGGTTGCTGGGAATTGAACTCAGGACCTCTGGAAGAGCAGCCAGTGCCCTTAACTGCTGAGCCATCTCTCCAGCCTCTCCACCTTGGTTTTGAAGAAAGACCTCTTACTGGCCTGGATCTTGTCAAGTAGGCCAGGCTTCCTGACCCAACCCCAGGGATTACCCCTGTCTCCACCTCCCCAGTTCGGGGAGATTATAGGACCACTCCTAGGTTCTTTACATGGGTGCTAGGGAAGCAATCACTTTACTGATTCAGCTCCCCAGCCCCAACTCCCCACCCCCTTCCTGGGGATAGCAGCCATGTGCCACTGAGCCATAGTCTCAGCCTAATTTGATGACCTTGACATTTTGATGAAGTGCTGCTTAGGTGTTGAATGAAGTCCTAGCTTTGGAACTGCCTGCTTCAGCACAGTTCCACCATCTGTCCCTCCAGCCAAACCTCCCTCCAGGGGCCTGTCTGATCTGGTCTACTTCCTGCCCTAGTCTAGGATCTGCCATTTCTCCAAGGAGGCCTGGTTTCCTTTTTGGGAAAATGGTTGTGGAAACCAAGATGAGGTGCTGACTTACTTTTTAGCAGGTCCACTGGTACACAGATAATACAGTAGAAGGAAGATGGACACAGGGGGCTGCTCAAATGTAGGCCTGTAAGCACTGTCTGGGTTTGCACCAGGGGCTGGGGCAACCCCTAAATCCATCCCAAAGCTGTGCACCAGAGAGGGGAGTAAGCAGCAGCAACTATTCCTTGGGTACTTGCTATAGGCTAGGCATATTTTATTTGTTTTGTTTCCCCCTCTATAATTAGTGTGTCTATGGCAGAAAGTGTGCTCCTAATGAGTCCTATCTTACAGGGTGGCCCATCTGATCTAGGATCAGAAATGTACCCAAAAGCTAGCCTCCAGCATCATTGCTGGGTATGGTGGCAGCCAGAACTCTCCAAACCAACTTCTCTATGTGCAACTCTCTTTACACCCTCAGGGCAGCAGCAAGCCCAAGAATTCTAGGCTCACTAGGACAGGAGGGCCAGAGAAAGGCTGCTGGGACAGGTGGGGAGAGCTTAGGAGCCAGGTCCCTCACCTGAGCTGAGACAGTTGTGAGGCCTGCAAAAAGCATTGACTCTGGTGCCAGTCCATGTTTGTAGGCTAGAGACCATATTCAGCACATCAGCCAAGTCCCCAGTCTAAGGTCAAGGAAGGCTCTCGCTCTGTGTACCCAGACAGCCCCTTGTCCCACAGGGACTTGCCCAAGAGACTGAGTTAAGACTCCTTAGGGCAGTGACCTTTTTTTTCTCTCCTAGTCCACTTTCTTGAGTCTGATGACCTCTACAGCCAGCGAAGCTGCATCCTATGAATTTACCACCCTGACGTGCATCCCTGGGGTCATTGAAGTAAGTGGACTGTGCTGGGCCCTACGTAAAAGAGGTGTGCTTGTGTTTGCATTTGGAGTGCTCATTATATAAGCATCTGAGGTAGCTGCCCCTCTGTGGGGATATCCTGCAGTACTGGCCCTTCTGGAGACCTGAGAAGTACCTGGCTGGCCTAGAACCCTAACTTGTCCCAGTAAATCGGGCCCACATATGGCAGCTCTGCCTGGTGCCCCTCTATTCTTTGCACCCTGCACATCCAGCTCCAGCCCCTGATTGCTGGCTGGTTGCTTCTCCACCCTTCTTTAAAGCCTCAGACTTCAGCCATGTTTGCATGGGTACCAGGTGTTGGAGCCTTGTGTCTCCTTATGAGCTGATTTATTGATTACACAGCAATGTGTTCTTTGGGCCTTCCCAGGCATCTCTAGCTCTTAGATGGTAGCCAGGCTGAAGTGATGGGGCCCTGACTTGGCCATAGCTGGCACGAGCTGTGGGCCCATTGTAGGTGCGTAGGCCAAGGTAGGCTCCTGGCCACAGTAGCCCAGCCCAGCCTTGCCTCACCCTTCTCTTCTGTTTCCCAGTACAAAGGTGCCAACATCCAGCTCTTGGACCTTCCTGGAATCATTGAAGGAGCAGCGCAAGGTGGGAGCAGGGCAGGGCATGGGAGGCAGGTTGGAGTTCTGTCGCAGAGTGTTGAAAATGGATGGGGCTGTCATGGAGACCACCTGTGGACCCCTAGTCCTGGTACCCTTGCCTTCCAGACAGGACAGGCTACGATTCAGATGCTGGTGTCATAGTCACTTTGTGATCTTGGTCAGGTGGTTGAATGCTTACCTTCATAATGGACATAGTCATACCAGATTTGCAGCGGTGTTAAGGAGTAAATGAGTAAGAGTTCGTGAGGCTTGGCTGGGCCTACTGCAGGAAGGGGAAGAGGATAACTGTTACCCTGTCATTCCACTTAAGGTGGTGACTTCTAGAATCAGTCTTAGTTGGGCTAAGGTGGTACACACCTATATTCCAAGCACTCAGGAGGTGGGGGCAGGAAGATTATGAGTTCAAGACCAGCCTAGGCTACATACTTGAACCTTGTTTCAAAGAACATAAACAAAACCAGACTCCTTGAATAAACAGCTCATGGATTTCCCCAAAAAATGCCAAGAAAAAAATCATAGCAGAGAGCAGAATCTAACCGGAATGGTGAGGGTCTGGAAGGCACTGCAGTCTAAGGTGTTTTCGGCTGCATAATCACATTCTCCCACCTCCTGCCTGTGCCTTCCTGAGGCATAGCCTTCCCTCTGCCTGTGCAGGGCGAGGCCGCGGCCGGCAGGTGATCGCTGTAGCGCGCACAGCTGATGTTGTCGTCATGATGCTGGACGCCACCAAGGGAGATGTGCAGAGGTCTGTGCAGCAGGGCAGGGGAACCCACAGGGCTGCTCCCATGTATCTCTGGCTCAAGGGGTCTGTGTCTAACCTAGCCAACCACCCAGCCCAGATGTCCTCCCTGCTAGGTGGTGTCCAGCAAGGATTGGAGATATTAGGCTTGGGTACAAGAGACACAGCCTAGCCTTGGTTAGCGCCCCCCAACCCCTGCTGTTGGAGTGGCACACTAGCCTGTCTCTCGCAGTAAGCCTCTGGGAGCTCCTCACCCTCCTCTAGGCACCCGTGAGGGCACTGTCTAGCCTCTGCTTTAGAAACTCCACCACAATTAAGGGCTATTGGGTTGCTAGGGAAGGGGCTAGAAGAGGGAACTTCTTCTGTCCATGCAATCAGGGCTGCCTAGGCCTGAGGAAGCTATGTGGCTTGCTTAGAAACAGCCTGCGAAGGCTCACTCAGCTTTTGCCTAGGTCCCTGCTGGAGAAGGAGCTGGAGTCTGTGGGTATTCGCCTGAACAAGCACAAGCCCAACATCTATTTCAAGGTATGCTCACACTACCCAGGGGCAGCCTGGGAACTGCTTGGCCCTCCACAGGGAGTGGACAGCTGATGTTGCTGCGCCTTCACCAGCAGCCTTCCCTGCCTCTCTGTTGTTCCAGCCCAAGAAAGGTGGTGGCATCTCCTTTAACTCAACGGTCACACTGACACAATGCTCGGAAAAGCTGGTGCAGCTCATCCTCCATGAGTACAGTATCCTTCCAGGAAGGGGCTCCTAGCTTGGGGGCATCCAGCAGGGTCAGAATCCAACCATACACTTGGCAGTTGGCTTCCTGGCTCCTCGTTGGATGTTCAGGTGTCCAGGTAGCATCTAGAAGAAAGACAGAATGTCCTGGGAAACTGTCCTGAGAACTGGGGTGTCTGGCTTGGAGAAGAACAGGGGCTGTGGGTGCTAGAGAATGGGCCAGGGCTCCGGAGGCAAGAGATACCAATGAGTGAGGCCAGGCAGGGGCAGGATGGGACCTCCAGCTTTCACCTGGTGCTGCTGGAGTTGCCTAGGGGTCCAGGTGCATTTGACTCCTGACAGCAACAATTCAAGTCTTCCTTTGGTTTGGTTTTCGTATTTTGTGGTTTAGGGAATATAGGTGAGCGGGCTTCTCAAGCCTTCAGAGCTTGTAGAACGTCACAAGCAGATTGTGGCCAGGTACCTGTGGCCAGTGCATTTTACTGCTTGCCCCCCCTCTAGTGGACACCATGCCAGTACACAGCTTGCCCTTAATCTGAGCTACCCAGAGATCTTCAACGCTGAGGTACTCTTCCGAGAAGATTGCTCTCCAGATGACTTCATTGATGTGATTGTGGGCAACCGGGTGTATATGCCCTGCCTCTATGTAAGTGGTGTGGGTGGCCCAGGCCACGTGGCTTTTCTCCGAGTGTGTCTCTTGCACTGCAGTGACCCAGATGGCTCCCACCCACCTCAGTAGTCTTCTGAGAGGAACTGAGAGCCAGGTCTCTCCCCATATCCCCTCCCCTGCCTCAGTGGCTGCTGGAGTCTTAGAGGGATGGAGCGTTTGCAACCAGGGTTCTTTTTAGGGGGATTTCCTCCAGCTGGAGTGATTGACAGGAGCAACCCGTGGGCAGGCATTACTGTTTGAGGCCCTGCCCCTGGTGTAACTGCTCCTCTGCTATCCAATCTCAGGTGTATAACAAAATCGACCAGATCTCCATGGAAGAAGTAGATCGTTTAGCTCGAAAGCCCAACAGTGTAGTTATCAGGTAAGACAGTGGCTTCTTGCCACTTCGCTCTCCTTTCAGAGTGTTTTCTTGTTTTGAGACAAGGTCTCTACATAGCTCTGGCTGTCCTGGAACTCACTATGTAGAGAAGGCTGGCCTTGAACGCACAGATATCCACCCACCTCCATTTCCTGAGTACTGGGATTAAAGGCGTGCATCACCATGTCCTCTCTCTGAGAGTTCTAATCCCGGGGATAGGCCCCTGGCAGGCCTCGTCATTTTGGAAGAGAGCTGGACCCCCAGCTCCTGTGAGTCACATAGCCTAGCATCTCCTCCCAAGGGAGAGTTCGAAGCCCAGGAGCTGCAGAAAGGGCTCCCATGACTGCTGGATGAGTGGAGTCCACCTTGGCCCCACTTCCTGCCCTTCTTTATTGCGTGGATCACAGGGCACTCTGGCTAGCAGTCAGTGGCTCACTTTTGACGACACCCTACACCCTGCAGAGTTCCTTTTCAGGGGGGTTGTACTAAGTCCTCTGCTTCTCTGCCTTCCTCCATCAAACCAAGTGTTCTGATGGCCTCCCTAAGGGCCTGGCTTGTGGGAGCAGGTGATAGCTGAGGGTTATCTCCCAGACATTGCAGCTGCTGCAGATGGCAACATCTGTCCTGCTGTCTCCAGATACTTTGTGCTGCCTAAGACATACTCATCCTCGGTACTGGGAAATGGTCTCCCTTCCCTTGCTTGTACTTATCACAGCATCCAGGGCCACCTGAGTCTGGCTGTGCCAAAATCTGGGATCCTCTGTCATAGTTAGGGTTTCTATCACTACAATGAAACACCACGCTCAGAAAGCAAGTTGGGGAGGAACGGGTTTATTTTGGCTTACACTTCCAGATGATAATCCACCATTGGAGGAAGTCAAGCTGGAAACTGGTGCAGATGCCATGGTGGGGTGCTGCTTACTGGCTTGCTTCCCCTGGCTTGCTCAGCTTGCTTGCTTGCTTTTTTTTTTTTTTTGATGACAGTGCCATTTGTTTATTTAATATATATCAGGTACAAAATACAAGCTGCATTTTTAGGCATTAGGCATCTGTCAGAACATACTGTCAAATGACTCATCTTCACCCTCAATTGGCAGTAGAATGGGACAACAGACAGAAGAAATAATTCAGTATATTACCAGGAGCCATTGAGGAGAAGCTAAAAACTAGCAGGTATCTTTCTGAGATGGTTCCCCCATAGAACCCAGTAGCACTAGCCTAAGGATGGCACCACTCACAGTGGGCGGGGCCCTCCACCATTGATCACGAATTGAGAAAATGCCTTTTAGCTGGATCTCGTGGAGGCATTTCCTCAACCGAGGCTCCTTCCTCTCTGATGATTCTAGCTTGATTGATTCAAGTTGACACACAAAACCAGCCAGTATATGTTCCCTCTGTGTTCTGAGATACCTGTGGGTAACCCTGGACCTTCAGCAATCCATCTTTCTTTAGGGAAGTGTGAGCACACCCATGGTTCCAACACAACAGTCCAGATACCATGGATTCCTCTATCGTGCAGCCAAACTGGTCCATAGGAGGACGCTGAGCTCTGTTGGTTATGATGCTGTGTAACCAGAGGCACAGCTGGCATGATAACCTGCTTGTTGACAGTAGTGATCATTGGCCTTAGTAATACTTAGTACTACTCTCCAACAGTAGAGACTGTGGCCTCTGAGCCCCAGGGCCCTGCCTGCCTGACACTACCTTCCCTGCAGCTGCGGTATGAAGCTGAACCTGGACTACCTGCTGGAGATGCTTTGGGAGTATCTGGCCCTCACCTGCATTTACACCAAGAAGAGAGGGCGTGAGTTGAGGATGACAGTTCAGAAATGATCCTCCCCCAACTTTCCCAGGGCTGCCAGCCTGTTGGTGCCATGCAGAGGTCTCCATGCCAGTTTGTGTGTTAGAACAGACCCTGCTCATCTGTCCAGGCAGAAGACCTCGCTCAGCCTAAGTCCACGTGGCAGAGATGCTGGCTGTGGGGCAGCTGGTCGGGAAGCTGTGCCAGGTCCCCACTGGCCACAGCAGCATTGCTCTCTTGCTCTCCCTCCACAGTACCAGGCCCCTTGTTAGGGTCCTTACTCTGCCTCCATCCTGGTACACACTGCTTCCCTGAATGTGGGGCAGTTTGTGGTAACCCTGCCCTTGTAAGCAAGGAAGGGCTATGGCTCCCCACCTAGGCTCCAGCATCTATTCACCCCTGCCCATTCAGCCCACACATTCCATGGCTCCTCCCTGGGTCCTTTATTGGGTGACAGGGTGGCATAGCACAAGATTCTATGCTGAAGGTATGCCAGATGGTAAGGAGCAAGGATGCGGGCCCGGGGGTTAGAACGGGTCTCTTGAAACCAGGGCCCCATTATAAAGGAAGCCGATCCAGGACAGACAGAGACTGGTTGACATGCCTTCATCTCCCTACAGAGAGACCAGACTTCACAGACGCCATCATTCTCCGGAAAGGGGCCTCTGTTGAACACGTGGTAAGTTGGAAACCTACCTGAACGGACCAGGTGAGACCTGAGCTGTGTGTCCCAGCTAGGGTAGGGAGAGGTGAGGAGAAGCAGGCTTGCTGTGGCTTACCTGGCTATTGGACGCTGAGGTAGGTTCTCGTGTGAGATGGGCTGTGGTGGTGGACCTCTCTTTTCCTGTCCTGGGGGGGTTGGGTAACAGCTGCAGGGTGGCTAAGATCACATTGAATAAGGCTCAGCTCTGAAAAGGTGCCAGTGCACAGTAGTCTTTGTCGCTCTGCTCCCGATGTCACAGGGTTGGTGTCAATGAAGGAGAACTCACCTTTTCACCCTTGCTGTTATGTTATATTCCAGTTTCTCCAGTGTGTATGGTGCTGGGCCAGGGAAAGGCCAGTTTTCTCCCCCCTCCCACACTACCCTCCCAGTGGCAGAGCAGTTGCTCAGAGTCACCACCTCCTGTGGCCACCATTCAGCCCCAAGGGCTCCTGGGGCCTGACTATTCTGCCTTATTCCCCAACTGCTTAAGTCCAGGATGGCTGTGGCTGCTTCCTGCCCCAGTGTTCATTCATTGACCATCAGCTCCAAACGTGGTAGCCTTGGTCTTACCAGAGCTTAGCAGATTTCAGGCTCCTATCTGCAGAGCTCGGCTGTTGTGTGTGGGTCTGTGGTCTGCTCACGTGTAGTTCAGGGAGAAGTTTGGAGGGCATGGACTGAGGTGTTCTGGAATCCAAACTAAGACTCAGTACAGGGCCGGGCAGTGGTGGTGCACACCTTTAATCCCAGCGCTTGGGAGGCAGAGGCAGGTGGATTTCTGAGTTCAAGACCAGCCTGGTCTACAGAGTGAGTTCCAAGACAGCCAGAGCTACACAGAGAAACCCTGTCTCGAAAAACCAAAAAAAAAAAAAAAAAAAAGACTCAGTGCAGATTTGAAGGAGCATCCCAGTCAGGAGTTTGTGGTTTCAGGCCTAAGAGTCCCTTTCTCTGTTAGAATTGCTGCCCGACGCCCCCTGAGTAGCGGCAGGCCACAGCCATGGTCCTGAGTTCTTTTCATAGGTTTTATTTGCCTCCATCACTGTTATTTCTCAGGATCTTTTTTCTGGAGGCAGGGAACCAGCCATTCCTGCAGTCCCTCAGAAAGACAGTGGTAGGCAGGCCAGTAGTTGTACAACCTTTCATTTGGCAAGTCTAGCCTGAGCCAAACAGGGTCCAGCCTTGTGGTACTTGGACACACAGCTAGGCTAGTTACCTCTCTTTCTGGGTTCAGGTTTCGAAGCCATGGGCTAAGGAGGGTTGAGAATACTCCATCCTCTTCTGGACCATGGCTGTAGTGCCCCCTGCTGGAGCATAGTGAACTGTAGACACAGGTGCTGACCCTTCTGGGAGAGCATGTTCCACCTTGGACCAAGCTGCTTGCCTAGAATAAGTTGGCTTTCACCATATATGGTAGAAAGAGCAGGACACCAGGTGGTTGAGTTAGGAAAGAGCGCAGAGGCAGAAGCAAAGGTGAGGGAATGGACGCAGGCATCAGGCCCACAAAGAAGAAGCCAATGGGGTGCGAGAGGACCTTTGACCTTTGCTCAGAGCCTGGACTTTGTCCCAGAGAAGCCTTCCCTGTGAGGAAATGGCCTGTCCATCCCTACTCTGAGGCCAGCATTGCAGCCAAGATGCTGGCTGAGACCAGAAGAGCCAGGCAGACTTGGAAGTGCATCCAGCCCCTCCTCCTCTGCCTCAGACCTTCTTCAGGGGGATGACAGGACACACCCCTTTCCCCCCAGAGCCTTTGTGATACACCTTCCTTGGCCCTGTGGGTGAGCATTATGGCTTGTCTATGATAGGCAAGGACCCCTGAGCAGAAGACTGAGGAGTGCCCTTCCCATCTCTGATAAACTTGCATTTTTCTTAAAGGATTACAGGGAAGTGTCCCTGTCATGAAAAAGGCTCCTGGTAAACCTGTGATAAATGGGCCCTGCTAGAATTGTCCCTTCTGTCAGACACTGCATAGTAGGGCTTGTGGCAAACTCCAGGGGAGGAGTGCTCCCTGTCGGGGTTTCAAGTGGATATTAGGGATGCTGGACTATGTTTTTAGACTACTGGTGGCATGTTTTTTTTTAAAATGATGAGCCAACCAACCTAGCTTAAAAACTCCTTTGTAAGTCAGAGCTGACTTCTAGGCCCACAGTTGTTCACTCTCTGGCCTTGAAATAGGGGTGTTAGGAATTGGTTGTTATGTTTGCTACTAGCTATCACCCACCCAGTAAGCTGACTTGCCATATCTGTTGAGGAAGTGTTCTTGTAGGCCTGGGCCTGTCAGATTTGTGAGCACACAGGAGGAGGAGTGACATTGCACGGTCTGTCCACAGCCACGTCACTGTGCTGCTCTCACTGTGGCAACCACGGATCCATATTCTGGGGCAATTGTCAGGTGCCCCTCAGGGTCATCATGTGGCCTTCATCCCACCCAGGAACTCAGGGATATAGGCTGGGTCCAGGAGAGCAGTGGGATGTGATATGCAAGATGCTATAGGCACAGCTAGAGTCGAGAGGCTTGAGAGACAGTGGCCCAGCAGTTAGGACTCCAAGCCAAGGTGGGTGTTCTGGAAAAGCCTTCCTGGCCTTTTCTAAGGGAACATGTGTACAGTTGTCCAGAAGAGACAGACAGGGCAACTACCTGCAGAACTGTTCCTGGTATGATTTCAAACCTGCTTAGAGTTGGCTATGGGTAGGTTGAAGCAAGGGCTCATGCTTATGGGGCCTATGGCTGCCTTACTCACGGCCTGGACCATCAAAGTACCTCATGTGGGATGGATGCTCAGCACAAGTCCCAGTCACAGGGCCTCATATCCCTGACTTTCCTGTCCCATAGTGCCACCGTATCCATCGGTCACTGGCCAGCCAGTTCAAGTATGCCTTGGTGTGGGTAAGTCTGGGCAGGAGCCGGGTGGGAGGCTAGACCCACCAGCCTCAGGATTAGGCTCAGCACAGCCTTCCCAACAGTACCCCTTCCCTTCTGAATGGGGACTCTTGTATCTGTCTGTCCTGCCCCATGAATAGCCAGAGTTGGAAGCAGGTCTCTCCATCTCCAAGACTAAGGGGGGTGCTTCCCTGTCTGGGCCACAGTTTGTGCTGTAGGAGCCCCTACTTTCTCTGGCATTCACCCCCCTCCCCCTGCATCCCCGCTGTCTTCCTGCAGCCTTGGCAATCCAGAGAGTGACATGTCCCCTCTTCCATCAGGGTACCAGCACCAAGTACAGCCCACAGCGGGTGGGCCTGACGCACACTATGGAGCATGAGGATGTCATCCAGATTGTGAAGAAGTAGTCCCACCACCTTTCTGCAGCTTGGCACCTAGGGACTTGGACTCCCTGGGACACACAAATGGGAAAAGTACAAACATATACCCCAGGAAGGGGCTCTTGAGCTGGCTGTTTCACGAGCTCCTTCAGTAAGCAGTGTTGGGATAAGCAAGGCTGGAGACCAGGGCTTTGCTGAAGACATTCCCTATAAAGTCTGTACCTGTGGTAGGCTTACTCAGCAGCCTACAGCCTGTGTCCATGTCTTGTGCTCCATCCGGGCACTCAAGGAGCTTGTTACCTACATCCTCCCAGCCAGACCTAAGCTAACCCCAGCTCAGGTAGGGTCCCTGAGGCTGAGACTCCCAACAACAACTCTAGCACATAGTGGCCTCAGGATGAAGCCTCCCATAGGTCCTCCCAACACAGGGTGGTCCCTCGTGGAAGCCAGGGCCCAGCCAAAGTGTCCTAAAGTGCCTCCCCCTTGGAGCCCCTTCCAGAGCAGCCTCCTCCTGCTTGGGTGGGACCTCTAAGTCTGGCTCCATTTCCTTCTAAGCTCCTATGTCTGCCCTCCTTTTCTGAAATAAAATAAAATAAAATAAAATAAAAAGGAAATAGTTCCTTCCCAGACCAAGGAACATGTGTTTCTATTGCTTGGTCCAGTGGGGATGGGGAATGGGGCAGCAGGGAACCTGGCAATGAATAAGAAGTCAGCATAGCTTGGGCCTATGAGGGACTGGCCTGGGCCTGGGGAACCAGGAGAAGGAGAATCTGCCCAGCCCAGGAGGGCTACCCAGAGGCTGCAGGTCCCCCCTCTTCCCCGTGGCCTTTCTAGAGGCAAGGTTCAGCTGCCAGAGTAGATGGCGGCCTTAGGAAACCCTTGAGACTGTCAGAATAGTAAAAGGCTTCTCTTGAGTGCAGGGCAGCCGATGCTCGAGCCAGGCTGGAGGCCCCACTGGTGCTGGCTAGGTCCTGTGCACAAGTGCTCTTGGCTGCCTGAGAAATGGGATTTTGGGGTATGTTACGCAATTTCTCTACAATCCCCAGGGAGGGAGAGCACTTGGAGCCAGACTGCAGTTCAGCCCACTGCTCTCCAGGCTGTTCCTTGCTCCCATGTCAGCTGCTCATGCTTTCCAGAGACAAAACAGGAATAATAGATGTCATTAAATATACATTGGGCCCCAGGCGGTCAATGTGGCAGCCTAAGCCTCTTTCCATCTCTGCGAAGGCAGACATAGGACCCCTAATAAACAGCATGCAGGTTGGGAGCCAGCCACAGGACCCAGGTAAGGGACCCTGGCTCCTTGGGGTTCTGCCACTGACCCCTGACATTGCAGAGAGAAGAAAAGGGGCGGCCGTAGAGCTGAACCTTAGCCTTGCCTTACTGGGTACCCTTCTGAGCTTCAGTCTTCTGTGAGATGACCGTAGTGCCGGTCTGACTCCTTGGCAACGGTGCTACACAAGGGCAGGTAAAGGTGTAGCTATTTGTGGGGTACACCAGGGCAGGTAAAGATATAGCTATTTGTGTTGGCTCCTTTCCCTAAGGATTAATTCAAGGGAAGGAATCCAGCACAGCAAGGGATTTGCCTACTCAACTTCAGGGAAAACCTCAGACTTTCCTGGGAGATGCTATTTAGTTCATGAGCTCCCTGGGCAGTAACCTAGCCCAGGCCTGTTCTGTCCTTCCAGTGTGGCTGGGAAAGATGGAAGCTGGGTTGGGGACAGTTCTAACAGGATTCTGGCTTGACTCCTGGACTAGCTGTATGTTTCTCAGGTGTCCCCGTCTGTCCTGTCCCGGGCTGTGTGACTCTAGCCATTCTGGTCCTACAGTCTAAGCCTGCGTGTGAAAGGGTGTCCACCTGTGTCACTAAGGTACTATTAACTACCCTGATCCCTTTCTGTAGCTGTTATTCCAGCCATCCTTCAGCAGAAACCCCCAAGTTCTCTCTCAAAATCCTAGAGACCCAAAGCCCAGGTCAGAATAAGCAGGGCTGCTTTTGTCTGGCCTCTCCTTGCTTCCAAAGAGTCCTTTTTTGCTGTGTTCCCAAGTGTCTTTCCTGTGTTACCTTCACCCAGAAACTTAAATGCCCCAAGCTCTCTTCCCTTTTGTCCACTTCCCTTATGTGGCTTAGTTTCCCGGGTGCGGTTGCCTCACCGGTCAGTGTCTCCCACCTAACAGTTTCTGGTGCCTCATGTTTCAAAACAACTATGACTCCAGCCATGCTTTCTCAGCCTTATGAGGCTCAGCACAGCTGGCTGCAGCCCCATCTCCTCATGTCCCTCGCTGTTCTCAGGGAATTAGTGTCTCCTTTTGCAGGTATGCAGTCTCACAAATAAAAAGAATTTATAACAGACTCAGGAGAAAGTTGGGGAACAATTTGATTGGAGTTAGAGTAAGCAACTGGGATCCTGCAACTGCTGGGAGGGTGGGTAAGGCAAAGTCATGGTTTGAGTGACAAGGAAAGCAGGTGCTCTCTACAGCGGAAGGCTCCAGGCAATAGCATGGCTGCGCGAGGTGCCCCATGCCTTTAATCCCAGCACTTGGGAGGCAGAAGCAGGTGGGTCTCTGTGGGTTCACAGGCAGCCTGGTCTACTTAGAGAGTTCCAAGGCAGCCTGAGCTACATGGAGAGACCCTGACTCAGTAAAACAAGCAAATGGGGGTGGGGGAGGGATAGCTGGTCAGGCAGGCTTAGGAGTTTGGTACCCAAACAGATAAAAGGAAAAGCTATGCTTTTGTGTCTGTGTATGCGCACAGGTGTGTTTGCATATGCTCGCATCCATGCATATGGAGTACAGAGGTTTATGCAGGTGTCTTCGATCACTCTACACCTTATTTTTTGAGGCAGGGCAGGCCTTTTACTGAACCTGGACCTTAAATTTATGTTTAGAATAGCTGGCCAGCAAGCTTCACGAATAACGCACCTGTTTCTGCCCTCTGTACCCTGCGACACGGTTTACAGACGTGCCACTGTGCCCTGCTTCTGTGTGGGTGTTGAGGATTCCCAACTCAGTCTTCGTGCTAGTGCAGCAACCATTTTATCCACTAAGCCATCTCTCCAGCCCCAAAAGCTTATGCTTAAAAAAGAAAAAGGTTTATTTTTAATTATGTGTATCTGTGCATGAGCGAAGGTGCCCACAAAAGCCCAAGGTGTCACATTGCCCCTGGAGTTGCAGTTACAGGCATCTATGAACTGTCATGTGGGGGATGGGAACCTGGGTCCTGCATAAGAGCAGGCCAGCAAGCTGGCTCAGCAGGTCAAGAGCTTGCTACCAAGCCTGATAGGTTTTCTAGCCTCAGGCTCCTCAGGATGGAAGGAGAGAACCAACCTCAGCTGAAGTTGTCTTCTGACCTCCACATGTACACACAATAAATAAAAGAATAAAGGTATAAAACAATTCTGTAAACAATTCTATCACAGAAAGGGCTTCTGGTGTATGTATGCATTAGGAGGTAATCATTTTTCTACTTCCTTTACATGTCTGTCAGGAAGATCACCTTTCCTGAGGGGTAGTCTCTCAATTAACAGGCTCTTGGATTAACTCTTAAGGGAGGGATCAATAGTATGTTTTGTGGGCAGTTTAGACTGCTAGGGGTTTTTAAGGGGGTTATAGAGGAAGAAGGTCTCATATAGCCCAGGATGACCTCGTATTTACTGTGTAGCCAAGACTAACCATAAATGTCTGATCTTCCTGCCATCCTCTACCTGTTTTAGGTGAATGCTGAGGTCTTGCTGATATTTCCAGGTTCTTGAGTCCTAGAACAAGGAACAGGTCAGGGCCGTGAGGATAGTGGCAATGTGAGTGGCTTTGTTCTTAAGATGTCCTAGAAGCTGTGGAGACTCAGATAGGTCTTACTTTAGGGAATAACACAGAGTTTTTTTTTAGTCTGTGTGAAATTGACCTCTGGTTGCCTTAAGAAGCTGTCAGCAAACATCAGATAATATATCTTTGAAAATGAAACATTCGAGTTAAATCCGTCTACCATCATTGCCACAGCCACTGCAGCTTATAAAGTATCCAAGATACCCACACACTACAGAATCTGCCTGGAAAAGGAAGCTATGGGTGTAGGAATAGCTTCTGATTTTAGGTGAGGCCTCTCAATGTTATACCTTGTTGATGGGCCATGTGTACTGCGATTGGCAAGGCAGAGGCAAATAACAACTCCTTTGGATAACTGGCATCCCCACTAACACTGGTTACTACATAAATTTATCCTAGGTCATAAATTAGGCAGAGAGTGGAGCCCCAGTATTAGAAACAAAGTTAGCATTCTCTATATAGTCTGGCTATTCTGGAGCTTGCTAAGTAGATCAGGCTGACCTGGAACTCACTGCGATTCTTCTGCTTTTGCCTCCAGAATGCTGGACATAAAAGTGCAACATTATAATTAGCCTATCAAAATTAACATTTGTAACTGTCATTTCACAAGTTGCCCTGGGGCCTGATGGCCTCTGTAGCTTGAGTAGGGCTGTTAGTAGGAAACCTTGAACAGTATCAGTCTGTAAGGGCTGTCTGAGTTTGAGGCTAGCCTGGTCTACAGAATGAGTTCTAGGAAAGCCAGGGCTGCACAGAGAAACACTGTCTCAAAAACAAAAAACCAGAACAAAACAGAAACAAAAAGGTAAGAAAAAGAAAGGAAGAAAGAAAGAATGAATGAAAGAAACAGGCAAAACAAAAACAGAAAAGCATAAGAAACACACACAGAGACACAAAAACACAAAATCAGAAATATATATAAGCATAATATATATAAGCAAAAGAGCAATAAGATTAAAAAACCCAATGAAGCAAAATGAGACAAAGTCTATCCAAAAATACTATTGAGTTCATTTTGTTTTCCCATTTACTCCTAGTTTATTTACCCTGTGAGACTCCATTGGAGAAAACCAGCATTTCCTTTGCAAGTGATTGTCAATTGCAAAGAGCTTTTTGGTTAGGGATGGAAGCTCCTGTCCACTTCCTTTTGAAGTGCTTGAGAAGAGCGCAGGCTAGTGCATGCTGCAGCACAGTCTCTGAAACTCACAGTTCACATGTGCCTGATGTGTCTGAAAGCCACGATTTCCTTGGTGTCTGCCATCTTAGAATCTTTCTGTTCCCTCTTCTGCAGTTACTTAATGGTTTCTTTTTGTCTTTGTTTTTTTTTTTAAAGATTTGTTTATTTATTTTATGTATATGAGTACAGTGTCGCTGTCTTCAGACACACCAGAAGAGGTCATCGGATCCCATTACAGATGGTTGTGAGCCACCATGTGGTTGCTGGGAATTGAACTCAGGACCTCTGGAAGAGCTGCTGAGCCATCTCTCCAGCCCATCTTTTCTTAACACTATTACTTTATGCCAAAGAAAACACCAGCAGCCTAGGGAGCTAGAGCTCCAAAGCACCCTTTTGTGAGGCACACTTGCTGCGATGCCTTCCCACTTATCAAGAAGCCGCAGGAAAGGGGACAGCCTAGGCAAACTTAATTCTGTTTTTGTTTGTTTGTTTAATTTATTTATTTATTTATTTATTTATTTATTTATTTATTTATTTATTGAGACAGGCTCTTTCTAGGTAGCCCTGACTAGCCTGGAATAAGCTATATAGACCAGGTGGCCTCGAATTCATGGAGATTCCCCTGCCTCTGCTTCCCAAGTGCTGAGTGCTGGAATTAAAGCAAGTGCCACCGTGCCTGACCTTGTTTTATTTGTTTGGTCTTGATCAAGATGGTTTTCTTTAGAAGCAAACTTTTCTAATCCCCAAGGATGTCCTCTAGTAGGGACAGGAACAGCTTGCCCAGATGATGCAAGGAGAGAATAAAACATAAAGCCTCCCCATGGCTTGTCAGGTGTGAGTGCATGCCCGCACGCCTTTAATCCCAGCATTCAGAAAGCAGAGGCCAGCCTGGTCTACAGAGGTAGTGCTGGGACAAACAGGGTGTGAAAAAACAAAAACAAACAAAAAGAGAAAAGAAAAGAAGCCTCTGCAGTAAGGGAGCCATCCTTCATAGTCACGTGCACCTCTGAAGAGACACCATGACCAAGGCAAGTCCACTATCATCATGACAGGAAGCATGGCAGCATACAGGAAGCAGACACGGGGCTGGAGGAGCCAAGAGGTCTACAACTTGATCTTAAGGCAACCAGGAGGAGATTTCCATTGGCAGACAGGAGGCTCTCAAAGCTCACTCCTACAGTGACACACTTACAAGGCCACACCTATTCCAACAAGGCCACACCTCCTCATAGTGTTACTTTCCATGGGCCAAGCATATACAAAACCACTAGGCCCTCTTACCAGAAACTCCCGTGCAGTCCACGGGAAACTCAAAAGCACTGCTTTGAATCCTGGACTCTGGGCTTACTCATCCTCAGCCAGGTCTCTCCCAGGGACCAAGTCCTACCGCACTGGCACTGCTCCAGGCATTTCTGGGCTCTTTTTTTTTTTTTTTTTTTTAAATAACAACAACAACAACAAACCCAAAAACAAAAACCTTGGAATAAGATCTCTTTCCTAAGAGGCTCTACAAAAAAGCCTGAATATGAACAGCCCCAACTTAAAAATGCAAAGTGGGGAGCTGCCCCTGCTTCTCTCTTCTCTCCTTCCTTCCTCCCTCCTCTCCCCTCCTCCCCCAGGGAATGTTTTACTGTGAAAGATGGGTGCCACCCTGCTACCATCTTGACAGCCTTGGGGGAAGACGAGCTACTACTGTTTGGCCACAGCTCTATGCATACCGCCACGGCCTGTATGGGATGCTATCATCCCACACTGTGACAGAAAACAGACAGCACTGTGTCCCAGGACCACCTCTAAGGCATTGTGGCTGGACATGAGCCCACCCTATCAGAGTGAGGGACTGGGTACACACACACACACACACACACACACACACACACACACACACACACACACACACAGAGTGGTATGTGATAAGCCACAGAGGAGGGAGCTAGAGAGATGATTGAGCAGTTTAGAACACTTAATGCTTCCTCCCAACCCCCTGGAGACAGAGTTTCTTTGTATAAACCTGGCTGTCCTGGAACTCACTCTGTAGACCTCAAACTCAGAGATCCGCCTGCCTCTGCCTCCAGAGCACAGGGATTAAAGGCGTGCGCCACCTCCGCTCAGCTGCTTGTTGCTTTTACAGAGGATCTTGTTTGGATTCCCAGCACCCACATGGTGGCTCACCACCACCTGTAACTCTTAATTCCAGAGGATTTAATGCCTTCTTCTGGCCTCCCAGACATGCACGTGGTATGCCAACATACCTACAGGCAAAACATTCATATGTATAAAATGAATCTTAAAAAGCAAAAACAGGAGTGGAGGATTACCCTTACTCTGTTGCCTGCCTATGGTTCTTGCTCTCCTAACTGGGCTGTCTTGTCTGGCCTCAGAGGGAGAGGATGTACCTAGTCCTGTAATGACTTGAGATGTCAGAGATAGTTCGTTCCTAAGGGGGGCACCCCCTTCTCAGAAGTGAAGGGGAGAGGGCATTGGACAAAGGGCCTTGTAAGGGGTATCTAGAAGAAGGAAGTGCTGATACTTGATGTAATGTGAATAAATAAATTAATAGAAATTAAATAAATAAATAAAACCCCCCAAAAAATCAAAAACAAAAACAAACACAAACAAACAAAAAATCTAAGAAAGATGCCAAGGAATAGAGAAAAGAAACAGGTTGGATCCAGGTGTGGCTTCCGACACAGCTCCAGCCACACATATGTCAAGTGGCATGTGCTGGTGGCTCACCAAGTGCCATGGGTGAATATCAGGGTCCAGTGGGCACCCACTGATATTTCCAGGCTCTTGTGTCCTAGAATAAGAAATTGGACAGAGAGGGCCAGCAAAATGGCTCAAGAAGTAGAGATTCTTCCCACACAAGTCCAAAGAGATGGAGTCCACATGAAGGTGTAAGAGACTCAGCTCCATAGTTACCCTCAACTTCCACACACGTGCTATGACACACACATGCACACAGGTTTTATTCCCCCATTTTGAGAAAGAGTCTATTTGACCTGGCTGTCATGAAACTTGCTTTGTAGACCATCCCGGCCTCAAACTCATAGAGATCTGCCTGCCTCCACCCCTCAAATGCTGAGATTGAAGGCATTCACTACTACATTGAATAATTTTTTTAATTTTATTTCATTTAGTTGGGGGGAGTCCATAGAGGCCGGAACAGGGTCCCTCCCAGCTGGAGTTACTGTGTTTGTGAGCTACCTGATGTGAGCGCTGGGAGCCAAATTCCAGTGGTGGGGCAGCAGTGAGTCCTTAGCCACCATCTCTTCAGCAGCCTGTTCCCTACCCCACTGCCTCACAAATACATACAAAAATTAATAAACTGGACAGGGACACATGGATAGCTGTGGAGGAAGAGATAGAAAAGAAAGCACTCCCAAGAGAGGAAGCAGGCCAGGACCAGGAAGGTCAGAAACTCAAGGACACCATGTCCCATGGCCTTTAGATAGTACATGTTTTTTTCTGTGCATGCTCAGCCTTAAACATTAGATATTTCAAGCTTGATTTTTTGAGGCAGAGGCAGGTGAATTTCTGTAGTTTGAGGCCTGCATGGTCTACATAGGAAATCTGGGCTAGCCAGGGCTACATAGGGAAACTCTATCTCAAAATAAATTTTTTTTTTTTTTTTTTTTGGTTTTTCAAGACAGGGTTTCTCTGTGTAGCCCTGGCTGTCCTGGAACTCACTCTGTAGACCAGGCTGGCCTCGAACTCAGAAATCCGCCTGCCTCTGCCTCCCAAGTGCTGGGATTAAAAATTTTTTTTTTAAATATGTCTGGGTGTAAGCATGCACATGAAGGGGTGTCCGCAGAGGCCAGAAGAGGACATCAAGTTCCTTAGAGATGGAGTTACAAGTAGCTGTGAGCTGCCCAATTTATGTACAGAGAACTTGGGTACTCGAGTTGAGCCACCTCTTCAGCATGATTTCTTTAATATGCTAAGGTTTTCTCTCTTCTCTACTCTGTTGCCAAATCTCAGACTAAGCATGTGCCATCCCTGATTCTATGCATTGGTGAGGTCATGGCTCAGGACTTTATACACACTGGCTGTCGCTCTAGGAACTAGGCTGCCCCCAGGTCACAAATTTTTTTTTTTTTTGGTTTTTTGAGACAGGGTTTCTCTGTGTAGCCCTGGCTGTCCTGGAACTCACTCTGTAGACCAGGCTGGCCTCGAACTCAGAAATCTGCCTGCCTCTGCCTCCTAAGTGCTGGGATTAAAGACGTGCGCCACCACTGCCCAGCCAGGCCACAAATCTTACTCTTCCAACCATAAACAATATAACAGTAGAATTTTAAAAAAATATTTATTTATGTACTTTATATATATGGGTGTTTTGTCTGCATGTACATCTGCACACCAGAAGGGTTTTGGATCCCATGGGACTAGAGTTACAGATTTTGTGAGCTGTTGTGTGGGTTCTGGGATTTGAACTCGGGACCTCTGCAAGAACAGTCAGTGCTCTTAACTGCTGAGCCATCTCTCCAGCCCCAACAGAAATTTTAATTTGTATTTTATTTTATATGTGTGGGTGTTTTGCCTGCATGTATATATGTGTATCACATGAGTGCTTGGTGCCCACTGAGGTCAAATGAGGGGTTGAATCCCCTGAAATTGCAGTTATGGATGGTTGTGAGCAACCTTGTGGGTGCCGATAACCACACCTGGGGTCTTCTGCAGGAGCAACAAGTGTTCTTAATTTTTGAGCCATCTCTCCAGCCACCTAAGAGTAGAATTTTTAAAAAGAATTAAAATTTTGGGTCAGGCATGCTGATATACTGCCCCCCTAAGTCCCAGCATTTATGAGTCAGAGGCAGATAGATCTCTGTGTTTGAGGTTAACCTATCCTACATAGAGAGACCCTGCCCCCAAAATAATGCATGCATACATACATACATACACTAATTTTAAAAATCTAGGCCTGGAAATGTAACTCAGTTGGAAATGAAGGCAAAAGGATCAGAAATTCAAGGCTACATAGGAAACTTGAAGCCTAGCCTAGAAAGTTTTCCTTAAAAGTAAGTAAAATATTTAATCCCAACACTCAGGAGGCAGAGACAGAAAAATCTCAGTGAGTTCAAGGCCAGCCTGGTCTACACAGAGAGTTTCAGAATAGTGAGAGCTACATAGAGAGACTCTGTCTCAAAAAATAAAAGATAAATAAATAAAATGACTACATCCGTGAACTAGTCATATCTTATCAGGAAGACGTAGCTTTCCTGTAATGAGTCTCCACAGAGGCTGGCTATCCATGCCCTCCTCCCTTTCAGTCTTAAGGGGAGTTGTGATGCCTCCTCTACAAGGCATTTTCACTTCTAATAAGGCCAATTGTGATATTGAACCTTTCTAAAAATTAGTTTTCAGGGAAATAGGGTTCAAAACTGGTGGTGGTGGTGGGGTCCATTCTCATGCCCCCCAAGTCTGCTAAAGCTTCTCCTCCCCCTCCTCCTTCTCCCCTTCCTCTTTCTCTTCCTCCCTCTTCCTCCTCCTCTTCTTCTTCCTCCTCCCCCTCCTTGACTGTGAATTGCTGTGACTCAGATCCAGAGCAGAAATGAGCCTCCTGGCCCCACACCCCCAGTAGCACAGGTCTGCGAGTGGTAAGGAACCACAAAGAGGCCCCTTCTGCCTTGTAAACTGCCCAGCTGTCCCATTAGGTCTTCCTTCTTCCCAGTGAAAGAAGCAGGGCACAGCCTGCCCCTCCCATTCTACAGAAAGGAAGCCACAGTGCAGAGAGGGAAAAGGGTCTTCCTGGGACTACACAGTCGATCAATGGCGGGACTGGAGAGCTGGGTAAAGCTCCATTTGTGTTCCTGGTGCCCTGCCCCTCCCCATGACCTGCAGAGACATTCAGCCTGCTGGTTTTATGAGGCAGGAGCTGGGCTCTCCCTGATGCATTATTCAGCTCCCTGGAGTTGGCCAGCTCCTGTTACACTGGCCACAGCCTTGGGCACTTCTCACTTTTAGTTCCCCTCCAAGGTGATGTGGTGGGTGGTGATCATTCTATCCTGGCTTCAGGAGACCTGACTCCACTTTGGGCCCATGCAAGGGATCTAAGGTAGATGATGCCCCCTCTGGAGATTAATGCCCTGCTCTGTAAAACTGAGCCAGCTGAGACACAGGAGGGCTTGGCCAGAGTCAGCAAGTTGTTGCCATGGTGACTTTAAAGCCAGGCTGCTGCCCCAGCACAGGCCTCTCAGTCTACCCTCACTAGAAAACAACACCCAAGCACTTTCCACCACCTCTCAAAGGTGAAACCTAAGGCTGGTCTAGAGGATGAATTATGGATCCTCTCTCTCCATGCCACCCAGTCAGTCCCAGCTGCTCAGACACTGAGGAGAGACTGTAGGTCCAGCTACAAGCAAGAAGACCTAACTAGTCTCCAAGCAGTGTCTCCAAGTCCCTGAACCTGTGACACCTGCCCCAGGCATCATCAGGCACAGAGGCCACCATGGCGAAAGAGGAAGATGAGGAGAAGAAAGCAAAGAAAGGGAAGAAGGGTAAGAAGGCCCCGGAGCCTGAGAAACCCAAACGGAGCCTCAAGGGCACATCTCGGCTCTTCATGGGCTTCCGAGACCGCACGCCCAAGATCTCCAAGAAAGGTCAGTTCCGGAGTGCATCAGCCTTCTTCTGGGGCCTTCACACTGGCCCACAGAAGACCAAACGCAAGAAGAAGGCCCGTACTGTTCTCAAGTCCACATCCAAGCTCATGACTCAGATGCGTGTGGGCAAAAAGAAGCGGGCGATGAAGGGAAAGAAGCCCTCGTTCATGGTGATCCGCTTCCCGGGACGGCGTGGCTATGGCCGCTTGAGGCCTCGTGCGCAGTCACTTAGCAAGGCGTCCACAGCTATTAACTGGCTGACCAAGAAGTTCCTCCTCAAAAAGGCCGAGGAGTCAGGCAGTGAGCAGGCCACAGTGGACGCCTGGCTGCAGCGCTCCAGCTCCCGAGTGGGCTCCCGTAAGCTGCCCTTCCCGTCGGGTGCTGAGATCCTGCGGCACGGAGGCCGACTCCGCAGGTTTCCCCGCAGCCACAGCATCTACTCCTCTGGAGAGCCCGTGGGCTTCCTGCCCTTTGAGGACGAGGCCCCATTTCGGCATGCAGGCTCCCGCAAGTCATTGTATGGGCTCGAGGGCTTCCAGGACCTGGGTGAATATTACGACTACCACCGGGAAGGCGATGACTACTATGACCAGCAGTCGCTATACCACTACGAGGAGCAGGAGCCCTACTTGGCTGGGTTCGGTGGGTACAGCCCGGCCTGGCCACCCTTTGACGATTACGGGTACCCATCGGGAGACCCGTACAGCTACTACCACCCTGACTACTATGGTGACACCCTCTACCCTAGCTATGGCTATGGCTATGGCTACGGCTACGATGATTTTGAGCCTCCGTATGCGCCTCCATCAGGGTATTCATCACCTTACAGCTACAGTGACAGCTTTGAGAATGAGGCCTACCCATACAGCTACTACCTGGATCCCTATGCAACTCACCACATGCCCTATCCACCCTATGACTTTCCGTATGACACTCCTTATGACATGCCCTACTTTGATCCCTATGGGGTTCCCTATGCTGAAGGCATCTATGGCGGTGGGGCCGAGGCCATCTATCCCCCCGGGGTGCCCTATGTCTATCCAGAAGAGCCAGCTTTTATGTACCCCTGGGTGCCACCACCTATTATGTCGCCCCACAACCCATATGCCCACCCCATGGACGACATTGCAGAACTGGAGGAGCCTGAGGAAATAGGTGGAGAACGTCAGAGCACCTCCTTCCGCCTGCCCAGTGCCGCCTTCTTCGAGCAACAAGGTATGGACAAACCAGCCAGATCCAAACTGTCCCTCATCCGAAAGTTCCGCCTCTTCCCACGGCCTCAGGTGAAGCTGTTTGGGAAAGAGAAGCTAGAGGTGCCCCTGCCACCCTCCCTCGACATTCCTCTGCCTTTAGGGGATGCAGAGGGAGAGGAAGAGGAGGAGGAAATGCCCCCAGTGCCCACGATGCCTTACACCCACCCTTACTGGAGCTTCCTCACGCCACGCCAGCGAAACCTACAGCGGGCCCTGTCAGCCTTTGGTGCCCGCCAAGGCCTAGGCTTTGGCCCTGAATTTGGCCACCCAACACCACGCCCAGCTACTTCACTGGCACGATTCCTCAAAAAGACACTGTCAGAAAAGAAGCCCATTCCAAGGCTCAGGGGCAGCCAGAAGGCCCGAGGAGGGCGGCCCCCAGTCAGAGAGGCAGCCTACAAACGCTTTGGCTACAAGCTGGCCGGCATGGACCCCGATCGGCCCAACACACCCATTGTGCTGAGACGAAGTCAGCCACAAGCTCGAAACAACAACAACTCCCACGGGCCGCCCTCACCCAAGCCTGCACCGAGGACCCTCACACACTGGAGTGCTCTCATCCCTCCTCCAATGCCTGGGCCATCTCCCAGCCCCGCCTCTCCATTGACCCCACCCTTTTCTCCAACCCTCTCCAGGCCTCCCAGGCTAGCTTCCCCCTACAGCTCACCCTATGGCTCCCTCCGCCAGCATCCACCACCCTGGGCTGCCCCAGCTCATGTGCCCTTTCCACCCCAGGCAAATTGGTGGGGTTTTGCTGAACCCCCTGGAATAAGCCCAGAGGTTGCCCCTGACCTTCTGGCCTTTCCTGTACCCCAGCCCTCATTCAGGGCTTCCCGCAGTCGGAGGACAGCTTATGGTTTCCCCAGATCTTCCCTGATAGGATCAAGGAGAAGGCCCCATCTGCCCTCACCCCAGCCTTCTCTGAGGAGCCTGTCAGGCCAGGGCTACCGCTCACCAATGGGGCCCTTGTCTCCTCAGTTGTCCCTCCGAAGAGGCCCCTTCCAGCCACCCTTCCCACCCCCGCCACGCAGGCCTCAGTCACTTCGGGAGACCTTCTCTCTACATCGAGCCTCTGGGCGCCTGGGCCCACCCCGCTCACCAGTGCTAGGTTCTCCCCGACCACCCTCACCACCTCCACTCCTGAAACACGGCCCCCGACACCGGTCCCTCAACCTGCCTTCACGCCTTCCACGGACCTGGCGTCGCCTCAGTGAGCCACCTACCCGGGCTGTGAAGCCATGGGTACATAGGGCCTACCACCCGCCACCCAGTGCTGGGCCCTGGGGGCCAACCACCGGGTCTTTGGAGCACCAAGAGAACCAGCGTGAACCAGAGGACTCAGAGACACCGTGGACAGTTCCCCCATTGGCCCCCAGCTGGGATGTGGATATGCCTCCCACACAGCGCCCACCTTCTCCATGGCCAGAAGGTATAGGCAGCCTTAGAGGCTTCTCCAGGCCCCCTCCTGTGCCCGAAAACCCATTGCTTGAGCAGACAAGCCCTTCATGTGAACCACGGCCTGAGGACCAAGCCTCCAATTTAACTGATATCTTCCTGAGCCAACACCATGACCCAGGACCTGGGCAACTCACCAAGTCAGCCAACCCAAGCTTGGAGAAGCCTGAAGAAGTTGTCATCCCAGGGGACCCTCAACCACCAGCTGAGCCTGAGACCCTGACCCCAACACCTCCCAACAAAAATGGTGTCTCAGAGAGGAAGGCTTTACAACTCAGCGCCTCGTACCCACTGGTCACATGTAAGCAGGCAAGGGCCACATGGCCACAATGGCACCGCTGGAAGACAGTGTCTAGAACCCCAACTCCTTTGGCCCCCACCAGAGCCCCAGGGCCCTTGCTCAAGGCTGGTGAGCAGCCCCGGGCCGAACCTGGGCGTTTTGCAGTCGTCATGCCTCAGGTACGTGGGCTGAGCTCCTTCCAGCGAAAAGAGCCTGCTCCTGTGCAACCTCCAGAGCATCCAGACCAAGACCCAGAGCACAGCCCAGCAGTCCAAGCCTGTAGTCTACGCTGGCCCTGCCTCTGGTCACCAGCAGGTGCTCACTGTCCCTGGCCACGAATACATACCCACTCTTCTCAGTCCCACCTACGGGGCCATGGAGGTGACTGCCAGTCCCACAAGGGCCTGTGGAAAAAGACTCGCCCCCAAAGCTGGCAGAACAAGGTATGGAGGTACAAGTCAGTGGGTGGGATTGGGGGTTCTGGCCTAGGAACCAGAACAGGAGGTGGCCTGAGGAGTCACGCACAGCCCTGGCAAGTGATGTCTATGTGGACCTCTGTCTCCCTTCTGAAGGTGGGGAGGCCTGCCTGGACCTTGCAGGGCATCTGGAGCTTGAACAAAGGAGTGCCCAGCATAGGCAGGCCCTGGAGGAAAGGACTAGACATGAGGGTAGAGGCGCAAGTTCCTACTTTCTGACTTCATCGTAGTACACTAGGGAAACTGAGAAGCAAGGAGCCTGTGGAGTCTAGGCAGGCAGCCTGTCTCAGGGAGTTCTAGACTGGCTGCCACATACTTGATAGAAGGTGAGCTGCATGCTGGGTGGCCCTTGGAGGAGATGGATGATCATTCTAGCCTCCCTGGGGACACCCAGAATGGGTGGGGCAAGCAATGATAGGCGGTACTTCTCCACCTCTGCAGACCGTGCCCCACAGAGCAGGCAGCAAGCTGGCTTAGCAATGGCAACTGGGGCAGCCTGGCTGCTAGGGGGACCCTGGCCCCGACGACGGGTGCCCCGTGCTGTGTGGGCTGCAGCATTGCGGGAGAGGGGCACAGGGTGCCCAGGGGTGAGGGGCAAGGATGCCTGGGCCCTCCTCACTCTGGAATACGTGAGTGGCTGAATTATTCAGGGTCCGTGGCCGCTGGCAAGCACGTGAGCAGATGGGTGGGCTGGAGGCCAGGGCCGGAAGGGTTGATACTTGCTGCGCCCTACTTAACAGCGTGAGGGCTGGTAGTATGCAGGCCTTCCTGTATCTTCTTTCCTTGCCTTGGGAGGGTGCACTGGGGCGGGAAAGACCAGGGTTGCACACGTGTAGGCTCGCAGTTACACAGAGCCTTGCAGGTCCATGTGCCTAAATGTGCATGAGTGAATACCATGGTCAAGCAAGGAAAACAGGTGTGTGCCAAGTAGGAGCAGACATGGCATCCACGGAGGTGTGTGCCATCAGCCTACCCTGTGAATGTGCACACACATGTGTGTACACGTAATAGGCACTGTGGAGCTCCGTCAGCCCCAAGCTGACACCAGGACTCCCACTATCAAGATCCTCAAGGTAGGAGGGCCCTAACTACTGCCCGCTGGTACATTCCAGTGGCTGAGAGTACCTATGTAAGTGTATGCCCTCAATCAAGCACACAGGCCTGCACATAGCCACAGCATACTCAAAGCATGCAGATATGCATGGGAGCTGTGTGAACAGCAGCGGCTCCAGTAGGCCCATATGCAGTATCTACATACTTACCCCGAGCAGGAGCTGGTTCCATCCTGGGATAGCCTCCACCTTTGTCTTTCCAGGGGCTTTGTGCACCATGACACAAGTGTCCATCAAGTTGTCACACAAACCAACACATGAGGTCTGTGGGGAACAGGGTAGGGACACTGAGAGGATAGAAGTAGGAAGGGGACAGGTCTTGCTCTTGTTTGTGTATGTGCTTGTGAATGTATCTGTGTGTGCTCACTCCCTGAGCAGGACACTTGTGGCTCATAAGCATGCTCAGCCCAGGATGCTTTACACATAGACTCATGTGAAGTCTAAGGCAAGGAGACTGACAGACCTTCAATATCTAATCTTGAAGTGCCTCTCTGACAATGGGAGCGGTGCCTGGTATGTCCAAGCCAGGATCCACCCGGGCCTCCAGCCTGTCCCCCACCCCTCTCTCACAGATGCACTCCATACGCAACCTGCCTTCTGTGCGGTCCCGTGAGCAGCACAGGGAAGATGGAGTGGAGGACATGACACAGCTGGAGTAAGTGGATGGGGTGAGGGAGGAGGGCTAGTAGGATTCCTATACTCCCAGCCTTAGTGCTCTGGAAATCACCAGAGCCTCAGTTTCCCCATTTGCAAATGGTGTCATCAAGTGTCACACAAGCCAAATGTGTGCAACCCAAGGCTTTATGAGGTAGATAGCCCTTGGTTCAGATCCCTACCATACCATGAACTAGCTAGGCAGCCGTTGACAGCATTTTCCTGCTTTGTGCCTCAGTTTCTTGTCTACAAGGTTTGGGCAGTGGCTGTGAAAACACTGGCAAGTGTCTGCCATCTCTGAAGCTCTCCAACCATAAATTATTCAGCCTTATGTCTTCTGCCCCAGTGTCCACCAAGGCCCACAAAGTGGGTGTGATGTTTGCTACCCCATTGGACAGATGAAGAAACTGAGGCATAAGATGAATGAACTAACTATCTTGCTCAAGTCTCATAGCTGGTCAGTGGCAGAGATGAGCTTGATCCCAGACACACCTGACCAAGATAACATGCCAAGTAGGGTGGAGCCTGTGCCAGGACTGGGACCCTCACAGTACCTTTCTGTCCTTCCAGAGACCTCCAAGAGACCACTGTGCTATCTAACCTAAAGACCAGATTTGAGCGAAACCTCATCTATGTAAGTTTTGGGCTTGCCAGCGCAAGGACCTGCTTGGCTTCTAGATTAGGGGTAGTCAGAAAGATGGAGGAACCTGTGACCCCAAAGCTACAGGAGATAGGGCCTGAAGCCTAGAGCCACTTCCAATAGGCATATGCACCTGTAGGGCTTTAAAATAATTTATTCATTTTAATTTCATGTATATTGGCATTTTATCCTGTATGTAGGTTTTATGAAAAGTGTCAGATTCTCTGGAGCTGGAGTTACAGGCAGTTATGAGCTACCATGTGGGAGCTGGGAATTGAACTTGGGCCCTCTAGATGAGCAGTCAGTGCTCTTAAACACTGAGCAATCTCTCCTGCATGCACCTGTAGGGCTTTAATACTTCAGGGCACGTGGGCTCCCTGTTTCCCTGTTCTAACAACCAACAGGAGTGGTTGACCTTGGCAGGGGGCAGAAATGCCTGCAGCTTGGGCCTGACCATGAATAAATGAGGTGGTCAGGAGATTACCTGCCATCTTGGCCTGATTAAGACTGTGGGGCCTGGTTCACTCCACACTCACAACTTCAGCCTGTACATAGTCTGGGACTCCATTGGAGCACAGGCTCTCTTGGGCTGTAGAGGGCTTGATGATAGGATGAGGCCAGACAGCCAGACACATGTCTCACTGGTAAGGGACTCCTTGCTCAAAAGCATAAAGAGGGGGCCACAGGTGGCCACGACAACCATGTCACTGAGGTCACTGTCTATTAACAGACCTATATCGGCAGTATTCTGGTGTCGGTGAACCCATATCAAATGTTTTCGATCTACGGGCCTGAGCAGGTGCAGCAATACAGTGGGCGTGCCCTAGGAGAAAATCCCCCGTGAGTATCTATAGGATGTGGTGGGTGTTGTCCTGGGGTGTTCTAGGTCCACTTCTGAGCTTGGGGAGCCCCTGGATGCCTTTCAGCCATGAGTTGAGGAGAGTGAGAGCAAGCAACCCACAACTCAGCACAATCTCTCCCAAGGCACGGCACAGTCCTGCTCCAGAGGCCACTGTAGCTCTGACTGGGGGTGAGGGGTAGGCAGCACTGGCTGCTGGATGAACAGAGATACCCATCTCCCCAACCCCTGGCAGTCTTGGGACTGTGGAAACTGTCAGAGACAGTGACACCTAATGGCCTTTCTCACCAGGCACCTCTTTGCCATTGCTAATCTCGCCTTCGCCAAAATGCTTGATGCCAAACAGAGCCAGTGTGTCATCATCAGGTGAGTCAGGCTGTGCTCAGGTGGGGGACAGACAGGGGCACCTTGGGCTGTAGATTTGCATTCAGACATCTAGAGATGGTGAGACATGAGCCTACTATGAGCCTGGGAAGACTACTGAGTGTCTCTGGGTCACTGCATGGCTCCTGGGTTGGAGTGTGCATGAAGAGGCAGAGAAGAACTGATGCTCTGGCCCTGTGTTCTGCCAGTGGGGAGAGCGGCTCTGGAAAGACTGAAGCTACGAAGCTGATTCTGCGCTGCCTGGCTGCCATGAACCAGAGACGGGATGTCATGCAGCAGGTGAGACCCACCATTCAGCCATCATGTGGTTGCTCTGTCTGCTTAGGATCCCTAGCCCAACGCCCTTGCTGAGCAAGCCCCCCAGTAGATCAGGATCTTATGTGTGCACTTGAGTAAAGGAGACTGAATTCCATCCACATAGGCCAGCAGGAGTGGCTCAATGCAGGGCTTCTCTGTCTCCCATTTTCCCCAGCGAAGCTCCTGGGGATAGACAGGGAAGCCATTTTTACTTTCTAGTGTCTCCAGCCTGACCTCTTGTCTTCCTGGTTATGGCCCAAGACCACCATAGTCTCATACCCAGATGCTGAATAGGTTCAAGTGTAGCCATAGCAAGAGGCAGAGGCAGCAACAGACTTAGGCTCATGAACCAGACATGAGAACATTAAATCCTGTGATCTGACACTGCTCTTGGGAACTCATTCTCTCAGTAAAGGTTTACTGAGGCCTTAAGCAAGGACAGAACATCTCAAGACAGAATATTTATAACTTTGTGGGAGTTACATTTTAGGGCAGGAGACGGAGAAGAAAATCTAAATAACTGTTAAGTAAATTGTGTATATTGGAAAGAGTAGTATTAGTATATGTCGAGAAGAAAAACAGAGGGGTAAAGAAAAAGAGCTGGGAGCATCATTGTAAACATGAGGCAGTGATGAAGCCCTGGGAAGGTCGGAGAAGGCCGAGGAGCCTGAGGAAAGATCTTGTGCAAAAGTGCAAGCAGGTCTCAGCTTCCCACAGGACATAGAATGGCAATGTGGAGTCTGAATCAGAGAAGCCAGGGGCTCAGATGCCAGGGACTGTGGCGTCGGTAGACACAGTTGCATTCAGGGGCAGGGCAAAGGCAGCCAGGGGCTTGACTGAAGGATCCAGACACAGTGTGAGGAGGGCTGAAACTAAGAGTGACCACAGGCAGAATGGATGAAGAGAAACTTCTGAGGAAAATGTGCACATCAGGTGTCCACTCAGAGGCGATGGGAATCCAGGGCTCAGGGGAGGACAAGGCTTGGTGTCCAGAACCACAGACTCTCAAAGTTGCCAGCCCTAGGCCCGTGAAAGTTGGCAAATGGCTATAATGGTTCAGCAAGTGACCATCTTGGAGGGTCTCTCTGCTCTGAGCAGTTTTCAGTTTCTTCTGCATGGCAGGGAGAGCCCATGAAGGAGGCAGGGAGAGAGGTGGGCTCCATGAGTTCTTCCTTGGGCCAGGTATCTTCCATCAGCCTCCACAGAGTCTCATGGCCTCCCTGGGAAATCACATCTGTGAGTACTTACAGTTTGAGAAACTGATGTCTGGGAAGAAAAATGACCTGCCCAGTGCCCCCGGATGAGGTAATAGGGCAGGAATTTATATTCCATGTCAACAGCTGTGGAGAAGACAAATGAGGGTGTATGACATCTTAGGTCTAAGAGTTTCTAGACCAGGCACACAGCATGGAGACACTGGACTGGTCAGATCTAGGGTCAGTTTCAGGCATGGCTGGATCTAGGGTCATAACCAATGGGCATGTTCTGTTCCACCCCATACACTCCAGTCAGCAAAACGGTGTTTGTGATACCTTCTTCATTTTAGAAAAGTTCAACTCGTGAAATATTGTATCCCCGCTGGACCCAGCCACACAACATGGGTCCTTCTCCTCCCCACAATGTTTATAGATTCTAGCCCCTGAGACACCCCCTCCCTAGTTTTCTGGCTTCCTGTCTTGTCCTATACTGGATACAGGTATCAGAGAAGAGGCCACACACTCTCTGGAACCTTCCAGGGTCTCCAGACTAAAGGACAGTATAGAACAATGACCTACTGAATTTGACCATGAGCAACTGCAGGCAGCCTCACTCTCTGATGCTCTTGACTGAGGGCTCTACAGGTACCGGACTGAGGGTGGATGTAAGCAGAAGGATATTGCCACCACTCCGAGGTTACAGGTGTCATGTCTGTGGGAGCTGGGCCCCCAACCTACTTCTCCACAAAACTTCTCCCCAAAGACACAACAATCATAGACAATGCCCCATGCATACTAAGAATATGTTCACCAGGCACTGCTCAGGACCCACTCTTCTGGCCTTGGATGCTCTGGGTACCCCACAACACCTCTCTACATCTCAGTTTCTGAGTTTTTGAGACAACAATGATGTTAGCACCTATGTATAGGATACTTACATGAACAAAAATTAGGGTGTAGTGGCACAGACCTACTGCCCCAGAGACGAGAGAGGCTGAAATAGGAGGGTCATGAACCCCAGGCCTGCCTGGACTATATCATGAGATTCTGCCTCAAACTGAAAAATAAATAAAAGGCTGGGGTTGGCATGTGGTTCAGTGGCAGACCATTTCCCTAGCATGTGTGAAGCCTTGAGGTCCATACCTAGCACCGGGGGTGGGGAAGGCAGGGTAATTGGCAAAGCAAAATGTCTGGCACAAAGTAGGTGCTTATAGCTGAGTACCACAGTTAGCTATGAGCATCCTGGGTAGTTCTGCTCGTGAAATGCTAGGCTCCTTGTTTTCACCCACTTAGAGAAATTTTGAGGACTTGCTATGAATCCATTAGCCCTGTGCAGAGACTGGGATTCAAGCATGCTCATCCACAGAACTGGTTTCCTATAGGAACACAGATAATACCCAGGGAAATGTATTTGTTGAGGCACCAAGTACCTTGAGAAACAGAAGCCTGCAGAGGCTTTCTGAAAGAGGAGAGAGAAGCATGCAGGTTCTCCAGGCACAAGGATCAGCAGGTGCAGATGTCCTGAGGCAGGAATGGGTGTAGATGTAGGCGGACTGGTGAAGCAGGAGGGCCACACTGAAGAAGGGGACACAGGAAGCAATGAGATGAGGCCTGGACTCGGAGGACAGAGCCGACTGTGGTTAGCCCTCATAAGGTAGGTGCCAGAGGGATGGGATGGATTCCTAAGAACACACTGGTGACTGTGCTGAGCCTAACAGGAGATGTAAGAACAAGCAAATATGAGAGGAACCTGGGAGATGGATGGCAGGGATCAGTTATGCGGCAAAAAGAAGAGTGCGTGCCTGGGCCTCGTGGCAAGCATGTGCCACTCCCTGAGGCCATGCTTCAGTCCCTTGACCTTGGGTCCTGGAGGCTCACAGGATTTGTAACAGGGACCTAAAAGGGTCTACCAGTTTCTCCACAGTCCAAGGCTCCTGGCTTCTGGAGGGAGAGGTGTCTGATCTTGTTACTGAACTGCTTTTGTTGTCTCTTGTTCCTGCTCCTGTTTCACCCACATCTCTGAAGATAAAGGTATGCTGGTGTGCATGTATGAGCCACAGGCGGGACGGTCAGGGAGAGGGAGCACAGGGCTTAGAGCTAACCATGTGGGTGGGGCTGTGAGGAACAGAGAGGAGACTGGGGCTCTATAAGGAACCTACTTCAGGTCGCCCCTCCAAAGGGAGGGTTCCCTGGGAAGGCCTCTGTTTGGGTATCTAGAGTTATGCCTGGAGCCCAGTGCCATCTCTCCCACCACCTCTCTGTCCTGGTCCAGATCCTGGAGGCAGCACCTCTCCTGGAGGCCTTTGGTAATGCCAAAACCGTCAGGAATGACAACTCCAGCCGCTTTGGGAAGTTCGTTGAAATCTTTCTGGAAGGGTGAGTGGGGCTGTGGCAGATGCTCAGAGGCCCTGTAGAGCCCTTGGTGGTCCACAGAAGCACCCAAGGCTAAGGGGGCTACCTCAGTCCCCAAGACCTGGCTGTGCTTCCCTAGGGGTGTGATCTGTGGTGCCATAACCTCTCAGTACCTGCTGGAGAAGTCAAGGATTGTGTTCCAGGTAGGCAGGCCAGAGGCCTGAGTGGCACCGACACTCAGAGCCTGGCTGGGGGCTAGGGATAGTGGATTATGAACAAATATGTGTATGCATGTGGATATATATATATGGACTCTGTGCATGCATGCCGTCTGTGTCCCTGAGCCTGTGACCTGTCATCTCCCTTCTTTTACCCCAACATCCTGGTTGGCTTGTCCTTACCCAAGAGATCAACACACTGTCCTCCACCCCAGGGACACAAGGATGCATGTGTGGCCCAACACTCTGTGTCCTCCAAGTCTTGCTGCCATGTCCCTTGCTCAAGGAAGTCACTTACTGTCTTAGTTAGGGTTTTGCTGCTGTGAACAGACACCATAACCAAGGCAACTCTTACAAAGGCAACATTTAATTGGGGCTTGCTTACAGGGTCAGAGGTTCAGTCCATTATCATCAAGGCAGGAGCATGGCAGCATCCAGGCAGGCATGGTGCAGGAGGAGCTGAGAGTTCTACATCTTCATCTGAGGGCTGCTAGGAGGAGACTGACTTTCAGACAGCTAGGAAGTGGGTCTGATAGCCCACATCCACATTGACACACCTATTCCAACTTGGCCACACCTACTCCAACAGGGCCACACCTTCTAATAATGCCACTCCCTGGGCCAAGCATATGCAAACCATCACCCTTGCCCTATGCAGTCCTTTGTCCCCTATCACGACCCCACCCGTTAGTGCGTCATTTGTCCCCATCGTCAGTGTGTCATCTATGGAACACATTATTACCCTTTAACTAACTAAATGTCTCTGGATAGCAGATGATTCTGTGAGGTCTGTCCCCATGCCATCCCATGGGGCTGGGGATTCAAGAAGACCTCAGCCAAATGGGATAACTGAACCATCTAAAGCCCTGTGTGTGCACTTATGGGCCACAGAGTTGTGCGTCTTCAGGTGTGCAGGGCTAGTGTACATAAGAGAAAAATAGGTGGGCTTTTATTACATTTTTCCAAAGCAAGGCCAGCATGCAATCACACCAAGATGCCTTGGGGTCTCACCGCAGAGATGCCAGCCAACCTACAGGTCTCTGTGTGTTGACATGTTTTTATGTGCACACCTGAGCCTGGATAAGTGGCTGAGGGGGTCACTCTTTTCTGTAACCACCTTGCCTCCCCTGCAGGCCAAAAATGAGAGAAACTATCATATTTTCTATGAGTTGCTGGCTGGGCTCCCCGCCCAACTGAGGCAGGCTTTCAGCCTGCAGGAGGCTGAGACCTACTACTACCTAAACCAGGTGAGTATGCACAAAGAGCCACCCAGTTCTATGTCCACAAAGCCACAAAGCTCCACAGCTCCTGGCAGCTGTGACAGGAGAAGTGTGGGTGAGGAATACTGTTGGGTTAACTGGGGTGTCCTGAGTCAGTCCCAGGGCTCAGGCCACCGGAGGAGGTGGGATGCAGAGACTTTGACCGCACTCACCCCATGCTGCCACTGAGCTGGTGTCGGGCTGTGAGAAGCTTCGGGGCACCGCCTTGGGGTGGGGGAGTGCGGCCTGGGGTCCCGGGGACTACACTGAGCTGGCTCAATGGTCCCCAGGCCTGCAAGGAGGCTGGAACCATCTGGTTCTCAGGCTCTTGGGCAGCCCAGGCACCACTGGATGCCACAAAAGAGCTGAGAACAAAGTGGGGGCCCTTGGACTGGATCTAGCCTGGGGCTGAGGGGGAACGGCGAAAGGCAGGGAGGAGCCCGGCTGGGTCCTGCTAGGGACCGAGTCCTTGACTTGGCTTGGTGGAGGCCGTGGCTGGGAGCACTGAGAGACCTTTTGCGGAGACAACCCACGGCAGATTCCCGATGAAAAGAGATAGATAGTCCATGGTTGTAAGGCGTTTATTGTCATGGCGGAGAGTGGTGATGAGTGAAACTGTACCCCACTTTCTCAGGGCGGGCCTGAGGTTAAATAGCTTTTGCAGGGAGGAGTGGCTGGGAAGGGGAGTTTATTGGCTAAGCCTCCAGGCCTTTAGGTGCCTCATTAAAATGGAGATCACTTCCTCTACCTGTGGAAGGACTTGGGGCATTGCCCTTACAAGACTGATGGCCACAGACCTATGGAGAGCTGCAGCCTCGTGTCAGGAGCCTGGTGCCCAGGAGCATGGCAAAATGCCTACCGTCCCTTGCACGGTTATTCCCTGCTGGGTTACCTGGGGTCTTAAACCTTAGCTCAACCAGAAACCAGGCTGCCTTTCATGGTCCTACAGAATACATACAAGACTTGGTAGCCTGTAGGCCACCCTTCATTAATGCTGGCTATGGTCAGGTGGCAAGCCCTTGTTCCTCCTTGCAGTCTATGAAGCTCTCCTGGGTCCCCTCAGAATCTCCTGGAAAGCAGGACCTGATGGGACCTCAGCTTGAGAACTGGACACTGACCCCAGCCCCTGCCCCCAACCAGGGTGGGAACTGTGAGATCGCTGGTAAGAGTGACGCAGATGATTTCCGCCGCCTGCTGGCTGCTATGGAGGTGCTTGGCTTCACCAGTGAGGACCAGGACAGTATCTTCCGCATCCTAGCCTCCATCTTACACCTGGGCAATGTCTATTTTGAGAAACATGAGGTAAGAGGTGCTCAAAACCTCTAAAAGAGCAGGGCAGTGGTGTCGCATGCCTTTAATTCCAGCACTCAGGAGGCAGAGGCAGGCAGATTTCTAAGTTCAAGGCCAGCCTGGTCTACAGAGTGAGTTCCAGGACAGCCAGGGCTACACAGAGAAACCCTGTCTCGAAAAATCAAAAACAAACAAACAAACAAAAAAACAAAACAACAACAAAAAAACCTCTGAAAGAGCCAACAAAGCCAGGCCTGTACACTTCCTCTCTGGTTAAACAATGCATGTTGTGTTTCTTCTGCCTTGTTTGGGCTTACTCTTTTCTCATGATATCTGAGAATTCTTTATATGTCTTAGAAAAGTCAGACAATTATTTACAGATGACTGAAAACCTATTGCTTATGTTTTGATTTTGCTTATTCTAAGTTTTGATTTTTTTCTTTGGGGGTATTGCCATGTAGATTATTTTTAAATTACTTTTAAGCAGTTTATCTGTCTTTTCTTATACTTTGTGGATGTTTTGGTCATTTTGAAAGAGACCTGTCTCTCTAGGCTGGGGATATAGCTTGCTTGATAGGGTGCTTGGGTAGCATACAAGAAGTCTTGGACTTGATCCTTGTCGTCCCATAACGTCACGTGGGTGCTGTACACCTGTAGCGGAGGAAGGGAAGACAGAGGTTCAAGTTCACCCTCAGCTACACGCTGATCTTGAGGGTAGCTTGGGCTGTGCCTTAGTTAGGGTTTCCATTGCTTCAAAACGACACCATGACCAAGGCAACTCTTATAAAGGAAAACAGTTCATTGAGGCTGGCTTACAATTTCAGAGGTTCAGTCCATTATCATCATGGCAGCACATATGGCAGCATGCAGGCAGACATGGTACTGGAGGAGCTGAGTTCTATATCTTGATCTACTAGCAGCAAGGAGGAGACTGGATGTATTTCACACTGAGCATAGCTTGAGCATTTAAGATCTCAAAGGCTCACCTCCACAGTGACACCCTTGCCTCTAACAAGGCCACACCTCCTCCAATAAGTCCACAGGTCCTAATAGTGCCACTCCCTATGGCCAAGCATTCAAACACATAAATGTATGGGGGCCGAACCTCTTCAAACCACCACAGACTTCATGAGCCTCTGTCTGAAAAAAAAAAAAAAAAAAAAGGATCGGCAAGGTGCTCCGCAGGGAAAAGCACTTTGGGGCCCACAAGGAGGAAAGAGAGCACTAACTCCTGCAAGTTGTCCTCTGAACTCCACGCATGACATATCATGCAAACCCACATATAAAAACAAAACAAAACAAAAAAACCCTTCTTTTAGGTCGGACAATGGTGGCATATGCCTTTAGTCCCAGCACTTGAGAGGCAGAGGCACATGGATCTCTGAGTTCGAGGCCAGCCTGGTCTACAGAGTGAGTTCCAGGACAGCCAGGGCTACACAGAGAAACCCTGTCTCAAAAAAAAAAAAGAAAGAAAGAAAGAAAGAAAGAAAGAAAGAAAGAAAGAAAGAAAGAAAGAAAAAAAATTAAAAATATACATTTATTTTATTAAAAATAAAATAAATCTTAAAAATAATAATCCATTGTAGTAAAGTATGAGATAGGAATCTAATTGATATAAGATGTTTATACAATTGTCCTTACCCTGGTTTGAAAACCAGGTACTTATTGTGTATACAATTGCCAGATATATTTATACCTGACTCTAGACTTTAGCGTGCTGTTGCTGTTATTGTTAGGTTTGTATTTTTGTTTTCTTTGACATCAGGTCTTGCTATGTAGTTCTGCTGCCTCAGCCTTCCAAGTTCTGGTACTGTAGACATATGCCTCTATAACTGGCCGGTGCTGAAGTCTATCTTATAAACTGTATGTCTGTGTGCGAGTGTGTACCATGTGTGCAAGTATTCGAGGACACCAAAAGAGGGTGTTGTGTCGCTCAGGGGCAGTTAGAGATGGTTGTGGGCTGCTTAGTGTGCTGGGAACTGAACTCAGGTCCCGTGGAAGAGCATCACATTCTCTTAACTGCTGAGCATCTCTCTAGCCCCCCCCCATAGAAGCTAGGGATCTTCTTCTATTGCTTCCCATCTTATTTTTTGAGATGGGGCCTCTCATTGAACCTGAAGCTTGCCATTTCCAACAAAGCAATCACTGAGCCCCTGGAATTGATCTCTTCCCTTCAGTGCGGGGATTACAGATAAGCACCACCATGCCTGGCTTTTACTGAGTGCTGGGATCTGAACTCAGGTCCTCACACATGCACAGTAAGTGTTTTATCCACTGAGCCATCTCCCCAACCCAATTTCAGGTCTTCTAATGGACATCGTCTATCTGTAGTATGCAGTGCATCTGTAGCCTGTTTTGTTTTGCATATTTATTTTGATAGGACACCACACATGCTGGGTAAATGCTGTACCCCTGAGCCACACCCTCACACCAGGTGGCTTCAATGTCTGTACTGTTTCTCCTACCTCAGAGAGTGTCCTCCACTTCTGGTGTTCTCTGGGATTCTAGCTTGTTTCTGCTTTTCTAAATCAGCCCAGTGATTGAGCTCAGGCTTACCACCTGGTGTTTTGCATAGACTGATGCCCAGGAGGTGGCTTCTGTGGTGAGCGCCCGGGAGATCCAGGCTGTGGCAGAGCTGCTTCAGGTCTCTCCTGAGGGCCTGCAGAAGGCTATCACCTTCAAAGTGACTGTGAGTCTGAGGGCCCTGCATCCTAACAAGGGTCTATTCCTCCAGGGCCACAGTTCCCCCTTTCTCCCCACCTCATAGGTCACCTCCTAGTAAAATCTGGAGAGGTGGAGCCTCACTTCAGGCCTCCATGTGGGCTTTTCCCAGCCTTGATTATTGCATTCTTTTACTCCTGCCAGTGTGGCTGGAGCATGTATATCTGGGGGAAGGGGAGGACAGGCATACATGACATGGTCACCTCCAGGAAACCTTCTCCAATCCTGGCTGAGTCGGTGTTCTGTCTAAGGTCTTCCTCTTCCAGGCCTTAGAGATAATCTCTTTATGCCCGTCTCCCCAATTACACCAGCAACTGTCTCCCCTGATTGAACAGCCACATGCAGAGAAAGTATTCTGTCCTGCCTTGGCCAGCAATGAGCTTGAGACCAATTATCCCATATCTCCAGTGTCTCTTTCCCATGCTCCTAAAGCCCCAGCCTCCAGAGGCTTCCTGAGGCATTGGCCAGGCAGCTGTCACTCAAAGGTCGTGTTCTTCCCAGGAGACAATTCGAGAGAAAATCTTCACACCCCTAACAGTGGAGAGCGCCGTAGATGCCAGGTAAGGTTGTGCCCTTCTGTCCTGATTCCCAAACTCACTGCCCTGAGCCCACTCACCCTCAGCCCAACATGGCCTCTGCTCCAGGGACGCCATCGCCAAGGTCTTGTATGCACTGCTGTTTGGCTGGCTCATCACCAGGGTCAACGCTCTGGTGTCCCCAAAACAAGATACATTGTCCATCGCCATCCTGGACATATATGGCTTCGAGGTAGGGCTGAGTGGGACCAGACTGGGCCTTGCCCTTGGGAAGCTGCTCAGTGAGACTGGTTGGGGACAGTGTGTGACAAGCTTATGTGACCACAGCTCTGACATGTAGCACTGGGGAGCCATCAAACTCTTACCTCAGCTGGTCAGGGGTCAGAGGCATGGGAGTACCTGTTTTGAGGAGCCAGTGTTATTGTGGGAAGAGTGTAGTATTCTGTGAGGATAATGGGGAAAGACTGGGTAAAACTTCCACAACTCGAGCAGACACTTAAAAGGCACTGTTGTTCATAAACCACTTCGTCCAGAAGCCATGTAAGACAGGTGTTCCCAGGGTCCCCATTTTACAAACAGCTAGAAAGTGGCAAAGCCAGGACCGGAACCCAGGCAGAAGACCTAGTGGCCCAAGCTTTGGGTTTTTCTACGGCCCCCGTCTGGTGTGCAGAGGGCCTTGTGATCTCTGTGGTCAGAGTCCAACTTTTTGAAACTGCAGCCATGAAATGCAGGGAGGGGCCTGGGCTTGGACCTGGAGAAGGTACACAGTGCCCATAGTGGGGACAGATGAGTTGCTGACCAAGGAGGAACCAGGTCTAGCCTCCATCTGCCCGGCAGGACCTGAGCTTCAACAGCTTTGAGCAACTATGCATCAACTATGCCAATGAGAACCTTCAGTACCTGTTCAACAAGATTGTCTTCCAGGAGGAACAGGTATGCAGCCTCCACACTCCTGCTTGTCCATCCTGGCTGGTCCAGGCCCTTCCTGAAGACACAAAGGATGTCAGGAGACATGGAGAAGACAGTATTATAAGCAGGAGCAGCATGCATGAGTTCCATACTTTGGTGGGAAAGATGCTGGGTTGCTGCGCCTAGATAGGAGGACTCTCGGGACCTTTCTTAGGCTCTGCTGACTCAAGAAGTCAGGAAGGGAGGCCCTGAGAGTCCGGGTCACTGGGCTAGGATACTGGTTCCATGTAACAGAAGGCAGGGCACAGAGATAGGTCAGCCTGGGTGGAGGTGGCTGAGCCCACGCTCTTCACAGGAGGAGTACATCCGCGAGCAGATGGACTGGCGAGAGATCGCCTTTGCTGACAACCAGCCCTGCATCAACCTCATCTCCCTGAAGCCCTATGGCATCCTACGCATCCTAGATGACCAGTGCTGCTTTCCACAGGTAAGCCCCAGATGCTTCTGTGGTCTGAGTCCTAGTCTGGTTGACTTCCTGCCTGAGTCCACCCCTCTGCACCCGGGCCTGGAGCAGGAAATGTGGTATTAGGACCTCATCATCTCCAGTCACCTGGAGTCACTAGGGACGGAAGTTCCAGACGGGGTGGCCTGGGTTTGGGTCTCATACTCTGACTTAAACACAGGGTATGAGGCCAGTATAGGCAGCTGGAAATTGGCTGATTCAGCCACAGTAGTGGGTCTCTCTTCCATGGCTCAGCCTCTCATGACTGGGCCATCCTTCTCCAGCACCTTTTGGGGAGTAGAACAGTCAGGGCTGAAGAATTTGGCACTGGGCCAGAAACAGGGGCCCAGGTCCCCTTCCGTCCTCCCCCACAGGCCACAGACCACACATTCCTGCAGAAGTGCCACTACCACCACGGCGCCAACCCACTGTACTCTAAGCCTAAGATGCCCCTGCCAGAGTTTACTATCAAGCACTACGCAGGCAAGGTCACCTACCAGGTGAGAGTGGACAAGGCCAGCACTGCCTCAGGTGCCGTGCCCTGCAGGGTGGAGACAGAACTCCAGTGTGTGCCTCACCATGATTCCAGTTCTGGACCTGTGCCCCTCCTCATCTGTGTGGCCTTGGGAAATTGCTTAAGTTCTCTGAACCTGTTTCCTCATCTGAGAAAAAAAATGGGACTAATAACGCCAATCTTTTGGGGTAGATATAAGACTTAGGGTAGACTTGACAGAGCCAGTTACTGGTAATGGTGTCATTATTATCCAAATCATGACATGGGATTTCAAGTCTCCATTTGGGCCTTATTTTCCTCATCTGCAGAATGTGTAGAAAGAAGTGAGGCCCAGTCTGGATAGTACCTCTCCTGGAAGAGTGAGCAGGGTAGAGTGGATGGGGAGAGGCCAGGGGAGAGCCTGTTCCTCCTAGGACAGAAGGCAGATGGAAGTCTGGTAGAAGATGAAGGACCACAGAAGACTGGGGATATACCCTTGTTGCATCCTGGCTGCAGACAGGTGTGGGTGAGTGGGACCGGCCACAGACCCACCAGTCTCCTTTTCAGGTGCACAAGTTCCTGGACAAGAACCATGACCAAGTGCGTCAAGATGTCCTGGACTTGTTCGTGCACAGCCGCACGAGGGTAAGCCAGCCTGGTCTTGCACCAGCCCCAACCCCGTGGCCCCTGCCCACATTCCGGCAGTACCTACTTCTTACTTGGTCTAGCCTCTACTAGCTCTATCCCTGGCTCTTCTCAGTCCAGGAAAAGGGAAGCCCCCAACCCTGTCTTGCTCTTTAAACTCACCCTTTCTGAGACACCTGCCAGCCCACCTGTCATGGACCCCACCTCAGTCCTTCCTGGGACCCTTCCAACCTGGTGTTAACCAGCATACTGCCAAGACTAAGTTCTGAATTCATTTACATTTGAAGCCTGACACTCTGGGGAGTGCATAGAGGCCAAATTTGGGTTCCTTGGAAGGCCAGCCCCATTGCTCATCAGCAGGGGGACCTATGAAGGAAGGATGGTTGCCTGCCCTCCCCTGTGGGCCGTCCTTTTCCTGACCAGGGCCAGGTTCACAGCAAGAGCTGTGCATTCCCCAGAATAGAGGGAAAAGCAGCCTGCTGGGAGCGGGGTTCCCTGGGAGGTGTTGAACCCATAGGCAATCCAGGATGGCAGGATATCTAGACCAAGTTGTTTTTCAGAACCTTTCAGTCCAGGGGACTTGACCCTTTCCCTGTCTGTCTGTCACTGGCTTCCAATACCCTGACCCCTGCAGGTGGTAGCACACCTCTTCTCCAGCCACGCTTCGCAGACTGCCCCACCACGCCTGGGCAAGAGCAGCTCCATTACCCGCCTCTACAAGGCTCACACGGTGGCGGCCAAGTTCCAGCAGTCCCTCCTGGACCTGGTGGAAAAGATGGAGAGGTGGGTAGGAGGGCAGAGTATCCAGCATCACCTTTATCCCATGGCCCTCAGTGGATGAGCGCTCACTCTCTTTCTCTGAGTCCTCAACCAGCCTCTCCTGCCTCTGTCCAGGTGTAACCCTTTGTTCGTACGTTGCCTGAAGCCCAACCATAAGAAGGTGAGGCCCCTAGGAAAGCCAAATCCTTCCCCCTGTGAAGTGTGACACTGGACACTGGCTTGGCCTCTCTGGCTCCTGCCTGTCCACTGTAGGAACTCCTCACCCCTGAGAGAGCCTTTGTCCCTGGATGGATGGTGTGCAGATGTCCTCTCTGCGCATTCTCCTAGGAACCTGGACTCTTTGAGCCAGATGTGGTGATGGCACAGTTACGCTATTCAGGGGTTCTGGAGACTGTGCGGATCCGCAAGGAAGGCTTTCCGGTGCGGCTACCATTCCAGGTGTTTATCAACAGGTACTTCCATTGGGTAGTTCCTAGCTGCACAGACTCCCCTCCAGGCCCCCACAGCCTAAACAACATAGGGTCTGTCAGACACTGTTGTTCAGGCTGTACACTATACATGACACGTTAGGTTTGATGTGGGAAATGTATTTGTTCTGTCACTTATTATTATTACTACTGCTACTACTATGTCTTCACTTACTGGATGGTGGCTCAAACATGTCACAGTGTGTGTGGAGATTACAGGACAACTTTTAGGAGTCAGTACTCTCTTTCCGTCACGTGGAAAACATGAGTCACCAGAGAGTAAACTCAGGATATGAGGTTTGGTGACAGGAACCTTTCTTTTCATAGTTTCGTTCTGTATTGAATCCCTCCAGGGTGATTTAAATAGTTATTAGGACAAGTTCCAGCAGATGTCACTAAAGGGTCTTGTTCTGCTGAAATAGTGGATTACAGTTTTGACGCCTTGAACTACTTTCGAGGATAGTATTGTGAGCAGGCCTTCCTTTAGACCACACCTCCTAGTCATGGGGATGGAATAACATCAAGCCCTCAGGCTGAGTTTGGTTCTTCAGGTACCGGTGCCTGGTGGCCCTCAAACTCAACGTGCCAGCAGATGGGGACATGTGTGTGTCATTGCTGAGCCGGCTATGCACGGTCACTCCAGACATGTACCGTGTTGGGGTTAGCAAGGTGAGCCCTGAAGATCCCACATTCAGTGATATCCAAAGGGGTACTCCAGATGTCTCAGCTTACGATGTTAATCCACCTCGGCTCTGCGCAGATGCCCCTACCTCATGTCTGGTGCACCTGTACCCTAGCTTTTGCGGCTCCAAACACCTAGTTGAGCTCCGAGAGGCAGCCTTCTCTTCTCAGCTTTTGTGGGCTCCTCAATAGGGCTATCCTCTGCTGCCTTCTCCCTCCAGCTCTTCCTCAAGGAGCACTTGCACCAGCTACTGGAGAGCATGCGGGAGCGAGTCCAGAACCGAGCTGCCCTCACCCTGCAGCGCTACCTGCGAGGGTTTCTCATCCAACGGCACTTCCGGTCCCTGCGGCGGAAGATCATCCTACTGCAAAGCAGAGCCCGTGGTTTTCTGGCCAGGTGAGGCCCACAGACAGGGAAGTCTCTGGCATCCTTCAGGCTCAGAGAAGCCTAGGCTCAAACAGTGAGCTCCCTGTCTCTGGAGGCATGCAAGCTGAAAGAGGCTTCCACAGGAAGGATGACAGAGTCTCCAAGTCACTGTCCTCTGACTGTGGTTCCAGCTGAGAGGGTATTCCTGTCACACACACATCCGGGGCCCCTGGACTGACACATGAAGAAATGGGTAGCACGTGACCATCGTGAGATCAACCCATGCCCCGCCACTAGATTTGCTCTGTCCCACATTCAACTTGTTTTCCTTTGAGATGAAGGGTCCCAGGGTGAAATATGAGCAATAGCAGAGACATCTTTGACCCTTTGTCACCCCGTGGTCTCATTTTTGGCTCCTCAGACAACGCTACCAGCAGATGAGGCAGAGTCTGCTGAAGTTCCGTTCCCTGGTGCACACCTACGTGAACCGCCGTCGCTACCTCAAGGTACAGACTTGCCTGAGTTAGGACACACTTAGCTCAAGAGGATCCCATCCCAACTACAAGTTCCTGCCATGTCCTCCTCCTGAGCTGGGTAGCTGTGGCTCCTCTGAGGCCTGTTTCCTGGCATGTCCTTTGGGGCATAGAGAAGGGTGGAAGGAGATGCTGTGTGGAGTGATGTAGCCAGCACTGGGGTCATAGAGAGCTGCAGACATGGCTGGCACTGGGTGACTTGTGTCTCTTTAGTGTGGTCTGGTACTTAGTTCACTGACAGTCTTGTCCTCTGTCACATAAACCAACTGCTGTGATAAATGTCATTTCCAAAGCTCAGAGGGCAGGAAAGGTTTCCCAGAGTCCTTCCGATGCTCCACTTGGCCCCTCCTCCCACCTCTGGCTACACCTTTGCCTCTCTTGCCTTGTCACTACCTCAGTCCTATCAGTGCCACCAGGAGCCTCCATGCCACAGGCCCTTCCCTACTGCTCGCGCCTGCCCAGGCTACCTGTGCCCTGACCATTTGCTCTCCTGCAGCTGAGGGCAGAGCGGAGTCGCCGGGCACAGGAGGCATGGCTACGTGAGCAGGAGGTGGGTGCAGGGTCCAAGCCACAGCAGGGGACAGGGAGGGAAAACAGCAGGTGAGGTGTAGCAGCTGTCCCTTCACCCTTTGACCATCCCTTCAGGAGCTGAGCAAGCGTGAAGTGATCCCAGTGAGACACCTGGAGGTGCCAGCTGAGGTGGCTGGGCTCCTGCAAGTGGCAGCAGGTTTGTCATCTCTAACAGCAGGGGAGGGCTGGGGAGAAGGAAGCAGTCACTACAAGTTTGCACTATCTCCAGGCCTCAAGCTGTCCAGTGTGCCCCAAGTGGCCATTGTCCGGGCTCCTAGGCTCCAGGCTGAGCCCTGTGTCACACTTCCCCTTGACATCAACAACTACCCCATGGCCAAGTTCATCCGATGCCACTTCAAGGTGAGGGCTGGCACAAGCAGCCTGACATGGGCACTGACACTCAGACTTACCACAGCTTCCCAGAAAACTCTTATGGAGTGGACGTGAGCCTATTAGAAGCCCTGGGGCCCGAACAGTAATGAGACTGTCTTGGACTCTGGCTGTTTAGTGCACCAACCAGCCTGGGTGGTCAAGACCTGACTAGGAGGTGGCACAGCACTCACCTCTGAGTCCTGCCCTCTGAGAAGGGCCCAGCAGGATTGTTCTGCCTTCCCTAGTTGCTCTCTGTGGGCCATAGTCTCCCTTCACCAGACCCTAGGTTCTTTAGGCACTGGAGTGGGAAGCCCATTCCACGGTCTCTTACCCAACACAGATATGTCTGTTATCCCCAGTGTTACCTCCCATGCCCTCCTTGTGTCCCCAGGAACTCTCCTTTGGGATGCTGACAGTGCCCCTGAAGATGCCTCTCACACGGCTGCCTGTGGAGCACCATGCAGAAGCCATAAGTGTCTTTAAGCTAGTACGGGATCTGCCCTAGTCCACGTTCAAGTGCATAGCCCTACTGTAATACCAGGCCCTGGGCACCCCTGACCCTGGGCATCACGTGCATAGCCTTACATGATAGGAGGTTACAAGCTTCCCCATTACACCCTGGACATCCTCCTGGTCTTCAAGCCCAGCTCCCAAGTCCCATGCTCCTTTTGGGGAACAGAAACTTACATCAGCATAAAGATCTGGGCCTCCTCCTAAGAGCTTTTCCCTCATGTTATCCTCCTGGCAATGCTGCCTTAGAGGCTCCCTGGCACCTCCTAAGGACTCCCCCCGGCTGAGGGGAACAGTCTGTGTTCTGACCCAGGGCCACCAACATATACAGAGGGAAGTTCAGAGGCTGGGAACCCAAATGAAGTCACAGGTACAGCTAGGCAAGCCACAGAAGGCAGCCTGGAGGAGGAGGCACTGTTGATGAGGAGAGATTACCTATTAGAAAAAGCAGTGACTTAGTAGGAGCAGGGAAAGAGGGGGGGAGTGGCCAGTGAGGGGTAAAATGCAGGGCATCCAGGTTCCATCTCAGCAGAGAGCTGGGGAAGGGGAGCTCTGGAAGGTGCTTCCTGGGAGTGATGTGGTCAGATCTGGATGCTAGAGAACCCTCTGGACCAAGTAGAGCCTGGTGGAGGCCAAGGGTACAAGGGAATGCTGGCAGTGAATGCAGGCCACAGGAGATTCCTGGGCAGGAGAGGACGACAGCATGTACTTTGGATCCTAATTTTCCTGCTGGTTCTTTGACATTCATTGACTAGTAGAGTGATATTGAAATATGAGGGACTTTTCAATAGACAACAGAACATGACAAGAAAGCGTGTTGAAGGGCAGGCAGAAGCCCACGAGAGTCTGTTGGTTCTGTGCCCTAGATCCTGCGTTTCATGGGAGACCCCCACCTGCATGGCACCCAGGAGATGATCTTGGGGAACTACATTGTGCACCAGGGGCTGGTGGAGCCAGCTCTGAGGGATGAAATCCTAGCCCAGCTGGCCAACCAGGTGTGGCGCAATCCCAACACCTACAACTCCAAGCGTGGCTGGTTGCTGCTGGCTGGCTGCCTAAGCGGCTTTGCACCTTCCTCTCACCTTGACAAGTTCCTCCTCAAGTGAGTGCAACCCAGGAGGCAATAGGTGGATAGATAGGAGCTTGGAGGTCAGGCTGGTGGATGCTTTTGTGTTTCCAGAAAACCAGCATGGATGGCAGCCAGAACTGCAGTCACTTAACTGAACCCAGAGCCAAAAGACTGGTGGGCTTTACTGAAGTGGGGAAGAGTTAGGTCAGAATGGATGAAGACTGACAGAACCCAGGGTGAGGCAAAATGGGAGTGTAGAGAACTGAGAAAAGAGCAGACAGGAGTTAGGAACACAGCTGGACTCAAAACAATCTGGATTTAAGTCCCAAGCTGAACTCTGTGACTTTAGTCAAGTTACTTAACCTCTCCAGGCCTTGGCTTCATCTCCTATCAACTGAGGGTAGTGACAGCAACCACTCAGTAGTCCATGTTAAGTATGCGGAACAGAGACGAGCATCTGGCAAGTGCCATGTGGGCATTGCCATGATGACAATCTGTCCCTACTGCTGGAGAGGCGCAGGGGTTGTGAGACAGTGCCCCAGTCCACCACATGGCCCAGGGCCAGTACTTGTCTTTTCTCTGCTGAAAGTGAGGGGTGGTAACAGGATCCACCTATCAGGGTACCAACGGACACCAGATTGTGAGGAACCTCTCCAGGCCAGCATACAGAAAGTGGACATTCCTCAGCCAGTGTTGTGGCTGTGGTGACTCCATCAGCAGGGTAGGGTCACTGACTGACTGCCTTTGTGGGGCCTTCTTGAAAGCAGGACCGTGGTCCTCTCAGGGCAGAATGGGTAAGGGCATGAGGAGGACCTGCTGGCACGCAGCTCACTGGCCCTGAGCTGAACTGGATCCTCACAGCCATCTGTGATGGAAGCTAGGAGGCCAGGCGAAGAGCCAGTGGTCACCCAGACTGGGGAGTGAAGGGATGGGGGCAAAGACCTCCAGAGACCAGTTTCTGATCCATGCTTAGTCACATGCTCCATCCAAACAATGACATTCTATTCAGTCCTTCCACTTCTATGCTAGACTGGATACTTCTGGGCTAACCTGGGTGTTGCAGGATATTTGATCACACTGTGAACCCCAAGACTGTGTTATTTACTGAAAAAAAAATTGTTTCTAGTTGTGGTGTGGCTCAGCCTTGGCAAACACCTGTAATTCCTCTGGCTGGAATATAAACACACCCTTAGCACACACTTTTAATCCCAAACAATGAAGGTAATGTTAGTTTGTAGAAGAAAGCAGCCATGTTTGAAAGTGATGTCTAATTAAGTGGCAGACAAAGTGATGACTCAGAAAGATTTGACAGAATAGGATATGCCCAACTCTCATGAGAAGAGAGAGGAAAGAGAAGCTACTTAAAAGAGAGCAGTACACACTCACACATACGGGGGGGTGTGTGTGTGTGGAGGCAGTTTTACCAGAACAGTTGCACAAAGACAGGTTAAAGAGAGAACAAGGTAGACACAGATGAAGACAGAATGAGTCAGAGACTGAACAGAAGCTAGATTAGATTAGATTACCAAAGTTATGGGGCCAAGCAGAGCAATTCAAGAGAAGTGTAGAGAAGCCAGTTTGAATCAGTCAGCTTGGAGAGGAGTTTGAGCCAGTACAGCTGAGTTGAACCAGTCCCTGTATTGTTCAGAAAGAACAAGAAAAGGTGAGCTTATTCAGCAGTAAGTCTCAGAGGCTGAAAACATTCTAGGCCTAGACAAGATTGTACAGAGGCTAGAAGCTTCCAGGACTAGGCCTAGGTTAGCACACTGAGACAGTAAGCCTCTGAGACTATTATTTCAGGTGAATAAAAGATAGTTCCACACCTGGGATTTCCTTTTTGAGGCCAGCCTTGGTACTCTAGGCTATGAGAGACCTTTGGGGTACTCTATAACCTAGACCATTTGTGAGTTAACCTGAGACTGTTCCACTTCACCTTAGAGCTAAGGGCTAGCCTGCGCCTCCAGCAGACTTCAACTCCCTTTCTTCCCCCAGGTTTGTATCTGATTATGGACAGAATGGCTTCCAGGCTGTGTGCCAGCATCGCCTCCTGCAGGCTATGGGCTCAGGGACTGCCCGGACCTTTCCCCCAACTCAGCTGGAGTGGACCGCCATTCAGGAGAAGGCCAGTATGGCTCTAGATGTGAGCTGCTTCAATGGTACGTAGGCTCATCCCTCAGGAGGCTTCTCTTCTCTTTCTGAAGGAAGAGCAGCTGGAGTGAGCAGCAACCACAGAAGGTTCTGAAGCTAGGGAGGGGCTCATGCCAGTGTGGCAGTGCAGGGAAGTGGGGGTTGAGATAGGGGATAGGGGCATGGGAACCAGTGAGGCTGGCCTGAAGATGCCCCAGCATCTGAGTACAGCAATTGGCTGTGCCAGGTGACCAGTTCTCCTGTCCGGTGCATGCCTGGAGTACGGGGGAAGCAGTGGCTGGAGACATTCTAAAGCACAGGTTGGCTCCTAGAATGCCCCACCCAGTACCTGGAAAGGAGGGAGGGGCAGGAGACACCATCCCTGGGAGGTGCAGAGGACCACTTTGTTCATGCTTGGGATCTAACTCATATCCCAGGGTCTCCAGACAGTGCCTACCAGTTTCACACTTTATCTCTATTCCTCTGCACACTGATCAGGGGGCTGGCTGATGGTTGGAGGGGCTGGACAGTGGCCATGAAGAATGGAGTCCAGTGGGCAGAGCTGGCTGGACATGACTATGTGCTGGACCTGGTGTCAGACCTGGAACTGCTCAGGGACTTCCCACGACAGAAATCCTACTTCATAGTGGGTGCTGAAGGGCCTTTGGCTGGCAGGGGAGACACCAGAGGGTATGTAGCTACTTGTCCAGACCACCTCCCTAGGGCAACTGGCTTTACCCATCAACTGTTGGGAAAAGCTGAGTTCTGGGGTTGGGGACTGTTTTATGTTTGGTGGTTTGAGCTAAGCAGACCTTGAGCTCCTGGGCTCAAGTCATCCTACCTCAGCTTCTGGAGCCTGGAGCTACAAGTGCACACCACCATGTCTAGTAAATCTACAACTCAGTTGTGGAAGCCACCCAACCCAGGACACATAGAAGTTTCAGGGGACCTCTTTGGGGTCAGCTGTCCTGTGCCTCTCCTTTCATCCACAGAGTGTTTGGAAACTGCTGGGACTCAGACGAGGACACACCCACAAGACCCCAGCCCCAGGACCACATTGCCAAAAAGCCTGACTTTGATGGATACTGCAGCCACAAAGAGGATGGTACAAATGGAGAAACTGAGACCCAGAGATGGACATCGAACCGTCAAGGTTAATCAGGAATGGCCATTGTACTAAAGGGAAAAGAACCCAGAAGATGTGGACACCCACAAGAGAAGTAAACGTGGTCCTTTTGTGCCCCCAGCAGCTGTGGACAGCACTGGAGAGCCCGCTGTGCCCCCCAGGGAGCTGGACGGCTACTTGGACAGCCTCTTCGACCCTGTGCTGGCCTGCGGGGACGCGGTAGGGATGCAGAGGGACGTCTGCAGATGGCAGGCTCAGTGTGTGTGCCAGAAATATGTTCCATTTCTTAGGGTAACATTCTGAGCCTTACACAGCCAGGGTCCTGGGACAAGGGGTCCAGCCTGGATCTAGCTGGGGCCAGGGAAACCTTGGGGTCACCTGGCAGCTGAGATTATCCCCAGCTGCCCTGGAAGGACCCTCAGCTAGCTCTCAGGACCCCAGCTGTCACATCTGGCAGAAGCCACCCTAACGGAATGGCTTGCTGGATCACCTGTTCCCAAATATCCAAGACTCCCCCGCCCTAGGAAACCCCAGCACGGACACCAACTCCCATGGTCCATTTCTTGTGGAGGGGGTGGGTTGGGAGCTCGGGCTGGTGTCAGGTGCCTGTTGCCATGGATCCTGGGGATCACAGCAGTGAGGCGGCCACTGCTGCCCCAGGACCTGGAGAAGCCAACAGCCATCGCCTACCGCATGAAAGGTGGGGGCCAGCCAGGTGGAGGTGGTAGCAGTGCTTCTGAAGATACCTCCCGGAGATCCCCAGAACCCAAGCTCAAGCCCAGTCAGTGCCTCCTAAGCATGCTTCTGGGCTAGGGGTGGGTGGTGCACAGGGGAACTCCTGCTTCCCCAACGCCTATGCCCACCTGTGTCCTCTGCCTGGCTCTCCAGTCCCAGGCCTGGATGCCTCCACACTGGCTCTGCAGCAAGCCTTCATCCACAGGCAGGCTGTGCTACTGGTGAGTGGGGAGAGGGCACGGTGTGTGTGTGTGTGTGTGTGTGTGTGTGTGTGTGTGTGTGTGTGTGTGTGTGTGTGTGTCTGGGTGTCTGGGTGTCTGGGTGTCTGGGTGTCTGGGTGTGTGCGTGACTGGGTCTGGTTCTGGGTGTGTGTGCACACATATGTACCAGTGTGTACACAGAAATAGATCTACCTGGTCACCATGGTCACCTCTTCCCAGGCCCGGGAAATGACCCTACAGGCTTTGGCACTCCAGCAGCCTCTGAATGCAACCTCAAGACCTCAGCTTCCAGAGGTGAGCAGAGCTGCTCAGGATAAACAGAAATACTGTGATAACCCAGGAGTTTACTGTGCCTCTCTGAGGCCAGGAATCCTGTAGTCCACTTTAGGCAGAGATGGGGTGCCAGGGAATAAGCCAGTATGTCCTGGACAGCCACCTCATGGCCTCTTCTCCACAGAGACCCCTAGCACCAGAGGCACGGCCGAAGACTGTAGGCACTGGCCCTCCAGCCAAGCCTGTGCTTGTGCGTCCGACTCCACAGTCGTTGGCCCCAGGCCCTTCGGCAAAGGCCCCGAAGATCCCTAGCAAGCCTGTGGCTGCCCCAATCCTAGCTCAGGACTGGACTGCTCCAGAATCCAGTGAGTGTCCATCCAAGTCCAGAGACTGCCAAGATAGGCCAGGGCAAGTGGGCCCTATGGCCTCACCTGGCCACCTGTCCTCACAGTTGCGGCCTCCCCTGAGCTGGTTCGGTATTCCACACTCAACTCAGAGCACTTCCCACAGCCCACACAGCAGATCAGAAGCATCATCAAGCAGTACAAGCAGCCACCCTGGGCAGGACACCCTGAGGCCCGCAGGTGAGGCCTGCTATCACCTCTCAGCTTACCTTCAGCAGTGCTGGACTGGGCTCATCATCCCTCAAGATGGGCCCCCGGGCAACCAGAGGCTCAGGCCGACATGGTCTCTGTTATGCTGGACAGTCTTGCCTCCTCTCTGGTGCTTGTTTGTATTGGTGTCTAGGGGAGGGGGTCCTCACTATGGGGATTGTGGATAAGGGGATACCTCATGTCTAACCTGCCATGGGTCACCTGCCAGAACGGATGGTGGGAAGGTGTTCAGGAGGCCACCTGACCCCCATGAGGAAGCCCTAATGATTCTGAAGGGACAGAAGACTCAACTGGCAGTAGTGCCTGGCACTCAGGTAAAGAATGGGTTGGTTACCCCATAGGGATAGAGGCCTCAGAAGCCAGCTGGCCTCTCAGCATGGCCCTATCTATGCCTCCCCTCCATGGCCTGCTTACTGCTCCCTGAGTGCTCTGTTTGTGTTGGGACAGGTGTCCAGAGAGGCTGTGGCCTTGGTGAAGCCAGTGACCAGTGCTCCACGGCCATGCATGGGGCCTACTCCAGGTGAGGACCACAGGGTGGAACATGCCAGTGGTGTCCAAGTGAGTGAGTGAGCCTGTGAGCACAGGGGGCTCTCTGGGGCTGTGTATGTCTCTGAGTCAAAGTACACACTGTGCCATTACAACATCACCCCTTAAATCCCTGGTTTCAGGGCAGCCCCACCTTGGCTTCAATGAATCCCAGGGAAGACTATTTGTTCCTACCTGTTAAAGATGGGGAGACAGAGGCACAAAGATGTTAAATGGCTTCCCAAGGTCACACAGCTTGAAAGTATCAGACCAGAGATATAGACCTTTGGGCCAAAAGAGAAGCCCTAATCAGGCAGTGACCCTAAAATACGCGTCAGCTCACATCACATCTCTGACAAAAGCTCCTATAATGAACACCAAACTCTTCCCTGTGATCTTGACCATCCTGTACGATCATCTGCCCATTCCCACGGCCTTCCCTCTCCCCTCCTTCCTCCTGGCACATTCAGTTCCTGTAACTAACACACCAAACTTGCTCCCACCTCAAAACCTTTGCATGGCCGTCTCCTCCTGCAGGAGTCTTTAAGTGCCTGGCTCCTTCTTGCCCATCAATCAGCTCAAATATCACTTCAGAGAGGTTTGTCCAGCCCACCCGAATCACCCTGCTGTAATTCCACGACACCTCCTATCACTACCATCAGCCCCTCGTGGTCCTGCCTTTCTTGCTGGGTCCCCAGAAACCCCCTTATACTCTCTGCCCCTGCCCTCCACAGTGCAGCCTTCAAGGTCGCTGGAGCCTCCAGAGGATCCTGTGCAGACGCAGCTGCACCGCCTAGTCAACCCCAACTTCTATGGCTACCAGGACGCCCCCTGGCGGATCTTCCTGCGCAAAGAGGTGCCAGGAGCAGGCCAGAGGATGAGCTAAATCAATACTGGCAGGGCTAAATAAAGATGGGTGGAGCTAAGTATGTGCTGAGCTAGCCAGGGAGCCAGGGCAGGGGAACCTTGAGGAATGGGACTGGGATTGGAGCTAGGGTAGGAGTCAGCTAGGGGCTGCATCTGGGGGTGAGGTCCAATCAAAGGGAGGAGTAATCATGGGTAACTAAGGCCTACCCATACAGGTATTTTACCCAAAGGACAGCTACAGTCACCCTGTGCAGCTAGACCTCCTGTTCCGGCAGGTGAGGCCTTCTTCTTCCCTCCCATCTGCAGGGTCTGTGGGTTTGAGAGCTGCTTTACCGATCCCCTTCTCCACTCCCATAAACAAGGTTAGCAAGGTCACACGTCCATCTAATAAGTCACAGTTCAAAATAGGTGCATGCCTGTAACCCCAGCACCCAGAAGGTGGAGGAAGAAGCATTGGGAGTTTAGATATGAGGCCCTGTGTCAATAAAACAAAACAAGTCACTCTGAGTTCAGTAGGGCCCAGAGGTCAAATCCCAGCCTCACTGGACACATGTGGAAACCAAGGTCTAGGAAAGGCAGAAAGGGTTAGGAAGGTGACCATGCAAAGAGTCGGATAACAAAGGCAACCCAGTTTACAGATGACCCTAGTGCTGCAGAGCAGGAACCTCTTCCCACAAACCCAGACATAGACCTCAGGGTCTGGCAGGGGCTTTCATTAACCTGCTGCTGGGGCACACTTCTTCCTGCAGATCCTACATGACACACTCTCTGAGGCTTGCCTGCGCATATCGGAGGAGGAGCGGCTGCAGATGAAGGCCCTGTTTGGTACCTTGGGGAAGGGAAGGGATGCTGATGGGCAGTCAACCAGATTGGGGGCCAGCCCTGGCCTGGAAGAAGGCTAAGGACACACCCAGGCCTCTTGCCTCCCACACATGCCTGTCCTTATTCAGCCTTTCCAGGCTGCAACTTGGAGACCAGCAACATGTAACATACAGTATGGCCCTTGTATCTATCTGTGGCTTCTGTTGATCAGACAGCTTGTTGTTGGCACCAGCCTCTCACCCCCACCCCACCCCAACTCCTTGAATGTGAGCTGGCAAGGAGGGGAGAGAGGGTCTTGAGCAGAACTGGTCTTCCTTAGCCCAGAACCAGCTGGACACACAGCGACCTCTGGTAACAGAAAGTGTTAAGCGGGCTGCGATCAGCATGGCCCGAGACAGCTGGGAGATCTACTTCTCCCGCCTCTTCCCAGCGATGGTACGAGTCCCTGATCACCCCTTCCTGCCTGCCCAGAGCAGCCAGGGATAATGGCAGAAGGCCTCACCAGGCTCACACTTCCTAGGGCAGTGTCGGTACTGGTGTGCAGATCCTAGCTGTATCCCACACCGGCATCAAGCTCCTGAGGATGGTCAAAGGCAGCAGGGAGGCCAGCAGACGGCTTCGGGTCCTGTGCGCATACAGGTGATTGGCAGGCAGGTGGGAGTGGGCTGTCTGGATACAGGCACACACTGGTGTCCACAGCTCACTGTGCTCCTCTGAGCTGTTATTAAGCACCCGTGGTGCACTGGCTATGCCAAGCCTGTTACTTAAGTCCATGTTAGAGATTTGGAAAGCGAGGCACAGAGAGAGAAGTTGATGATCTCTGGTCACATAGGCAGGAAGTGGTAGAGCTAGGAGCCACTACTTTGCTTCTGAAGCCACACGCCAGCTTGCAGAGCTTACTGCACAGAGTGGTAACCGCTGAGATCAACCAAGTCTCCAGGCATCTGGGAGAGGAGATGTCCCTAGCCCTGAGACCCTGCTAAGTGCCCAGACTTCCTACTGGAATCCCTTTGTCCCTTCCAACATGAGGCCAGGAAAGAGCTTTGATCACTGGTCAGGCGAAAGCCCCTTGCTCTGAAGGATAAAATGGAGAAAACTGGGCCAACAGATGAGACAAAGATATTGTGTGGGCATAGTCTGGTTTTGTGGTTGGACTGTGGGGCTGGAATATGGTACAAGGGTTTTAAGAGATATGCAGAACCCACAGATGGATCAGAGAGGGGAAGCAGGAACAGAAAACACCTGTGGGCATGGGGGACATCTTCTTAGCCATAAGGGTCCTGGCCTCTTGTCACCTTCGCTCCCTCCAGCTTTGCAGACATCCTGTTTGTGACCATGCCATCTCAGAACATGCTAGAGTTCAACCTGACCAACGAGAAGGTCATCCTCTTCTCAGCCCGGGCTCGGCAGGTCAAGAGCTTAGTAGACACCTTCATTCTGGAACTGAAGAAGGTTGGGATTTCTCCACGGGTGTTGCCTGCCACTGCAATACAGATGTACCACAGCCTCTCTGCCCAGAGTGTGAATACACTTTACAAGTGCACACCACAGAACAGGCGTTAGGCCAATGAGCTGTCTCTTCCCTCTGCCACGCCTCTTGCTTTTCCAGCATCTTCCTCATGCCTGCCCTCATAAGTGCAGAATGCATCTCTTTTAAGCCCCTAAGCCATTGTCTCCTCAGAACTGCATTACTTGCTTTCTGAACCTCCTTCCCTGTTCACCCCCACACCTTGGCAGGACATGATCCAGGCCCAGCACACAGCCCAGGGGGATACAGCGGAAGGCTAAGGCACAAGAGTGTGCTCAGCAACCTCAGGCTTCTACCCTGTATAATACCTTACCCTCTGCCTCTCAAGGGAACACTCATCACTTCCCCCTGCCCACCTAGGGAATGTGCCCTCTCTCTGGTGACTTGAGAGAATGGAAGATGCAGCAGAAAGGCTGGAAGCCCCTGGAATGAAGGCAGTACACAGCACTCTATTCCTGGTGTTTTCCAGGATTCTGATTATGTGGTGGCAGTGAGGAACTTCCTGTCTGAAGACCCTGAGCTGCTATCCTTCCACAAGGGTGACATCATCCACCTGCAGAGCCTGGAACCACCTAGAGTAGGTCAGTTCCATGGCTGGATGGAAAAGCACAAAAGAAAGGAGGCTGAGAGAGGGGCTTCCCTGGTATGTGCTGATGCAAGCTCCTCCCACAGGCTACAGTGCCGGTTGTGTAGTCCGCAAGAAACTGGTGTACCTGGAGGAGCTGCGGCGGAGAGGCCCTGACTTTGGTGAGTGCTTGCAGATACCCCAAACCTGGAGCGCCAAATAGGGATGCTAGTCCAGTTCCAAACACACTACGGACACATGATAAGAATTTATTGGTGCCCCCTTGGTCGCCTACGGTGACCTGACAGTGCAAGCCAACAACTCTTCAACCAAACCTCTGCCTGCACATGTGGCTGAGGTGTGTGTCTCCAAGCCTGTGGCCTGTTGCTCTTGGCATTTATTCCTAGTACCACAAAACAAAACAAAACAAAACAAAACAAAACAAAACAAAACAAAACAAAACAAAACCAGTACTAGGAATGGGTCAAGGGGGCGCCCAAACCTCCTTAAAGGACCTGCTCTGTCCAAAACAAGACCTTCCCGGTTTTTCCTCTATTTGTCCCTAGGCTGGCGGTTCGGGGCCGTCCACGGGCGCGTAGGCCGCTTTCCTTCAGAGCTCGTGCAGCCCGCCGCTGCACCAGACTTCTTGCAGCTCCCGGCCGAGCCGGGGCGGGGCCGGGCTGCTGCCGTGGCCGCCGCCGTGGCCTCTGCAGCTGCCGCACGGGAGGTGGGGCGCCGGAGAGAGGTGAGGGGCAAGGCCGAAGCTCCAGGGGCGGGGCCAGCCGTGGGTGCAGCCAATCCCATGCAAGGGACAGGTCTAGAGGGCGGGGCCTGACTTATAAGCGGAGTCTTTGCAAGTAGTGAGTGAGGCTCGAAGGGTCCAGAAACTTGGCCGCCGGGAGGTCAGCTTTCACAGGAGGGTCAAAGTGGGGGTGACGATGGGCCTTGGCAACTGCACCTATCCCGCAGGGTCCCCCAGTCAGGGCGCGTTCCGCTGACAGCGTAGAGGACTCCGTGGCGCTCCCACCGAGCACAATGCTCGAATTTGCCCAGAAGTATTTCCGAGACCCTCGGAGGCGTCCCCGGTGGGTAGTGATCCGTCTTCCTCTTCCCCTTCTCTGTCTTTACCTCGTTCAGGCTGTAAGCAGTTGGCTGCTAGCTCCACTTCTACAGGGTGGATCGGGAGACCCCTTAGTTTCAGACTCTGGGTACCTTCCTGCGGGTAGACTGACTGGAAGGGGCAGAGATGTGGCCAAAGGCTGTGATGCAAGACTGTGTAGCGGCACCCATTTGTTGCAGGGATGGCCCCAAGCTGAAGTCTAAGGAGGACCGGGAGTCCAAAACTCTGGAGGACATGCTTTGCTTCACTAAGGTGCATGTTCTGTGCCTCAGTTTCCTCATCCATAAGGTGGTGTTGCAGAAACCTCCTTTCTATCCCCTAGAGCAAATACTTGTTCCCATTGAAAGCCTCCGGCTGTCAGCATCTGGAGCCAGGGTTCCCTGCAGCACAGTGACTGTTCCTATTTTGTGATGTGGGCTGTCCAGGCTGCTGTAATAATATAGTCTGAAAGCATGGTGCAACCCCTCTTCTGTTCTGTCACCATTACGTTATGATACAACCCTTTGGTCTCCTCACAGGTCCCGATCCAGGAATCCCTCATTGACCTCAGTGACAGCAATCTCAATAAGATGGCAGTTGACATGTTTGTAGGTGTGTGGGGTGTACTATGTAACCTGTATTTGTTACCGCTCTTCTCTGGTTCTCAGAGTTGTCTCTTCCCCAAACTCGAGGCACTTTGAAGAGAATGGAAGCCTCTAGCTGTCTCAGCAGCAGGCTCCCAGAGAAGGAATGGACCGTGGGGGCCCTTGGGATGGGCGGCTTGGGCATGGTGGGCCTGAACAGAGTGGGTCTTTCCTACAGCGGTGATGAGATTCATGGGTGATGCCCCACTGAAGGGCCAGAGTGACCTGGATGTGCTCTGCACCCTCCTGAAGGTCAGTCCTGAAGCATTGCCTCATGCTTCCTTCTTGCTCTGTGCCTTGGTTTCCCCAATTGTCAGTTATAGTGCAGTGGGAAACCCCTTACGTTGCCCAGAGACAGCGGATGTTGAATGTTTCCTGCTGGTACACGGAGGTCTGAGAACTTCCAGGCCTGGCACAGCAGGTGATTTGGCGTGCCTTTTTTCAGTTTTGTGGAGATCATGAGGTCATGAGAGATGAATGCTACTGCCAGATTGTGAAGCAGATTACAGACAACACCAGCTCTAAGCAGTGAGTCGCTAAGCCTCCCAGCCCACTGGGCCCACATTCCCCATCTCAGATCTTCTCCCTCCTCAGCTTTGCTCCTCTCCCCTTCTTCCATTATTTATGTTTTGGGAGTTGCCTGACCTAGAGCATACCATTTCTCCTCTTTCTTCCTCTATGAAAAAGGCAACCCTGTTTCACTGCCAGAAATTTTCATTTTCAATCCCTAGGTGTGTGGGATGCAATACCAGTTCTTGGTTCCATGCAGCTCAGGGTGGTTTGAGCCAAAGCAAGAACCTGAAAGTCAGTCAGGGTGTGCTTTCAGGCACAGTGGCGTCCACCATTAGAAAGCAAGATTTCAGTGACAGGAGATGTCTGAGAGGTTAAGAGTACTTGTTGCTCTCCCAGAGGAACTAAGTTCAGTTCCCAGAACCCGTGCCAGGCAGCTCACGACTGCCTGTGACTCCAGCTCCAGGGGATCCAACTCTATCTTCTGCCCTCATGCGCACATACCCCCCACACACACACACACACGCTCACACTGTCATCATCATCATTGTCATCGGCTCTTCAGAAAGGTGGCAGGCTTCCTCCATCTTCTGATCCTCCTTCTTTCTTCTAGGTTGATAACATTCCCATGCAGTCTCTCACAGTTAGCAAAGTGACAGTTTTGAGAACCATTTCTTCAGCTCAGGAATCATAAGAAAAGCAACACTGACTCAATTTGCCACAGAAATTCTCAAATCCGAGAAGATGGACTTGGGGGTGGGGTGGGGTCTGGTTCCCATGTGGCCACTCTTACTAAGACGCTTCTTTTCTGCTTTCACTGTTACAACACAGTTGGCCCGCTGAGGGTGGGTGACTGAGCCTAACAACTCCAGTAACACTTTTGCCAAGTCCTGGCCGGAAGAACACGTTTTTTTGTCAGTCACTCAAGCGAGTTGACCCTGGATAGGAGAGGAATGGTCAGACGTCCCACACAGCTCCCAGAATCACTATATCTGGGGACTTTTCTAATCTTCCACTTCAGTGGCTGTTACTGATACTTGTTAAAGCAGAGAAATGAATATTTGAACTTCATTTTGGACTTTCAAGAAAGTTTCACCCTTGAAGTCCAACTTGGAATAAAGAACGCATTACAGGGGCTGCAGAGATGGCTCAGCGGTTATGGACACTGGGTGCTCTTCTAGAGGCCCTGAGTTCTAGTCCCAGCAGCTCACAACCATCTGTAATGGGACCTGATGCCCACTTATGGCATGCAGGTGTAATTGCAGATAGAATACTCATACTAAAATAAATAAATCTTAAAAACAACAACAACAACAAACCACATTACATTTAGTGGTGAGGATACATGTGTACCACAGTCCATGTGTGGAGGCTGAGGAAATGGATGGGAGGTTCTCTCTTCTACCACGTGGGTCTCCAGGATTGAACTCAGGTCACCCAGCTTGGTGGCAAGTGCCTTTACCCTATGAGCCACCTCTCCGGTCTCTGTAGGGCAGCTTCTGACAAAAGAACCTGAGCAAAACCTGAGTATGGTAGCATGCCTGTAATCCCAGAACTCGGGAGGCAGAAGTAGGAGAAACAGAAGTTCTAGGTCATCCTTGGCTATATACTGAGTTCAAGGCCAGCTTGGGTTACATGAGACCCTGTCTCAAAACAAAGTGGGAGTGGGGGCTGGTGAGATGGCTCAGCTGGTAAAGGTGCTTGCCTCCAAGGCTGACAACCTGAGTTCAGTCCCTGGAACCCATGTGGTAGAAGAGAGAACTGACTGCTGAAGTTGTCCTCTGACCTCCATGTGTGTACCAGTGCATGTGCACACTTATGTCAGTAAATATAAAGAAAATTTAAACAAAAATAAAAGAGCTTTTTCAGTATTTCTGAGATGCTGGAACACTGAGGACGGACAATGGGCTCCAGCTATACCTGGCCTCCTTAACTGCTGAAAAGTCCCCATAAAGGGTTTGACTGGCACAAATTCCTTGACATTTGTCATTCACCATGTCCCTGAATGAGGAATCAGATCAGAACAACTGGGACAGATCTCATTCCCTCAATGAGGGACAGTTGATGTCAAACCACCAGAGAGTTAAAATAAAGGCACACTGGGCATAGTGGCACTTGCTGTAAGCCCTTCAGAGGCTGAAGTAGAAGTTTGGTGTCAGCCTGGCCAACCTGGCCTTTATAGCATATCCCCGCCTCGTGTGTGCGTGTGTATGTGTGTGTGTGTGTGTGTGCGCGCGTGCGTGCGCGCGCATGCACACTCACCTGTGCATGCAAACATGGAGGCCAGAAGTTGACTTTGGATATTTTTCTCTCTTGTTCTTTCTTCCTTTCCTTTTTCTTTCTTTCTTTCTTTCTTTCTTTCTTTCTTTCTTTCTTTCTTTCTTTCTTTCTTTCTTTCTTTCTTTCTTCCTTCTTTCCTTCCTTCCTTCCTTCCTTCCTTCCTTCCTTCCCTCCCTCCCTCCCTCCTTCCTTCCTTCCTTCCTTCCTTCCTTCCTTCCTTCCTTCCTTCCCTCCTTCCTTCCTTCCTTTTGACAGTATCTCACGCTGAACCAAGTTCTCACTGTTTTAGCCAGTAAGCTCCAAGGATTTTCCTGTGTCTGTCCCCCAGATAGTGGCCAGGTTAGGATTCCTGTAGCAGGGATCAACCTGGGAGGTGAGTACAGAAGGGATTTCATTTCCTGATGGCCAGGAGTGGAGGTCCAGAAGTGAAGTTTGTGGCAGAGGTGGGTGAGAAATCAGAATATTGGGGTAAGGCCCTGAACTGGGGGTGCAGGCACATGCTGTCATGCCCAGCTTTACCTCAGGGCTGAGGGTCCAAACTCAGGTCCTCGTGCTTGCAGAGCAAGCCTTTCCCTACCTTGTCATCTTCCCAGCCTGAAATGGTCCTCACGGGGAGAGCAAGAAGGCTCAGTGAGTGGAGAGCTTGCTGTGCAGCCCTGACAACTGCAGTTCGATCCCCAGAACCCATGTAAAAATGGGAAGAGAGAACTGACGTCACAGATTTGTCCTGTGACCTCCACATGCTCTCCATGGCATGCCCATACCTACAAATTACACACAGACAAATTTTAAAAAGAAAGGAAAAAATTAGTTTTTAAAAAATTTATTTACCTTTATTTTCTATGCATTGGTGTTTTGCCTGCATGTATGTCTATGTGAGGGTGTCAGATCTTGGAGTTACAGGAAGTTATGAGCTACCATGTGGGTGCTGGGATTTGAACCCATGTCCTCTGGAAGAGCAGTCAGTGCCCTTAACTGCTGAGCTATCTCTCCAGCCCCTGGGGGGGAGGGGAAGATTTTTATACACATTGAATAAATATTTTCAATGTTTTTCACAAGTGAAAGAAACTCCCAGATCTAGCTACATTGGCCTCAGCTGGCCCAATGCTCATTCATTCTTGAATCAACCATAATGGCTCAGGATTCAATAATTAGAGTTGGCTGAACTCTGACTGACCAGTCTTGGATGCTGTGTCCACCACTATGCCACCTGTGATGTGACCCTGTGTGTTACAGGGACAGCTGTCAGCGGGGCTGGAGGCTGCTATACATCATGGCTGCCTACTACAGTTGCTCTGAGGTCTTCTATCCATACCTCATTCGCTTCCTCCAACATGTGAGCTGGACTCCAGGTCTGCCTTTCCAAGGTGAGAGGCTGTGAGTGGGGACTCTCACACAGAGACAGGGCATGCAGCCATAGACTGGGAAAACCAGCAAGCCCGGCCATTGGCTGGTGCTGGGGCAGTAACTGATATACATGACTCCACAAACATTCATGGAGATCCCAAGGGGATTGGTGCAGTGGCTCCTCTGACCTCGTGTGGGTGTGGCCAGAGAAGGCTTCCTGGAGCAGGAACTGCCCAGGGCAGTGTTTGCACAGAAAGAATTTCCAGATGGACTTGGCAGGAGTCAAGGCCCAGAAGTGGAAATGCATGACACGTAGGAGAAATGAAGGAGGTAGGGCAAGAACCCAGAACCCCAAAGTAGGGCCCTGCTTCTACTGGTGCAGTCTTCAGTGCCCTGCAGTTGGTGGCAAAGTCTCAGCTTTACCTTTGCAGTAGGGAGGAAGGGGCTGCTTCTGGCTTTGTTTCCATAGCAACTCTAAGAAAGAGCCAAGACATGGTGATTCCCGTCTGTAATACCAGCACTGGGGACACTGAGGCAGGAAAATGAAGAGTTCCAGGCCAGCATGGGATGATCAAAAGCAACTATGGGGAGAAAAGGGTCTGTTTCATCTTATTGCTTACAGTCCATCATGAAGGGAAGCCAGAACAGGAACTCAGGGTAGGAACCTGGAGGCAGAAGGTGAAGCAGTGCGTTGGAGAAGCAGTGTTTAATGGCTTACTCTTGGGCTCACTTTCAGCTACCTTTCTTTCTACTTTTCTTTCAAGACAGGGTTTCTCCATGTAGCCCTGGTTGTCCTGTAACTCACTCTGTAGACCAGGCTGGCCCTGAACTCAGAGATCCACCTGCCTCTGCCTCTGGAGTACTGGGATTAAAGGAGCCACTACACCCAGCCTCCATCTACCTTTCTTTTACCTCCCAGGGCCACTTGCCCAGGGACACAACCAACTACAGTAGGCCAGACCTTCCCACACCAATCATTGCTCAAGAAAATGTCCCATAGACCTGTCAACAGGCCAATCTGATGGGCACTTCCTCCACTGAAGTTTCCTAGTTCTGGTGTCTCTAGTTTGCACCAAGTTGACAAAGAAATAATGATTGGTTGCACTAAGATCCTAGTTCCAAATAATAAAGGGGCCAGGCCCTCTAATCAATTATAGTGATGGAAGCCATAGAGAACATAGGGGAGTCTCTCCCCCTGAATCTTCCTCTGATTATTGACCAACCGGGATAACTAGGGAAGTGCTCCCAGGTGGGAGATGACTGCAGAATGTGCCCTGGATTTCCTGACTCCACCCCTGGAGAGGGAGAGTGTAACTGCTTAGCTTAGATGCATGGAGTATTGACGGTGGGGGTCTTTGCCCTGTGCTGTTCGGTGAGACAGGGCACTTGATATGCAGTTCCAGTTGACAGGGACCAGACACCATCATGCCATCCACTGAGCCATTTGAGAGTGAATAACATAGACAACAGCTAAGGAGCATAGGTGTCTCTAGGTCCATACAAAGCAAAGGGCAAGACAGATTATAACCGCATGAGATATAGCTTTGTATCCTGCTCGAGGTCCTAATCTTAGTGAATGACTGCTCCTTGCTGAGTTCACTTTTCTCAGCTAGCAAAAAGGGAATGAGACCTATTCCTTGTAGGGAGCTCGTGGCCGAGGTAAGAGGAACATTTTCCTCCATGGCCAACCTTGAGCAAGGTCTCACCTCTCTACCTCTGCAGGGATTGCCAAGGCCTGTGAACAGAACCTGCAGAAAACCTTGCGTTTTGGAGGCCGTCTGGAGTTCCCCAGCAATATGGAGCTTCGTGCTATGTTGGTGAGCCTACAGCAGGGCTGGGGGATGGAGATGAGTGGGAGACACGAGCTCTGCCCAGAACCCCTGGCTAGAGGCATGTGCATTGCATGCTGTGTGAAGATGCTTCCTGTCAATTGTCACCCATGAAGGTTCCTGCATGGACATGCCTCTGGATTAGGGAACTCCCGTGAGGGGGAGAGGGTCAGGTCTTCTTCATCTTTCTCCTGCTTACCTACCCCAGGCTGGCCGCAGTTCCAAGAGGCAGCTCTTTCTTCTTCCAGGAGGCCTTGAACGCCATCTGAAAATCAAAACGTGCACGGTAAGTGAGGGTGTCTCAGCAAGCTGGTTCTGAAGGGTAGGGATACCAGGCTCTGGGTTGGGTGGTGTGAGCATCAGTGATCCAGTGGCTCCTGCATAGCCCTGTGAGACACGGCCTACAGTTGGCTACTCCTCTACTACAGTGGGTTCAGCGTCTGCAGATTCACCCAACGGTCACATTGGGACAGTACGGATTCTTTGTTGTTGTCTTCTGTAAACAATATCGGATGATGTATGTCCACACAACACTCTACTAGGTTTTGAATTATCAGTTAATAGTTGATTGGAAATCTAGGAAGGATATGTGTGGGTCACATGCAAATAACTCTACAATTTTAAGTGATCAACTTGGCCATCTTGGAAGTTTCATGTCTTCAGGGCATCTTGCAATAGGTCCCTTATAGATACTGAGTGTGGAACAGCAAACTGAGACTCCAAGAGGCTAAGTATCACACAGCCTAGAGTCACACAAAGAATATGAAAAGACAAATCAGGAACCAGTTGCAAAAGCTATATTCTGTCAGGCTGAGCCACAGAGTCCTATGCCTCTTGGTTAGTAGCTAAAGCCTAGCTTTACCTCTCTGGACTTCCCAGGTGGCCCTGGATGTCATAGAGGGCCTCTGTACTGAGATGGCCCTGACACGCCCTGAAGCCTTCGATGAGTATGTCATTTTTGTTGTCACCAACCGAGGTGAGTAGCCAGGAGGATTGAACATTCTAGACTTCTTCATGACTCAGAGTCACCTTTGGCCATGGGAGCTTCTCTACCCTGCTCTGATGGCCAGGTCAAAGGTCACTTTCTCTGAAGCTGGCACCCTCCATGAGAGCGGACCTCTGTGGTAATGAGCTCTCTCCCCAGGCCTCTCATATCTCCTACTTTGTTATATTCTGGACAAGACTGTCTCCCCTTCTAGACTGGGGTTCGTGGAGGACAGAATCTGAATACTGTTCTGCTCTCTCAGGCCTCTCAGGGCCTCCTCAGTCAGAGAAGCTGTTCTGTAGATTCTTACATTTTGGGAAAGCTTCATCCATAAAGCCAGACACTCGAACTCCCCCATGGGAACATTTATTCCAGCCCTCAAAGCCCTCACAGTAGCATGTGACCCCCTCCTAAGGTCTCAGTGGGCCCTTCTCCTGAGGCCTTTAGGTACACAGGGAACCTTTCACACTACCCGAAAACCCCTGCAATTTGCAGCATGCCCACTCTAGGCTAGTCCTGCCTTCCACCAGCTGGTAGTCACAGCCATCTCCAGTCATCCTTCATGAGTGCCTCAGCACTTCCTACCCCAGATCCAGCCAGGACAGAGGGGGATGGGCATGGCAGGCAGCTGAATGGCCGGGAAAGTAGGCATGCATTGAGCATGTAGTAGGCATGATTCAAAGTATTTAATGGTATAAGGCCTGTGGTTGATCTGTTTGGTTTTGTTTGGGGATCTGGACCAGCCTTCTATGACTGAGTAATGCCCCCAGCCCAGGCCCTAATGCTATAAAGTCTTTTAACTCCCAGAACAATTCTGTACAGTAGACTCTTTGCTATTTACAGTTGGGGAAACTAAGGCCCAGAGAAGCTGTGTTAGCTTTCTTGTGATTTCTCTGGCACAACCAGAAGCTCGGCGACTTACCATAACACAGATGGATTATCTTACAGTTCTGAGAGTCAGAAACTGAAATAGGAACATGGCCAAGACTGCTGTCTTCTGGAAGCTTTAGGGGAGATCCCGTTTTCATCCTTTCCAGGGTCTCCAAGCTGCCTGCACTGCTCGGCTTGGGGCTCCTTCCCTGTCTCTGAAGCTGAGTGTGGTTCAGATGGCTTTCTCCTGCCCCAACCTCAACTCTGGCCCCACATCTCACTTGAGCCTCTTGCCTCTCTTTTAGCATTTTTAGTGCCTCCATTTGGCATGAAATCTAAGACTCTTAATCATGTCTGCAAAGATCCTTTTGCCATAAGGTGACATAGTCACAAGTTCCAGGCATTAGGATATTGCTATCTGTAGAGACTGTCCTCACACACTACAGTGACCTGCTCAAAGTTGCATAATGGAGGTCAGAATCCAGGTAATCTGGCCTCAAGATTCTGGACTCCCGTCATCATGCCACGTAACCCTCCATAGTACAGTTTTACTGAAGACGATGTCGTAGGCTGTTATTGCTATGAAGAGACACTGTGACCAAGGCAGCTCTTATAAAAGAAAACATTTAATTGGGGCTGGCTTACAGTTTCAGAGGCTTAGTCCATTATTATCATGGTGGGAAGCTTTGCAGCATCCAGGCAGACATGGTGCTGGAGAAGGAGCTGAGAGTTCTCCATTTTGATCCTCAGGCAGCAGAAGGAGACTTTTCCACACTGAGCGGAGCTTGAGCATAGGAGACCTCAAAGCCCACCCCCACAGTGACACACTTCCTCCAACAGGGCCACACCCACTCCAACAAGGAAGGCCACACCTCCTAATAGTGTCATTCTCCATGAGCCAAGCATTCAAATACATGAGTCTATGGGAGCCATTCCTAGTCAAACCACCACACACAGGTAGCAGAACATCAGTGCAAGGGAGAAGCATGTGTACCGCTCCCAGCTTAGAGCTCATGCCTTCAACCCTAGCCACCATAGATGTCCAGCAAGCAGGCTTTCCTGAAGGCAGTCTACAGAAAAGCTCATGGCTAAGGCTTACTGTGCCCAGCCTCCTCTGGAAAGGAGCTGGAATTTCTTAGTGCAGAATCCAAGGCCCTTTCTAGACTCTGGTAGGCATTCCAGAGCACTCAATGCCCCTTCCCTGGGAGGAATGGAATGTCACTAGTTCCCATGAATTGGTGCTGATCCTCCTGTGATCACCAGCACCTCAGTGGTGCACGGGCATCCTGTTCTGTAAGTTTGTTCACCTTAATAAGGAAGCTGCATCTTTGCTGGTGACACTCCACTTGGCTGGCAGGTTGGTGCTGCATGTGGCTTATACCTTGGTTTTCTTTCTCCCACCTGTGCCTCTTTCTCCCTGTAGGCCAGCACGTGTGTCCACTAAGCTGCCGGGCCTACATACTGGATGTGGCCTCAGAAATGGAGCAGGTGGACGGTGGCTACACACTGTGGTTCCGGCGGGTGCTTTGGGACCAGCCACTGAAGTTTGAGAATGAGCTGTATGTGACCATGCACTACAATCAGGTCAGAGATGTGACCTCTCCACTGTTATGAACCCTATGAAATGGTGATGGCCTGTCAGGTAACATACCACACGGGCCACGCCCAGATTTTTGTGGAACTTGTACCAAAGCTTTAGCAATTCCACTTACAAAACAGGACCACATTGTCGGATGTGGTAGTGTATGCAGGCCTATAATCCTAGTACTCAGGAGGCAGAGGCAGGCAGATCTCTGTGAGTTAGAGGCCAGCCTGGTCTATATAGCAAGTTCCAGTCCAGCTAGGGCTACATAGAGAGACCTTTTCTCAAACACACAGCAACTTCATTCTGGGGTCACACAGTGTTGAGACATAGCACAGTAGTGTGCTACTCAAGGATCAGCAGAAACTTGATACAAACTGGTTCTGCCCCAGATCCACAGGACCAGAGACTTTAGATGAAACTCAGGAGTCTGGTTTGACACACTCTGCCTTGGGTCTCAATTTCGAGAAATATGTATCTAATGTTTACTATATGGTTTATGTTTTGTTTTACACTCTTCCCATGTTACTATGGAAACTCCCTCATAGTTTTCATCCCTCAGAGCTCTGCTCTGGTATGCATCCATCCTCATTCCTCACATACCAGAAAACCGATGAACCATAAACTCCTAAAAATGGGGAGAAAGGACTGGAGTCAGTGCAATGGCCTGACTCAGAGCCCCCAACCATGGATGCCTGAGAGAGCTGCAGGTCCTCATGCAACTGCTTCCTGCAGGTTCTGCCCGACTACCTGAAGGGCCTCTTTAGCAGTGTGCCAGCCAGCCAGCCCACTGAGCAACAACTACAGCAGGTGTCCAAGCTGGTTTCACTGCAGCATCGCGCCAAGGACCACTTCTACCTACCTAGTGTGTGAGCGCCTGTCTGCTTGTCTCAACTGGGAGGGAGGGCAGGCCACCCATCCCCTCTTAGCTCACAGCTGTTGATCCTAGGCCCCAGTTTCTCCTCTGCACCAATTAGGCTGGAAGAGGCTTTCCTGGCCTGGAAGCTCTTTTCCTTTCCTGCAATGGATTGTTATTGCTCAGAGCACATGTAATGATCAATGAAAACGTTGAAGACACACATGCCTTCAAGGCCAGAATCAAGTTTAGCCACATCACTGAGCCACGTGTGGTGGCTCATGCCTATAATCCCAGCAGTGGAGATGCTAAAACAGGAGGGTCACTTGATCCCAAGAACTCAAGGCTAGACTGGGAAGTCTAGGCTAGACTAGCCCAGCGGGAACCCTATCTCAGAACACAAATCGAAACAGAGCTTGCCAATTGATTTTACAAAACTAATATAGCAGTTCTGTGTTAATACATGCAGAGTGTGAGGAGGGCTAACCATGGTGCAGGAGTGAGAAGCCCATCACCATCTGACATTGTGAACCTTCGCTGGGTGACTCACCTGAAGTCAGCTTGCCCTCATTGCACTGTGTAGACCAACCCGTTCCTCACAGCCTCTGAGAGGCTTCACAGTTCACGTGTGAGAGGATGAGAGTGGGGGAAAGGCAAAGGACATGTTGGTTTCACTGTGAAAACAGATGTGGCCTCACAGCCCCTGGACCACAGTTTGAGAAGCCCTGTGTGAACAACAGCAAGATATTCTCTCTCTCTCTCTCTCTCTCTCTCTCTCTCTCTCTCCTTCTCTGTCTCTTTCTCTCTCTCGCTCTCTCCCCTCTCTCTTCCTTCCTTCTTCCCACTCCCCCCTCCTCCCCCTCCCCTCTCTGTCTCTGTCTCTCTCTTTTAAGTAAGTACAGTGTCACTGCCTTCAGACACACCAGAAGAGGACATCAGATCCCATTACAGATGGTTGTGTGCCACCATGTGGTTGCTGGGAATTGAACTCAGAACCTCTGGATAAGCAGTCAGTGCTCTTAACTGTTGAGCCATCTCTCCAGGCCCTCCTCTCTCTTTAAAGATTTTTTAAATTATTTTTATGTGCATTGATGTTTTGCCTACATGTGTATCTGTGTGAGGGTGACAGGTCCCATGGAACTGGAGTTACAGACAGTCGTGAGCTGCTGTGTGGGTGCTGGGAATTGAACTTGAGTCCTCTGGAAGAGCAGCCAGTGCTCTTAACCATAGAGCCATTTCTGCAACCTACATTATACTATCTTTAGTATGTGTATCTCATGCCTGTGCTGCTGAGACTGCTTCCCCCTTTGTTTTTTACAACAGGGTCTCAGGTAGTCTAGGCTGGCCTAGTATGTAAGCATGTAGCTGGGGACAACACTGAACTCCTGTGTCCACCTCCCAAGTGCTAAGATGTCCAGGCCTGAACCAGCACACCCAACTCACGAGTCACTGTCATGGAATGATTGTGAACAGGAAGAAGAGACCCTGAGAAGTATAATCCAGAGGCTAGGAGACGGCTCACTCCATAAAGTGCTGCCACAGCAGCATGAGGGCCCTAGCTGTTACCCTACCACTCACAGGAAGTGCCAGACATGTGCCTAGAATCCCAGGGCTCAGGTTAGATAGAAGGCTCCCTGGGGCTTGCTGGCCAGAGAGTCTAGCTACCCAGTGCCTCCAGGTTCAGTGAGAGACTTTGTCTGAAAAAATAATTGAAGCCAGATGCCATCCCCAGCTACATACTAGGCCAGCATGCCTTTAATCCCAGCACTCAGGAGACAGAGGCAGCTCTCTTATGAATTTGAGGCTAGCCTGGTCTACATAGTAAGTTTCAAGGCAGCCAATGCCACATAGTGATATCCTGTCTCAAAACAACCAAAGAAGCACTCATCAGTAATTAATAATAACAACAACAACAACAACAATAATTCAGGAAGACACTCAACATTTACCTCTGGCCGCTTACCCAAGTAGTGCAGGGAAACTCTGGGTGGGGAAGGGGTTGCCTCAACTTCTCCCAACTGGAGCCCAGGGTGGGTGGGATGGTCTGGGGCTGCTATTGTTATTTTCTACATGCCCACGAGCCATAAGGTCTGTCCTGAGAGATTCTGCATATGACAAAGAGGTGGGTGAGAGCAGGAACTGAGACAGGGATGATGGCCCTGGGGTCTCGCCCCGGTTTCCTGCGTTGTACATCTGGATGTCTTCCCGTACCTTTGTGCTTTCACCCCTTTCCTTGAGCTCCCTGCTTGGGTACTAAGACACCCAGTCCAGGTTCACATCTTACCCTGCCTACACTACCTCTCTCAGTCACTGCACAACCTTGGGCCTCTTGGTGAACCTCTTAAGGCCTTAGCTCCCTCAGCTGTGAGTAGGGATCCTGTATTTCCTTTCCGTGCTCCCTGACATTTAATAACCCAGACAAGTATGGCAGCAATGTCTGCTTGGTGTCATGCCTCCTTTGTAGTGGGGATGGACAGGTGACTGGGTTCTCAGGAGCCCTCTTCTCTCCGCACACAGGCGTGAAGTCCAAGAGTACATCCCAGCCCAGCTCTTCCACACCACAGCCGGTGACACCTGGCTCAACCTGGTTAGCCAACACCGGCAGCAGACTCAGGCACTCAGTCCCCACCAGGCCCGTGCTCAGTTCCTGGGTGAGAGCTGGCTAGGAGGAGGGCTGGAGACATGGGAGGGGAAGCTGGGCTGCGGGTGGCTAGAAGGAAGTTGGAGATACTACTTTCTTTGTACAAAAAGCAGTGTTTGGTGGCAGCTAAGCTATAGGTGAAGGAAGAAGAAGGCGAGCGAGGTGCAGGAAGAAGCCAGGAGGGGAGAAAAGGAGGTCGGAGCAGACTGAAGCAGACAGCAGCTTTTGCAGGCAGCCTGGCAGCTCAGGGCAGTGGCTGTCCTGTTGTCCTGGCACAGGTGTCCTGATCACAGGTTCTCCACCCTGCAGGCCTCCTCAGTGCCTTCCCCTTGTTTGGATCCTCCTTCTTCTTCATCCAGAGCTGCAGTAATGTCTTGGTGCCAGCCCCCTGTATCCTCGCTGTCAACCATAACGGCCTCAACTTCCTCAGCACCAAGACTCATGTGAGTGACCTCTGCCCAACTGTCCCCTACTGTCCTTTGACACTCCACCTACTCTTGGGGACAAAGATGCCTGCTACACATTTACCCCCTGCACGGTCTGCAGCCAATCCTTTCCCCTTCAGAGCCTTCATTTGGAAAGTGGACATAGTACAGTTCTGGCTCAAACAGGACCATGAGAAAGGAGACATGTAGGAAAACACACCGAGAGCATGTGATTAGAATGTCAGGCTGCCCCAGCATCATACCACAGTCTGGGAGCCCTGTGCAATGCAAGGTCATTTTCTCATTTCTGGAAGCTAAAATGTCTAAGATTTCTGAAGCTTTCAATCTTTGGTTTCTCCTTGGCTATAAAGAATAACTTCTTGTGTCCCCACGTGGCCTCTCTGTATGGGCACATCCCTGGTGTCCGTGTGTCCAACTTTTCTCTTCTTAAAAGGACACTCGTCGTGCTGGAATTGAGCCTAACCTAGTGGCCTCATTTTAACTGACTTACCTCTTTGGCAGTATAAATTTGTGGCTCAGGCCGTCCTTCAGTGATTTACCTGACTCAGTTTTCCAACAATGGGATTACAGACATACACTACCATGCCTACCTTTTTGATCTCTATCTTGTGATACCGAGGATGGAATCCAGGGCCCCCAATACCAGGCAAGCATTCTATCCCTGACCCCTTAACCTCCTTTTTTACAGTTCCTGCTTCCAGATATAGTCAGGTTCCAGGGATCTAGGGCTTTCTATAGCCATCAAGGAGCTGGGCTTGCTCCCCTGTCTTAGTTCCCGCTCTTAAAACCAAACCTTGTACCTTTAGTCCTAGCACTCGGAAGGTAGAGGCAGGTGGAACTACATGAGTTCAAGGTCAGCCTGGTCTACAAACCAAGTTTCAAGAGAAGAGCCAGGGCTACACAGGGCTAAACTCTGTGTTGAAAAACAAAACAAAGTAACAATAACAGCAAATAAAAAAACAAATAAAAACAAAACAAACACCAGAAAAACTTGGATTGTGAGTTTGGGGACAAGAGGTTTGCTTAGAGGTGAGTCTAGGGGACACTGGAAGAAGTGGGGAAAGAAAGGGCAGGTGTGCAATGGCTGGAGACCCTGGAAGACAATATAGAACATGCCTCTTTGTCCCCCAAGGCATGCAGGCATCTTTGTCCCCAAGAGTAGAAGTGAGCTGTTTCTCCCGGGGAAAGGAGCTACCTTGATCCTCACTCTGTATCCCCATTGGTCATTAGCTGGGGGCGATACTAACAGTCCATCACTCCACCCTTCTCTGCATGAGGGTCAGAAATAAAGGCTACAGGTGTTTCCAGAAGCAGCTGTGATACAAAGGTCAGAGTACCCACAGCCCCCACTACCCTCTGCATCTCAAGCATAAAGTATCAGTATTTGTTGAATCAGTTTCCCCTGGTGAGGAAGCTGAGATCCAGAGTGAGTTGCTCTAAGTCACAAAGCCGATGAGTGCCTGAGGAACTGGCATAGAGCTGGGCCTTCTGCCTTTTGATCTGACCTGCAGCGGAAGGTTTGGCGTGGTAGAGACCGCCTCACCTTCACATCTGTTGCCTCCTCTATCCTCATCCCCAGGAGCTGATTGTGAAAATTCCCCTGAAGGAGATCCAGTCCACATGGACTCAGCAGCCCACAGCCAATTCCAGCTACCCGTATGTGGAGATCTCCCTGGGGGATGTGGCAGCCCAGCGGACCATGCAGCTCCAGCTGGAGCAGGTAAGTCCAATCCTGCCAGCCAGACCCTGTCATTCTACACACTGGGCTCTTCTCCAGTCTGACCTATGCATCAGAAAGCAAACTGCCCAGTACAGAGAACAGGGCCATGAGCTATTGTGGAGGCCTTCCCAGGAAGCAGTTTAGCAGTACATTGTGGGGGAAAGATACAGGTTGTTTGCAGAATAGTGATGTGTTTGGCAGGATACTAGGAAGATTCACTAGGGAAAGAGAAGTCTCAAATTTGAATGTTAAAATAAAACCCTGGGAGCCAGGTGATGGTGGTACACGTCTTTAATCCCAGCATTTGGGAGGCAGAAGCAGGCAGATCTCTGTGAATTGGAGGCCAGCTTAGTCTACAGAGCAAATTCTAGGACATCCAAGGCTACACAGAGAAAACTAAATAAATAAATAAATAAAACAAGATAAATAAATAAACAAACAAACAAGCAAAACTCTGGGAGATGGGATATAACAGTTGATAGAGTAGTTGCCTAACATATGAGGTTGTAGGTGTGATCCCTAGCTCTGCACAAAACAGGTCATGGCAGTACATGGTACATACCTGTAATCCCTGCAACCTCAGAAGGTAGAGACAAGAGGATCCTGAGTTCAAGGTCATCCTCCGCTATAAAGGCCATCCTGGGCTAGAGACCCTGTCTAGAGAAGAAAGAAGAAAAAGGAAGAGGGGAAGGATAAGGAAGTAGAAGAGGAAGAGGAAGAAGAAAGAGAGGAAGAGGGAGGAGGAGAAGGAGAAATAGAAGTCGTTGGGAGCTTTCTGAAGTCACTAGGGATCACAGGAGGTCCGTAAGTGGACAGGATTGGCACAGGAAGTTTAAGGAAGGTGACCTGGGCTGAGACATGGCAGCTGGATTGTGGGGGCCTGGGATTAGAAGCAAGGTAAGTAATTTTCCTTGTGACACCTAGACTAGGAAACTAGACTCTTGGCTAAATTTTGTGGTCTCTAGCATCAGGACAGAAGCAGAGACAGAGTTGAAGCAGAGAGAAGGACAGAATTGAAATTAGCTGCAATTTTGCCCTTTCTAGCCCGCCACCTTCCCTGTAAGACTGGGCCTTCCACTGTACCAGCTCTGCTGCTGAAATAAGAGTCAGAATCAAGACCCCTAGAGAACCTGTGACCCAAGTCTAGGCTCCTGGATGGCCCTTCTCTCCACCCCTTTGCTCTGTCTCTCTCCTCTGGTAACCATGGTTTCTTTCCCTGCAACCTCTCTGCCCTCAGGGCTTTCAAAATGATCTCTACAATGGTGATGTCCTAGTTACGATTACTACTGCTGTGAGGAAGCACCATGACCAAAAGCAGGTTGGAGAGGAAAGGGTTTATTAGGGCTTACACTTCCACACGATAGTCCCTCACTGAAGGAAGTTAAGACAGGAACTCAAACAGGGCAGGAACCTGGAGGCAGGAGCTGATACCGAGCACATGGAAGATACTGCTCACCAGCTTGCTCTTTATGGCTTGCTCAGCTTCCCTTCTTACTGAACCCAGGACCACCAGTCCAGGGATGGTGCCACCCACAGTAGGCTGGGCCCTCCCCCATCAATCACTCATAAGAAAATGTCCTCCAGACAGATCTTATGAAGGCATTTTCTCAGTTGAGGTTACCTCCTTTCAGATGGCTCTAACCTGTGGCGAGTTGACATAGAACTAACCAGCACTCATGTCATTCCCTCTTTCCCGCTCCAGCCTGAGCCTTAGGCTCCCTCCTTGGCTCCTTGACTCTGTTGTCCCTCCCTCCCAATCTGTCCTCTCATTGCACTGCAGCCTCCACGCTCTTTCCTCACTCCACCTTCACTTGCCTCTTACGGCTCCTCTGTGCTGGAGTAATCTGCCTTCCCCCCACCCATCCTTTGTACTGACTGTTCACTCTACCTGAAATGTTTCTTCTTCCTGATTCCTCACAGGGCTCCCTCCCTCCCATTATTTGAGCTTCATCATAAAAGTCCTTTGCAAAAGCCTTTCTTGGCGCTCCTCCTAATGACTTGCCAACTCTGCCTCTGTGGCCCTCGGCACACCTTGCATAGATATCACTTACGGATTTGTTTTCCTTTTGCCTGCCTCCCACCTCAGAACATCAGTGGCAGGAGACCTCATCTACCTTATCTGCACTGTGTCAACAGCATAGTGTCTGGTACATAGTAGATGTTCCGTGTGTGCTTGTTGCATTGATAAGTGTGTGAATGGCTGGGTGGGTGAGTGAATGGATGGGTAGGTGGGTGGATGAAAATCTTCTCGGCTTCTCCAGTTCCTTACAGTCCTCTCCTTGGAAGAAGCTACTGCCTCTGTCCTGTGTGTGGAAGGATACAGTCTCTTACTCATTCCTTCATTCGATACACAGCCATTGAGTATCTCTCATAGCAAGCTTTAACAAATGTGACTGAGTCCCCTGCTGCACTGGCTCTCACTACACTCTCAGATCTGTAAAAAGTCTCCCTAAATAACCATGATACATACTGGGAAGGATGTACATAAGAGGCGATGCGGGACGGCTCCCAGGAGGAGAGGGCTTCCAAATGTGGTAGCACTGCTGTCTGACAGGCTGTCAAGGGGATCATGAAGCATCCCTGTTTGTCTTTGAGCCTGTTTCCATATCTGCTAAGACAGGTATAACAAAGCCTGTGGATGGGCAAAAGATAGACTCTAAGGGAGCTGTGCTGGTCAGCCTTCCATTACAGTGACAAACACTTGACATAGCTTGAGGGAGAAAAGGTGGACTGTGAGCCAAGATTTTACAGTTTTCCCATTCATGGTCAGTTGACTCCATTGCTTTTAGGCCTGTGGTAAAAGCAAAACCATCATGGCAGAAGGCCACGGCAGGGAGAGGCTGATGGGCTTCATTCATAGTGACAGGAGAGCAGAGCAGGAGCCACACAGGAAAAATCCAAGAATGAGGTATCCTTCAAAAGCATGGTACAGTGGCCTACTTCCTCCAACCAGGCCTTGCTTCCTAGTTCCCAATAATGACTGCCATTAAACGAATCCAGTGAATTCATCCATTGATGTTAGAGTTCCCACCATCTGACCTCCTTTCAGTGATGAGGTGCTACCAGCTGAGACTAAGTGAGACGTTGGGGAAGACACTTCCTGTTGACATCATAACAAGAGGAATCTACACACACACCATAGCTGGGATGGCAGCAGGTGTCACCTTTCACTTCAGCAAAGAACAGTTCAGAATGTGGCTCCCAAGTTTCAAACCCAAACTCTGTGAAGTGTAAAGTCACCCAGACATAGAATAGCGCTCTTAGGGTTACTCATGAAACTCTTAGGACAGGCCTGTGTATGACCAGGAAGTGCTTCTGCTATTGTTGAGTCAGGCACAATCACTCAGAAAGTGCCCCAGGACTCAGTCTTGGCCTTGATTTGAGAACCACATACAGATGAAGTTCTACAGTTCTAGTCGGGGAGGGGTTACTGTAGTCACCCCTTCAAAATGGCAGGTACTGTGGGTAACTGATGGCAATACATAATTAGAATCTTATCATTTGTTGATTAGACTAATTTGGGAGGGTCTGTGCTAGGATAGAACCCAACACCTCACATATTATTGGCAAGCATTGTACAGTGAGCCATAATTCCTATACAGCAGGCTATTTTTAAAATTAATCTATTTTATGTGTATAAGTCTCACTGGTCAAAGGCTTTGCTTGTGTGAATGCCTGTAAACTGTGTGAGTACCATGTGCCATAGGAGGTCAGAAGACAGCATTGGATCCCCTGGAACTAAAGCCATAGACAGTTGTGAGCTGACATGTGGGTGCTGGGAATCGAACCCAGGTCCTCTGGAAAAGCAGTAATGCTTCCCAACTGCTCAACTATTTTTCCAGCCCCAGACTGTTTTTTAAATCTAAAGGGTTTACATGTAATAAGATCTTGGGCTTGGCAGTGGCAGTGGTGTTTCCCTTTAATCCCAGCACTGGGGAGGCAGAGGTAGGCAGACCTCTGTAAGTTTGACGTAAGCCTGGTCTACAAAGCAAGTTTCAGTACAGCCAGGGCTGTTAGATAGAGAAACCCTGTCTCTAAAAAACGAGACAGATAGAAATAAAGACAGAGACAGAGACAGAAATGGGGGGGGAGAGACTATGAGACTATTTTGTGTCCTCTACTCTGCAGGGTCTGGAGCTGTGTCGAGTGGTGGCTGTGCATGTGGAGTCCATGCTCAGTGCCAGGGAGGAGAGGCTCACACTGCCCCCCAGCGAGATCACCCTCCTCTGACGGGGCCTACCTTTTCACTGCTTCCTGCCAGAGGATTTGCTCCATGGCTGGAGGGTAGTTGCTCGCCCTTTCTGGACCAGTGACCCTAGGCAAGGGCCAGAACCTTGGAGGAGACCTAAGGGGACAGGAGGAAAAACTCAAGAACCCAAGAGGACCTATCTGGAGCTGGGATGGAGTCACGGACACAGCCAAGGTTACTTAGCAGAAGCAGTGTTTAAAAGCTGGACCACTGGGCCTCCAGAAGGCAGAGCCTGCCTTGACGGTTGCCCTTGACAGGGAAGCCCCACACCAGTAGTCTAGATGTTTTGGGGCCTGCCTCCGGTTTCTTGGGATACTCAGATCTGCTCCAGCTTCACACTCCAGTCTTCCACGTGTCCTTGCCAGGTGCCCTCAACCTGGACCTATGACCCTTAGTCATTTCTTCACAGATAAGAAGTATTTCTGGTCTGTCCTCCATGTAGCTGCTCAGTGGCTAGAAAGCAAACCTGAGGGAGGAGGCAGAGGTGCAGATGGACCAGACTCACTCTATGAACGGCATTTCCAGCAGACACATCTGTCCTTACCCCTACCTAAGGACACTTGACCCCTACTCTACAATCTTTGGGTAACCCAATCCCAGCTTCAGTCACAGGATGGACTACCCAACGCACAAGAGTGGGGCAGTAGAGAGAGAAGTTCCGTCTCAGGGGCTGGGGGCTGGGGAGGCTGAGAAAGCTTCCTAGAGATTGGTACATTAGGGTTGGTTTTTGAAGGAGTAAGTTTGCTAATAAGTGATGGAAATAGAGGGTTAGGATAGACATTCTAGAGGAGACCATGGTTTCCTGCTGGACTTGCAGATGGAGGGTCTAGCCTAAAAAGATAACCAATGCACAGTAGGCCCTAGAACAATACTTGCCATATAAATGAGAGGGAAAAAAATACTAGGTATGACGTATTGGAACCTGCCTCTGGTATACACCTGTAATCTCCCCACTTAAGAAACTGAGTCAGAATGACTTCAAATTCAAAACCAACTCAGGCTACATAGCAAGACCCTGCCTGGGGGGTGGGGTGCTGGGGAGATGACTCAACAATTAAGAACATTGGCTGGGGGAAAAAAGAACATTGGCTGCTCTTCCAGGGACCTGGGTTCAATTCCTAGCACCCACCTAACAGCTCACAACCATTTGTAACTCCAGTTCCATGAGATATGTTGTCCATGGGTACCAGGCACACATGTGAGGCAGACATATGTGCAGGCAAAATACCCATATCCATAAAAAATAAAATAAAAACAAAATGAATGAATGTGGATGGTGAGTGCTGGTACTTGGGGCTGGTGTTGTGGAGCTGGTGTTGGCATTGGTGCTGGCACTGGTGCTTTGGGGCTGGTAGAAGACACTAGGGCTTGGGCACTGGGGTTAGCCTGCCAAGGGCAGCCATGTCATCAGAGAAAGGGCCTGAGACTCATTCAGCTGGCAGTGCCTTGCCAGGCCCTGGAACTACTATACTGGATAACTATGGACCAGGACCAAGCTCAGGAGTGGGACCAGCCAGGTGATCAGGACAGGTGCCAGCTCACGGGGCCTTAGATGATGTCACTAGCAGCAGGTGAACCTGGTATTAGAAAGGCTGTTGAGGACGGCTTAGGCCCAGCTTCTTAGGAATCCATCCCAAGGACCAGGTAGATCTTTCCAGTAGTAGTAGGTCTCTGCTCTTACAACCAGGGGACAAGAGGCAGGAAGACTCGAGGGAAAGCTGCCTTTGACCTAGAGCCTATAAAACTCCAGCATGACCTCAGGGGATGGTGAATTGATAACTTGAGGGAGACTTTGGAGATCTAAGTAGCAGGACTCTACTGCATGATGAGTCAGGATGTTGCAGAGGGTCAAGGAAGAAAGTTGATGTACTCACCTCAAGGCTCTCACTTCATGATTCTGCCTGAGGCTGGCTTTCTTTAGAGACAGGCACCAAGGGCAGGAAGTAGGCAAGACATAGTCACATTGGCTGGGGCTCTGGGGCTCATTTGGGGTTCCTTGGCCCTGGCGCCTCCTGTATTAATTAATTCTGTTTTTCCGGGGGGGGGGTGGACTAGCAAAGCAACTTAAGGAAGGTTATTTTACCCATAGTTCCAGGGTACAGTTGTGGCAGCAGAGTCATGGCAGCCTAGACTTCAGAAGCCTGGGCCCGTTTTATTCACAATTTGGAAAGAGAGGAAGATGAATACCAGTCATGGAAAGCTTGGCGGGTGGACTCTGAGGTGCTTGGCGATTAGAATGCCCACAGAAGGTTTGCTCAAATATGCTTGGTTTGTTCACACAGACATTCCTTACAATACCGTGCTATTGTAATTATGGTAATCTCACGGGGCATGGTGGTGCATGACTTTAATCCTAGCACTTGGGAGGTAGAGGCAGGCAGATCTCTGTGAGTTCAAGGCCAGCCTGGCCTACAAAGAGAGTTATAAGACAGCCAGAGCTACACAAGAAATACCTGTCTTGAAAAACCCAAAAATAAATAAATGGATAGACAGACAGACAGACAGATAAATAATTATGGTATCTCATGTAAATAGATACCTCATCAAACAGGGAACATGGGCGTCAGGCTTCCTCTAGGGTGGTAGTTCTTAATCTTCCAAATGCTGCAACCCTTTAATAGTTTCTTACGTTGTGGTGACCCCCAACCATAAATTTATTTTTATTGCTACTTCATAATTAATTTTGCTACTGTCATGGATCCTAATGTAAAGCTTGGTGTAGTGGCGCACACCTTTAATCCCAGCCCTTGGGAGGCAGAGGCAGATGGAGCTCTGAAAGTTCAAGGCCCGCCTGGTCTACACAGTGAGTTCTAGGACAGCCAGAACTATATAGTGAGACCTTATCTCGAAAAACCAAAAACCAACCAACCAACCAAAAATATGAATCATAATATAAATATCTGTGCTTTCTGACGGTCTTAAGTGACCCTTGTGAGAGGGCGAGACCCACAGGTTGAGAACCATTGCTCTAGGCCATCCTCTCCAGTGAGGATGCTTTTGAAGCAAGTTTGATCTGCATCCACTGTGAGATCCTTCAGTTGTGGCAGAGCAGGAGGATGGCGCTGTTAGAAGTTCCAGATGATCCTAGAGAGCACTGGCTAGTTCTGATACGTGGGCATGTCTAAATCCAGTAACGGTGCCAGTTGCTGAAGCCAGAGGCACATGGTGGCTCATTTCAAAGTCCCCTTGCTAAAGGGAATCAGTGCAGAGACTTGAGATAGCTGTGCAATCCTGAGGGCCACCTTTGAAGCTCACACCGAGATAAATATGAAGACTTATTAGGGGTGCACCCAGGGATGGGCATGGTGGCACGTGCCTTTAGTCCCAGCATTTAAGAGGCAGCGTTAGGCAGAGCTCTCTGAGTTCATGGTCAGCCTGGTCTACATACTGAACTCCAGGAGAGCCAGGAATATAAAGTAAGAAAAAAGGAAACATCCAGATTTGAACTGGGGACCCCTTGAACTGTAGTCAAATACTGTCCCAATACTATAGCTGACTTTAGTTCTGTGCTATCAGGGTCACAGTTTAGGGATGGCTCATTAACATATCAGTGCTGTTGGTTACAGTAACACATCTTGCAAATATTACATTAGTCCAAGTTACACAAAATAGTTTTACACAAAATGGTTTCATATATGTTCCTAACATAAGCTGATGCTTAGCTTTCTCCTTCTTCTTTAGTCTAGAACTCTAGCCTTCTAGAATGGTACTGCCCACATTCAAGGTGGTTCTTCCAACCTCAATCAACCTAATTTAGATAATGTTCTCCATGTCAGAGGCTTGTCTTTTAGGTGATCTTAGATCTATAGAATTGACAATGTGAACCTGAATCAGGTAGGCTCAGTGTGGATCTAAAACAGCAAAATGGGAGCCTAGTGAGAAGGCTGAGACCATCTCTGCTCAAAACCTTATAAGGTACAGGGAGTGGTCTGCTGGCTCTGAGGCTTGGGGTTGGGGGGAAGAGCAACACAAAAGTGAAGCTGCACTTGGTCTCCAGGGAGTCCAAGTTATAGACAAGGTGATGGAGCCTGGTGCCCATGATAGGCCTCCATGGGCAGAGCTGTATGGAGCTGTAAGAGCAGGCCTTTCCAGTGCCTGCACTGGGGATCGTAGCATGTGGGAGAAGGTTGCTATACAGGCAGACAGTTGTACTTGCTCCTCTAAGGCAGCACCGTGGCAGCTGAAGGTGGCTGGTGGGTGGGCAGCATTGAGTGAGGTCTGCTGCTTGTGGCCTGGCCCTAAGAGAGGCTCATAGCCAGAGAGAAAAAAATCTTGGTAGCTTGAAAAGCTACTTAGCTTTTGAACAATCTGACTCAAATAAACCAGCAGCTTTTCAAATAATAAAATTATATATGTCTAAGCTTTGTAACCTGGCTCTTGCTGATTACAGAACACCTTATAGATGACCCTGAGACAGAAAGGATGCTTACACGACTTTTAAAAAATAATTAACAGGTGAAATTCTACCTAACTTGTTTATATTAATGACTTCTTTCACCTTGAGGGGGTACTACTCTACCCACCTGGCATCCCATACGATTCATTCAACTGTTTGGGGTGGCTACAGACCTACAATTTAGACAGGATTTAAAATGTTATGTGGATTACCACCAACACATATAGGTAATAATAACTCCTTAAAATGAGAATAGATACAGTTGAGAATTGGGATTCACCTCCTGAGTGTTTGGACCCACAAGAATTATAGCAAGGATATGGTCCAATTAATTATGTCAGCACATCCTAAAAATACAAAAGGCTTATGATCAGACTGTCTTACCTGCTAACAGTACAAAAATAATCCCCGGTAATCCCACCTGACCTAAACTTTATTGTACATGTGTCTGTGTGTCTGGTTTTTCTTCATTCCCTTAATACCTTTACTCAGGGTTCTGGGCTGGGCACAGTGATGCGGTGCGGCTCAGTTCTAGCCTAATGTGAGACAACAGAGGAGGAACATCTGGGCACTGTGGAAGAAGTTAACCCATGAAGGCTTGGTGCTCAGTCGGGCCCAGTAGAGCACACCATGAGTCAGGACACTGAAATAACCAAAACGACCTCTTTGCTGCCTCCCTCCCCCTGTGGAACAAGGGACTGGGCTTGTCCTGATTTCAGGTTGACATACACCTCTAATTCTCTCCTGCTCAGGCTCAGCAGCCTCTTAAGGGAATCGTCTCTGAGTGGTTGAAGGCCTGAGAGGACTGTATTCAAACTCCACTTGTTTGCTCATAGGTTGTGTGGCTGTTTGCCCGCTGAGTCTTTGCTTGGACAAGTGCAGTCTACGTGTTCATCAATATGCCCAGCGTAGGATACAAATGAATATTAGGGACAGACATACATTGCTGTTGTGTATGTGTGCTTGTGTGTGCAAGTGTGAGAACCGGTATTTGTGTGTGGAGGCCAGAGGCCTGAGGTGGATGTCAAGTCTCTTCTTGATGATTTTTCCATGTTTTTTTGTTTGTTTGATTGTTTTTGTTTTGTTTTTCAAGACAGGGTTTCTCTGTGTAGCCCTGGCTGTCCTGGAACTCACTTTGTAGACCAGGCTGGCCTCGAACTCAGAAATCCACCTGCCTCTGCCTCCCAAGTGCTGGGATTAAAGATTTTTCCATGTTAATGTTGTGATACAGGGTCTCTTATTGAACCTGAAGTTCACCATTCACTAGACTATCTGGCCAATAAACTGCAGGAACCTGGCTGTCTCCACAAACCTTCCACCAGCACCCCACTGCCCCTACTGCTGGGGTTACAGACATGCACTATCCAGCTCCTTTACATGGGTGCTGGGGATCTGACTTCTCATCACGTTTATATGCCAGACGGTACTGGCTGGTTTTGTGTCAATTTGACACAAGCTAGAGTTATCACAGAGAAAGGAGCTTCAGTTGAGAAAATGCCTCCATGAGATCCAGCTGTAAGGCATTTTCTCAAGGGGGGAGGGCCCTTTGTGGGTGGTACCATCTGTGGGCTGGTAGTCTTAGGCTCTATAAGAAAATCAGCTGAGCAATCCAGGAGAAGCAAGCTAGTAAGGAACATTCCTGCATGGCCTCTACATCAGCTCCTGCTTCCTGACCTGCTTAAGTTCCAGTCCTGACTTCCTTTGGTGATGAACAGCAACGTGGAAGTGTAAGCTGAATAAACCCTTTCCTCTCCAACTTGCTTCTTGGTCATGATGTTTGTGCAGGAATAGAAATCCTAAGACACAGGCATTTTACAGACTAAGCATCTCTTCAGCCCTACATTGTCTTAAAGGAGCTTGGGAGAAGTTTCAATTGATAAACCTGAGTATAGCCCCCAGAACCCAGGTTTGTTTGTTTTTTGTTTTAAATAAGTGGACAATTGTAATCCTGCAACTAGGGAGGCAGAGATAGGATTCCCAGACCAGTTTAGCCTACTTAGCAAGGTCCAGGCCAGCAGAAGACCCTGCCTCAAAATATGGTGGGCAGCACTGCAGTGATAATACCTGAGGTTGGCCTTGAATACACATGCCACAATGTACCTACACACATATGCACTACACACACATGAACACACATACATAAAGGTAAGTTTAAGAGGCAAAGGCAGGAAGATCTGTTCAAAGGCATCCTCTGCTGTATAACAAGGCCTTGTCTCAAAAAAAAAAAAAAAAAAAAAATCAGGGAGGGTAGGAGAGGGCTAGGAGTGGCCATAGAAATCACCAGGGTCATCTCTGGTGACTAGCTGGAGGCCTGGGACTGTAGAGGATATGGGGAGTCTATGGGGTGACTCTAGCTGAGATTCCTACCAGAGGGGGATATAGAGAGTGAAGTGGCCACCTCCTTTAGCCAGGCAGGACTTCCAGAGGAGAGAGTCAATCCACCTACAAAACCTTTAACCCAAAAATTTGTCTTGCCTACAAGATGTGCAGGGATAAAGATAAATCAGAGACTGGGGGAACAGCCGACCAATGACGGCCCCAACTGGAGACCCGTCCCATGGGAGGGAGCCAACCCAACAGTATTAATGCTACTCTGCTATGCTTGCAGACAGGAGCCTAGCATAACTGTCTCCTGAGAGACTTCATCCAGCAGATGGAGGCAGATGCAGAGACCCTCAGCCAAACATCAGGTGGAGTCCAGGGAGTCTTGTGGAAGAGTGGGGGATAGAAGTGAGCAAGAAGGAGGGGTCAGGGACATCATGAGAAGACACACAGTCAACTAACCTGGGACCATGTGGGCTCACAGAGCCTGGGCCACCAACCACAGAGCATGTAGGTGCTGGACATAGACCCCCCCCATACATTTGTAGCAAATATGCAGTTTGGTCTTCATGTGGGTCCCTAATAAGTGGAGTGAGAGCTGTCTGGGTCTGTTTCCTGCCATTGGACCCCTTCCCTCTACCTGGACTGCCTGGTTAGGCCTCAGTAAGAGAGGATGTGCCTACTCCTCCTCAGACTAGATGTCCCAGGGTGGGGCGCTACCCAAGGCGTGGGCTCCCCTTCTCGGAAAAGAAGGGAAGTGGGCAATGGAGGGAGGGGTTTGTAAGGGTGGGACTGGGAAGAGAGGACAGAGGGGAGCTGTGTTGGGATGTAAAGTGAATAAAAAAAAGACAAGTAAGTAAAATGTAAAATACAAAGCAAGACAAGTAGAAAAACAAAAAACCAGGGTCTTTAATCCCAACACTCGGGAGGTAGAGGCAGGTGGATCTCTGTGAGTTCAAGGCCAGTCTGGTCTATAGATCGAGCTCCAGACAGCCAAGACTACACAGAGAATCCCTGTCTTGAAAAAACAAAACAAAACCAACACGAACCAAAACAAACCAAAAAAACCCAACAATTTTTCCTACATGCCATGCCCTTGACAAATCCTAACTCATTTAATCTCAAAACACCCCAATGAGGCAGGTATAATTGTGAAACTGCTCCTGGAGTGCTTACAGTACTGGACTTGTGCATGCGGCCTTGTGAAGTTCAACCCGGCCAGCCTGGCTTTTTCCCCACAGGATCTGGGCCTGACTAAAAAACTCAGTCAAGGAGAAAATACTCTGGGATTGGAGAGTCCACCTATGGAAGAGTCACTTTTTTTTCTTTTCTTCTTTTTTCTTTTTCTTTTCTTCTTCTTCTGAGGCAGTCTATGTAGCCCTGGCTGGCCCTGAACTCCTGAGATAGATAGATAGATAGATAGATAGATAGATAGATAGATAGATAGATAGATAGAAAGAAAGATACATACATACATACACACACACACACATACACACTTCTTAGTGCTGGGTTAAAAGGTGTGCACCATAACCAAGGAGGGTCACATTTTTGCCTAGGTCAGCAGAGCTGGGGTCCTTAGGGTAACTAAGGTGTTTCTGGGTGCAGTGGTAAAGAGCTCCCACCATGCAGCTGTGAAAAAGGCAGATCAGAGACTTAGAGAACTGGGCTCCTGAAAAGCTTCAGTCCTCTCAGGCAAACTGCCTATTGCTAGGTAAGAGACCCACTAGGTGTTAATACAGTACAGATCAGGCAGGGTTGCACCCAAGTCCAGGTCAACTGGCCTTGCCCTCCAGTTCACCTTCTTACTACCTGCAGCTGCCCTTCCACCCTTGATTTGTCACCAGGCCCAAGGGGTTGCCCGAGAAATCCCCAGTGTGTCTGCCCCATTTCCCTTTCATCTGCCTGCTGCTTGGGAGAGAGGGTAGCCGGATTCCCTAATGTTCTGGCTTCCCATTCCACAAACTTTGCCAAGTTATCACACAGTCCCCACTTTCCAACAGAGACTGCTGCCACCCTCAGTTTACAGATTAGAAAACTGAGGTCTGGATCCTGTATCAGCAATCCTTCTGTTGCTTCATTTCATCCTCACAACCACCTTTCGTGGTCAGTACTGGCTCCTGGTTTTACACACCAGACTGTGGGATGATTTTGGAAGACAAGGGTGAAATGTATAAAAGACATTGTAGATGGACAGGCATTACAGATGACAGACAGCATGGGCTAAAGCCAGGAGGGACAGGGATATGTGAAAATCTGACGGAGTATCAATGACTAGAAAGGGCGCTGGGAACCAAGTAGGGAAGCTGGGTTTCATCTTGGGGAGGTTCAGAGCAGAGACTTCCTATTTGCTGAGTGCCCAGGGACCTCCAGCATGGCTACACCTTTGTTCAGGCTTTGCCCTCTGCTTTAGGATTTTTTATTGTTTGGGTTGTTGTGGTTGTTTTGAGACAGAGGCTCGCTATGTAGCCTAGGGTGGCCTCCAATTTGTGAGCTATCCTCCAAACAGTCTCTAGAGTGCTCAGGCTGCAGGCGCACTTCCCATCCCACTGTTCAATTTTTTAAAAACTGTTTGAAGTAAATTTCCAATTTGGACCAATCCGTGGTAAATCTGCGCACTTGAGACAAGAAAGCCTTTTTGTCGCCCCCTTATAACAACGCCCAGCCCCAGCAGGGACGTGCTACACCCGTGCGCGTGCCCGCGGCTGCGCGCGCAGTGGGCAGTCCCGGGACGTGACTTGTGGAACGTCCGCTCTAGGAAACGATGGCGGCGGGAATGGGGTGTGGGTGCCCCGACTGGGCGCCTCCAGCTTCTGTTGTTGTCCTGGCTTGCTCCACGGTTTGGGTCTGATGCTCTCCAGCCCGCAATTTTAACTTTCCTACTGTTTCCGAAGCTTCACGGGGGTCCTGAGGGCTCTCCTCCGCCGAGAACGCTATTCAGGCACTTACTTAGCCACCCATTCACCCTTCAGGGGTCCTCGAGCTTATGCCCGAAGCTAATTAAGTGATGGACGCAGTAGCCAAGGAGACTAGTTGATTGACAGGCATGATTTACCAACCGACTCTGGAAACTCCAGTCTGTGTTTGCCCAACGCGTGGCCGGCAGTCCAATTAAGAAAGTGGAAGCTCCAAAGGGGGCGGTCACGGGGCGGACTGGGTTGTGGTGATTCCCGAGGATTGTGCGCTGGAAGCTGAGGCGTCTGCGGGCATCTGCACGATGCCGTAACGCGGCAGTGCTGTACAGTTGACACCGCGAGCACATTCCAGTGGGTGGACTCCTTCGGTCCGGGAGGCGGCGTGGCGTGAAGGCAAATTGTTGTTTTGAGAGGTGTTCTCTCGAAGCCTTCGGCGGGTGGGGGAGGGGCGGCGGCCGACGAGCGGGCCTCGTGTGCGCTTGCGCCGGCTTCTTTGCCGACCGGGCGGCACGCACGCGCATGCTCAGAGTGCGTGGAGTCTCGTGGCCGGCAGCATTGCGCAGGCGCGTCGAGAAGCCCGCTAAGGAGCGGCGCTGTCGGAGGTCGGGCGGGCTGGTGGTGACGTCGTGAGGAGAGCTTTAAAGTGCGGGCCGGGCCGGGCGTCTGAGGGTCCGACCCAGAGTCTGGCGGAGTCTTCGCTGAAGCCCTCCGCGGCATGAGGCGCTGCCAGCGCTCTTTTTCCTCAGGACGTGAAGAAGGTGGAGGAGGAGAAAGCCCCGCTGTCGCTTGTGCTGCATGACCGACCGCTGCTGAGGTTCGACCCCTTCCTGGCCCCTCTACGCCCCCCGCTGGTTCCTTGAGCCACGCATGGGGGCCTGGCACTGAGGACCCTCGCTTCCCTTTCGGGCCCCTGGCACGTCCCCTGAGAGCCATGCCGGGCCGCCCCGGAGGACCCTAGAGTTGAGTTGGCGGGGGCCATGGCGGCCGCCAGCGGCTACACGGACCTGCGTGAGAAGCTCAAGTCCATGACGTCCCGGGACAACTATAAGGCAGGCAGCCGGGAGGCCGCCGCCGCTGCAGCTGCCGCTGTGGCCGCCGCCGCGGCTGCCGCGGCCGCCGCCGAGCCTTACCCGGTGTCCGGGACCACCAAACGGAAATACCAGGAGGACTCAGACCCCGAACGCAGTGACTACGAGGAGCATCAGTTGCAGAAGGAGGAGGAGGCGCGCAAGGTGAAGAGCGGCATCCGGCAGATTCGTCTCTTCAGCCAGGATGAGTGCTCCAAGATCGAGGCCCGCATCGACGAGGTGGTGTCCCGCGCCGAGAAGGGCCTGTACAACGAGCACACCGTGGATCGGGCCCCTCTGCGCAACAAGTACTTCTTCGGCGAGGGCTACACGTACGGTGCCCAGCTGCAAAAGCGCGGGCCAGGCCAGGAGCGCCTCTACCCGCCCGGCGACGTCGATGAGATCCCGGAATGGGTGCATCAGCTAGTGATCCAGAAGCTGGTGGAGCACCGCGTCATCCCCGAGGGCTTCGTCAACAGCGCAGTCATCAACGACTACCAGCCTGGCGGCTGCATCGTATCTCACGTAGACCCCATCCACATCTTCGAGCGCCCGATCGTGTCCGTGTCTTTCTTTAGCGACTCGGCACTTTGCTTCGGTTGCAAGTTCCAGTTCAAGCCCATCCGGGTGTCGGAACCTGTGCTTTCTCTGCCGGTGCGCAGGGGGAGCGTGACTGTGCTCAGGTAACACACCTGGGAGGAGGGACTGGCCCTGCACCCTGCCGCCTAAAACTATCCAGCCGGGTCCCGGAAGCCGCAGCTGGTGGGAGCCGGTTCTTTTTATGGTTCTGACTCATCTTTGCGTGCAGACCATAGGAAGCTTGTATCTAAAACTCTTAGCGGGATAAGACCTATGAGGAATTCTGTACCTGCAGGCGGGTTTGAAGTGGCCATAATAGCTTATCTGAGAATTCATCTGAAAGTATCTTTCTGAAGGCTAGCGTAGGAGTTCGCTTTCCATAAATGTGGCCCTTGTCTTGCGTTTTGTTTTATTGGGTTTTTGGTTTTGGTTTTGGTTTTTTTCGGGGTGTGTGTGTGTGTGTGTGTGTGTGTGTGTGTGTGTGTGTCAGGTAGCCCAGGCTAGCCTTCAACTTTCTAGACAAAGGATGATCTTGAATGTCTGATTCTCCTGTGTTGACCTTCCAGGTGCTGGGATAACAGATGTGCACTGGCCAGGTTTTTGTTGTTGTTTTGTGCCTAGAGATTGAACTCAAGGCTTCGTATTTTCCTTTTGGTTTAAGCAAATCACTTTCGGTTTTGGACTTCATTTCCATATCTTAAAAAAGCCTGTGTTTAGCTATCTAGAGTTTTCTTTTTGGTGTTTGTCGATCTAAAAGTTTTCTCCGTTCTGTTTTGTTGTTTAACAGGGTGTAATGGATTCCTTAACAGAAAATGCAGGCAGAGCCTTCGAGGGTTTTTTTTTTTTGGGATTTTTTGATACATTCTCGGGAAGAATGACTTCTTCGGATTGAACAATGTAGTAGTTTGGCCAGAAATAAGTGCAGCACGCTCTTAAAATTCTCCCTTAGGGGGTTGGCGAAATGGCTCAGTGGTTAGGAGCACTGGCTGGCCGGGCAGTGGTGGTGCAGGCCTTTAATCCCAGCACTCGGGAGGCAGAGGCAGGCGGATTTCTGAGTTCAAGGCCAGCCTGGTCTTCCAGGACAGCCAGGGCTACACAGAGAAACCCTGTCTCGAAAAACAAAAAAAAAAAAAGAAAGAAAGAAAGAGCACTGGCTGCTCTTCCAGAGGTCCTGAGTTCAATTCCTAGCAACCACATGGTGGCTCACAACCATCTGTAATGGGATCCAATGCTCTCTTCTGATGTGTCTGAAGACAGCTACAGTGTACTCATATACATAAAAAAATAAATAAATGAATATTAAAAAAAATTCTCCCTTAGTTTCAGGCCTCTGTAGGCACTTTGTAGAAATGCCATAGCAGTCACTGGGATCCTGTAAAACAAAATACAGCTGGTCTGTTGACCTGGTGTTTGGCCTTGTGATTCGGTGACCACATCTTAGGCTCTTGGCCAGTTGGGGCCCCAGATCCTGCTAAGAATTAGCTCAGTGCCCTGCCCAGCAGAGTAAATCATCTGCTGGAACACTGTTGTTTGTTTATATGAAGTGAAATTTTATTTGGAGGATGTCTCCTTTCAGTCCTAAAAAAGGTAAGCCTGGTTAACCAATACTTCACCAATCCTCAATGTGAGGCCTAGATTACAACTGTTCTGAGTGTCTCAGATGTTCGTGGTGCTTCCAGATGGTTGTCTTGACAAAGCGTTTTTAGAAGGGATTTCCAGCTGATAGTGAATGCCTGTGTGTATGCTCAACACTCATGAGGCTTGAAACAGGAAGATTGCTGTTAAGTTTGATGTCTCAGAAAGATCCACCCCCCTCCCAAGAAAAGGTATCTCTAGGGAGTTTGCTGTGTAAGGAAGATTTTGGGGTCTGACTTGTTGAGGTTTCTTGGTGCTGAAAGGATTTTACGTAAAGGTCATTTGGTCATTTATTGAGTTATTTTTCCTCACAGTCATAGACCTTTTAGGTTATCTAGAGGCTTGGCAGTGATTGGCTGCTTGGTGGGGAATTTACTTTTAAAGATTTATTTATGTATATGAATACACTATAGCTGTCTTAAGACACACCAGAAGAGGGCATCAGATCCCATTACTGATCGTTATGAACCACCATGGGTTGCTGGGAATTGAACTCAGGACCTTTGGAAGAGCAGTCAGTGCTCTTAACCACTGAGCCATCTATCTCTCCAGCCCTAGTGGGCAATTCTTAAGGCACTGTGAGACTCCCCCACATGGTCACACCAGATTTAAAAGCAGAACTTTCAAATTCTTAATGTGAAGGTCTGTTAGTGATTAACCAGATTGCATCATCAGGAAAATTGTCTTTTCTTTGCAGTAGTAAAGTCCTAAAGCTTTCCCAGTCCCTTCCAGCCTTTCCTGGATTCAGACTTGGCTCCAGAGTTGGTGTGGGAGGCCCAGCCATGTTCTGAAAAGTGCTGCCCCAGGCTTTGAATCCAGCTCTCATTTGCTTTGGGTTTTTATTTATTTATTTATCTTGAGACAGTCTCGCCCTGTAGCCTAGACTGACCTCCAACTCAGCACTATAACTATCTCTGCTTCCAGTGTGCAAGAGTTGCAGGGATGAGCCATCATGGCTAGCCTTTGGGATTTTGTAGGTATGTTCTCATAGCTGGTTTTCTTACCTGTATAATAGTAGAGATGGTGTCAACTTTTGAAGTATATTAGTTAAATGTGGTGATTTGGTGTCTAACAGAGCATGACACAGGATAGGCATTCAAATGTCTATACAACTATTTACAGTGAGCCCCTGCTCTGAGTGGGAAAGGTACTAAGGAATTGGTACCTTGAAACATGGCTCCAATGTTCACATAGTTCATTCTCAGTAGGCCTTTAGACCAGGTGGATCATCAGAAATTAGAAAGCATGCTGAAGGGGGGCATCTTACTCACTGTGAGATATTGGAAGTTCTTGAGGAAGGAAGCTGCAATATAAAGAATAACTAGAAATTAGCCACAGTGGTGGAATCACAGTAGCAGAGCTATTGTAGCAGTAGAATGTAGTCATTGGTAAAGATGACTGCTGTGAGGCAGATGGTATTCTGTATCAGAGATTTTTGGTAGGGATTATCCTGGTGATAGTAGTTTCTCAACTACTGTTGGTATTTGGAGCTGCTTATAAATTCTTTTCTGGGTGGGCTGTCCTTGCATTGTTAAAAAAAAAAAAATTCCTGGCCTTCATCTACTAGACACTTAATAACATTTTTTATGACAATCAGAAATTGGCTTCCAACATTGACAGGTGTCCTAGTAGGTGAGGGTTGCAGGGCATGCATCTTCATCTCAAATTGAGAACTAATGTTCTAGGGTTCTGGACACACCTGCTAATTTAAATCTTCCAACACCTGCTCAGTTAAGCGCTGCTTTCTTGGTATGCAGTTAAGATGAGCACCTGCACATTAGTAATGCCCCTAAACAAATCCTGCATGGAAGCCTGTTGAGAGCTTTGCTTTTTCCTTGTTTCCCCATAGGTTCACTTACCAGAGGTGAGAGTGATAAACTTGTAAGTTAGAAAAAAACCTGTGGTGTTTTACAGATGCAGATGGATTTTAGTAATTGCTGCCTTCAGTCATTAGTGGTAATAGTGTCTTTATTTGACAAATGGCAAATTGTTTTACATTTGTTAGTGGTCAGCGTGTATTTTGATTCCTGGCATACATTTGACTCCAGTGTGTCCGGTGTCTTAGAGCAAGGCATCACAGGCCATTAGTAGTGTTTTACAATTCCTTTCCAAACCTAAGTGACAGATTTGACTGTGTTGGTAACCTTTCTTTTGGGTCCGGAAGGGGGTGCTGTTCCCTTTATATGATGTTTTCCAGAGATCTGTTGTTTACCTTTTCTTGATGTCAATTCATCCCACATTCTTTGTCCTGGTTCTGTAAGGTGAATAGGACAGATTAAAACAGATCTCAGAATTGAAGATAGTTAAGTTGGTAACACAGTTAAAAGCATAAGGACCTAAGTTTGATTCCCTAGGAATCTTCTTTCTTGTTTTAAGATTTATTTTACATATGAGTACACTGTTGCTGTCCTCAGACACACCAGAAGAGAGCATCACATCCCATTACAGAAATTGTGGTCTCGAAAAACCAAAAAAAAAAGAAATTGTGAGCCACCATGTGGTTGTTGGGAATTGAACTCTAGCAGTCAGTGCTCTTAACCACTGAGCCATTGCTCCAGCCCCCTTTTTCCTTCTTTAAAGCCATATGTAATGGCCCATACTTGTAATTCCAAGGCCAGAGAGGTGGATACAAGACTAACTAGTCACCTATCCAGCCTTGCCTTTTTCTAGTGAGAGACCCTTTCTCCAAAAAAGCAAAGTGAATGGTGCTTGAGGAATGACAACTGAAATTGGCCTCTGGCCTCTGCATGCATGTGCACCCACACCTATGCATAAGTAAAAAGCAGTGTAAACATTACTTTATGAAGTAATTCTTACAGGATTTTAAAAAACAGACTTCAATTATTTTAGTTTGAAAAAATCACCTCAAACTGGGGCACACCTTTAATGCCAGTGTTTGAGAGGCAGAGGCAGACAAATCTCCATGGGTCTCAAGGACAGCCAGGGCAACACGGAGAAACCCTGTCTTAAAAACCAAAAAAAGAATCACCTCAAGGCTAACTTATGTTTCCTTTAATCACTGCTTTGTAGTCATTCCCAGACACCTGGGGTTTGGCCACAAGTTTAGAAATGACTGCTTCACCTAGCCATCCATTGTGTGCTGATGAGCTTGATCTTTGAACTTTTCTGTCTTCTGGTTATAGTATTGGAGAATCAGGCATCCCTGTCAGTTTGGGGCTAATAGCTCATCTTGTTTGGCTGACTGAAAGCAAAATTTAGCTTTGTGGTTTAAAATATTTGGGAAAGTAGGACAGATAAGACCTGGGCTGTACCTCTTGTTTGGATTTTTTTTTTTTTTTTTGGTTTTTCGAGACAGGATTTCTCTGTGTAGCCCTGGCTGTCCTGGAACTTACTCTGTAGACCAGGCTAGCCTCGAACTCAGAAATCCACCTGCCTCTGCCTCCCAAGTGCTGGGATTAAAGGCGTGCACTTAATGTACATTTATTTGTATGTGTGCATGTGTTTGTGATGCATCAGAGTTGGTTCTGTTCGTGTGGGTCCCTAGTATTAAGGTGTAGTCTGTCTTGGCCGAAAGAACCTTTATTCTCTGAGCTACCTCACTTGCCTCTTGTTTCCATGGGATGAAGTCAACCCCAGGAAGGGCTGATGGTTATTGAAAGTGGTCCTTTGTATTGCCAAGCCTGACAGGCAGAAAGTAGTACAGGAGAAGCAGCTAGCTGAGAGCCGTGGTCTTCAGCAGGAAGCTCGGAGCAAGCAAAGAATAAACAGGCTATGAAAATCTCAAGACTGGCTGACTGGCCATTTTAGCCTGAGCTGTTAGTGTGCAGCTATCAGTGTGATATAACCCTTCCTGTCTCATATAACCAGTACCTATTCCCATATTCTTTGAGGGCCAGCAAGGTCCTGTGACAAATTAAACCTTGTTACCAAGAAACACAGATGGACTTTTCTGCTTTTGCCAGTTCCTTAACACAATTAGCTACCAAAAATTAAAAGATTATAGCAAAACTAGTGGAAGTTTCAGCTTCACCATTTTAGCTGTTTGTATATGAGATGATGATGATGATGATGGTGATTTTCACTATGTAGCCCTGGATAGCCTAGAATTGACTATTCACTATGTATACCAGGGAACTCACAGATCCACTTGTCTCTGCCTTCATAGTGTGAGTGCTGGGAGGCGTGTGTACACTGGCCATGAATAAATTACTTTATGGTCCTATTTTTCTCTTTTTCTAAAAAGGGTGCCTTCGAGTTGTCAGAAAAGATTGAGTCTTGGTTATACTGCTTACTGCTGAGTTCTTGAAGTTTTGTTAAAGATGGCTCAAGAGATGAGCTGCTGTCAGTACTTTGGTATGTGTGGAATTGGGATATATCAGTGCCACAAAGCCCCAAGACTTCTTTTCCTGGAGGCTTGAGTTCACAGTCCTTTCTGTACCAGTGCTCCTGTCCCACCCCCAGCCCTTAGTTTCTTCCCCCTGCAAGCCTATCAGTGGTGAGATAGTCTCAAGAGGGCTGCCTAGAGAAAATCAAAGGGAGGCTGGCATTAGGCTGTTACTTTTTCTAGTTCATCCATTTTTTGGTATGTCCTGGCCTAGGTGGGATATAGAACTGTGGGAGAATGGTGGCCATCTTGGAAATGAGCCTTAGCAGCTACATCTCCAAAACTGTTCCTAGAAAAATCATGCATAGTTCTGCACATTTCTCTTATTAATGGGTTTCCAGAGTTATTTAACTTGTGTACACTACTCCAAGGAAAGCTTGTTGCAATCTCCATTGGTCTTAAAATAGAAGTTTCAAAGTGATAGACTTTTGGTATAGAACATTAGCACACATTTAACTTTGTCCACAGTGCTGAGTTGAGTAAGATCTTTGAAGAGTGTTATCTTACAAGGAAAACACAATTTCCATAGTCCAAATATAGTAGAGTCAGGGGATGGTGTGGTTGGGTATCATGGAGGAAATCAGTTGGGGCAGGGAGGCTTGGGGAAATTTTACCAGGAGAAAGGAGATAGGTGTGACATATTCCAAGGTTTATTATAGTAGTGAGTGACACAGCTAGGTCCTGGTACTTGATGGTTATTGCTGGGCCTGGGGGCTCAGCCAAGGCAGAGAACCAGCCAGCTGAACTGCATAAGGTATTTCTTCCTATGTTCTCCCTGTGAAAACAGCAATAGGAGGCCATAGAAATTTCCTTCACATCAAGGGTAGAACTGGACCCAGGGGATACTGCATTTCAAACTGGCAGAATGAGAGCTTCACTGACTCCTGTAGCAAGTAGGATTCTTAGCAGAAAAAAAACAACAACAAAACACTTGTAGTTTCCACTAGGCATTTTCTACTTAAGTTCAGCAAAGAATTTATGTTAAAACCTTTTGGGTTCTCTCCCACAGAGGAAAAATTGGTGGACTATCACAGATACCAGGAGGTTCTAGAATACTGGTACTAATAGTCTTAAACACAGGGTTGGTATGTCAAGGTCACTTCTGTGGTTCTGTGCAGCGCTTCCTCCATACTAGTTGTGAGTCCTGGACTTAGGGCAGGAACCTGGCATGGTTTGTTTTGTAGCCCTTTGTAGGATGGAGCAGGGAACATGGAAGCAGTCAAGCTTTGACAAACAGTTTGGATTTGTTCCAGAGCTACATTAAGAGAAGTGGTTTCTTATTGGAGATGAGAAGTCAGGGCCCTTGGTCATGCTTACAGTAGCCAAGTCAAACATAATACTTGTTAACAACAGAAAACATTGCATGTAGCTGGCACTACAGATTCAAGCCTTTGAGATGCTGTTATATAAAATGATAACATGGTGGTCATATCTGTAATCCCAAACTTCAAGAGGCTAAGACAGGAGTATTGCTATGGGTTTGGGGCCGGTCTGAACTACCTAGTTACAGGCCCACTTGGGTTACAGAGTACAGAGACCTTGTCTCAAAAGTTTAAATGGAAAAAAAATTTTTTGAATGAGACCTAGAGATAGCACTTAGCCTGGGAATAGGGCCAAAAGGCCCCTTCTAGTGTAAATCCCTATAAGGGATTTGAGATTGTGTTAACTCTGCAGGAGCTGAACTCAGGCTCTGGCTTGCTAAGTGCCAGATGCTTAGAATCTTAGGTAGGAAGGTCTGACGTACTTTTGAGTTATCCAGCATCATTCTCAACCCTTAAGTAGGCCTCCGACTGCTCCCTTCCCAGAGGTTTCAGTCTAACTTTTGATTAAGCCTTGAAAGAAGTGGTGTATGTCTGCCTTTTAGTATCTTGAGTCTTTTATAATGACAAAAAATGAGTGCCTAAATTATAAAACGTAACAAAATGCACATTGGAGAATCTACTGTTCTCCTTATAAGCATTGAAGAAACTTAAGATTTTCTGTTCAGCATGTGACTTAACTAGTGTCACAAAACTTGTAGCTAGGTGGCACATGGTGGTACACACATTTAATCCCAGCACTTGGAAGGCAAGGCAGGTGGATCTCTGAGTTTAAGGACAATCTGGTCTTCATAGTGAGTGACAGCCAGGGATATGCACAAAGACCCTGTCTCACAAACAGGCAGACCAAAAAGCAGTGCTTCTCACTGTGTACTCAGTTATTAATAGGGCTGAAAAGTGGGGTTTAGTCAGTGCTCTGTTACAGTCAGTGATTCTTTTGCTATAGTAATTATATATAATAATATTTATTATACAAATAGTAATATAGATCCTTTCGCATACCAATCCTTTTTGAAACTCTGATCAGTATTTTCCAACTTGATTTGGCTTATGGATATTTGTCCACAGTGTCTTGTGGGGATAACACACACACACCCCAAAACCACTAAAGAACCCTGATGTAGAAAGAGCTGGAAGTGGGGATAGGAACAGGTAAGGCATTTATAGAGAGGCTTGTTCTATCACCTAAGACCATTGGAAAAGACAGATATTTACATCATAATTCATAACATGGGCAACATTACGGTTATGAAGTAGCAGCAAAAATATTATGGTTGGAGGGCAACACAACATAACTGTAGTAAAGGTTCAGAGCCTTAGAAAGGTTGAGAACCACTGCTCTAAAGGCTGACAATGAGACAGTTTGGCTTTATATTTCTTACTGGCTTTTGAATCCAACATTTCTCTTGGGACAGCCTGGCACTTAGGAGTCATTCCCAGATCCTTTGTGTTTGAGGTAGTTAAGAATGTGTTATCTATACAGCTGCGCTTGAGAAGGGGTTGATCAGCAGCTGTGAGAAAAAGGTTTTGGCCCAGGGGTAGCTAGGAATCCTAAATGGGAAAGAAAGCCAGAAGGCAGTCTCTTCCATCAGGCCTGGTATCAGTCTGGCTGTGTTGATCTCTGCAGTTCATTGGGGTAGCTTATAGTTTATCTTTTGTGGGTGCTCATTGAGAACATGAGAGGGGCTCAGTAATCAGAATTATTCCCAGAACTTCAAATCAGAAGGATTCCAGTTGAGAAGATAGTTTTCTAACCACATTTGGGTTGGTGTGGGCTTCTGTCCTTTTACCAAGGACTTCCATTTTCACTCCATTTGCTTCCAGAGTTTTATTTGTTTTTGTACTGGGGGTTGAACCCAGGGCCTCACACATGCCAGGCGGGTGCTTTACCTCTTGAATTACACCCTATCCTTAAGAGCTGCAAACAAAAGTGATTCTGGTCTATGCCGTGAGAGTCCTGGTTCAGACTGTTACTTAACAGTTACCAGTGAATCTTCTGTGCCAGATTTTTCCACGAATGGTTTCTAGGCAGACACTTAAGAGTTTAAGCGTGCCAAGCAGTGGTGGCACACGCCTTTAATCCCAGCACTTGGGAGGCAGAGGCAGGCGGATTTCTGGTTTACAGAGTGAGTTCCAGGACAGCCAGGGCTACACAGAGAAACCCTGTCTCAAAAAACCAAAAAAAAAAAAAAAAAGAGTTTAAGTGCGATATTTCCCTTCCATGTAGATTCTTGAACTTCTCAAGTAGTAGTGGGCAGAAGGCAGCCATAACACTTGATCCTATTTCTGTCTCCCATGAACTTCTGTTGTCTGTCTTTTCTCTTACTGGTGACTTGTTCTTTCTCTTTCTAGTGGGTATGCTGCTGATGAAATCACTCACTGCATACGGCCTCAGGACATTAAGGAGCGCCGGGCGGTCATCATTCTCAGGAAGTAAGTACCTTCTTGTCTGGCATCTTCTGCCTTACCTACCTATAGGCCTATCTGGATCCTTTTAGAACTTAGCTCTCCCTACTTCTGGCATCACACTGTGTAATTATTTTACATCCTTGGACTGTTTAGGAAGCTCAGTGTTGAGCAAAGAAGTGCTTCTGATATTTATTAACATACTTTTTTTTTTCTTTGGAGGGTTTATTTTTCTTTTAGTTATATGTATACATGTGTGTTTGTGTGTGGGTATGTGCACATGTGTGCAAATGTCTGTGGAGTCCAGAAGAGGGAGTCAGATGCCCAGGAGCTAGAGTTCCAGGTAGCTGTAAGCCACCAGACATGGATGCTAAGAACCAAACTCAGGTCCTCTGCAAGAACAGTGCATGCTCTTACTCCCAGTCCCTTTGGCCACAGTCTTGAAACAAGATTTGGGGAGTACTTTTCTAAACTGACGTCACCCCCTATTCCGACTTGTTATATGTGCTTTCAGTGATTATTTTTAGGTTGTGCTGTAGCAGCCTACTTTAAAAATGCCTAGGCTTTCACTTCTAGAAGGAGCGAGGAATGAGGAGAGGTGACAAGAGTGGGAGACCAGGATGCAGTGTTTAGCTGTCTTATAGCTATGGCTGTTCTTCTTCTGGTGAGGGGTCCTTTTTGTTTTTTTATGATTCTTACAATGTTGCCTTGCCTTGGCTGGCCTGGAATTCACTATGTAGACCAGGCTGGTCTTGGAGATTCGCCAGCCTCTATTTCTGAAGTTCTGGGATTAAAGTCACCATGATAAAGAAGCTCCATCTTTTTTTTTTTTTAAAAATTGAACAAAGCAAGTCCGGGTGTACAGGCTCAGATATGCTTGGTGGGATGTGTATTGTTTGCCTTTTTTTTTTTTTTTTTTTTTTTTTACTTCTTAAAGCTTAACTTAAGCAAATTCTTTTTAAATTTTAAATACATTTTAAAATTTTGTTATAGAAAATGTTGCAGGTAAGTCAAGTGTGGCAGTGCAGAGGCAGGTGGATCTCTCTGAGTTCAAGGGTAGCCTGATTTACGTAGTGAGCTCCAGGACAGCCAGAACTACCTAAAGTGACCTTGTCTCATAAAGGGTGGTGAGTTGGCTCATTGACTAGGAGCACTTTTTCCAGAAAACCAGAGTTGGATTACCAGCACCTACATGCCAGCTCACGACCATCTGTAATTCTAGTCCTAGGGGGTCTGATACTCTTTCTGGCCTTCAATCAGACCCAAGACTGTACAATTTCTTTATGGAGAGAAGTTTGGCAGACTTCTATATAGTTAGAATAGGCATTTGAAACAAGCTGTCAAGCTTCACACTGGATTTTATACTTTCAGTAATGAATTATATTTTTATGCACTTACCTACCACTAAGAATGAAAAATCAATGACACAGGTAGAACTAGAAAAAAATTAGCTTTATACACTGGTTTTTGATAGTTTGTTTTGTAAAACTGTGTGAGACCATTAGAGTTCCTATGTACCCTGTATTTCATTTCCTCTATTTTGATATCTTCAATTTAGTATGGTACATTTGTTACAGTTAATGCTGAAGTTGAAGCAGGAAGATTATAAGTGTAGGGTCTTCCTAGGCTACAAAGAACATTCACGGCTAGCTGAGACAAGTTTGTGAGACCCTGTCTTAAACTAAAAAGTAAAAATGAATGCTGAGCTTGGAATATAGTTCAGTGATAGAATGTTTACCTGACTGGCAATCAGGGCCCAAGTTTAATTCCTAATACAGAGAGCTAGACAGATAACACCAGTAGCTAGATATGGTAGCATGTGCATGTAGTCTCAGCTTCTTGGAAGTCTGAGGCAAGAGTCACTTGAGCCTAAGAACTGGAAACCAGCTTGGCATTATAGCAAGACCCTTTCTCTAAAAACAAATAAGAAAAGAAATCATTTGTGGCTGGGAATGTAGCCAAAGTAAAGTACTTTGTAAGCATGACTGGGGCTTTGAGATCCATGCATCTCCATAGTTTTAGATTTACCTAGTATCTTAGCTTTTCTGTTTCTGTAATAAAATTTTCTGACAAAGGTAACTTAAAAAATTTTATTTTGTCTCATAGTTCCAGGGTATAGACCTTTATGACGGGGAAGTCCTAATGGTAGAAGCTTTAGGTAGCTGCTCAGATTTCATATAGAGTAAGCAAGCCCAGGACAATAAATGCTGTGTTCAGCTCAGTTTTGTCTTTTTCATATAGTCCAGTATCTCAGCCCAGGGAGTGTTGCCATAGTGGGCAGGTCTTCTCAACTCAGCCTAATCAAGACAATTCTCTTAAGCCTCCATGCACAAAGGCTCATCTTCCAGGTGATTCTATATTTCAGAAAGATGATGATCGAGATTAACTATCACACTTAGGTTACTTAGTTTTTTTCATGTTACCTTATTCCTCTTGGCTATAGCAGTTTCTCAGACTTAATTGGCTGGGTATTTTATAGAATATTGCAATGGATGTGCCTGGTTTTTCTTATACTTAGACTAGGCTTATATTTTTCTGAAAAAGACCACAGAAGCAAAGTACCACATACCAAAGATACATGCTATGAATACAACTTGCACCATTCATAGTGACCATCAGCTAACCCAGAGTAATCCAAGGATTGACATAGATGTCTTTTTTTGCCAGCAGAATGAAATTCTAAGTATCCAGCCTAGTCTCTAGAGGTTCTTCTCTTTATTTTACTCTACCTTAAAGTATCCACAGCCATAGTGCAGTCAGTGAATTTATTACCTGGTGCTATGGCAGGATGGCTTTTGTTGGAAACACCTATTTCATATATTGTCATTTTGAAATGCAGGACACCTTGGATACCTGTAGCCCTTCAGCATGCCACCTCTCTTTGGGGTATTTCAGCCCAAATACATGGTAGTTGTGAATTTCCACATTCATATTCAGAGGTAATTGAGGGTATGTCTGGTGCCTAGCTTGCCACCCAGGCCAAATGAGACATTAGTTGATTTGTGAAAAATAATTTGGACTGCCAAAAAGTAGTTTCAGAATAGCTCTTGGAACTTGTCTTGTAAATGAATGAACTGAGACAGTTGAAGAGGAAAGCATCCTAACTTGGGCATTCAGATACTAACTATCCAGATATCAGAGGTGTCCTTGGAGTATCTGGGTGATTTAGTGTCTTTGGTGAGGCCAAGTTCTAGTGAGTAGAGTCTGGACATTGAATCTGCCCTGTTACTTATAGTCAAGGGTTAGAATCAGTCTTGACTAAAGTTTAGATAATGATGGCATAAACTCCAGAGGGAGGGCCTGGTAGCTCTAACACCAGCTCAGATCAGTCAGAGCTGACAAGATCTTTTCTAAGGATCTCATGAAGAGCAGTGAATGGATAGCTGCTATGTTCTTGCTTGGCTAAACAAAATGTAGCTCCTTTTAAGTGACTTTTGAGTTTGCTTGGGAGTAAAATCCTCTAGACTTCAAGCCAGTTTTTTGTTCATTTGTTTGTTTGTTTTAAAGATCTGTTTATTTATTGTATGTGAGTACACTATCACTGTCTTCAGACATACTAGAAGAGGACATCGGATCCCATTACAGATGGTTGTAAGCCACCATGTGGTAGCTGGGAATTGAACTCAGGACCTCTGGAAAAGCAGTCAGTGGTACTCTTAACCACTGAGCCATCTCTCCAGCCCCCTCAAACCAGTTTTTGTTTGTAGTACATGGTTGAGTGAGATACCTTGCCTAGGCCTCCCAACTTGGTGGTGGTTTGCACAATGGAGCACTCAAGGTCTTGCCTTCACCTACCTCCTTGGTCATGTATCACTGGGGTGGATGCTTAAGTTAAACAAACTCAGGGGGCTGGAGAGATGACTCAGTGGTTAAGAACACTTGATGCTCTTTTAGCGGTCTTGAGTTCAATTCCCAGCAACTACATGTTGGCTAACAACCACCTGTAATGGGATCTGATGCCCTCTTCTGACGTGCAGGTGTACTTGCAGATAGAGCACTAATAAAATAAATAAATCTTTTTAAAACTTTATAAAGCTGGGAAGTAGTGGTGTACGCCTTTAATCCCAGCACTTGGGAGGCAGAGGCAGGTGGGTTTCTGAGTTCAAGGCCAGCCTGGTCTACAGAGTGAGTTCCAGGACAGCCAGGGCTACACAGAGAAAGCCTGTCTCGAAAAAACAAACAAGCAAACAAACAAACAAATCTTTATAAAAAAAAGAAACCAGCTCAGGCAATGTGTAGTGGCTTGCATCTTTAATTCCAACACTCGTGAGGCAGAGGCAGGTAGATCTCTGAATTTAAGGCCAGCCTGGTCTACATAGTGAATTCCAGGACAGCCAGGGCTACACAGTGAGAAAGGAAAAGAAATGAGCTCAGTGCTTAAGAGCACTTGCTGCCCTTCACAAGGAACTGAGTTCAGATTCTAGATCCAGACTGGGCAGCTAATAACTGCCTGTAACTCAGTTTAAGGGGCTCCAACACTATTGCTGCCTCCACATGGAGGTGCACACATATCCACATGCGCGCACACACACAATTGTTTTGGAGCAGAGCAATTTTTGCATAGCCCTAACCAGGCTAGCCTCCAACTTGCAGAAACCCTCCCCACCTCTACCTCCTGAGTTCTGGGATTAAAGGTGCATGCCACCATACCTGCTAAAAATAAAAAGAGGGCTGTGAGAGATGGCTTAGCAACTAAAAGCACTGGCTGCTCTTCAGAGGAACTGGGTTCTGTCCCAGCACTCACGTGGTGCCTCACAACCACCTGTAATTCTAGTTCCAGGGGATCTGATACCCTCTTCTAAATTTTTTTGAGCTTATAATCATACTTACCATCAGGCAAAAATACTAATACAGGTAATAAGAAAAAAATTCTAAATATAAAAAAACTACTGGTCAGTGGTAGTACACTTCTTTAATCCCAGCACTTAGAAAGAAGAGGCAAGTAGTTTCTGAGTTCAAGGCTGACATGGTCTATAGAGTGAGTTCAAGAGAGTTATATATAGTTTGAGAGTTAGAGGCAGGCAGATGTCTGATTTTAAGGCCATTCTAATCTACATAGCAAATTCCAGGACAGTCAGGGCTATATAGAGAGACCCTGTCTCAGAGGGTGGGGGGGTGTGAATATTGGGGGAAGGGTGTTAACTTGAGTGGGATGAAATAGTAGCATGTCCTTAAAAGTGCCTGTATCCAACAGTGTTCCTGGATATTGTAGTCATTGGTGCTCCTTGGAGAAGAACTAGACTCAGCCTCTTTGGGGAGGGTAGTTGAAGGGTTAAAATACTGGTTAGATGACCAAGCCACTAACCAACTTAAAGGGCAAGGTGATTAGTTCATGGGCATAGTACTAGTGAATGGGGCTTCTGTTGTTTGCATGAGGAGGACCTGTCTTGCTGCCAACATGCTCACATATTAACCCTAAAAGTAGGAGATGTGAACTCTGGAAAGGAACTCAGGCAGGAAGTGAGTTACTTGGGTTGAGTTTTGAGCAACAATTTCCAACTTGTCACCAGGTTTTTATTATATATGGCATCCAAGATAAGCACCATAAGACACTCATAGTTCTTTCTATTTTGGCATGCATTACAGCACAAAGCAAAGGACACACTGGTAGGAAAGAACAGAATACATCCCCTGAGGGCCCACTAGAAAGAAAATTAAAATTAATCAAGGAAGGCTTGGCACTTATGGCTTTCAGAACTAGAAACTACTGGCTAGACTGAAATGGTACATTCAGTGGTTGGAAGGCCAGAAAGTGTGGGGGACTCACTAGCGGGGGGCTTACATCAGCATTTGCACCTCTGGAAGAGCTTTTGGGGCTCTTTAGGTCTTGATCTCAAGTGCCTCTCAGGGCTTGTTGGGTCTGTCTACAGCACTTGGAGATGGCACTGTCCATTAAACTGGGTGAAGTGGATGAAGTGAGACAAGGCAGTATAAATAGGACACTTTTGGTAAAGTAGGTCTTAAGAATATTCTGAAGCACTAGGGAAGAAACAGAGATCCAAAAGTTACCAGAAGTTAGCAAACGTTAGTATGTTCTAGTTTACTGTGTAGTGCCAGGAGTATTTGTTAGTATGATTTGATTTGTTTATGATTGTTTTTTACGAGTGGTCCAGTGCTTTACCACTGAGCTATACCCAGTCCAAGTGATCTCTTATCTGTGTGTCCTTTGGAGAAGTTAGCCATTGAATGCTCACCAGGGAGGGGCAAGTCAAGAAAGGCTTTCCAGAGATGTGCAGGCAGTACTCAAATGGTTGGGCCTTATCCAACAACAGAAGGGTCTCGGGTCTGGGATAGTTTGGCCAGAGAGACACTCTTGGCTAGGGATGTAGCTCATGCTAAAGGTTTGCTTAGCTTGTCTGAGGCCCCAGCTCCATTCACAGTACCACAAAAAGAGAGGGAAGACTGGCTCTGAGACATCCGTTATGCTGCAACCCACGAGACAGGAATTGACCTGGATGGCAGTAGAAGCCACCAAAAGCAGTGGGATGTGGGGTTCACACATGACAGTTTGTAGGAACCAGTGGTCTGCTGGGGACCCCGTCCTAGTTAAGTGTATGGATGAACAGAGAATGGATGTGGTGGATGCACTCTGCTCTGTTCATCAGAAGAGTATGAGTTCCTAGATCTTTGTTTCCCTAGCTGTGACCATGCCTAAGCTATTGCCCCATCTCCCAGAATTGTGCTGTGCTCCACCACAGTGAGCACTATCTCTGCCTTAGAGACCTTGATGAGATAGAGCTATGTGACTGAAGTCAGGGATCTGACCACTGATTTAGTATTTTTCCCTACCTTCAGTGGCTTCTCTATTAGATGAATGATAAAGGAGCATAAGAGGTATTTGTGAGACAAAAGTCCACCCCTTCCTTACCCACAGTCCACATGTGGATGTGTTGGAGGTTATTTTTTGTTTTCTGTCCTTTTTACTGTGTATGTGGGGGTGTGGGGGTGTGTGTATTCTGGATGGGTACACATTGAAGACCAGTCTTGATGCTGGGAATCTTCCATCATCTCTACTTTACTCTCTTAGTTAGGGTTTTCATTGCTGTGAACAGACACCATGACCAAGACAACTCTTATAGGGGACATTTAATTAGGGCTGGCTTACTGGTTCAGAGGTTCACTATCATCGAGGTGGGAGCATGGCAGCGTCCAGGCAGGTATAGCGCAGGAGGAGCTGATAAGAGTTCTACATCTTGATCTGAAGGCTGCCAGGCGAAGCGAAGACTGTTTACCAGGCTGCTAGGAGGAGGGACTCAAAACCCACCCCTAAAGTGACACATTTCCTCTAACAAGGCCTTTTTTTGGGCCTCTACTGTTTTCGTTGTTTGATCTTCTCAAACCCAGAGCTTTTCAGTATGGTATCTTGCTAACCATCTTGTTCCAGAGATCACTTCCAAGACTGTACTTACAGATGAGCCACTATACCTACCTGGCATTTATATGGGTTCACGAACTGTGTTCCTCTTGCTGGCAATTACTTTAACTGCTTGAGCCAACTCCTCAGTCCATGTTGACTGTAACCCTGGCCGTCCTCTCTTTGTTCCAGTCTCTTCTGTACCTTGGCCTGATTTGTCTTCATGATAGAGTTGCAACTCTGGGAATGGCAGTCTTCATGCTAGCCCTCTCCTCTCATAAGGACTCAAATCTGCTTACCTTCCTCCCACCCCTTTGCTCCTGTATTGATTACTGAACCCAGGACTTCATGCGTGATAAACAACACCCTGCCTCTGAGTTAAAGTATAGTGTGAACCCTTAGCTCAGACCTCTTTGGCAGATGTTCACTTCTGCCACCTTAAGCCTAATTTACATTTTTCTGTCTCTTTGTTGTTGTTTTGCCTTTACTGGACATTGTGTTTCTTTTTCTATTTATTTATTTATTTTATTGGCAAGGTCTCATTGTGTAGCCCTAGCTGGCCTCCGACTCAGAGATCTGCCTGCCTCTGCTTCTACCTCCTGGGTGCTTAATTAAAGACATGCACTATAGTGCTGGATGTCTCTACAATTTTGTTCAAATGACTGCAGAACCTGGAAAAGCTGTTGCTGCTATTGATGCATAACATACTGCTATTATTGGTCTTTTTATATAAATATAAATATATATATACATATATATAATTTGAACTTTTGGAAACTTTAGCTGTGCTGTCAACTTTGGAAAAAAGTATCCCAGTTTACTGTGTTGAGTTGGCATTGTACAGAAATTAACAGCCATATTGGTCTAGAAATGTTGAACTTAATTTTTTTTCCATTTGTAAAGGGGTAACGCACTGTATTAAATATGTAAGGTCTTATCTACGTGGGTTTGATTACAAAAACTAATAAAGTATTCTCTAAATAATGAAGAAGAAAAAAAAAAAAGACATGCACTATAATCCCCCTACCCCAAACTTTGAAAAGCCCTTGGGTGGGGGGAGCAGCTAGAGAGATATGTGCACTGCTCTACCAGAGAACCTGAATTCAACTGGTTGTTCACAACCACCTGTAGCTCCAACTCCAGGGAACTCAATCTCTCTGGCCTCCATGGATGCTTGCATATACCCCCACAACAGGCATACATATATAATTTAAAAATAACTTTTTTTTTTTTTTTAAATAAAAAGAAGCCCTTTTGGTCTCTGCTTGTTTAGCATTCCTCGAAGGGCCACTGCTAGGTGGATGTGGCAGGGGTGTTGGCCTTCTGTGTATTTCTGGCTCTGCCACTTGGTCTTCATGACCCCATGTCTATGAGAAAATAAGGTCATTCTGCTTTCCTCTATCTATCTCTTCCTTAATCCTGGGGCAGAACCCTCCCTGTGTTTGTATTACTGTCAGGGATGAGGGCATCTATTAGAGTGTGCCCACAATCTACTGGCAGGTTGGATAGATGCTCCTAGAGAAACTCTCAAGTATGACTAGTTTGAGAAATGCTGCCTTCTGTGGCTGAGAATGTCCTGGGGTCTGTTTACATAGCATGCATAGCAATCCTAATCATTGCAGGTGTCCAGACAGAAGTTACTCCTCATCTCGACTTCTGGGCCTGAGGGTGGGAAAGACATTTCTCTGGAAGTATCTCTAGTTGAAGCATGAAGAAACCAAAGCACAAAATACAGACTGCTGGCCTGTAGGCCAAGCTGGTCTTCACTGGAGATAGATCTGTTCTGATAGGGTTTATGCCTTTACAAGAGGCCCTTTTGAGACCCCATATGTGTTTCCTTTGCAGGACAAGATTAGATGCACCGCGATTGGAAACAAAATCCCTGAGCAGCTCCACATTGCCACCCAGCTATGCTTCAGATCGCCTGTCAGGAAACACCAGAGACCCTGCGCTAAAACCCAAAAGGTCCCACCGCAAGGCAGACCCAGATGCTGCCCACAGGTACTTGAACCCTCACCAGAGGCAAGCAGTGCAGCTGAGTAAGAGAGTGGGGAAATAGAGGTGTATGGTAAGACCACGCATGCAGGGCTTTGAAGCTGAGATAAGAAAAACATAGCACACCTGACACAGGACTGGGCATCAAACTCAGAATTAAGCAGACTCCACAAAGTAACTTAAGAGAGAGCCCAAGACAGGGCCTGGGCCCTGTCACTTAGTAGGCAGGCCACACTGCTATTAGTGCATCTTGATTGAGATGTACTGAGTCAAGGAGCCCAGTTCAAGAATAGGGGCTTCTGAAGTCCCCTTTAGTGATAGTAATACTAGAACCCTCCTTCTGGCTTCTCAAGTAACAGCTTGTCCCTCCTGTTCGCAGGCCCCGGATCCTGGAGATGGACAAAGAAGAAAACCGGCGGTCTGTGCTTCTGCCCACACACCGGCGAAGAGGGAGCTTTAGCTCTGAGAACTATTGGCGCAAGTCCTATGAGTCCTCCGAAGATTGCCCAGAGGCAGCCAGCAGCCCCACCCGCAAGGTGAAGATGAGGAGACACTGAGGCCCTGTGCCCTCCTGGGACTCTGGCTAATCCTGATGTAGCTACCCCATCTTCTCTTCCGTTTGAGTGTTTTTTCTTTGTTATTTTGGTCCTATATACATTTTCCTTGCTTTATTGCTCATTAAGGCTAAAGAACAGAATTGGTGAAAGACCTGGATTCTTGTGTTCTTGGCTTTCCTCCTTGATGGAAAAGGCTGTTAGCTTCTGTAGGGAATGGCGCACACCAGAGTAGCCAGTAGGGACGGTGGGGACAGCTCTCTTCACGTGGAAGTTTATTGAAACACACAAAATGTGTTGGTTACGAAATTCTAGTTTGGGCTTTAAATGTAAATCTTTGTAGTGTTTTAAACAAAGTCTATTCTTTGCCAGCCCTTCTTCCACTGATGCTCATGCTTGGGTGAGGGGAGCCATGCAGGCCCTGCATTGGGCCTGCCGCTCCTCCATCCCCCCGCTGTCCAGGCTCTGGAGGCAAATACCTTGTCCCCACTGTTCAAGTTGACTGCGGATGGGGCTTACCCAGTGCCAGCCTCTGCCGTCCCATTTCTGAGTTCCGGGTTTCCTGCGTGCCCTCTGGCTTGCTCTGCCCACCAGTCCTGGATAGTCAAGGGACCAGCACAATGGTCCTGACCTCTTTTGCCAAGAGCGTGCCTGTTTGCTGGGTTGCTCCTGTTAGGCATGTTTGTGATTATATGGAACAGTTAGACTTGCTGCAGTGGGTCATTTGTAGGAATTGTTTCTAGCTAGAGGAACTGATTTGTTTCCAGTCTAGCTTTTGGGTTATGGGAACTTGGGGTGTGTGGTAGGGCTTTGTTTCTTTTGTTCTGAGGCATTTCCCCTTCCATTAGTCTCTTTCTCTTCAGTTGACTGTCTTGGGTCTCTTTTCCCATATCATCTCTCTAAGAAGGTGTGCCTGCTCTGTCCACCTATATCGTATATCCAAGGCCAGAAGTCAGACCTGCAAATTGGGTTGGTACTTTTCTCTGCCTCAGGGGCCTGGGTGCTGGGAAAAGAACTTCTAAAAATAATAGGGAAAAAAAAAAAGGAAAGGTAAAGTCTTTGACAGTTTCTGCCTGCTTAGATCCTGGAAGCCTGTGGGGTTTTGCTGATCCAGGTTCATTAGGAATGACTTTGTCAGCCAGGCCAGGACTGGGCCTGCCGCAAATAGAAACCTTCTGAGCAGCCATGCCACTACCACTCTGGAAGTGCACAGAGGTCTGGCCCTCGGGCCTCAGTGGCTGCAGAGATATGGGAGCAGCCAACCATCAGGAAGTCTCTCTTTGGGGTCAAATCCTTTGCCAATGTAGAACCCTCAAGTTGAGACTGTATAACTAAAGCAGTTATAGGTCTTCTGTGGTTTGGGGTTTTTGTTTTGTTTTGTTTTTTGTTTTGTTTTGTTTTTTACTACTCTTTTCCCAAAAATGATTTGTAGTTGTGTGTGCAGCACTTTGCCCTAATATGTGTGTGCTCTACAATAAAAACCAAATCTAATATATTTTGAAACAGTTGTCTGATGCTGTGGTGAGAGAAAACCTGACCTTGGTTTTTCCCTTAATTTATTTTCTTGACCTTCCAACTGGATTTGGAGAAATGTAATTTATTGCCCACCAGTCCTCTGAAGATTGGTCACTGACACCCCTTGATTGATGGCTAAAGGTGGACTTGCCCTTGCCCACTGCCCTCTCCCCTTTCAAGGAGGATGGCCTTCAATAAACCATGGTGGCCGGGGACGCACCTCATTGAATTCTGGAAGGTACAGTCTCTCCCTGGCTTAGTAGAGAGGCTGCAGGCCAGTACAAACACCACAAAGGAGCTGGAGCAGGGGCGGGGGGCTCAGGTAGCGGACATGGCCATTCTTGTATTCAGCAGCCAGACTCTTGAGCTCCCTGGGTAGAATGTTGGTAGATAAAGCAGGTGGGATAGGATAAGACTGGGACTCAATGGACTCCGGTCCACTGGGGTTCCTAATGTGGATCCCAGGGTGCTGCCAACTGTTCCCATCTCTCCAGCTCTGCTCCAGTGATCTGAACCAGTTTGGTGAAATTGCCACTGTGAATCTTGGTCAAGCCATTTCATTGCCCATAGAATGACTGGCCAGCACCGTTTGAAAAGCAGTGGTAGGTCTAGAAGGGCCAGGGCCTCTGTATGAACTGTGCAGTGGACTGGGATGACATTGGAACTGAGAGAAAGCACCAGATGTCATCCCGGCTGTGATAATTGCACAAGTACTGATCCCAATCCATGCTTGGGTGCCTTTCCGTAGGGACAAAGGATGGAAGAGACTTTTGATGCCAGTGATCTAGGCTTCAGTCTCTCCTGGGATAGCGCCCCAATCCTTATGAAGTAATAGCCTTAAGCAAGTTTCTCAGAGTCCCACACCTGACTCCCTGAATCTCTTGTTCCAGCCATGGCACTGGGCCAAGAGCTTTGTTCAATCAGCCCCTGACTCAGTCCTCATGTTGTACAGTAGTTGCTCCAACAGCAGCTGGTACCAGGCCTTACCCACCTAGGAGCTCATTCCATTCATGAGAAAGAAACGAGTCTATAGAGTTCAGAAAAATAAGAGTTCTGTAGGCCAGGCTCAGAATGGGAGAGAGACCTGTATATGACATGCTTACATGCATGTAAAGGTGTTGATGTATAGATAGGGCAGTAGAGTCCATTAACTGTAAGTGTAAATAACATGTACAGTGTGCTTGTAAATCTCTATATAGTTGTCGCCCATAAAACATTTTAATTGGCTTTTTGTTCAAGTGTGGGATTCATCATCTACCTGTGGTTGTAATTCAAACACCATGTGAGGAAGATGCATTTTATCAGTTTCTCTTAGCGTTCTATGGCTGCCAAAACATTACCACACACTTGAGAGCTTAAAGCAAAAGAAATTAACTGGGCACGATAGTGCATGCCTATTAATTCCAGCCCAGGCTGAGGCAGAAGGATCAAAAGTTCAAGGCCAGCCTGGGCTAAAAATGCAAAGCAGCCAGGCATGGTGCTTGTCTATAATGCCAGCAGGAGTGTTGCAAGTTTGAGGCTAGCTTGGTCTACATATGGAGCTTGAGGACAGCCAAGGCTACATTGTGAGACCCTGTCTCAAAACTACAAAAATATAGACTGTTTCATGCTCCCTCTGAGTGAGCTTTTGGTGGGAAGCCTATTCCTGCCTCTTGTGGCTTGGTATGGCTCTAACCACTCTAGTTGCAAGTACTCTAGATTCATAGTCACATGGCCTCTTTTGTATGCTACATCTTTCTCAGTGCCTCTCTGCACACCCCCTCCTCACCCCACCCTCCCATGTGTATGTATAGAAGGGGTTTCACTCTAGCCCAGGCTAGCCTTGAAATAGCAATCTTGCCACTGCAGCCAACCTTTTCTGTCCCTGTCTTAATTGGGCATTTGTCATTGGATATAGGAACAAGGAACACCCACATAATCTACAGCTGCATAGCTCCACGTCCTTTTTTTTTTTTTTTTTTGGCAGTGCTAGGGATGGAACCCAGTGCCTCTCCAGTGTTAAGCAAGGACTCTACCACTGATCCACACCCTAACCCCCACCTACTCCTTATAAAAGTAAAGTGTATGCCTTCCAGACACTAGAACCTGAGAGCCTTGGGGCCGCTGTGCAGCTCATAATGCTGCTCTGCTCTTCAGAAATTGTTACTCGATCTGTGACCTATTGATTCTTCAAAGAAATTGTATTAATTCGATTGAAATTTCTCAGCCTCAGCACTATTTTAAAATTTAATCTGGATGATAATAATTACTCCATTGCTTGCTTGTATTTTTTTTCCTTTAGTGCTGGGGAGTAGGTCTAGGGCCTTGTGCATTCTAGGCCTTGTAAATGTTACCTATGCCCCCAGCAGCTCATTGCTTTCTTAAGTTTAAACCTATGCTGTCCAATCTGGAACCACTGGACTCTGGCTTTTGAGCACTTGAAATATGGCTAGTTTCAATTGAGATATGCTTTATACACCAGAATTTGAAGTTAGTATTAAAAAAGAATGTAAAATATATAATTGATAACTTTATATTGATTACATGTTGAAATACTATTTTGGACATACTGAGTTAAATAAAATACATTATTTAAATTAATTTCACCTGTTTGAGTTTTTTGTTTTGTTTTTGTTTTTTTAAGTTGTGTATGGTCTGGTGTGGGCTCATGCACATGCATGCAGTTGCCTGAGGACCCCAGAAGAGAGAATGGCACCCCGGGGAGCTAGGATTAACAGACCGAGCTGTTTCATGTGGTTGCTAGAGACCATTAAAACTCAAGTTTCTGTTTTGAATCTGGTTCTTGAGATATTGTTTGTCTGCTGGGACTCACATAGGATTGGATAGATTGCTTACCTAACGTGTTCAATCCCAGCACCATACACAGACAAAACATCCTAGATAACACTAAATATACCAATAATCTCAGCACTCGGAAAACAAGCAGGGAGGTGATCCTGGTTCCGGATAAAAAGAACAGTAAATGCAATGGACAAAGATTCCTTACTTTTGAATATCAGTATCTTAGTTCTTAATATAATTTTGATTTTATATAATTATTTCTTCCCACCTTCAGTGCTGGGGACCAAACTCAGAACAGGGAGCATGCTGGGAAAACAAAGTAAAACAGTCCTGTTCTCAGTCCCTGGTTTTCCATTGTTAACTGACACAGGAAGTTTGTGAGAATGCATCTGATATATAAACACACACCATATTATTTTGGTGCTAGAAATTGAACCAAGGACTTGATGTGTTGGGCAAGCACTGAATTACATTCTAAAACATAATTTGCCAGTTGAATTGTGCGGCTAGTGTGAGAATACTGCTGGGTATATTTGTGGGCTTCTGGCAGAAGGAACATGGTCTGACTTAGGATGTGGTGAGCTCTCGTGAAGACAATCAAAATTAGTAGGAAAGTCAATGCACTGGAAAGCAACTAGGAAGTGTAAAGCCAGGGAGCTGAGGGTCCCAAATATATTGTGGGTGCTAAGAGCTCTGGACCCATATCGGAGTTTGAGATCCACCATTCATTGCTGCAGTTCTTCCTGTGCCCTCAGTGTGGCAGCAGAGCCCTGATGATATTTCCTGGTGGCATGTTGAGCAGCCAGTCCTGGGTTTGGATAGGACTAAGTACCCAGAGATCACATAATCTGCCCGAGGTTGCCCACTGCTTCTGTTCTACACAGCCAGGCTCTTTGTGGCTATACTTGTTTAAAGGCGTACAACCTGAGGACAAGCAGATGCCATCAGGTATCCCATGAGCTATGAACAGATTGCCTCCAACGTGGCTCTCACCCTACCTTGGAGAAGGGTGCACCTACCACATCTCAAGTGGTAATATTGCTCAAGCTGCTTCTCTTGCAGGGCCTGCGCTCTCCTTGGCTACTAGGGGTGCCTCTTAGCACTGATTTCCCAGAGTATACTATGTATACTCTGTATATAGCTCCCATGTTTCCCCTCCAAGCTGGAAGCCTATCACACTTCTCCTACCCTTTCCACTTTCTCTCTGTGAATGAGGTTGCCTACTTAATTTATTTTCCCATTCATTTTTTTTAAGATTTATTTTATTTATATGAGTATACTGTAGCTATCTTTAAACACACAAGAAGAAGGCATCAGATCTCGTTACAGATGGTGTAAGTCACCATGTGGTTGCTGGGAATTGAACTCAGACCTCTGGAAGAGCAGTCAGTGCTCTTAACCACTGAGCCATCTTTCTAGCCCCCCATTAAATTCTTACCACAATTTCTAACACCACACTTAAGAGTCAAATCCTAATTCTACAACTGCAGTGAGCAAGTGGCATCCTCTCTGGCTTCAATTTCTTCTGTAAAGTAACCTTAAGCTGACAGTGGTGGCGCACGCCTTTGATCCCAGCACTCAGGAGGCAGAGGCAGGTAGATGTCTGAGTTCAAAGCTAGCCTGGTCTACAAAACAAGTTTCAGGACAGCCAGGACTACACAGAGAAACCCTATCTCAAAACAACAACAGCATACACACACACAAAAAAAGAACAACAACACACATACACAAATTGAGTGTATAGTAACACACAACTCCTAAGGAAGAGTCGTCTGCACAGACTAAGTGTTAAATGTTAACAAATTGGAGACTATTACCCCCATTCTACACTGAGGAAACAAGGCAGAGGCAGTATGTTAGAACCTGGGATCACAGACAAGAATGAAGCATCCAGCCTCACCTCCAGCAGACCTGTGACAGTATCCAGATACCCAGTCCCTGCAGCCTCAAAGCCACCCTCCCAGATGCACCCTAGTCTGAGTCTTTGAGTCTTGCTCCCAGCCAAACGTAGCTATCCCACGGACGGGAAAACAGACGGCTGAGAAGGTAAGGACATTTGCTGCGAAGCCTGATGATCTGAGTTTGCTCTCCAGAACCCAAGTGAAAGGAGAAAGGTGACTTCACAAAGTGCCTCCCACGTCATACATGTGTGTGCGCACATGTGTACGCACTAGTAATATTAAGTAAAGTGTTTTTGAAAAAGAAGAGCTCATGTCAATATCCAGGGTCAAGCCTGTGTCAAGCTGAATCCTACCTCAGGTGAAGGATGACTGAAGGTATGTATTATCTACCTTTGACCTTTTCTTTACTGGGGAGGGTTCGTTTCAAGACAAAGTCTCAGGATGTATTCTAGTCTGGCCTGAACTCAACATCCTCCTTGGCAAGTTCCTTCTGAGAGAGCCTGTTTTCTCCTCTGTAAAATGGAACCAGAGAGGGTGACCTACCCCAGCCTTTCTTTCCTAGTCAGCCCCTGGGTGGAATATGCCACTGCATAGGGTGTGCCCTCCTATCTGCATTCCTGGAAGAGCAAGGGACTCACTGCTGCCTTATGACTAGCCCAGCTGACTCCTGTCCTAGTATCCTTTTCTTTCTCTCATCCCTTAGCTTCCTCATACCCTAAGCCCACCCGACCCTGCTTAGATCTGCAGGAATTCTAGACCTGCTAAGCCCCCATCGGCAGCTGTCGGTGTGGTCTGGCCAGCCCCTGGGAGGTTCAGGCTCTCCTTGCCCCTTCCCTGCTCCCTGGGACTTCCTTCTTGCCCTTCTTTAGAACATCCTCTCCTCTTCCCTTCGCAGGGATGTAGACCAAGGTGACCTGGAAACAAGTGTCTGTCCTTAGCTTCCGTTTACTTTATCTAAAATGGAGTGGTCTTAGCACCTACAAAAACTAAAACTGAAGCATACACGTTTCCTGAGGCACCCATTCCTGAGGATTCTTCTTAGAGTGCTAGCTTAGCTGAGGGACATCTCTAGTGTGGTGGTTTGAATAGGTGTGGCCCCCACAGACTCACCTGTTTGAATGCTTGCTCATAGGGAGTGGTGCTATTAGGAGGTTTGGCCTTGTTGGAGTAGGTGTGGCTTTGTTGGATGAAGTGTGTCACTGTGGAGGCCAGTTTTGAGGTCTCCTATGTTCTAACTACACCCAGTGTGGTCCACAGTCTCCTGCTGCCTGCAGACCAAGATGTAGAACTCCCAGCTGCTTCTCCAGCACCATGTCTGCCTGCATATCGTCATGTTCTCACCATGACAGTAATGGACTAAATCTCTTAAACTGTAAACCAGCCCCAATTAAATGTTTTCTTGAATAAGAGTAGCCATGGTTGGCTGAGCAGTGGTGGCACATGCATTTGGGAAGCAGAGGCAGGCGGATCTCTGTGAGTTCAAGGCCAGCCTGGTCTGTAGAGTGAGTTCCATAACAGCCAGGACTGTTATACAAAAAATGCCCATCTTTTTAAACTTCCAGAGGGCTGAGATTACAAACATTTAATATCGGAGAGTGACTGGAGAGATGGCTCAGTGGTTAAGAGCGCTGACTGTTCTTCCAGAGGTCCTGAGTTCAATTCCCAGCAACCACATGATGGCTTACAACCATCTGTAATGGGATCTGATGCCCTCTGGTGTGTCTGAAGACAGTGACAGTGTACTCACATACATTAAAAAACATTTAATACCAGACCCAGTTTACTTAGGTTGCATTCAGGGCTTTATGTATACTAGGAAAGCATTCTACCAATCTAGCTATAGACCTAGCCCTTCTCCTTTTGTGTGTGTTGAACTTCTGCTCTATAGTCCAAACTGGCCTGGAACTCATTATGTAGCATAGCCTGGCCTTGAACTTGCAGTAATTCTCCTGCCTCAGTTTCCAGGTATTCCCAGGCTACCACACTTCCTTTGTATGTTATATTGTTGTGTTTGATTTAGCTTAGTTGTTTTAAAGAGGGCTGGAGAGATGGCTCATTGGGTAAGGATGTTTCATGCTGGTGTGGGGGTTCATACCTTTTAATCCAGTGCTCAGTAGGCAGAAGCTGATGGAATTCTATTAGTTTGAAGCCATCCAAAGCTACATGATAGAACCCTATCTCAAAAAATGAAATGAAATATAACCAGGTATTATTGCTCAAATCTATAATCGCATCCCTTAGGAGAATACAGAGGCAAGAGAATTGCTGTGAGTTCTAAGGCTCTCAGGGCTACATGGCAAGAACCCATCTCAAAAAGAAAAAACAAGTGGGCCTGGAACATACAGACTTCCACCTGCCTCTGTATCCCAAGCGTTATCAGGGTCCAAGGTGTTCCATGGCATCCATCTAGGTTCTCTCTCTCTCTCTCTCTCTCTCTCTCTCTCTCTCTCTCGTACATTTTCGTTCTACCCTTAAGGTTAGTCTCAAATTCTTTTTTTTTTTTTTAAGATTTATTTATTTTATGTTTATGAGTACACCGTTGCTCTCTTCAGACACACCAGAAGAGGGCATCGGACCCCAGTACAGATGGTTGTGAGCCACCATGTGGTTGCTGGGAATTGAACTCAGGACCTCTGGAAAAGCAGTCAGTGTTCTTAACCGCTGAGCCCTAGCTCTCCAGCCCTAGCCTCAAATTCTTGATTCAAAAGATCCTCCTGCCTCCACTTCCTAAGTACATAAGATCACAAGGCACATACCGTATCTTTTTCTTACCTTTTATAGAAATGTACTGAATTTAAAGAAAGTTTTTTAGCTCACAATTCAAGGCACAGCCCACTGTGTAGGAAGTAGGAGCCTGCGCGGCTGGTTACCTTTGTGTTTGTAGTCAGAATAAGAGAGCAATGAACTTAGGCTTCTCAGACTTAAAAATCCACTAAAGAGGGGCTGGCGAGCTGGCTCAGTGTTTAAGAGCACTGGCTGCTCTTCCAGAGAGGTACTGAGTTCAATTGCCAGCAACTACATGGTGGCTTATGACCCTCTTCTGGCATACAGGTGTACATGCAGCAGAGCACTCATACATAAGAGAGAGAGAGAGAGAGAGAGAGAGAGAGAGAGAGAGAGAGAGAGAGATTTTTTTAAAAAAAAAAAAAACTACTAAAGATAAAATTTGCCAGCACTTAGGGCCAGCCTGGTCAACAGAGCGAGTTCCAGGGCAGCCAGGGCTATATAGAGAAATCCTGACTCCAAAGAAACAATAAAACACCAAAACTCAAATCTATTTTTAAAAATTGGGATTGTGCTGGCTAGTTTTATGTCAACTTGACACAAAAGTTCTCTGAAAGGAGGAAATCTCAACTGAGGGAAAAAAACGCCTTCTTAAGATCCAGCTTTAGGGCATTTTCTTATTAGTGATTAATGGGGGAGAGCCCAGTCCATTGTGGGTGGTGCGATCCCTGGGCTGGTGTTTCTGGGTTCTATAAGAAAACAGTGGTGCATGCCTTTAACCCCAGCACTTGGGAGGCAGAGGCAGGTGGATTTCTGAGTTTGAGGCCAGTCTGGTCTACAGAGTGAGTTCCAGGACAGCCAGGGCTACACAGAGAAACCCTGTCTCGAAAAACAAAAAAACAAAACAAAACAAAAAACCAAAAAAAAAAAAAAAAAAAAAAAAGAAAAAGAAAGAAAGAAAGAAAGAAAAGAAAAGAAAAGAAAAGAAAAGAAAACAGACTGAGCAAGTCATGAGGAGGGAGAGCCAGTGAGCAGCACTCCTCCACTGTCTCTGCATCAGCTCCTGCCTTCAGGTTCCTGCCCTGCTTGAGTTCCTTCCCTCACTGCTTTTGGTAATGAACTGTTATACAGAACTGTGAGTGAGATAAACCCTTTCCTCTCCAAATTGCTTTTAGTCATGGAGTTTCATCACAGCAATAGTAACCCTAAGACGAGGATGTAACTCGGTTGGTAGAGAGCTCACCTAGCGGGCCCTGAGTTCTGAATTTGATCCTTCACATTGTATACAGTGGAGCTTGGTGGTGGTGCACGCTTTCAGTCCTGCAGTAGGGAGGTAGCTAAAGGCAGATCAAGAGGACAATCAGGCAGGCTGTATGGAGAAGCCTGTGTTAAAAGACTAATCTTGGTGTTATACAAAGAACCACCTGAATGAAGCAGCCCAGAAAGGCAAGTTCTTTCTGTAAAATGGGTACACTGTCATGGCCTCTGGCTTTTATCTCTATCTGCAAGGGGGAATGTGGCATTCCTAACAGTCTACTCCTGACTGACTAATTTGGAAAGCTGAATGAAGGAAATGAAGGAAACTGGCAAGAGGTAGACTCCTCAGGGCCTCCGGACTGTAGGAATGCAGCACATCCTTTGTGTAAATAAAAGATTTGCGTTCTTGTTTGATTTTTTCCCCTAATTTTTATGTGCATAGGTATTTTGTCTGTGTTTGTCTATGTACTACATTGTGCCCATGGAGGCCAAAAGAGGGCGTCAGATTCCCTGAAAGTGGAATTACAGATGGTTGTGAGTCACCATGTAGGTACAAGGAATCCAATCTCATCTCTCCGGCCCAGGGGAATTAAAATCTTTTCATCGCCGGGCAGAGGTGGTGCACGCCTTTAATCCCAGCACTTGGGAGGCAGAAGCAGGCGGATTTCTGAGTTCGAGGCCAGCCTGGTCTACAGAGTGAGTTCCAGGGCAGCCAGGGCTACACAGAGAAACCCTGTCTCGAAAAAAACCAAAAAAAAAAAAAAAACAACAACAACAAAAAAAAACCCAAAAACAAAACAAACAAATAAAATCTTTTCATCTCTTCCACCTTGTAAAACCCTTGTTTATACCAGGGCTGGAGAGATGGTCCAGTGGTTAAGAGCACTAACCACTCTCTTCCAGTGCTCTTCCAGAGAACCTGAGTTCAGTTCCCAGAGTCCACTTTGGGTAGCTGACAACAATCTGGAACTCTAGTTGGATCCCTTGCTGTCTTCTGGTGTCAATGGGCACCTACATATATGTGGCAGGCACGTGCTTGCATGTGCGCGTGCTACACACACACACACACACACACACACACATACACACACACACAACACATAATAAACATAAATCTTAAAAATAGTGAATTTTGGGGGCTGGAGAGATGGCTCAGCGGTTAAGAGCACTGACTGCTCTTCCAGAGTCCTGAGTTCAATTCCCAGCAACCACATGGTGGCTCTCAAACATCTGTAATGGGATCTGATGCCCTCTTCTGGTGTGTCTGAAGACAGTTACAGTGTACTCATCATATAAATAAAATAAATTTTAAAAATTAGTGAATTTTTTGCATAAAAAGTTTTACAAAGTGGGGGGTTATGTTATATATTGGTCCTTGGTAGGCTAGCCAAAATTTTAAAACTATTTTTGCCAGGTGCATGCCTTTAATCCCAGTACTCAGGAGGCAGAGGGTAGAGGATATTTGAATTTGAGTCCAGCCTGGTCTACAGAGGTAGTTCTGGGCCATTCAGAGATATACAAAGAAAATTTGCCTCCAAAAAACTAACTAACTAACTAACTAACTAACTAACTAACTAACTAATTAACTAAATGGAAAAAAGAAAGAAAGTTTAAACTTGGCCTGGTGGGAAACGTTAGGTTTTAAACCCAGAACAAAAGGCTGAGGTGTCTATTTAAATATCAAAGCAGGCCTGGCTGCTGAATTCTCCCTTCCTCCCTCAGAAGTTGTTGTTACCCATTCTCTTTGTACCTTTGTGCCTATTGGCTGCTGCAACTGCTCTCCCGTCTCCCCGCCCTTCCCCTCTCTCCGCACGTGGTACAGCTCAGTCTGCTTGTGTCCACTCTGACTCTCCCGGATATCCCTGCTCCTGCTATGCTCGCCCACATAACGATAATAAACCTTATCCTCCATCATACAGATTTATTTATTTAATGTATGAGTGCTCTATCTGCATGTTCACTTGCATGTCAGAAGACGGCATCAGATCACATTGTAAATGGTTCTGAGCCACTATATGGTTGTCGGGAATTGAACTCGGGATCTCGAAGAGCAGCCTGTGTTCTTAACTGCTGAGCCTTAAAAGTCAAAAAGTCATTCTTATTGGCCATCAAACAACAGAAGTTATCTGTTGCTGTTTTTTCATCTTGTGTTTGTTTTGCTTTGTTTTTGTGACTGCAACGTAAATTTCTGGGGGTTGGTTACCTGGGTAACCTGCTAAACTTTTACTGCAGCTATGAGGGTAGAGAAAGCCGGTGCTGCTGTGGAGCATGCCCTGAGCAGGCGCAAGCTGGAAATCTAACATGGGGGTAGGACAAGGACTGCAGCTTAGGCCTCTGAGTTGCGTGGTGTGGGGTCTGATCTTGGTGTGTGTTGGATGCTCCTGTTTCTTTCTCTGTGAATCTGGGGTGATACTGTGTGGTATCTGTGCCTCTCTCAGGGAGCTCTTAAAATCATTAAGCCCGGTGCTGGAGAAATGGCTCAGCGGTTAAGAGCACTGACTGCTCTTCCAGAGGTCCTGAGTTCAATTCCCAGCAACCACATGGTGGCTCATAATCATCTGTAATGAGATCCGATACCCTCTTCTGGTGTGTCTGAGGACAGCGACAGTGTACTCACATGAAATAAATAAATAAATCTTAAAAAAAAAAAAAAATCATTAAGCCCGTTGAGATGAGGAGGGGCCCTTTGCTGTCAAGCCAACCACTTTAGCTACAGCATGGGAAAGAGCTGTGAGTAGTGAGCCCCAGCTCACAGGGCAGGCTGAGCAAAGCAGTTTGGAGGTAGCCAGGTCTCTGTTGCTGCTGAGCAGCTGCCTGAAGGTTTAGGGGTCAACGCCTCCTCCCTTGACAAAGATGGTAGGACGGGAGCTTGGCCTGCTTAAACTCCTGGGATCTCTCCCAATACTGAGCCCCTCAGCTAGCAGGAAAAGGTTCAGCCTAGAGGCCATTGTCCAGAAAAGAAAAGTCTCGGGAGGTGGGTGGGACAGGAAGAAAGTGGGGGCGGGGCGCAGCTTTGTTCTCGGAGTTCTCTGTAGGGATAGGGGAGCAGGGGGGAGAAGCTGTATCCCGCTCTTGTTCAGCCCGATATGCCTGCCACCTCCTGCAGCCCTCTGCCCTTTGCCTCACGTCCCTCTCAAGAATCTTCTGAGCCGGTGCAAACCGAACCCTTTGTGTTGGGTCATGAATAATAACTCCCAAGGAATTGAGAATTCATTTTCTTTTCTTTTCTTTTCTTTTTCTTCTTCTTCTTTTTTTTTTCTTTTTTGAGACATAGTTTTACTATGTAGCTTTTGGCTGGCCTGGAACTCAGAGATGTCTGCCAGCCTCTGCTTGCCTCCTGATTGCTAGAATTAAAGTTGTGTACAACTATCCCCGGCTCCTAGAGAGGGGTTCTTCATTAATAGTTGAGACACAAAAAGCATGGTGTGGGAGACACACCGGGGGACTAGGCAAAGTAGTGACCTGTGAAAACTGGCCACACAAACTTGATAATAATGGCAAAGATGGGGAAACTGGGACCTGGAGGGGCTAGAGAATTGTCCCTGGCATTATGAGAACGTATGTAGCTCAGTCGTGAGTGGAAAACAACCTTCACCAAACCACAGCCCAGCTTCCCACGGTTGGGACCCACCTTCGCACTACAAGTCCCAGCAGGCCCCGCACCATTGCGCATGCGTGACTGGGCCCCCCTGGCGAGCCCGGCGAGCCCGGGGGCCCTGTCCTCGCCCATTGTCTGGCGAGCAAGGGGCGGCACGGCACGGCGGGCACGCTCACGTCGTGGGTCGGGCGGGCGTCCGTGGCGTCCCGCGCCTCCGTGCAGGCCCCGCCCCGCGCCTCAGGACCGGCGGGGCCGGGCGCATCCCGCGGCGGTGTCGGAGGCGGGCGCAAGATGATGAAGTTTCGGTTCCGGCGGCAGGGCGCCGACCCGCAGCGCGAGAAGCTCAAGCAGGAGCTCTTCGCCTTCCACAAGGTGCGGCGGCGGGGGCGCCGGCGGCTCGGGCGGGCCACATTGGGCCGCCTCTGCCCTTCGAGCGCCGCGCTGCTCGGGTGTGCCTGGTCGGGGTCTCGGGCTGTGCCCCGCGCCGTGCCGTGTGCTTTCGGGCTCTTCTTGTTTCTTCTGCTCCTGGTCTCTGAACCCCTGATATCTCTCTCCGGGGTGTCCCTTGGGCTTAGTGGGGTCCTCCGACCTATCTGCCTTTCACTCTTGGCCTCTTTTCTTTCATTTTTGGTGTGTAGCCCGGCTCGGCCGAGGGACACCCAGGGCCAGGTTTTGTTTTTCTTTTACTCTTCGGCGGGCGAGAGAGGGAAAAGTGGGGGGTGGAGCTGGGAAATCCCAGCGCCTCCACTTTTCTCCCCAGGCTCTGCCCTACCTTGGGGTCCTTAGTTCAAGGGATGTGCTGGTCTGTATGCCCAACTGCATTTCGAACCTTAGTGCCTCAGTTTCTCCCGCCATGAAATGAGGCCAGTTTCTTCCTTGTGGATTCTGGATCTCCTTGCAACCCGGCCAACCATCCTGACCTTACTAAAGTTGGAGAGATGTGATACAGAAGAGAACCCGGGAAAGGCCTCAGCCCTCACCTCGTCTGCACTGACCAATATAGAGCCCCGCAAGGCTAACTCTTATCTGTACTGGTGGGACTCGGGTTAGATGTTACTTTTATCCCAGAGCCTGTGTGCATCCTGCCGTTGAGGATTCAATTTCTCATTTCCATTACACACGTGAAAAAAAATTGAGGCTCAGTAGGGAGAGGGCAGCTTATCTTTCTTGCCTGTGTGATAGCAATGGAGTAGGAGTTTTGAAGCAGCTGCTACTGTCCTGAGCAGAACTTAGGGACCCTAGACTTAGGAGGCAGGCTTCAGGGAGAGAGGGCCTGCCATGGCTCAATTTTTCTTGTTGAGATCTCAGACAGCAATGATGGGGGTGCCAGGCTTTACAGATATCGTGACTAAGAACCTGCCAAAGACCTTCGAGGAGAGGCTCCTCAGATGTGAGCCTCTTTTTTTGCTCACCATGAGGGTGCACCCCATGAAACAAGACATGAATGAGGTGTGTAGTGGGGGCCTGCACAGTTGTGATGAGGCTCTGAAGCATGACTCCCTCTGGCTGATGCTACAGTGGTAGGAGTTGAGGAGGCTGAGGCCCAATTTGAGTGGGCAGCAATGATAGGAAATAGGTCATCTTGGGGAAAGGGTTTGATTGCCAGAGGGGGTGTTAGGAGATCTCTAGGGAATAAGCCCCAGATTCTTGAGTTTGGGCTTGTGGTCAAGGGTGAACAGTGGGTACTGGGTTTAAATCCAGCTCAGACCACAAATTACAAATTGCCTATAGGATGTGCATCTCATACTAGTTTAATTTGGATCCTTGCCCCTTGGTACCAGGGCACAGTGGACAATTCTTCATTGACAGGGTGGTTTATTTACTGGGAAGGGATGAGGACGGAAAGCCAAACCAGAAGAGTAAAATATATAGTAGTTCACAGGGTTGGCGAGTGCTGTGGATAAAATACGGTGTGATGAGGTGTGGGAATATGGACTGGGACGATGACGTAGGCGAGACCAGTTAGGCCTTTCAGAGCTGGTCATTTGGGAGTGCCAGGTAAAGCACAGTGTGGTGGGGGAGGGGACAGAAGGAATGCAGAAGATGCCAAAGCTTTAGCAAGAGCTGCCTAACAAAAAAGCACAGGGCTTTGGGTGGGAGTCAGGTGAAATGGGATTGCCCAAGAGGGACCATGGTGAGGGCTTGGCTTGGCTGTGGATCTACAGGAATCTCCTGGAGGGCCCCAAGTAGAGGAGGTGGGGATGGCTGGCTGGTTTCCACCGGTGACTGAGCACTGGTCCAGGAGTTGGTTGGGGTTGGGGTACAAAGGATAGGCACTAGATAAGGGATCTAGCTTCTCTTCCATAAAGCAAGCCTGGCGGCGCCCACTAAGGACTGTGGAGACTTGCCATGCTGTCATGTTCTGGTGTCGCTTGGACACTGAACTGCAAGCCTGGGGCTAACTAGAGGAAGTCACCTCTAGACGGGGCATGGCAGTTCTGTGGAAAAGGGAATTCCCCCGCCAACTGGCGTGGTTGGTGGCCCTGATCTCTTGGATGGCTCACTGTCACTGCTAAGTGTAAGCAGGCTAGATGGAGTACTGTGATCAGCCCAAGACTGCATAGGTAGGCTCTGCCACCCCACCTATCCCTTCTCGATGGCTAGTTCCGCGTAGATGGCCTCTTTTATTTATGTATTTATTTTTGAGACATCGCATTATGTAGTCCATGCTGTCCTCTATCCTCCTGCCTTAGCCTTCCAAATGCTATGATTATAGCCATGTGCTACCAGTCCCTAGTTAACATCTTCTGAAGGGAGCTGCCTGATGGGTGGGTCAGTGGGAGGAAGCACAGTCACACCAAAGGAAGGAGTAGGTGTTGGAGCTTAGTGTATAGGGAAGGCCTACCTGGCCTCACAAAGCGGAGAAGCAGGTAAGGAGCGTCAGCGTTGACACAGACAATACTTAGGTCCCAGGTGCTATCCCCACTTCTGATGGCGCTGGGATTCCTGTTTTCTGGCTCTCTCCATGTGGGGAGGTGGACAGCACCTTCTGGGCCAATTGAAAGCAGAAGTCCCAGAGTGTGTTGCCCACATAGCCCTTTCTTCCCTTGTAGACTGTGGAGCATGGCTTCCCCAATCAGCCCAGCGCCTTGGCCTTCGACCCTGAGCTTCGAATCATGGCCATTGGCACCAGGTCTGGGGCTGTCAAGATGTATCCTTTGCTCCCGAGGTGCTGCTCACTTAGTGCTGGGATCGTAGCATGGCGGGTGGGTACTTCATGGAGACAGCAGTGCTTGTTGGGGCCTCTCAAGAGGTTGCAGTGCCTGTGTGCCTGTGATGACTCCTTTCAGAGATGGGAGATGGGAGATGGGTGATTGGAGGGGAGGTCAGTTTGCTGTGACAACAGCTGTCCCTTGCTCTTTCAGCCTGCCAATTCTTAGGTGATCCTACCATCATCTTGGCAACTATGACTGGGGCAGTTAGGGGTGGCCTGTGGGCCCTGGTGAGAGGATGAGTACGTGCACACACACACATACATACACACACACACACACACACACACACACACACACACACACACACACACACACAAATACGAAGACCCATGTGTTCAACCCAGGGGGTGAAGGCAGTGCCAGGCTCAGCATGGTGAGTGCAACACTGCCCCCATCTGGACCTCATGCCATACAATGGGCTGAGTGAGCTGTACAATGCAGGCTTTTTCCTGTAGTCCAGGGTGGGGGTGGGGCAACAGGCTGCTGAATGTCTCCTTACTCTGGGAATACCACCCTAACCTGCCTTCAGGAAAACTGAGAAGCAGCTTGGTAAAGGTGCCCCCCCCCCCCCCCAAGAGCTGGAGCACTAGGTTGGGGTGGGAATGTGGCCCAGGGTTTATGAGGTGATATCCCGTGTTAGGGCATGTGGCTAGATGGGGACGTCCTTCCCTCTGTTGTGGGCCATTGACTGTGTGGTCGGACAGTTACCAGGATGAGCACTGTTTGCCATTCCAAGCCCTGTGGGTGCTGAGTTGCTACTCCACTTGCTGTGACCTTGTACTGTGTTGGATGTGTCCACATCAGAGGTGTCCATATCAGAGTCACCCATGGTCTTTACTGCCAGGAGCTTAGAGCCTTCCTTGTGGGAATTGGCTCCTCATGCCAAAGCCTAGATCCCCCTTCTCTTTTCTCTTCCCTTTAAATTCCCATAGCCATGAGCCCCTGAGGTTGGGAAACTGAGGCTGGAAAGTGCCACCCTTGGTCTCTAAAGCCTCTCTTCCCCCTGCAGGGCAGTCCCATCTCCTGGGAAGCCCTGCTTCCTGCCAGCTGCCTCTGTCCTCTCTTTGTCATCCTTGCCAGCCTCTTCAGGGAGTCCCAGCTCAATATCCAGGCAACGGCTCCTTCCCTGTCACTGGGACAACATCGCTGATCCATCTCTTAGCTCTCTTGGGCTCCTTCAGCTTTGCTGGTCACCTTCAATCCTGGAGTTGCTGGGTCTCAGGGCACTTGTTCAGGCTGGTCTCCAGTCTTCTAGTCTGCGTGCTCAGCTGGACACTGGGCAGTGGAAACTGTTGGCTACCTGCTCTGGAGGGAGCGTGAGGTTCTTGCCCATAGTCTGAGTTGTTTGATCTGGTGCTGCTCTGGTCTGCCTAGACCTGTTTAACCTCTACTGCAAGGCGCTTGGTGCATCCATGCAAGTGCATCCAAGGCCTCGTGTACCATGCTGGAGCCACAGTGCTGAGCAGGTTTTTATTCTTATGCCATCGGCACCAGCTTTCTGGGTTTGAGTCATTGGCCTGCTGTACAGATGAGGGCTTGAAAACCTATCGCAGCACCTAGGTGTGTGTGTGTATTCTGTGGGCACCTTGGGTACAAGAGCAGAGTTGCTTTAGGAAGTGGGGATATCAGGAGACCGTTGGACTCCTGGATGGGCAGGTTTTGGAAAAGGCCTGTCTAACTGTCCTGGCTTGGCTCTATGTGTTTGTTCTTGACAAGTTACCTTAGCTATGGTGCACCTGGAGTGGAATTTTCAGGCCTACATCGGGATGCAGCCACCGTCACCCAGATGCATTTCCTGCCTGGTCAGGTGAATACGTACCCCCCTTCACTAGCATCATGTGGTCTCCATCCCCATGTTCTCCTCCCTTCCAGGCTACCCCCATTTTGATCTCTGCTCCTTCCCATCAGGGCCGCCTCCTGACCCTGCTAGATGACAGCAGCTTGCACCTGTGGGAGATCATCCATCATAATGGCTGTGCCCACTTGGAGGAAGGGCTCAGCTTCCACCCACCCAGCAGACCCAGTTTTGACAATGCCAGGTACTGGAGGACCAGGCTGGGACTAGCCACTGGGCAGACGTATTAGAGAGGGCCTCTGAGCCTGCTGTGCTGAGGCAGTGCAGACACAGTTGGGCTAGGGTTCAGGGGCCCTGCCTGGATAGAACCCTGTTTGAAGTGGTATCCTTTAAGGATAGCGATAGAAGTGTGACCCGCTGAGTCGGACACCATTGGGCAGAGTCTGTGCTTCCCACTGTGGGGGCCTTTAGTTTTGGGGGTCCCAGTGAATAGAATATGCTATATACCCAACTCCTTAGACCTTTAGGCTGACGCTGTCCACTCTAGGGATTTGGGACAATTCTATGTCAAGATAATATCAACAAAGTCTCAGGCTAGCCTTGAATTTTTAGTGATCTTCCAGCCTCAGTCTCTCAAGTGTAGGGTTACTGGTATGTGCCCCAATGTTTGACCTTCCTGGCTTCTTGAGTTGGGATAGGCCGGGCCATGGTTGATAGGCTTGGTGAGGTGCTAGCAGGATGCCTGCTTGTGCACAGCAGGCCAGGCTTCCCAGGTAGAAGACCTTGCTCTCACATATGCTGGAAATAGCTAGAATGGGATAGTCTTTGCCCACAGGTTAGTTCCTGGACTGTCCTGGTCACTGTTTGGGCCCCTGAAGTCTGAGGTGTCTGGAAGGCTGGTGTTGGGGACCCTGGCTAGGCAGTGCTCTGATTCTGCCTGAGAGAAGCAGGTAGTAAGTGAGTCTTTTGAGGCCTGGGGAACTTATTTTTACCCCTTTCTTTGCTGGCATGCTGGGGGATAATTGAGTAGGCTAATTACACTGCACATAGCCTTCCCAGGGTGTCAGGCTGTGCTGTGAACAGGCCCTGTGAATGCAGACGGGTACAAGAGAGTCCATAGAAAGGATTCAGCCCATTCTGCCTTCCCCAGCAGATAGATGGGCTCGCCTTACTCTCTTCCCTTCTTTCCTGCAGTTTCCCTGCCAGTCTAACCCGTGTCACTGTGGTCCTGCTGGCAGCTGGCAATACAGTGGCCCTGGGAACCGAGAGTGGTAGCATATTCTTCCTGGATGTAGCCACCCTGGCACTGCTGGAGGGGCAGACTCTCAGCCCAGATGAGGTTCTGCGCAGGTGAGCGGCAGGTGAGCAGCAGGCAGGAGGACCTTCCCATTTCTGGGAAGTTCTCCTGACTCTTGGGGCACTCTCTGCAGTGTGCCAGATGACTACCGGTGTGGCAAGGCCTTGGGCCCAGTGGAGTCACTCCAGGGACATCTGCAAGACCCCAGCAAGATCCTCATAGGCTACAGTCGGGGCTTACTAGTCATCTGGAGTCAGGCCACACAGTCTGTGGATCACATTTTCCTGGGTAACCAGGTAAGCAAGTGAGGCCCCCATGCTCCTCTTCCAGGCCCCTGTACACACCTGCTGCGCTGCTCATGCCATCCTATCCTCATCCATAGCAGCTGGAGAGCCTGTGTTGGGGGCGTGGTGGCAGCAGCATTATCAGCTCACACAGTGATGGCAGCTATGCCATCTGGTCCACAGACACTGGCAGCCCCCCAACGCTGCAGCCCACTGTAGTGACCACGCCCTATGGTGAGCACTGGGGAGGCTTGAGCCAAGGGTGGGGACTGGAGGGCCAGCTGGCCTTGACGAGGGTACTGCATAGTCAAATCTACAGAAGGAGCCTCCGGGGGGTATCGCTGGGTATGGGCCATACCTTGGGGAGAGGCACATGGATGAGGAATGGGAGGTCTGACACTCTCCCCACCCCCAGGCCCCTTCCCCTGCAAGGCCATCAACAAGATTCTGTGGCGGAGCTGTGAGTCAGGGTAGGTAGAGGGGCAGTGTGGGAGGGGGCTTGTCTGGCTGGGGACTAGAGGATTAGGCTCTGGGTATATAGGGGTGAAGCCCTTACTGGGTTATCCAGTGTGTGCCCGGTTCTCCAGGAGCTCCTGATTTACATGGCACCCCTCCCCTTGCAGAGACCACTTTATCATCTTCAGTGGTGGCATGCCTCGAGCCAGCTATGGTGACCGCCACTGTGTGAGTGTACTGCAAGCAGAGACACTGGTGACCCTAGACTTCACCTCCCGTGTCATCGACTTCTTCACGGTGCACAGCACACAGCCAGAGGATGGTGAGTATTCCACCTCCTTCACCCCAGCTGGCCCCGTGTGGCTTTAAGCTGAGCTCACTTACCTACTTCCACAGAATTTGACAACCCCCAGGCCCTAGCCGTGCTTCTGGAGGAGGAGCTGGTGGTGCTGGACCTGCAGACACCAGGCTGGCCAGCTGTGCCTGCCCCTTACCTGGCTCCACTGCATTCGTCAGCTATCACTTGTTCTGCCCATGTTGCCAATGTCCCCAGCAAGCTGTGGGCCCGCATTGTAAGTGCTGGTGAGCGGCAGAGCCCGCAGCCTGCCTCCAGTGCCTTGGTGAGTGTGGGTGTCTTATGACCTGGAAGGAGTGGTGAGGTGGAGGCTGTTCTGGTGGAGGGCAGTGCCTAGCCCAGACTGGAGAAGGGAATGCAGGAGGCTATGTCTAGGATGAGAGGGAGACCTTCAGCCTAACTTTGAGCTCCTGTCTGTGTTGTCTTTCTTAGAGTTGGCCCATTACCGGTGGCCGGAACTTGGCCCAGGAACCCTCCCAGCGTGGGCTGCTGCTGACTGGGTAGGTGTGGATGGCAGACAAGGCCCTGCACCTGTGAGGCCTTATTTGTTTCTTGAATTTCCCAGATTCTTTGGGTGCTGAAGTGCTCGGTGACTCAGGCTTAGTCCTAGCAAATCTGGGTTCTTCCTATTAGGAAACCTCCCTTGATTCTGGCTCAAAGCCCTACCTTGCACTTCCTCTTGGCCTGGGACTGAGTTCCAGCCCAGCCCAGGCTCCTCCCACCTTGCTTGCCTGCCATGAACTGGAAAATCTGGGTTGGCCTATGCTGACTCCGCCAGTCAGGTGCTGGAAACGCAAGGCTAGGTCTGGGCACTGGTGACTCAGGCCTTATTAACTGCCCTACCCTCCCTCCTGCCTGTCTTGGGACCCTGGGGCCTCTCAAGGCAGCTTGCCCTTTCCTGTTGGGAGCTTGCTCTGGCCTCAGGGATGCTGGAGAGCCTGAACCACCTCCTTCTCTATCTAGTTCTTTTCCAACTGTTGGGGTGACTCACTGTCTTGAGAGCCCAGTGGGGCTCTGCAGCTGTGTCCCAAGGCTGTACCCTACTTTTGTTTACTCTTCTCCCCCTTTCCCTACTCACCCACCCTGCTGCCCAGCCTTTCCACTGCTTTACCTGCAAGGCCCTCCAGGCTTCTAGCCCTTCCTGGGGTTTGTGGCATATGCTATGATCTCTGGGTGCCCGTTGCTCCCCTCTGCCATCTCCTAGTTGTCAAGGTGGTCGTTCCTTTACCTTCCAACCTGTTCACAAGGCTCTCAGGGCATGAGATTGCGTGTAGCCTGAGTACCTCTTTATCCTGCATAGTGGGTGCTTACTGCTGTGTGCAGTATGACCCAGCTGGAGATCAGCATGGGCAGTCGGCACCTGTAGTGGCCACCGGAAGAATAATTGAGAGGGTGTGGATCTCCCAGGGCGGGCTCTGACACTCACCCTCTCTACAGCCATGAGGATGGCACTGTGCGGTTCTGGGACGCCTCTGGTGTGGCACTAAGACCACTCTACAAACTGAGCACAGCTGGCCTCTTTCAGACGGACTGTGAACATGCTGACAGCCTGGCGCAGGCTGCGGAGGATGACTGGCCACCCTTCCGCAAGGTACTTCTCCTCGCCCTCCCCCTCAGGGCGGGCCTTTGAGCTGGTCCTAGTTCTGCACTGCATCACCATTCCGTCTCATCCCTTCAGGTGGGCTGCTTTGATCCCTACAGTGATGATCCCCGACTAGGAATCCAGAAGGTTGCGCTTTGCAAGTACACAGCCCAGATGGTGGTAGCTGGCACTGCAGGCCAGGTGTGGTTGGTGTCCCCAGATGTGTCTATTGGGGAGGCTTTCTGTAGGAGGTGGCCCTGAAGGGTGTGGTGAAGTAGAGGGAAACCAACATGGGCAGTAGGTCAGAGTGGGAAGGGAGCACCAGGTAAGGTTGACAGGGGTGAGGACAGATGCACAGTGTGGGGCGCCATGGCTTGAGTAAGGGTAGGGGAACCACGGGCTAGAGGCTGGGAGCAGAAATATGGGTGTGAAGAAGTGCTCTACACCAGCAGGGCCTAACGGGTCTCAGGCACAGAGCATCTTTAGCACCGACTATGTACACAGGGCCTAGTGTTTAGTCATTGCTCAGTGGAAGACAGACTCAGGAAGGAGTCACAGCATCCAGGAAGGCAGAGGCCAGCATATTAGGTCATCACAGCTTCGTGATGCTCTATGAAGGCTTTGGTACATAGTAGGTATTCGAAGGGTATTGGCTGAGTAGGTGAATTATAGGACTACTCTGGCAATGTCTGGATAGGTCTAGACTGCCTTTCTTCTGCTAAGTCCTCTATCTGTTGTGTGGTCCAGGTGCTGGTGCTGGAGCTCAGTGACGTGCCGGCGGAGCATGCCGTCAGTGTGGCCAATGTGGATCTTCTTCAGGATCGTGAGGGCTTCACGTGGAAGGGCCATGAGCGGCTGAGCCCGCACATGGGGCTCTTGCCTTGGCCTGCTGGATTCCACCCCCGCATGCTGATACAGTGCCTACCACCGGCTGCTGTCACTGCTGTCACACTCCATGCTGAGTGGAGCCTCGTGGCCTTTGGTACCAGTCATGGCTTTGGCCTTTTTGACTACCATCGCAAGAGCCCTGTGCTGGCCAGGTATGTGGCATGAGGTGGTCAGGTGGCAGCCAGAGCCCTAAGAAGATGGTCTGGGATTCCGTTTCCTTTCAGAGGCTGTGGCAAAAGCAGGCTGATTGGGAAAGCCCTTACAATCTCTCTCATCCTGTGAGCGAACTGGTCAGCTCTTCCAGCTGTTGTGGCCACAGCCCCAGCACCACGTTGCTCTGGCTCCCTGACCTGGGCTCTGATACCTGGCTTCAGGATAGCAGGAGTACAGTGTAGCTCCATAGCACAGTTGGCCTGTCATCTCCAGGTGTACCCTTCACCCCAATGACTCTTTGGCCATGGAGGGACCACTGTCACGGGTGAAGTCCCTCAAGAAGTCACTGCGACAGTCATTCCGGCGTATCCGCAAGAGCCGTGTCTCAGGCAAAAAACGGACTCCTACTGCCAGTAGCAAGGTGAGCTGGGACTGGCTGCCATATCTGTGCCCTGGCCCAGAACCCTCAGGTTTGTTCAGTAGCCATGTGCTCCGTGTAGTGAACTGAGGAGCAGGTGCGTGCATGGCGATGCCTGCTGGACACTGGGCAGAAAGGGCTCTTGGAAGAGCACGTCTGAGATCCTCTGGCCCTTCCAGTTGCAGGAGGCCAATGCACAGCTGGCAGAGCAGACCTGCCCACATGACGTGGAGATGACACCTGTGCAGCGCCGCATCGAGCCCCGGTCTGCTGATGACTCCCTTTCTGGTGTTGTACGCTGCCTCTACTTTGCTGACACATTCCTTCGAGATGGTGAGGCCAGGGTAGGGACGAGGGTTGGAGAGGCTAGATGACCTCTGTGCTGGTGGGGGAGGTGGTGTAATGAGCAACAGCTATATGCTGAGCTAAACTTTGGGACACCTTGGCAGGTGCATGGATAGCTTCCCATAGGAAACATACTTCGGGGTTTGTAGAGTTGAACAGAAGCAAGGGAGCCATGAGAGGTGGTTAGTGAAGGCCAGGATGGCTGAGGTCCTGTGGTAGGCAGGTGGCAGAGGTGGGGGACAGATCAGGCAGAGCTGGTGCTGGTGCTGCCATCACTTGGGGACTTGGAATTGACTCTGGTAGCAACTCTTCTCTGTGCCTTACGCTGGTGGCTCTTTGGCTTTTACGTTGTTTAACACGAAGTTTGAAACAGAAAATAGTGTCTAGTCACCCGTATACTCCAGCTACCACCCAGGTGTCAGCACACTTTACTCTTTCATCTTTGTTTCTGTTTAGTGCTTTTTAGACTGGGTCTCACCACATAGTCCTGGCTGCCTGGAACTTGCTATGTAAATCATGCTGGCCTCAACTCCCAGAGATCTGTCTCTGCCTCCTGAGGGTTGGGATTAAAGGAGTCTGCTACCATGCCTAGCCTTGCAGGAGGGCACTTCGTCTGCTGCAGTGAGTTGGAGGTATAGCTTGTTGAGTTGGTGGTATCAGGTACTAGGTTGTGGCCCTGATACCCCCTTGAAGATGTCCTTAAGGTGACTCATGCCTCTGGATCTGGGCTGGTGTCTCAGACCAGTGGCTTGAGGCCACACAGCAGGTGTAGACTAGGAGGGAGCACTGGTCCCTACAACCAGTTAGGAGATGAGGATACAGGTGAGAGTGAGGGAGAAGAGTCTGTGAGGAATTAGCTCTCAGGAGGCCCTCCTTACGTTACCTGTCCCCACAGCGACCCACCATGGGCCCACCATGTGGGCAGGCACCAACTCGGGCTCTGTATTTGCCTATGCGCTGGAGGTTCCAGCAGCCACAGCAGGTGGTGAAAAGCGTCCTGAGCAGGCAGTGGAGGCTGTGCTGGGCAAGGAGGTACAGCTAATGCACCGAGCACCTGTGGTGGCCATTGCCGTGCTAGATGGTCGTGGCCGTCCACTACCTGAGCCCTATGAGGCTTCCCGGGACCTGGCACAGGCGCCTGACATGCAAGGTGGGCACGCAGTGCTCATCGCGTCTGAGGAGCAATTCAAGGTGAGCTTCTGTGGGTGATGGGGTCCATTCAGGCCCCCATCTTGGACCTTTTAGAACCCCTGCACTGCCCCTTTCCCTAACTGCTGAGACCTAAATCCCTCCTACTCCATCAAAGAGCCTTCAGCCAGTGGAAGCCCCTGAGGCACCTGGGTGCACTCTAGCCTTTAGTTTCCCCTAAGGCCTTCTACCTCATAGCCTTCTCCAAGAGCCCATGGGAGGCCCTTGAATCTTGGTTCTTAAAGAACATATGAATATGTCTAGTTGATCTGGCCAAGGGTGGAGATGAGGTGTGTACCATGAAGCCTGAGCTGGGTCTATATAGGCACTGGGTGGCTGGTTACGTGAGCGGCATTTTGATATGCACCATTGGTTTGAGGCCTGCAGGACCAGTTGGGTGTCTGCAGCTGAGGAGGTTTGTGGTTAGCACTAAGCTGGGCCTAACTTGATGTCTGTCAACAGGTATTCACACTACCCAAGGTGAGCGCTAAGACTAAATTCAAGCTGACAGCCCACGAAGGCTGCCGTGTACGGAAGGTAGCCCTGGCTACATTCGCTAGTGTGATATCTGAGGACTATGCTGAGACCTGCCTTGCCTGCCTCACCAACCTGGGTGATGTCCATGTCTTCTCTGTGCCTGGCCTGAGGCCTCAGGTACACTACTCCTGTATCCGGAAGGAGGACATCAGTGGCATCGCTTCCTGTGTCTTCACACGCCATGGCCAGGGTGAGGCCAGACAGGTTGGGAATGAATGCTGGGTACGAAGAAAGCGCAGGCTCTGCTTATGTACAAAGGAGGAGCTGGCCAAGGGTCGGGCAGTGTCGGTCTTCCTTAAATGCTCCTTGGCCCTTTTCTCCCACTCACAGGCTTTTACTTGATTTCTCCATCGGAATTTGAACGCTTCTCGCTGAGTGCTCGCAATATCACAGAACCACTCTGTTCTCTGGATATAAGCTGGCCCCGAAATACCACCCAGCCCAGGTTGGTGAGGAGTCGGTCCCTTAGCTGCCTTGGGTCCTGCACTCCCTGGTCTTAATGCCTGTTTCTGGTTTGGGTGTCGGATGTAGCACCTGTAATAGTCCCCATTACACTCCCATCTGTTTCTGTAGCCACAGGCTTCAAGAATCACCCAAGCTGAGCCAGGCTAATGGGACCAGAGACATCATTCTGGCCCCAGAGAGCTGTGAAGGAAGCCCTAGCTCTGCCCACAGTAAGCGAGCTGGTGAGAGGGCACAGGGTTGGGGCAGGCATTGGTTTGAGGGTACCTGGGTGAGAGCAGTTAAGACATAAGCTCGGTTCCACTGAGCCAGGGCTGGAAGCTGCCAGAAGAGGCGAGAGTGCCTGGTCTCTAGGCACAGTAGATACTAAGGAGCACTTCTTCCAGCAGATACCACAGAACCACCCGAGGCCACACTCTCGCCTGTGTCCATTGACTCAGCTACTAGTGGGGATACCATGCTGGACACGACAGGGGATGTCACCGTGGAATATGTGAAGGATTTCCTGGGGTGAGGCCAGCTGCTCTCTCCCAAGCCTCCATCCCCAGGGCAACTAGGGGTCTTCTTACCCCAGCCCTGATTACCGCCCCTCCCCAGCTCTCCTGAGGACTCTGAGAAGAGCCTGCGGAACCTGGGAGCGGATGATGCTTGTCGGGCCTACACCCTTCTGATTAAATGAGGTGCTGTGGGACAGCCTGGCCTTACCGCACAGCAGCTGCCATGCTCACTCCAACTGGAACCTGGCAGGCTTCTATAATGATGGCACCTGGAAGCCTAGCTGCCTTCCTCTGGCTGTCGGGCATAGGGGATTCACAGTCATGATTATCACAGTTCAATGTTAGAAAGGGCCTGGCCTGTCAGCATTGAAGCCCTGTGCATTTAGAAGGCCACCTCTGACCCTGTGGGTGTAGGAGTTGATGCCCATCCTGTTCACAGAGCCCATTTCATAGGAGTATCACTGAGGCTGATAGGTTCTGCCTATTGAGCCATCACATGGACCTTATGTGCCCCTACCATATCTTACTATGGACCCAGCCTAGCTGGAGACTGGAGCTCTCTGGACCTTAGTAGCCAGTGCCTCTGCAGTCTACATTGGGCATAGATAACTAACTATATCCTCTTTTGTACCCTCCTAGGTCCCCAGCAAGCCCTTCTCAGGCTGTCATTGAAAGGGCCTGCCTGCCCTGCAGGCTGGAATGGCCTGGGTTTGCTCCCCTTAGTCATCACCACCCATCAGCCTTGCCTAGCCCCTTAACACTGACCAGTCCTCCCCAGCGGGGCGGTCAGCTGGAGCGGGTGTGTGAGCATCCTCTCTCTTGGGCTCCATACTGTACTTCCTTTCTCCTCAAGCAGAGTATTTTTCTAACGCCTGACTGCGGTGGCCAGTCATTTCTAAAGCAGTTTTGGTACTTGCTCCTGGCCTGTGTGTTGCTCATGTGATTGGAAACTGCTGAGAATCATGATTGAAGTCAGTCAGAGGTGTGTGTGCACGCGTGTGTGTGTGGCAGTGAGCTTTCCTCAGATGCCACCTTCGGCTTTTCTATCTTTTTTTTAAAAAACTAGTTGTTTTAATATTAAAAGTACTGATTTTTTAATATTGAAAATAAAAGCATTTAATATCTTTTAAACTACATCTGCACACATGTGGACACACTGGTGGGGCTTTGGCTGTGTGCTGCTTGCAGGATATGGGTAGCTGAAGCAGGTACTAGGAGGCTTCTTCCTCGCTGGAGTCTGAGGTACTGCCTAGGCTGGGGTTTGGCGGAACGTGCTCCAGGCATGGAAGCAGCGGGTGAAGGTGCGCTGCTCGTTACCTTTGCGGACCAGGCGCAGGCGGCGTGGCCGCTCAGGTTCTTTAGAACGTGTGTGCTGGATATATACCTGGTAAGGAGAACAGTGGGCCTGGGTGAACTCTAAGGCCTGCTGGACTGAGCACAGTGCCCCTTCCCAGATGTCTGTCCAGGATGATGGAGGGAAGGCGGTTCCTGAAACTGCCAGACTGGCTTCAGGACCATCCCTTTCTTACCTGGCAAGCCTTCAGACTCAGTTTGATCTCTACTTGGCTTGTCTGGGTCCCAACCCACATGTAGACCTGAGGATACAGAGGATGAAATGGTCACATGGGTTTCTTGGCCTTTTTGGTGTTTTTAGTGCTAAAACTTGAGCCCTGGGTCTTTGTAGATGATGCTCAGGTGCTCTGCATGTGGCTGGTGGGAAGGCTGCCCCGCTGGCCCCAGTACTCCCTTCTACAACTTCTCATCCAATCCAGCAGGCAGGGTCTGAGGTGGGGGAATGTCTCACTTCTTGGCCATTGTCTAGCAGCATGATGTCATCGTCTGCCAGGTCGTCTTGGCAAAAGTCAGAGCATTTCTCAGTCACTGCGAAGTAACCCTTCTCATTGGAGCACCTGACAGGCAAGGTGAGAAGGGGGAGTCATCTGGAGAGCCCCGTGTGCTTCATGAACTCTGTGTCATCATAGGCCCTGTGTGTCCCAGTGCCTACACAGAAGCTAGAGGAGGGATGAGGGGCACTCACCTGAAGAGCCTTGTGTGCTTCATGTATTCTGCGTCATCGTCATAGGGTTTCTGTGCACCAATGCCTACCCAGAAGAAGTTCTCTGGCTCCTCGCCTTCATTGATGACCTGTGAGAAAGGCTGGTCAGCCAGGGCCCTCATCTGTACTCACCTTACTTCCTGCCTGGCTGCCCCACCTCTGTCACCTGTTTGCTGTAGGAGGCATCAAACATAGTGTTCAGGATGTCTTCTGCCAGCTTGGCTTCGTCAGGGTCTGATGCCCGGCCCACCCAGGCATACACAATGCCTTGGTTGTCCTCGCTTTCAAAGGGTACCTAGGTATGCACAGGGGCTTGGGTCAGCTCCATTCTTGCCCACCACCCTGCTCTGCTGTCCTGCCCACAGCCTTACCTTGAGGATGAAGCAGAACTCAGAGTTAAGAAGGCTGGAGTCAGTGTTGATCTGGATACACCTGGGGGAAGGGAGGTCAGCAGTGTTACCCCCCACCATGGAATCCTGCCCCCTCCCCAAGCCAGGTACCTACCGGGTGCAGAGGGCACTGCCATTGGTGCGGATCTGATAGAGGGTGGGCTGAAGAGTACCCTGAGCCACCTTCCTCTTGCCCCGGTGGATGATGAACTTTCTTTTGAAATGGGATAGGAACTTGGGGTTCTCCTGCTGCTGTGTCATACGCACTACCTGGAGATCAGAAGTGCTGGGTAGTTCCCTAGACCCTGCCTCCCCTTCAGGGGTCAAACCTCCTGGTTTGATCATACTACCATCCCAGCCATAGGCTATGGGGCACAGTTCAGGGCTTGTGTTGAGTGCACACCTCCAGCTTGCCAGGGAAGAGGCTCTCAAACTTCTTCTGAAGACTGAATGTGAAGGTAAGCCAGCCCATGTTGGAGGCCTCCCTGCCCTGCCAGAAGTAAACGATGCACTGAAAATCCTCCTCAGGCTGCTTCTCCTCTGCCTCAGCTGCTGCTTCCTCCCCTTCTCTGCCCTCTGATGAGGCCTTCCTCTCCTTGTCTTCTGTCTTCTCTTCCTCCTCGTACTCCACGGGTACCCAGTACCTGTGATTCAAACAGTGGTGAGCAAGGGTTGCACAGGGAAAAGAAAAAGAGGCTGAAGTTTTTTCTGGCACCTGCAGAGGAAGACATAGCAGTCCTGTGTGTAGAAGTGGCCAAACTCCTCCTCTGGCAGTCGAGTGAACTTCCGGCCTTCCAGCACGAAGCCCTCCATGCCATCCAGGTCTTCATTCCACTCCTCCATCAGCTGCTCTGCCTGTTACCCAGTCCCCAAGTAGATCTGAGCACCATGCTGGGCAGAGCCCCTCCCTCTCACATAACTCCCCCTCACACAGGCCCCACCTACCTCAGCCAGTGGCATTGGTGGCTGCCGGGGTAGGAAGAGTGCAGTGAGGTCAGCCTTCATCTGGTCCTTCTCAGTGTCACGCTTCACCTTCCCAGAGAGCCCTGGGCCCTGTAGCACAGCCTCTGCATTTCGTGTGTAGTCCACTGTCAACACATCGTCCCAATTTTTGAACTTGGCCTTGAACACCTGTGTTGACAGTATAATTCCATAACTGGAGAGAGGTACAGTACAATTAAGGTTAGAGGCTCAAGGGGTGGTGTCTAAACAGGAGCTGGAGCTAGAGCTTGGGGAGGTTTAGCTTAACAAAAAGAAGTTGGGACAGGCTACAGAATCAAGTTGGTGGCCAGTGGCGGAGGGGTCAGGCCATGATGAGCAAGCCTCTGGGTGTGGGGGCATACCTGCGCCTCAGTGCCCTCCAGGCTGCGGCTGACCATTGTATGTCGTGGCCGGTGTAGCATCCCACACAGCTCCTGGCCCAGTTTGAGTGCAGCAGCACGCACTAGGCGTGGGGACTTGCGGCCAAGCCAGATGAATACATCAGACCAGCAGTCCAGGATGTACACACATCGTGTGTCCAGCAGGCTCTGCAGCTGTAGGACAGATGGCTGGAGGTCAGCCCTGGGCCAACACAGAATTACACAGGAGCCACACCCAACCCCCTCCATCTCACCAGCCTCATTCCTGGCATCAGCTCCACCTTGGGCCGTTTTTTGTGTTCCACTGAGAGCTTGTAGTTGATCTGCGGAAGCTCCAAGTAGCCCAGACCCAGGCCCACCTGGCAGAAGAATTGATAGGAATGGCAGACCCTACCACATGTGGGGCCTGTCTCCCCACCTTGCTGATTTCCCTTCAGACTGAATGGCATTTTAAAGAGCTCTTACCAATGGAAGGGCTTAGTGTTTGTTGGTTTTTTTTCCTAGTGCAGGGAGCAGTACCAGGGTTTTGCCCACACTAGGCAAGTGCTCTACTACAGAGTCCCGGACATTCCAAGCCAGTGAAAGGGCATTTTAAAAAGAAAAAAAAAAAATTGAGGCAGGGTTTCTCTGTGTAACCCTGGCTGTCCTGGGACTCACTGTCTGTAGACCAGGCTGGCCTCAAACTCAGATCCACCTGCCTCTACCTTTCGAGTGGGCAAGCACACACACACACCGACAATGACAAATTAAAATTTTTTAAAAAATCTTTAAAATAAGAGAAGGAGCTTGGACTGGAGAGATGGCTCAGAGGTTAAGAGCACTGACAGCTCTTCCAGAGTTCAAATTTTAAACTCTGGAATTTTAAACTCAAATTTTAAAGAGCTCTTACCAATGGAAGGGCTTAGTGTTTGTTGGTTTGAACTCTTCCTGAGTTCAAATCCCAGCAATCACATGGTGGCTCACAACCATCTGTAATAGGATCTGATGCCCTCTTCTGGTGTGTCTTAAGAGAATGACGGTGTACTCACATATATGAAATAAGCAAATTTAAATTTAAAAAAAAAAGAAAGAAAGAGAAGGAGGAAGAGGAGAGGAGACACTCTAGTTTTACGTGGGCCATAGACAGCTGGGGATTACAGGTGTGCACACCACTGCCCACCTTTTAATTGCTATTTTTAAAAGTTTTTTTTTTTGGTTTTTTCGAGACAGGGTTTCTCTGTGTAGCTCTGGCTGTCCTGGAACTCACTCTGTAGACCAGGCTGGCCTCGAACTCTTTTAAAAGATTTTATTTTATGCATACAGAGTGCTCTATCTGCATGTATGTCTACATGCCAGAAGAGGGACTCAGATCCCAGTTTAGGTGGTTATGAGCCACCATGTGCTTTCTGGGAATCAAACTCAGGACCTCTGGAGGAGCAGACAGGGCTCTTACTTGCTGAGCCATCTCTCCAGCCCCTACTATTTTTAAGTAAGCATATTTTACCTGCATGTATGTTTGTCACATGTATCCTTAGTGCCTACGGAGAGGTAAGAAGGCAGTGTTGTACCCCCTGGAATGAGAGCTACCATGTAGGTCCTGGTGCTTGATCCTTGGTCTTTTGGAAGAACAAGTGCTTTTAACTACCAGGCTATCTCTGCAGCACTGTGTATCTCTGGCTGGCCTGAACTTGCTGTGTAGACCAGGCTGGCCTCAAACTCAAAAGAGATTCACATGCTTCTGCTGAGACTAAAGGTGTGCATCACCAAGCCCAGCTGGGTGGGCATTTAAATACAAGTTTTCCCCGCTTGCTTAATCTAGATTCTTACTGTTGTTACTGATTTCTTGTCTCTTTACTGCTCATAAGAACCCAAGTCTTCTGCCACTCACAAAACTAAGGCAAATGTTGATTGAGCTCTGGCACTTCTGGTCTACCTTCTAGAAGAGCATGCTAGCTCCATCTTCAAAGCTGCCCTCCAGACCTGAGCTTCTCGTCAGGTGATAGACGCCCTCTTCTCCCAAAGCCCACAGCAAAATCAACTCACTGACCTCCGGCTTATTCTGTACCCAGCGCCATGACTCACCTTGTATAGCTTGGGCTGGGGTGGCCAAAAGTCATCAGGCACGTGCTTCTTGATCTCAGAGGGCTCCCCACCCAGCACATCCCAGAACCCTGGGGACTCTTGGCCCTGCACCAGGAGTATGATTTCTGCCTTCCCTTTCCGCTCATTCTTGTTCATTTTCTCTGCAAAGAGCCTGAGGACAGACACAGAGCCCTCAGCGAGGCCATGCTGTTCTTAGGGGATGCCTTCCTTTGCCCAGAACACTCCATAAACTCCACCTACCTGGCCTTAGTGGTGCTGCTCAGTGTGGCCTGGGCCCCCCGCCACACATAGATGTCCAGTCCTTGGTCGAGGAGAAACACAAACCTGGATAGGACAGGAAGAGCTGTAATGTAACTCTCCGTCTCTGACTCAAAATATGGGGCTCTGGTTCCTTCTGGGCAGACCTCAGGCTTTTCTGCCAAGCTCTGAGAAGTTAACTAGGTTGCTTCTTTATAGGTGGGGAGGCAACTGAGGACAAGCAGCCCTGCTTCCTCTCACATCAGGGAGCTCACCTCGGATCTAGTGACGACCCCTTGAGGGGCACAGGCTCCAACTTGATGTTCTTTTTTCCATATACACGGTACATCCTGGGGAGCAAAGCAAGAATGATTCATTGTGGGCACCCAGGTGCACCTGGCCATCCCAGCGGTCCACCCACCACTGCATGCTCACCTGGTAACATAGTGTGTATCTTCCACAGTATAGAAGCCACTGGCTGTTCCGCCTTCAATGTAGGAGATGTCACTGTCAAACACCTGTGTGTGTGAGGACGATTCATCATTGAATTGTTCCCTGCCTCCACCAAGTACCTGCCAGGCTTGGTAGTTTACACAGCTGAAGTGTGTGCACAAACCTACAGTTATTCCAAACAGGATGAGGTATATACTGGAGCACAGGGCTGCACAAAACGTCCCAAATGGAGGACAGTCTGAGCAGTTTATGGAAGCGTGCAAACCTGAGGGGCCTCAGCTGCATGCTATGTCTCTAAAGGGAACCCAGCTGGTAGTAGGGGGAAAGTCCATTTGCCGACTGGCTTCGTGGTTTATTTTTAGGTTTGGCTCTGCCCTTGTCTACCCCAGCCTGCAGCTATTGGCCCCAGCCCTCTCAGCTACACTCCTTAACCTGTCTATTGGCTTCCAAAGCAATCTGCCACTCCCTCCTCAGCCACAAATTTCAGGCTCTGACCACCTGAGGCTCCCCAGACCTCACCTTGCTCTACTGCCTTTGGCCCCAGCCCCCTGCCCCACCTCTGTATGTGTGGCCTGAGTTCCCTTCTGTCTGTATGTCTGGCCGCACCTGCAGGAACTCCTCACTCTCATCGCCCATCTCCTCTCGAACAGTGCGGCACTCAGCGCCCAGGTAGTTGCGTAGGTTGACGGCGTGAATGGCAGAACAGGCTTTCTTGTCAAGTGTGGCCTCCCCACCAATCCAGTAGTAGATCTCCCAGTTCAGGGAGCTGCTGTCATCCAGGAAGGTCTGAGGAGACCAAGCAATTAGCCATGAGGGCCTTCCAGGGCCGTTCCTGGATGTCCAGGCCACATGCATGGCCACCACTGCCTCAACTCCCAAACCCAGCCTATCACCACCCCCCCACCACCCCCCAGCCACACTGTGTCACACCATGCAGAACACTAGGCGCCAGGCCCACCTTGAGCACAATGTAGCAGTCAGCCTCGTAGAACTTGCCATGGAAGGTTTCCTCCACCAGCACAGGCACAAAGTTTTCAATTTGCCAGATAGTCAAACCGGGCAGCTGGCCCACATCCTCCGTAAAGAACTCCGAGTAGTCAAGGTGTGGCTTCTCCAGGCCCTGGTCCCAGCGCCGTACCTTCCCTCCGGACGCCCGGGTATCAATGCCCTCCTGGGGACATAGGAGCAGGACTTGACTCTACTGAGACACTAAGACTGGCCTCACCGGGCAGTGGTGGCACACACCTTTAATCCCAGCACTTGGGAGGCAGAGGCAGGTGGATTTCTGAGTTCGAGGCCAGCCTGGTCTACAGAGTGAGTTCCAGGACAGCTAGGGCTACACAGAGAAACCCTGTCTCGAAAAAC
>CM052710.1:56753749-56800519 GCA_028551405.1 Uromys caudimaculatus | reverse complement strand
TTGTTTTTCTCCTGGGCAACATCTGACATGCCCTTTAGCACTTGCTTGGCCTGGACATCCTGTGCTGAGTCCTTGCGCCTCCGTAGCCGCATCTTGCGAGCCAAGGGGTCCTTGGACCCGCTGCCTACTTATGGGAGGTGCAAGCATCTGAGCCACTGGATTGGCTACTGGACATTCAGCCAGAGGCCAACCCCCTTCTTGTATCCAGTGTGCAGAAGGGTTAGCAGAAGTCCAGAGAAGTGCCCTTGCTCCTGGGCAGTGCATATTCTACTCACCAGCTGCAGCAGCGGCCACTGTGGCCGGGGAGGCACCTGCCAGCCTCAGCTGGTTCTGTAGTGAGAAGTCAATGTTGTACCACTCTGCGGTGCGGTCAGCAGGCTTGGGCGGAATGACCAAGCTGGGGTTTTCTCGAACATCCAGGACCTGTTAGGTGAGCAGAGGCGCTGATGGTCTAGACACTCATCTCCAAGCAGCCTCTAATTCCAGTCTATAGCTGAGACCAGGAACTAAGTTCTGACCCTGGCCACTCTGCAGTTGCCTGTGGGGCTTCATTGATACCACAGTGTGCTGAGAAGAAGGTGCTTTCCCCAGTAGTACTGCCCCTGGAAGACTACTGCTGGGTTTCTCACTCTGATACAGGTACACCCTCTGCTCTATCTTTCCTGATACCCTGTCTCTACGCCAACACTGGCCCAGACTGCCTGACCTCGATCTCTGTCAGGAAGTGGATGGCCTCAGGAAGGGTCACTAGGCGGTTCTTGTTCAGGACCAGTTTCTTCAGCTTTGGGCACCTGTAGAGACAGAGCCAGACAGGGCCTTAGGGGATATGGTGTTACAATTAGGGCCACGAGAAAACAGTCTTCCCAATTCTTTGTCTCAGAGCAAGGGACCCACATGAGGGCCAGTGATTTTCAGAAGAGGATAGGACCCACACAAATATGGTGCTGAAGCTCTTCTGACCCAGACCCTAACATTAGCTTCCTAAAAGGTACTCTGGGAACCCCAAGTTGGGTGTGGGGTGGGATGGGGCCTCATCCCTAAAGGCAAACCAGTCATTAGCAGGATGCAGGCAGATCACCAAGCTTCAGTTCCCACCCTGACCCAGCCTGCCCAGCACCTGCAGAGACTTTCAGGAATCAGTTCTAGGTTGTTGTTAGCAGCCATGAATTCTTCCAGGCTGGTGAGCTTGCCGATGCCAGAAGGTAACCCATCAAAGTCCAGCTTGTTGGAATTCAGGTACAGCTTCTTCAGCTTGGTGAGCTTGCAAATGGCTGACTAGAGAGGCAGGACATCGGTTAGAACAGAACCTAGCACTCTTGCCCAGCCCACCCAGTGTCCCAGGCTCACAGGCAGGGAGGTAAGCTGGTTGCGGGACAGATTCAAGGTCTCCAGATGCACCCACTGGTCAATGCACAGGGACAGCTCTGCAATCTGGTTGCTACTGAGGTTGAGGCGGTGCAGGTTGGGGAGGGTGTACAGGCACTCCGGCACCCTTGTCAGATCATTGCACGACAGGTCCACATCTGGGACATTGGAGGGGCACATCAGTTAGGACCCATACAGTAGTCACCAGAAACAAGCCCTAGTGTGAATTCCAACTATTCTACCACCAGATTGTGTGGTCTTAGGCAAGTAACTTATATGACCTGCAGTACCTATGTTTGAGAGACTCCTCATAGCAGGTGGCCTAGTGACAGAAACCCAATGGAAATTGACCACTGTGTACAGAACTGTAATCTTAGCACTTGAGATGCCCAGACAGGGGACTGCCATGACTTCAAGGCCAATCTGCCTACACAGTGAGTACCAGGCCAGGCCAGGCAGCCAGAGTCACACAGCAAGGCCCTACCTAACATATCTGTGAGATGTGACTGGAGAAGCAGGACTCAGCCCCTTAATTCTCAAAGAAGTTGGTTAGCTCCAAGGGGTGAAAACTTTAGGGGCTCCCCAAACAGTCCAGACCTGAAAGGTTGCTTAGGCCCTCCAGGCTAGTGGGGAGGTTGCTCTGGGTGCGTTGAGTGTTCCTCAGATGCAGGGTCTGTAGGGCCATCATGGCTGGGAGCTGCCTGTGAGGAAAGGAGTTGTCACCCTAAGATGGGTCCACTGAAGGGATGGAGTGGACAGGAGGGCATGACCTAAGAGTGGGACATGATGTTTAGCAAGCACAGACCAGTGCTGAGGCCTGAGGCCTAGGATGGGAAGGGTCAGGACTCCGAGGAAGCAAGGAAAAGCAAGGCACCTACCGGAGCTGTGCATGCAGCAGCGGGTTTCCATTCAGCACCAGTGTCTGAAGGTGCACGAGGCGGCGCATTTGAGGTGGAAGGCTCTCTAGGCGGTTCTCACTGAGGTCCAGGTACAGCAAGTCGGTAAGGTTGATGAACAGCTGGTTGGGGATGGAGTCAATGCTGTAGTACAGAGGGGAAAGGCTGAAAATCAGTCCTCCATTCCACCTGGCTCTGCACTGCCCACCTAGCTCTGTACCGCCCACCTGGCTCTGCACCTGGCTCTGCACTGCCCACCTGGCTCTGCACCTGGCTCTGCACTGCCCACCTGGCTCTGCACCTGGCTCTGCACTGCCCACCTGGCTCTGCACTGCCCACCTGGCTCTGCACCTGGCTCTGCACTGCCCACCTGGCTCTGCACTGCCCACCTGGCTCTGCACTGCCCACCTGGCTCTGCACCTGGCTCTGCACTGCCCACCTGGCTCTGCACTGCCCACTTGCCATGCCCTTGATCTCCCCAGCACCTGTTATGGCTGAGGTTGAGCACCAGCATGTTCTTGGCATTCTCCAGCTCCCGTGGGCATTCTGTCAACTGGTTATGGCTCAAGTCCTAGGAAGCAGGGACAAGGTCAAGCCAGGGTACGTCCTCCCATGCCTCTGCCATACCCAGGGATCTGGCAGGACACTGGACATGGAGCGACAAGAACATTCAGGCCAGAGGGAAATAGACTGAGTGGAAAGAGGACTGGGTTAGGGAACTGAGTGCACAAGTGATGTGGGCTCAGCACTAAGGAACGATGGCGGCCCTCCAGGCTGCTCTCATGAGTGAGGACTGAACGACTGAGCATCACAGGGCCAGATGGGCAGGCAACCACTGACCAGAACGGAGAGATCGTCCAGCTTGAAGATATCATCGGGGACTCCAGAGTTCCTCAGGTTGTTGGCCCGAGCTACAATGGCCTAGGAGTATAAGTAAAAAATTTGTGATCCCCATTTTCTGCCCTTAGAGAGAAGCACAGTCCAAGTGGGGTGCTTCTTCAGAAACTGGAGGCCAGGTCTGAGTTTCTCCCTCCTCTGACCTTTGCTCACACACTCCATCTAGTGGGCTCTTCCAAACTTTAAAACCCAATGCTGGAGTTAGGGGAACAGTGACTGATGTTGAGTCTGGATGTCTAATGCTGCAAGAGTCATGTCTGCTGTTGCTTAGGGTTAGTTTGGTTTGGTTTTGGTTTCTTCCACACAGGGTTTCGCTGAGAAGTCCTGGTTGCACTGGAACTCATTCTGTAGACCAGGCTGGCTTGAACTCAGAGATCCGCCTGCCCCTGACTCCCAAGTGCTGGGATTAAAGGTGTATACCACCGCCGCTCAGCGATCTATTTTCTTAAGTGCAACCTACCTGCTGGGGAAAGGGACGAACTTGCCAAAGCTACTTAGCCAGTGTGATGGTGTGGAATGGCCCCCATAGGCACATATATTTGAATGCTTGGTCTCTAATTGGTAGAACTGTTTGGGAAGGGTTAGGAGGTGTGGCCTTATTGGAGGAGGTGTATCACTGAGGGAAAGCTTTGAGGTTTCAAAAGCCCATACCTCTCCCAGCTAGTTCTTTCTGTTTCATGGTTGTCTCAACACATGAACTCTCAGCTATTGCTCCAGTGCCATGCCTGCCTTCCTGCCTGCCTGCTGCCATGTTCCCCCCACTGTGATGGTCATGGACCCTTGGAACTGTGAGCTCCCAAATGAAATACGCTTTAAGTTGCTTTGGTATTGTGCTTTGTCACAATAGAAAAGTAGCTAAGCCAGTTAAGTAGCAAGGCCTAGGTTTAGAGTCGGGGAGCCCAGGTCCAGATCCTGGTCCCTGAACACCTTGGGGTTCTGGACCTACAAAGGATAATCCTGACTGAAGCCTGTAAGGCTGGCCAGGGCTTGATTTTCAGGCCATCTTCCAGGCCATCACACCAGCTACACTGCGGTCTGGCGGTGAGTTTGGTGTGGCTAGGTGTCCTTACCTATGTTGTAGGTTAGAAGCACACACAACACACTAACATGGCCTAGCACCACGTTCTGCCTACACTGCTCTGTTCACTGCTGTCCAAAGAGATAGTGGGCTTTGGAATGTCCTCGCTTTTCTCTCAGAGAGTTCTCCCGTTCATATGCGCTCCTGCACATGGGGAGGAGTGGTGCTCTCTTGCAGCAACAAGTGGAGGAGGGCAGAGGCGCTGGCCCACGCCCGACCCTGCCACAGCCCTGGCCAACACTCACCCGAAGTGAAGGCAGGCTGGACAGTTCCCCGTGTAGTGTGGTCAGGTTGTTGTGGCTCACAGACAGGTGCTCCTGGACAGGACAAGAGTCAGAGGCTCAGGTGGAGACGAACGGTTTCCAGCCTTTGCCTGCTGCCCCTGTGACTCTACCACCTGGGAAGGCCATCCCGACAGTCTCTCTCCTTTACACAGCCTCACCTGCCTTTCATACCTCCCAGGTGGGGTGCCCATTCCCCCACCATTAGCTTCACCTACAGCTATTTCTGTTTCCTCTCGATGCAACTCCTCTTTTTTGCAGGGTATGCCCACCTGGCCTATGATAGGGTCCCTCCCCACCACCCATGCCCCTTACCAGCTTCTGCAGAGCCGCTAGTTCTTCAGGCAGGTAGCAGAGGCCTGTGCGATTCAGCTTTAGCCATCGCAGGCTGGTCATAGCCTTAACATTCTCAGGGAAGTAGCCACCCTGGTGGGGGGCAGTAAGGTGAGGACAGTCTGAGATGAGTGCCCCCCTCCCATCACCTTCTGTGGTCCCCAGAGAAATACTTTGCATTTCTATTTCTTACTCACAAAATGGCACTAAATAAAAGTCCCTGAAAGACAAAAGTATTGGCCCAAATGTGTCTCTCCAGCTGGAGTCTGTTTCAGGGAGGCCAAACCTGGTGTTTCCAGGGCTACTCAGTGCTCCACGGTGCTTAGTGGCATTCATATTGCTTTGCCTGAGGTTCCAGACAGTTTGGCTGTCTGGGATGAGACTGCCCCCGACACTTCCCAGATTGCACTAAGAACCCAGCTCCCCACTGTTCCTCACACAATCTCTCTCTCTCTCTCTCTCTCTCTCTCTCTCTCTCTCTCTCTCTCTCATTCATTCATTCATTCATTCATTCCTCACATGCAACATACACTTCAGCATCCCTGGCCTTTTTGTTTGTTTGTTTTTCAAGACAGGCTTTCTCTGTGTAGCCTTGGCTGTCCTGGAACTCACAGAGATCCACCTGCCTCTGCCTCCTGAGTGCTGGGATTAAAGGTCGGCACCACCACACCAGGCTATGGTTTTGTCCTCCCTGCAACCCCCAATATAGGGTTTCTCTGTGTAGTCCTGGCTGGCTTCTAACTTAGAGGTCTGCCTGCCTCTGCTTCCCCAGTGTTGGGATTAAAGGTGTGCGCCACCACCTCTTGGCTATGCCTGGCAGTTTTGACATCCGAGCAGCATGAAGCTCAGATGCCTTTTGCTACTGTTTCCTCCCCCTCCAGTCACATTCCCCAAGGTAACTCAGAAGTTCCAAGTCAGGGGGGGGGATGAGAATAGAGACCACAGGTGAGGATGACGGGAATGGGGACAGGGCAAAGTGATGACAACTGTGTCCCCGGTCAAATGTGTGTCCATGTACAGGTGAACACGGGAGGAGCCCACCTCCTTTTTCTGATCCCCCCAATCTGACATCTAAAGGGGCGGACGCCAGGCAGTGAAGAAGGCCCAGGCCTCTGAGCTGACCTTTGGGTCCAGCTTTCTTCTCTTCCCTTCTGAGACTACATGGCATATATATATTTTTTTCAATTCAAGACAGGGTTTCTCTGTGTAGCTATGGCTGAACTGGAACTTGCTTTAAAGACCAGGCTAATCTCGATCGAAATCGAAGATCCACCTGCCTCTGCCTCCCGAGGGCTGGAATTAAAGGCGTGCACCACCACGCCCATAGACTGGCTCTTTACAGTCAAGAACCTGGGCTGCTGGTTGCTTGTCCCTCTAGCCCATCAGTCAGTCTAGCTGTTGCGCACATGCCGCCAAGGACCTCGCGCACCTGTCACACTCCTTACTAACAGATCTCTTTCCATTACACGCCTCCAAACGGGCTGTTCCTAAGCCCCTAGGGCTGGAGAGAATCCCGGGTTTGCGAAGGGAGAAGTGACGTCTCGAGACCACAGAGACCACAGTGTTGGGCGGTGGCTGGCTAGGGCGTATTCCCTCGGTGGCAAGGGGTCGGGTTCGCGGCCTGTGGGCTCAAATCCCGCGCGGCCCGAGACCCCGGAGCCCCGACCCAGGTCTTCCGCCGCGGGCGGGGCAGGCCCGGGAAGACTCGCGGAGGCCCGCCCGCCCCGCCCGTCGGTCCCGGAAGCTCAGAGGGATCGGCCCAGAGAGACGGCCTAGGGGTCGCCCTTCTCCTTTCCCCCAGCTAACCTTGAAGTCGTTGCCGCTGAGGTCCACGCCGCGCACGAACGGCAGCACCCCGGTGGCCTCCATGGTGGCGCAGCTTTCCTACGGGCTAGGAGGATGTGGGGCGGCCGGGAGCCGCGGGCTGGGTCAGCGCCGGCCCCGCCCCTTTAGCCCGCGCGCGCCTCCTCCCGGCCGCGGCCTCTGCGGGAAGTGCTGCTAGGCGACTCCCAGAGCTGCGGGCCTCGCCGGTCCAGGGTACTGGGACTGTAGAGAGAGGCCTGCAGGGGTCCCGCAGGAGATGATCACCACTTCCAGTCTCCAGTCCCAACGTGGAGGGTGAGGTCCAGGCATTGTCGCTTGGGCTGGCCGTGACCCCGGAGGGATTGTGGTATCAACGTCAGGGACACAGGCAGTTTGTGTGTGAGGGATCGGTAGTGGTGGTGAGACTTCCGGGTCTTTGGGGCTTAGCCCTTTAGCTTCTGGACTCAACTTTGCTCTTGTGTAACATGCTTCCCAAAGTTGTCAGAAGCAAGTGAGTACTCAGCATGTGGCAGCGTAGAGAGCAAGATGCACAAACACTCAGGACTCCAGCCACTGTTCCTCATTGACTTGTTTCGTGCTCTAGAAGGCCAGCTTATCTTTTGGGCCAAGCTGTTAGTGGCCATCTTGCCCTGACCAGCACACGGTAGGTTTCCCATAAACAGACACGGCTGTTCTATGGGTGGACAGAGTCTGGCATCCAGTGCTTCAGGAGGGAAGAGACTGGTAGAATTCGCACGACAGGTGGCAGAGCTTTCTCCATTGTGTGCCTGGTAGGCCAAAAAGAAATGAGACCACCAGGCACTCTCGCAGGGGCGAACTTGAGAGGCAGAATGTGGGCCTTTGGGCTAAGTGCAGTTTTGTCTGCATGGCTCACCAAGGGACTGTGAGCTCAGCTTTCTCCACACTTAGGCTCCCATTACAAGTACACACAAGGTCAGATGTGAGGCTAAGGCACGACTGCTGAGAATTCGATGTCAGTCGTGGCTTTAGTGTGAGGCCCTTTCTCAGAAAACAAAACAAAACACCCCCAAAGTAAATAAACTAGAGCAGGCCCTGAATGATTGTCCCCCACCAGCTTGCGCTAATAACAGAACCTTGCGCCTTTAAATCCGGAGTGTGCCTATGGTTTCCGCCCCCGACGGTCGAGGGGCGTGCCTGGCGATCATTGGCTGAGATGCTCAGTTTTGAGCGCGTGTGTGCGGGAGTTGTGCGCTCGGATTGGAGCGAAGGCCTGCTTATCCAGCGTGCCTTTCGGGTCACTTGCCGTCCCGGGCCTCGGCGTTCGGTTCCCGAGGTTTGGACGTTCTATTCCTAGGCGGGTCCTGGGCCTCCAGGGTCCTACTCGCCGCGTCCTTGGGTCCATGCGCTGACGCTCGGACGCAGGTACGGCTACAGCGCACGGAGCGGCCCGGGGTCTCCCAGCACTGGGCGTGGCACGCATCCCAGTGCAGGTGGGGGCGTGGCCTGTGGTCACTGCGGTGGGAGGGAGGACTTGGGTTCTGAAGATCAGAGTTCGAACCCCAGTGGTGCCTCTTCCCGACTTGGGTATTGCACATGATTTCCAGGGCCTCAGTGACTTCGCTCTTGAATAGAGAGTCTAAGAGCCTTTTGTATGTGGTTACACGTTTCTGTTCAGTCCTGATCCAGGGCAGTCAGCTTTGGCCAGAATGGAAGAACAGGTGACATCCAGGCTGTGAAGAGTCAGGTTATTTTGTTATTTGTTTTGTTTTGTTTTGAGTAGCGGCTCTATTATGTAGCTCTGGCTGTCCTCGAACTCAGTGTGTAGAACAGGCTTGCCTCGAACTCAAGGAGATCTGACTGCCGCTGCCTCCTGATTACTGAAATTACAAGCCAGCACCACCACACAAGGCCTGAGTTGGTTATATTAGTCACCTATTTTATTCCCTTCTTACTGGAGTTTGAATACAAGATCCCTCTAGGTGTAGGGCTGAGTCCCACTTTAGACAGGTGATGGAATGTAAGCCCCTTCAGTTTGCAAGTGACTTACTGGTCTGAGGGCAGTGGTAGGCAGTAACGAAGCAGAAGCTGTCTCTGAGCTTGTAGTAGGCCCCCTGGCTGGCCTTTGACCTTGCCAGGCCCTAGGACAGGGTCTTATTTTTAGTCTGGGGAGCATGGACAGGTGTCTCAGCTGAGTCACACAGTGCTTCAGGCTTCAGCTACTCCAGGCATCTTGTCACTTGGCAACTGGGTCCCAAGGCAACTATGGCCCTGAAGGAAGGACTGAAGTCCTTGGTGCCCGGGTGCCCCATCAGGCAATGACCTTTCTGGCCTAGTGGACTGGGCCTGGAGATTTCTGTGTCTTTTTCCCAAGTTCCCAGTCCTCAATGGTACCATACGGATAAACAGAAGCCCTTGGCTCCAGGCCTTCTCTCACCTTCTTTCCCTCTCCAACTTTGTTCCAAGTCCATGGGTCCTGGCCAGCCTGTCCTGATTCAGTGTTTATTTAGGGTTACTTCACTCTTGGACCATAGGGCCCTAAGCCTGGCCTCTGATGGGGTTGCCCTACCCCAGGTAGTTTTCCTGTCAAGATCTAGGGGGCCAGTGACTAGATCCCTGAATTTGCTAAGGGTCTATCAAAGGTCTGACAGGCCCCACCCATGCAAACTTCCTAGGAACCCATATTTCAAGTCTTTCAGGGACTTTGGGTTCCTCCTGATAGGCTGACACGGTGTGGCTGCTCTGGGTGGATCCTGATTAGGACTGTGAAAACTTGACCAGGAGGCCTGGGGAACATGCTCAGGCTTTGGGGGTAGAAGAGCCTAGAGGCTGTGTTGTGAGTCCCAGACCTTAGCACTCAGTTTGTGGCTTGGCACCTCATGTCTTTGTAGAGTCAGGGTGGTGATGGTGAGCCCTGATTCCCAAGGTCTTGGGGTGAAGTCAGGAGAAAGGCTTGGAGCCTTCCTATATGAGCCCTTTTCCAGGGCTTGGAAGCTTGCAGGTTTCAGATAGGGCCTGGCAGGTCCCCTGCTTCCCTCCAAGAAACTCTTTGAGCAGCCCCTTTCTTATGGGTCCTCAGAAACCGTCCTCTTGGTTTTTGCTAAGCACCTATGCAGATCGGCCCTATGAATTGCCTTTCTTGCAGGTGACCATGGCAGAGTTCTCCCAGAAGCAGAGGAAACAGCATGGCGGCGAGGGCCTGGGCAGTGTGGTGGACTTCCTCTTGGCTAATGCTCGTTTGGTGCTAGGTGTGGGCGGGGCTGCAGTGCTGGGCATTGCCACCCTGGCTGTAAAGCGGGTAAGGTCAAGGGGTCAAGGCCTGCCTGAAACCCCCCCAGGAGGAGGCCAGGCCAGAGGAGCTGGGGAATGGTGGAACTTCTTGAGGTTGGACTGGAACACAGGGCCCCTACTTCTCACCCTAGCTTCCTGGTTTGCTCCCCCCTCCCCAGCTTTGCCATGGCCCCCAATGCTCTGATCTGTGTCACTTTGCCTGTAGCTCATCGACAGGGCCACTAGTCCTCGGGATGAGGATGACACCAAGGGGGACAGCTGGAAGGAACTGAGCCTGCTGAGAGCCACATCCCACCAAAAGCCCCAAGCCCCTCCTGCTGCCTTGAGCCAGCCCATATCTCCTGGGTCCCCCTCCCCCTCTGACCCAGGTGAGCTGCATGGCTTCCCTCTAGTGTGGTGAGTTCCCTGTACATGCCCATGTAGAAGCTGCAGTCTTCACACATTTCTGCTCCTTTTTGGCTTGTGGGTTCCTCAGATCTTTAATAGGTATTGTAGGTTTGCGTTGGATAAAACCCAGAGCCTCAGATATATCTAGCGAATGCTCTACCACTCAGTTATACCACAGCCCTGGGATTCTTGTCTGTCTGCTTTCTACTATAGCAGGGTTGCACCATATGATGGTAGAGAGCCACAGATGGGTAAACTGAGGTGTTGGGACTCGGCCAGTGACTTTGTCACTGTCCTATGACCCAACATCAGGGCTTTCTCAGTGGCTATTATAGGTGAGCATGGAGCCCAGTGCCATCACTCAGCTAATGAGCAGGTAGAGTTTTCTTAACTTGTGGGACCTTCTGATGTGTTCTCCTGGATGCTTCCCTCTGCAGTGGGGCCCACACCCACTCATTCTCAGACAACACCCAAGCTCAGCTCTGTAGCACCCTTGTGCCTGACGTTCCAGGAGAAGCTGCTGGCATTCGAGCGCAACCACGTGATTATCCCAGAAGCCCACATGACTTTGGTGAAACAGCTGGCTGGAGACATTGCCTTGGAGCTGCAGGCCTACTTAAGGAACAAGTTCCCAGAACTGCCCTTTGGTGCACTTGTGCCGGGTGGGCCTCTCTATGATGGGCTACAGGCGGGGACTGCTGAGCACGTGCGCCTGCTAGCACCTCTGGAGTTGGAGCCAGGGCTATGGAACCTGGTACCTGGCATGGACACTGTGGCTAGGGAATCTCGATGCTGGGCTGTGCGCAGAACCCAGCTTGAGTTCCATCCCCGTGGGTGCAGCCCATGGGACCGCTTCCTGGTGGGAGGCTACCTTTCCTCCCGCGTCTTGCTGGAGCTGCTACGGAAGGCCCTGTCGGCCTCTGTCAACTGGCCAGCTATTGGCAGTCTGCTTGGGTGTCTGATCTGGCCCAATGTGGCTTCGGAGGAGCTGCTGCTCAAAGTGCAGCATGAGAGTCTGGAGTTCACTTTAGCTGTACTTATGGTGGTCCCTGGGGCCAGCACTGATGACGGCCTTCTGCTGGCTTGGCCTCTAGAGGGGCTGGCCAGCAATCTCTGGCTGCAGGATCTATATCCAGTAGAGACCGCCTGTTTGCGGGCCCTGGATGACCAGGATGCTGGTACTCGGCGGAGGTTGTTGCTGCTGCTGTGTAGTGTGTGTCGTAGCCACCCAGCTCTGGCGCAGCTGGGCTGGAGCCACCTGACTCAGGTGGTTCTGCATCTGGGTGAAGAGGAAGTGGCCTGGACTGAGGAGGCCTTGGGGGAACGGTTTCTGCAAGCTCTGGAGTTTCTGGTGGGCAGCTTGGAGCAGGCTAGCCTGCCCTGTCACTTCAACCCCAGCGTGAACCTCTTGGGTAGCTTTCGGGAAGAAGAGATCGATGACATTGGGTATGTGCTGTACAGTGGTCTCCAGGCTCCTGACAGCCTATTCTAGGTGAATGAGGACTGTGATTGACTTGTTTTCTGATGCTGGAGAGCAGCAGCCACCTCCCTCCCAGGACACTGCAGTGTGGTTTGCTTGATTTTAGCCAGAGTGAAGGAGAAATGACATTACCTAAGCCCACACGTGCCTGGGTGATGGTGATCAAGAATCCCAAACCCAGAGAGTCTGGGTTGCTGACATCTGAATGTGGCTGGCCTGCCCTGGCTGCTTTCAGTGCCAGCCACACTGATGCCCCTTAGCTCTCTGGGGTTAATTTAGGAACCTAGGCTCAGGCCACCATCACCAGCAATAAACTCACAAAGAATGAGATATGGCTTTTGATTTCCTAGGCTTCACCTAGGCAAAGGCAGGTTCCAACATTTTGTCAAAAAAGGAAAATGTTCGTGGGTGGGTAACAGCCCCAGGTATCCTGGGAGCACTCACAGGGCATCAGCTGGTGCCCTGGAGGATAGCTTCTTAGCTGTTGAAGGATGGTGTTTTCCTGATGGTGGTGCATTTGTTTATCTGATTGAGTTCTCAGACCTTGAAGCTGAAGTTGACTCCCTTGCTGCCTGTATACCCCAAGAAAGGAAGGTCTTGTTCTCTCCTGCATGGTTTTCTCTATAGGCCACAAATTACCTCTGAGAGAACCCCTTCCTCACTGGGGAGTTGAGCTGTGCTGCCTGTGCAAGGCTATCCCACAATGGCTGCTCCTAGACCTCACTGCAGGGTAGAGGACATGCCCCTCCCAGAGGGCTGTATGCAGACCTGGCCTCTGCAGCGTGCCAAAATATTCATGATAGATATCTGTGTCCTCGCCTTGCACCCTGGTCAAGGTGGCATGGCTGGGAGGAGGGAGACTGTCTCCCTTACAAGGGTGGGGCTTTCTATTTTAGGCACCACCCCTTAAACACACACTGAAACAAAGCCTTGCCTTGAAGAGTGAATAAAAGAAGAAAGAATTGTATGCATGTGTGATTCTTGCTGGCAGAAGAGGGTCTTGGTTGTAGGTGGTTGCTTGGGGCTTCACAAATCTTGGAGCTGGATGTGAAGGCTTGAGAGTCATCTTGGAGGTTTAAAAAAATGTTTTCAAGCTGAAGAGGTGGCTCAGTGAGTGCACTCTCATCCCCTAGCAGCTATAAACAGGGCTGAGAGCTGCCATCGACACTATGGGAAAGTTGTTGGGTCTCAGCCTGAGAGCCATCATGTATGTAGCCTCAGTAACAACTGAGGCTGTAACTGCCATACAGCTGCCTCAGCTGTAGCACCAACCATTGAGGCACACTGCCCAAGCTTTTGGTTCAGATCATCCCTGCCTCAACTGAGCCTTCAGCCGTGGTTTTCTCTGGCTGTGAGCTCCTGCTACAATCTGACGCAGACTTCCAAGCTTGTGAGAAATTTAGGGCATATGTGTGTGTCCTTTGGAGACAGGGTGTCCAAAAGTCTCTACATGGGCCTTCAATCCCAGGTATGGTCTGTGACATTTGCGTATCTATCTGTCTATCTATCTATCTATCTATCTATCTATCTATCTATCTATCTATCTATCTATCTATCTATCTAGACAGGGTTTCTCTGTGTAACAGCTATGGCTGGCTGTCCTGAACTTGCTTTGTAGACCAGGCTGGCCTCGAACTCACAGAGATCCACCTGCCTCCTGAGTGATGGGACTTAAAGCCATGCCCTTCTACATGACATTGCACTTTTAATACAATTTTCTTTTGTAATCAGGTAAATGTCTTTTTTTTTTTAATTAATTAATTAATTAATTTTTTTGTTTTTTGAAACAGCATTTCTTTGTATAGCCCTGGCTGTCCTGGAACTCACTCTGTAGACCAGGCTGGCCTCGAACTCAGAAATCTGCCTGCCTCTGCCTCCGGAGTGCTGGGATTAAAGGCGTGTGCCACCACTGCCCAGCTGGTAAATGTCTTTTAAAACAGCTTTTCTTGAGTAGCAGCAGAAAAAGCCCAGTACATACCCCAAGGCAACATCAGCAACTCTGGTGACCCATGGACCCTCGACACTGCCTGACAAACTCTTGAAGTCTTTGCAGCTTATAGGCTGGGCCTTAGTGGGTGGATGGCCCAAAGCCCAGGCTTCTCGATTTTCGTGGATTTCAGAAGGAACCCTCCACCTATGGATTGCAGGCAGAATACCATTTCCCAGTGTGGAAGCTGGCATTTGAGGTAGGGTCATATGGCCTCAGTAACAACTGAGGGACAGAATTGGGCAGATTTTTCCATTCTAGGGATGGCTGGTAGGAAGCAGGTGTCTTGATTTGCTTTCTATCTACCAAAAACAACTTGGGGAAGCCAAGGCAGGAACTCAAGCAGGGAAGGAACCTGGAGGCAGGAACTGATGCAGAGAACATAAATGCTATTTACTGTCTTGTTCCTGATTGCTTGTGCAGCCTTCTTACAGAACTCAGGATCAGCTGCCCTGGAATGGCCCTGCCCATGGCTGGCTGGGCCTCCCACATTAATTATGAATCAAGACAAACTCCTACAGGCTTGCTTACCGGACAATCTGATGGAAATAATTTCTTGAATAAGTTCCCTCTTCCCAGACAATTCCAGCTTGTGTTAACATAAAACCAGCAAGCACACTGTCTAAAAAAGATCAAACCTCAAACCTGCACGCCTTTAATCCCAGCACTTGGGAGGCAGAGGCAGGTAGATTTCTGAGTCCGAGGCCAGCCTGATCTACAGAGTGAGTTCCAGGACAGCCAGGGCTACACAGAGAAACCCTGTCTTGAAAAAAACAAAAACAAAACAAAACAAACAAAAAAGACCAAACCATCACAAATGAGACAGCTGAGTCTCCATAGGTATGGAATAGAGGAGTCAGGAACGAAGCCTGGCCTAGTAGTTCTTAGACACGGAACACCCAGGAGTATTGCCTGTGTAGACTTAAAAGTCTCCAGGGCACTCGGAGTTTTGAACCTGTGAACTCTATGGTATAAACATGAAGTGTCCCTAAAAGGCTCGTGTATTGAAGGTTTGGTACATGGTGGCTGATGATTCTATCATGTTCAGAAGAAAATATCTCTATTAGCACAAAGGGGCAGGAGCACAGCTCAGGGGCAGAGCCTGCGTTTAGAATGAAGCCCTGGCTTCAGTCATCAGCAAAATTACCAGCAAGTGAGCTCAGCAGTGGAAAGCTGGCTCACTGTCTGGAAATGAACAAATGACTGGCAGGCCTGACGATTTGCCAGTCAGACGTCGCTATGATAGGGACACATTTGACAGCTGCCATTAGAGTTTTCAGAGATTTCTACCCAAGGAAAATGGGACTTATGGCTGTCCTGGTTGGTTTGGATTTTTTTTTTTTTTCCTAAGGTGGCACAGGTAGCGTCACCAGGGATGAAGGAACCTCAATTAAGAAAATGTCCCCATCAGACTGGCTTATAGGCAGGTCTGTGAGACATTTTCTTGGTTTATAATTGATGTGGAATGCTTCAGTCCACTGTGGGCAGTGCCAACCCTAGGCAGGTGGTCCTTGGATGTACCAAGAAAACAAAACTGAACAAGACATGGGGAGAAGCCAGTAAGCAGCTCCTGCATGGTCTTGGCTTTACTTCCTTGCATGATAGACTATAAGCTGTAAAAATGAAATGATCTCTTTCCTGCCCAAGTTGCTTTTGGTCACAGTGTACATCACAACAGCAGAAAGCAAACTAAGACAGTGGCTTTGACAAATTACTTTCAGGGAAAGAAAGCCAAGTATGACTCAAAGTTTAATTTATTTAAAAGCAGAAAGGTAAAGGAAGAAGAGGGACAAAAGGGGCAAGATCTATTAGTGCACACGGGACAGGATGAGTGTAGGTGTAAAGGTACAGGATTAGGGTGGCTTTCAAGTTACATCTCTAAACTGCTATGAAATGTCCCTCCCTGCTTCTGACACTGCCTGGTGTGTAGCTTAGGTGCTCACCTTAGCAGCATATTCAATAAACAGATTAGCATGGCCCCTGCACAAAAGGATGACATGCAAATTTATGAAGTGCCCCCTGCCCTGCCTCTTGGATTATACTCATGTCTGTAAATTAATCTGTGATAGAAGGGAAATGCTGGGAGCTTTAATGAAGGTTTATGAGAGTGCTATTAAGGCTTAGGGGAACAGGTTGTCCTAGAGACTCAATGGGCTACATTACCCTGGCCCTATATTAAGGCAAGCCTGCTTACTGCCCCGAGTGTCTTTGGGGTATACACCTTGTCTCCACAGACAATATTGGTTTTATCACTGTTGTCTGAAACATTTCAACTCCATTAGCAGGGCCCACAAGCCAGACATTGCTCCTCTGATCCTGCTTCAAGGTAACTATAGCAGAACCTCAACCCACATAGTCAGCAGAACCAGGTACAGTGGTGCACGCCCAGCACTCTAGCCCCTGGGAAGCTGAGGCAGGAGGACCAGGGCTTCAAGATCATATGACATCATAAATACAAGTACAGCTGTAAGACAAGGTGTGTGTGTGGGGGGGTGTACTAACAAGGGTGTGAAGAATAGTAACCCTAAGAATAAAATGGTGCAGACACTATGAACATTTAAAGTTAGCTAAAAGGGTTAACATTTCATTGCTATACATATGTCCAAAATGGCTGAAATGCCATCCTGGAACCAGTGAATGCACGTCACAGCAGCACCACACACCAGAGTGATACAGCAGTCCCTCTCATTCGCTTCAGTGCCCTGCAGTCTAGTGTGGGAACAAAATTCTCTCAGAGGTGAGGGAGACAAGACAGACAGATAGATGTACAAACATCACAGGCCATAGATGGGATTGAAAACCCATGTAGAGACCAGAGGAATGAGGTTATCTCTCTCCCCAGTCACTATCTGCTTTTTGGATGCTCTGTCCCCAAAGGATACATATGTCCTAATTTTCTAACAGGCTTGGAAGTCTGAATCACATTGTAGCATGAACTCAAGGACAGATAAAACCAGGGCTGAAGGCTCAGTTAAGGCAGGATGACGTGCAAATCCACTAAGTGCCACCTGCCCCTGCCCTGTCTCTTGGATTATACTCATGTCTGTAAATTAATCTGTTATAGAAGGAAAAAGCTGGGAGTTTTAATGAAGTTTTATGAGGGTGCTCTCTTTGTGGTGCCAAACTTCAACTTCTTTGCATGACCCCTTCAATCCTGGACCACCAATGCAACCGAGGCTACACCTTTAATAGCCTTCCTTGGCCTCTCACAGTGCAATTCATGATCTCTTCATGCCTTCAAAACCAGTACCACCTGGGTGACTCTTACACATTACCAGGTCCAGCCACAGCACAAGGTACAAACTTGGCTATCTCTGGAACACAGCTTCTTTGTGATCTCAGAAAACATTTCCCAGAAGATTTCATCTCAGTGATGCTGGTCTCTTCTTAATCACCATCAGCTTCCTAGCTGCAGCTAACCAGCATCAATTGTCCAAGTCTCTTTTATTCTTGACTACAAAGCCAGAGCCACATGGCCAAATCTGCCGAGTTCTGCTTGCTGGGGCTGGAACATGGCCCCCCTTGTTCTATTACCAGCTTTCTGTTTTCTAACTCCCTCAATGCCCAACTTGGCTGTCCTGAAACTTGCTCTGTAGATTGATCTGTACAGCTGTCTCCTGGGATCAAAGGTGTGTACCACCACACCAGGACTTAAATGCTTTTCTTCCCCTAGAACTTTCTTTGCCCCAGGCTGGCCTTGAACTCAAAGATCTGCTTGGCTTTATCTCCTGGGATTAAAGGCTTGCACCACCATGCATGGACCCAAGCTTAGCTGGGTGGGATCTTGCCTTAATGTTTATCTACTTGAACACAAGATCCAGCTCCATTGCACTTCCTGGTGCCCTTTTACTCTTTAAACCAAACATTTTGTATTTTTTCTTTTTAAGCATGCCATTCTTCATTAAAACACTCTTCACAAGAGTGAACGTTAGTAACCACACAACAGAAATTATACCAGGCTGTTCTGAGACTTCCTTAGCCCCAGGCAGACTTCTTGGACAATGGCAAAAACCAGCCAAGTTCTTCACCAAAATATCACAAAACAGTCTCTAGGCCACATACTAACATTCTTCTCCACTGAAACCTCTTGGGCCAGCAGGCCCACACAGTTCAAACCACCCTCAGCACCACCGTCTTCCACATTCCTACTAGGATGCCCACCAAGCCCCACTTAAAGCATTCCATGGCTTTCCAAATCCAAAGTTCCCAAATTCACATTTTTCTAAAAACATGGTCAGGCCTATCACAGCAATACCCCACTCCTGGTACCAACTTCCATCTTAGTAAGGGTTTTACTGCTGTGAACAGACACCATGACCAAGGCAACTCTTATAAAGGACAATATTTAATTGGGGCTGGCTTACAGGTTCAGAGGTTCAGTCCATTATCATCACAGCAGGAAACATGGCAGCATCCAGGCAGACATGGGGCTGGAGAAGCTGAGAATTCTCCTACATCTTGTTCAAAAGGCAAACAAGTGAAGACTGGCATCCCATGTGGTTAGGAGGGTCTCATTGCCCACCCCATAGTGACACACTTCCTCCAAGGCCACACCTCCTAACAGTGCCACTCCCTGGGCCAAGCATATTCAAACCACCATATTACCCTTCTAGACGGCTAGAGTTTGGTTTCCAACACCCACATTGGGTGGCTTACAACTACCCATCACTCCAGCTCCATAGATTTGATGCCCTCTTCTGGCCTTATTGGGTACCTGCACACATGTAGCGTACATTCAGACATGTATAATGAAAAGATTCCTCCTATTCAGTACTTCATAGCCTTAGCATGGGACCCTAACAAGTGCGTCCCTGAACTCAGCCTCCGATGACATCCTTGATGGCCACGTAAGCTCCCACTCAACCTCCAGCACCCCTCCATCCACCCACCAGCACCCCCCCACCTACCCACCAGCACCCCCCACCTACCCACCAGCACCCCCCACCTACCCACCAGCACCCCCCACCTACCCACCAGCACCCCTCCATCCACCCACCAGCACCCCCCCATCTGGCAACTCCACTCCCATCCTCCCCCCTCTCCTCTTCCCATCTTGTTCCCTTCCAGTGCCCTTCTTCCTCACTGACACACCTCCTCTCCCTCACATTCATTCAAGGAATGTGAATCTAGGGAACAATTGTCACTCCTTCCCAACATCTGTCCCCTTGACAAGGCAGCTAACAGAGACCTCAACACTATCTGGGTATGTATCCCCTGCCCCTGACAGACCCATCCCAGACACTACTGCTCTAGGTCTAGTCTGCCATCACTAGACCCAACAGACTGCAGCCCCAGCCCTGGACAGACAGCATTTCCTGCCCTTCACTCTCCATTCCATTTCTCTCTCTTTTTCTCTCTCCCTCTGGTCTTCCAGGGAAACTAACCACTTGCTATTTCCTTCAGTTTTTTTTTTTTTTTTTTTTTTTTTTAAAAAGGGAACAGCTGACTTTGGGATCCAACCTTCAGTTGTAGGATCAACACAAAACACTCTTGGCAGTGCCTCCCGTCTTGTGCTTAGACTAAGACAATTCCCCGTCCAAGGTCGGTTGTTATCCTTGCCAGCTTTGCTAGGAATGTCAAACTCTGTAATCCTCGCTTTCACCAATTTTTTTTTTTTTTTTTTTTTTTTTAAGCATAAAAGCAGCTTCTTAAAAATCCAAGGAGTGTCAGGTGTGGTGGTGTACGCCTTTAATTCCAGCACTCAGGAGGCTGTGGCAGGCGGATCGCTCAGAGTTTGAGGCCAGCCTGGTCTACAGAGTGAGTTCCAGAACAGCCAGGGCTATGCAGAAAAACCCTGTCTTGAAAAACAAAATAAAGTCTAAGAAGCAATAAAGACCTTGGACAAAATTTCCAAACAAACAAATGGAAGGCTAGCCCTCGGGAGGCAGAGGCAGAGGCAGAGGCAGGTGGGTCTCTGAGCTTGAGGTCAGCCAGGGCTAAACAAAACAACAAAGCACAGAGTCATGACTCGATCTCAACAAATTCTGGGGACAGTATGCTAAGGGAAAGAAGCTAGCACAGCAGGTACGTGGGGTTTCTTTTTTTTTTTTTTTTTTTCGAGACAGGGTTTCTCTGTGTAGCCCTGGCTGTCCTGGAACTCACTCTGTAGACCAGGCTGGCCTCGAACTCAGAAATCCTCCTGCCTCTGCCTCCCAAGTGCTGGGATTAAAGGTGTGTGCCACCACTGCCCAGCCTATGAGGTTTCTATTGAAGTGATCAAACAGGTAAGCCCATCTGTGAGTGATGGACCTCAGTCAGACCCTAAATGCAGGCTGCAAACGGTGCCCACTGAGGACTATTCACTGGTGAAACCCTACTGCCAGCCAGGCTGAGCTCCTGTCTATTCAAGACTATTGCTCTGACCTGAAAACAACCCCAGTTGCCTCATGAACTCGTAACTCAAGGAACAATTCACATTTCACTTCTCAGGCTAGCATGACTTGTCAGAAGTTTGTGAGGGCAAACAAAGTACACAGCCTCCTCTGCAAAGGTCAGTGCCCCGGAATCTGCCAGCTTCAAGGGACAAGCCAACACAGGGAAGAACCAGGCAAGAGGGTGCAGAGATGGGCCGGGGAGAGTCTCAAGAAGAGGCCCCTTGGCCTTCACTGGCTCCTGCTGGCATCCCCAGACTGCATGTCACCAGAAAATTGTGGATGGATTTTTTTATTAAGGCACATGAGCTATGGGTGTCCTAGATGGAGTAGGAGGGGAAGCTTCTACAGATATACAGGCTAGCCACTTCTCAAACAGCTGTGCAGAGAAGGCCCACCCGGATGCCTGTGCTGGCGGGAAGTAGTCCTGCTTCTCACTTGGCAGACAGTGGCCATAGTTGTGGCTTGGAAGGTCACCCGAGTTCAGTTCTGCCTACATGCTGAATGCCCATCTTCTCACTTTCCATTAGTGCAGCAGCCAGAATCACTCCTGAGCCACAGAGCACCAGCATCCAGCAGAGCCAGCCAGATTTTCCAGACATGTCTGGTCTTTGTACTTCTCAACAAAGGAAGGCCAACTCTAAAACCCAGTACCTCCCTAGGTTTCAAGGACAGTGGACAGCCTGCTGGTCCCTGTTAGTTCATTCCTGGTGTAGGCAACTTCCTCCACCTCGCCTGCCATCATCTGTTCTGAGGACAAAAGGGACGGGTATGTCCAGGCTGGTGGCAAAGACTACATTTCCGAGGCTTTTTTACTGTAGACCCTGCATCTAAGGAACCAACTCTTTGTCTTTTGCTTGCAGCCTCGGGTCTCTGGGCTTTTCCTCTGCCTCCTGGCCATGCTGGGGCTGCAAAACTCCCTGTGGGAGGAGACAGGAAAGATGTGTTCACAATTGATATGATCAAGTATCAAGAACCAGCTCCAACACCAGGTGTGGTGGTGCATACCAACAATGCTAGTACCTGAGAGGCAAAAGGGTAGCCCATGGTCAGCCTGGGCTACATGAGACTGTGTCTCAAAACAAAACCAAAATCAAAAGATACAATGTTGGGTAGAGGTGTCAACTTTTACAAGGCAGGTGAACCCACAGGCCAGACTCCCTCTGCTTTGTGAAGGTCAGCTCTTTGTCAAGGACATGATGTACCTACCACCCGTTACTTGATTTTTCTTTTTAAACTATTTCATTTTTGCTCGTGTGTATGTAGGCTTATATGAGTGCAAGTGTCTGCAGAAGAGACGTTGGACTCCCTGGAGCTGGAGCTACAGGTCACTGGCCGGGATCCACCTGCTGTGGGTGCTGGAACCCAACTCAGGTCCCTCTGGAAGAGCAGCAAGTGTTCTTAACAACTGAGTCATCTCTCTAGCCCTGCTTTCTTCTTTTAAAGAAACTCAAAGTTCTTAGAGACACTGTCGTGATGAGGCAGTAGTGGTAATTTTCTATACATCCTTGCTACATAGCAGAAACCCAAGCACACAGTAGCAGAGAAGGAGTCTGCGATCACCAGCCAGGTCCCCAACTTTACCTTGCCTGCAAGAAACCCCGAGCACTTGAACCTTCTAGTTTATAAACAGGCCTCAGTGCTGGCTGCCCTGTCACTGAGGTTAATTCATCATCTGGCTTGGAGGTCATATGTCACTTCTAGTGACCCTAGAAAGTCTCAACTGTGTACAGGCAAAAAAATGCTGTCTGGTGGCCTAAAGTCCTGTGCTTTTCACCAAGCCTTCCAGTATTTCTTACATCTGGAGGTACAAACACAAGGATCCTACAGAAGCCAGCAATGGGGGCACATGCCTGTTATTCTGGTACTCAGAAGGTTGAGGCAGAAGGTTTGCAAGTTTGAGGCCAGCCTGGGCTATATACATAACCTGCCTCAAAATGCGCACCCCAGATACAAATAAATAAGTTAGTAAACAAAAAATAAAATATCATAGTCTGAAACTAACCTAGTTCCTTTATGAAACAGGAGTCCTATGGAATGGGGGTAACATCTTACTGCTGAGGAGACTGAGGCTGAGAGGCTTAGTCAACTGAGATGGAAAGATCTGCTTATCGGCAAGGACACATGTGATCCAATGTCTGGGTGTCAGTCCTCATAACACTCATTCCTGAGACACTGGCCAGGTTATATAGCTCTGGGCACATCTATATATCTTCACAGTCAGTGTGCTATTAGGTAAAATGATGCTGATATCAAGGACCTAGCAAGGGTGACAGAGTCTGCAGGGGAGAAGACGGTTCTTCCTACCTTGAGTCCTGTCACTGACTTGAGACTCACCTCACTTGTAAAACTGTGATGTAATGTAGATGAAAGATGTCTGATGGAGAACGTGTACTGGTCACAGTGCTGGGCACAGTAACTACTCTTTAATGTGAGCCCAAGACCCCATGGATCATACCGTACTACACAATGAGGAAACAGAGGCAAAGCAATGCCCAGCTGACCCCCACTACACTAATCTGCCTTCCCTCCTTGTCTGGTCTCTGCACTAGTAGCCACTGTGAAACTTATGTAGGGACCTGGTGCCCTGCTGCCTCACCTGGGGCCACGTTCTCATCCAGCCACTGAAAGAAGCCACACTGCTGCTCTCGTGGCTTGGCACAGGTATGGAACTGGCGTCCTTTGTTGGGTCCATCCTTCTGTACAGTCCGTGTGACGGCAGGCTGCCCGCATAGGCAGGATGTACCTCCATCACTGTCACTGCCAAGGCTGCCAAAGCCATCCATGTGGCTGCCTGAGCCTGATGAGCACCCTACAGAGGTGCCTGGGGGTCTTGATGCAGAGGTGGGGGGCCCTCCTCCAGTGGGATGGCTGCTATCTGCCCACAGGAAGAAGTTGCAATCACCACCACTGCATTTATAGAAGTGCCGGCCCTGGTTGGGGCCCTGCTTACGGACAGTGAGCAGCACAGCCTCCCGGCCACAATTGCAGGTCACAGAGTTGCTTTCGCCAGCAGCCGGGGTGGGTGGTAAGGTTAGGGCCGTTGCCTTTGAAGGTCCAGTATGTCTGTTAACCAGAGGTTGAGACAGGCTATGCTGACTGCTGTCTATCCTGTTGAGGGCCTGGCTGGCCTGCAGGTGGCCAGAGGGCTGGCTCGCTCTTGGGGGACCACATGAAAATCGCAGGCTGAAGATTTCCTTCAAAGTCTCATCACACCCACCGATGCAGCCAACAAACTCCAGGGGCATAGTTGGGGGAAGACTACCATGCTTAAACTTCAACTTCAACCTAGTGAGGCCAAGAAGAGACAAGATGTTAGTTATTCCTTGCCCTGGTGCACAGTGGTGGCAGCCACAGCCTCCCTGCTTATCCTAGGAAGCCCATTCAGAGTACAGAGCAGGAGCATACGGATGAACTCCCAGACGCTAATAAACCACCCAAATATAGGCACCTCGGGAAAGTACTTCTCTACATCACTGTCTCCCTCAGGACTCTGGGGCTCTTTCAAGGGAAGGAAGTTAAGATGGCTAAGGGTGTGTCTAGTCTACCCCCATCCTTTGTGCTCATTGGAGAGTTTTCCAGAACGATGGAATGTGTGATGGTTCAGAGGAGCACAGGACAGAGATGGAAACACACCCATCCCATCTTGCCCAAACGAAAGCATCATTGCTCTCTTCAGTGGGGATGCTGTGTATCTGCTTTGGAAAGTAAGTGTTTTGTTCTATAAATCATTTTTAAAATTATGTCAGTAAGAAATGCATGTGCCAAGCTGGGTATGGTGGAACGCCTTTTCCCTGCACTCAGGAGGCAGAGGCAGCCAGGCCTCTGTGACTTCTGTGGAGGCCGCTGCTTAAATTGCAGGCTGAGAACAGCACTCCCTAGAGCAGTGGTCCTCAACCTTCCCGACACTGCGACCCTTTAACACAGTTCCTCAGTTGTGGTGACCCCCAACCAGAACATTATTTCCATTGCTACTTCATATCTGTAATCTTGCTATTGTTATGAACTGTAATGTAAATATTTTTGGAGACAGAAGTTTGTCAAAGGGGTCATGACCCACAGATTAAGAACTACTGCCCTAGACACTCTCGCCTAGGTTTCAATGAGGACAGGAAAGAGTTCTGCATGCCCCAGAGACATCCAGCTCACCTGTACACAGGGGGTGGCTGACAAATGGAACACACACTGTTGTCCCTGCTGGCCTCCAGCACCGAGTCAGGAAACCACACAGCTGACCGACATTCTGGGAACCCTGTGCAGCTAAGGTAGAACCTGAAGAGCAGAGTGGACAGGTCAAATCCAGGAATTTGGAAGGCACATCCATCTGCCATTTTCTTGGTTTTCTAAGTCAGGGTCTCTCACTGTGAAGCCCTGGCTGGCCTGGAACTTGCTATATAGACTAACTTAGCCTGATCATAGAGATAAATCTGCCTCAGTCTCCTGAGTGCTGGGATTAAAGGTGTGTGCCACCAGATCCCACTCTAAGAAAATACTTCTTGGCTTACACTTGAATACACTTAATTGGACATCCTGATACAGAATAATTAGAAACTCTTCTTGCATGCTTCTCATGTCCCTAAAAATTGCATCTATAGATGTGTGTTCCTGGCACACGCATTTGATCTCAGCACTTGGGAGGCAGAGGCAGGAAAATCTCTGTGAATTCAAGGCCAGCCTGGTCTACAGAGCAAGTTCTAGGACAGCAAAGGTTACACAGAGAAACTATGTCTCAAGGGGAAAAGATATAACTATTGCTGACTCTGCTTAGGCCACCACCACCACCAGTGACTAAGTGTGGTGTTTCTCCAACATAATTCTAGCACTTAGGAAGCTGAGGAATATTTAACAAGTGTGAGGCAGGCCTGGGCTACATACTGAGTTTCAGGTTACCTTGAGCTACAGAGTGAATGAGACCCTGTTTCAAAAACAAAACACCGCTGACTAAGGTGAAGCCATGTATCAAGTGCCCTGTGCGTACACGGTATCCTGTTTCGTCATGCCCCGTTAAAAATTGCCACTCTCAGCCGGTGTGGTGATGTATGCTCATCCTCCAGGCACTTGGGAAGCTAAGGCAGGAAGATTTAGAGCTCAAGGTTAGCTTAGGCTATACAAGCAAGACCCTGGATTAAGAAAAAACAAACAAAACAGAAATCCATTCTGGGTTGGGAGTAGGTAGTAGAAAGCTGTCAAGTATGTTCTACACTTCAAATAACAAAAATGAATATAGAGAACAGCAAAAATCCCTGGGGCTGAAGAGATGGCTCCACGGTTAGGAACACTACCCATTCTTGCAGAGGACCCAAGTATGGTTCCCAGCACTCAAACCACAAACACCTGTAATCCAGTTCTAGATCCAAACCTTCTTCCGGATCCTACAGGCATCTGCATGCTTGTGGTGTACGTACAGACAAGTAGGCTCACACATAAAACTGTTTTTTAAAAAAATCCCACCTATAATGCAGCACTGTGAAGTAGACATGACCCTTAGAGAGAGAAAAAAATTATCTTTTTTTTTTTTTTTTTTTCCAGTTTTTCAAGACAGGGTTTCTCTGTGTAGCCCTGGCTGTCCTGGAACTCACTCTGTAGACCAGACTGGCCTCGAACTCAGAAATCCGTCTGCCTCTGCCTCTGCCTCCCGAGTGCTGGGATTAAAGGCGTGTGCCACCACTGCCCGGCTAAAATTATCTTCTTATATGTGTCTGGTGCCCTTGGAGGTCAGGAGAAGGCATTGGATTCCTTGGAACCAGAGGTATGGGTGGTTGTGAGATGCTTGTAGGTGCTGGGAACCAAACCTGGGTCCTTTGCAAGAGCATCCAGTGCTCTTAACCGCTGAGCCATGGTGCCAGCCTGCCTCCTTTTCACGGTCTCTGCATTCCTGTAGCACTCAGCACCAGGTACTGCCTTGCTACCCTCCCAGTTCTATCATCTTGCCCAGTGTCTGCTTCTAAACAGTTATATGGGCATGGTCTGACATGGCCTTTCAGAGCTAGGGGCCATCCCAGAATATACTGGGTGAGCAGGTAAGAGGGGAGCCAGGCACTGACCCACCACTCTTCTTGGTCTTGAGGACCATATCCTTGTTACACTGTGGGCACTTCCGAACAGGCTCTGGCATAGCTGGGTAGATCTCTTCTTGCTGGGCCCCCTCTGTCCTTTCTCCTAAGTACTGAGATAAGGCCTCATCCAACCTGAAGAAAAAGCAGATACACAAACCAGTTTCATTAAAAAGGCCTTTATAGCACTCTTAGATATTCACAATACACACAAGACTGGAACCAGTTGGTTAGGGAGCCAAAGGTCAACGCAGGAAACAGAGGGCCAAAAGGAGATAGAGCTCTCTACCCCACTGCCCCTGGCTCCAGGATCCAAGTGTGATGGCAGCCCTAGGCTCACACAAACAGTACACACTTAGAAATAAATGTCTGTCTATACAATTCTGCTACAGGGTACTCTCAAGGATTAAAAAACCCAAACTTGGGTTGGCTCAAAAGTTCAGTGGGTAGCTGTGCAAGCCTGACAACCTGGATCCTTGGAACACCCGTAGTGGAAGCAGAGAACTGTCTCCTAACAACTGTCCTCTGGCCTGTGTACATTTGCCTTGGCATATAAACACTCACACTCAGAGCGCACACACATGAGCGCGCTCTCTCTTGCTCTCTCTCTCTCTCTCTCTCATAGCACACACACACACACACACACACACACACACACACACACACACACACACACACACACACACACAAAACAACAACAACAAAAAACCCAAGTGGCATTTTCTGCCATCCATACAGAACACTGACCCTACACATTGAGAAGCTGCCCAGTGAACACTACCTGGGTGCCGTCCTGCCACTGCCTGGAGTGAGTGAGACGCCAGACTGAGAACTCAGTGACCAGGACTATTCCCCCTTTCAAACACTAGCTACAAATCTCAGGACGTGACCTGTGCTTCTGACTACAGAGGGGGCTTCCCAGGCTCTGATTTAGTGCATGCCTCATATAACTCAGAACAGCCAGCAGGAGAGATGCAAAGGGCAGAAACACGAGCATTGTGTGCTGTGCTTTCCAGGGGTCTGCAGGCACTTAGCTATTTAATACCTTAGAACACAGTTTGTGTAATGTCTTTAATACTTAGACACAACTAGTAAATCCTGAGCACCTAGGTGACTGGCAAACAAAGATGCCATCACTATAGAGAGTTCCAGTGTGCCAGGAAGTCAAACTAAATGTTTCTATGCTAATGAATCTTAGCATCAGGGTTACAAAACACTTTTTCCTTTTTTTTTTTTTTGAGACCGGGTCTCATTTTGTAACCCAGGATAACCTTGAACTCACAGCAGTCTTCTTGCCTGTGCTAGATGACATGCAGGAGCCATCATCTTTGGCTTGAAAATGTATGATATCTAAAAACAAAACAAAACAAAACAAAACAAAACAAAACAAAACAAAACAAAACAAAACAAAACAAAACCCCCACATACTCTGTTAACTCACCATCTCCAAATGCTCCAGAGAATGAACAGACTCCCCACTAGAGCCTGGGTTGACTGATTTAAAGGGTTGCTGCCTGCCAAGGCAGAGTAAAAGGGGGAAATCCAGGAGACAGCGTCTGTGTAGCCAGCCTCCTCCCCAGGGGCTCTCGGCTCTGGGAGGTGCTGTGGCATGGCTGAGAGCTACAGAACACCAGCACAGGGGAGCAGGGTCTGGCACTTACTTCTTTGCCTTTGCCACTGCTTCGATGAAAACCTGCTTGTATTTCTGCACTTGCTGCCTTAGAACCTGAAACTTATCCTTCTTGCCCTCACAGATCAGCTTGAGATCAGCTTCCAGCTCGGCACGGAGGTCAGGCTTGGACATCTCATAACCCATGGAATCGTAGCCTGTAGGGAAAGAGCAGTGCTGTGAGGTTCTAAACGACACTGTCAGGAACTTGGGACGCCTTGGCCTCCCCACCATCCACTGCAACTCTCCAGTGCTTTACCTTCCACAAGTCCCATGCCCAGGTGCCCAGGCAGAAACCGCTTGTCTGAGGTGAGTCCCACATACATCCGGGCTTTGATGGTCTCGATGTGTTCTGCATGAGTTGCATCAGTACCTAGAAACCATTTCCTTATCATCACGTCATCATCATCACCATCATCAACATCTAGTACAGCCCCAGTTGGCCTTGAACGTGCTGTGTAGCCAAGGCTGTCCTTGAACTCTGAATCCTCCTCTACCTCCAACTACTGGAATTGCAGGTGTCTGCCACCAAGTCCATCTCATATCCCCATTATTGTGAGGTGATACAAACGGCAGCACCAGCACGGTCTGTGGATCTCATTTACCATGGGTACCTCTTATGCCTGGGCAGTTTATGCAGGTAAGATCTCTTATTCACAACTGACTTATGCTAGCAGTCTCGGTGGCTGCCTTGATTTTCCTCCCTCCTAACATCTGAGGGCTCACAACTGTCAATTCCAGCCTTACAACTCCTCACTTAAATCCTTCTCCTTTCTCATGTCAGACTATACTGAGTGGCCTACTGGACCACCTGTAACATCAACACTTCTCCAATATTGCTTTCTTTGTCTGCCTCTATTCAAAAGCTGTGGTCCAGGGAGCCTTTAAGTGCAGTTGCACTGCTAGGGCGACAGAAACCAAAAATCACAATGGAATGCTACACCACGCCTGGCTCATTTTTAATTTTAAGTCTCTGCATGGGTATGTGCATATGAGTGTAGATGCCTGTAAAGGGGACATCAGATCTTCTGGAGCTGGAGTTACAGGCAGCCATGAACCATCTAACATGGGAGCAAGGAACAGAACTCGGGTACTTTGCAAGAGCAGGATACTCTCTTAACTGCTGAGCCATCTCCCCAGTCCCTGGAATTGTACTTTTTACTATTTTTGAAGCATGGTTGCTATATATATGCAAGGATAACCTTGAACTCTTGATCTTCTTGCCTTCTCGCCCTCCTAAGTGCTGGGATTATATGCCTGTGCTACCATAATAGCTAGGTTCCGAGGCCTTTAAAATTTTATATTGAGACAGGGACTTCCTCAGCTGCCAGTCTGGCCTTAACACTTTCAACCTTTCTGCCTCAGCTCTTATTTGGTCTTAATCAAAATGAACAACCAATCCAAAGGCCATAAGGTGCCCTTCAACCAAGTCTTGAGTCATAATAAACACCTGTATCATTACACACATGGTACAGTGTTGGGTTTCTCAGGAGCACTGGAAGGGCTGGGGTCCCCTGGGCTCAATGTTAAGAGTGCTTGCCTAGTTTGCACAAGACTCTGGGTTCTAACTCTAGCCCTGTAAAAGCAAATTTCAAAAGCATATTAGCCATGGAATCATCTGGACTGGATATTAATATTGTGTTTTGTGACCTTAGGTAAGGTCTTAACCTGTGCAGGTCTGACCTCAATGTTTTTTATTTTCTTTTTTGAGTCGGGATTTGGGATGAAGGTAAAGGACCTCGAGTATGGAAGGCAAGTGCTCTGCCACTTAAGTGCACTCCAGGCCCTGCACTGAACGTGTAAACAAGGACAGGAAGATAATGCCCTCCCTGAGAGGTCATGCCTGGCCTACAGCATGCCCAAGACGAGATCCCCACTGAAGATACTGACCGATACCATGTTTCTCCATGAGGGCAATGAGGTCAGCTTCGGTAAGCAGTTGGGGTGGGCTAGTCTCCCCATCCACCATTTCCACAGTGCTTGGTTGAAATCGGAAGCCTTGCTCATAGACAGGGAGGAGCTACAGGGGGAGCACGAGTGAGGTTCAGATCAGTTGTCCTCATGCTCAGTTCAGCCCTGCTCCATCAGGAGTCACAGGCTGGAGTACAGCTGCGGACCCTCTCCCTGGTGGGCTACCCCCTTATCACCTTGTCACTCCAGTGATCATACGGATACACATCTAGGTAGTTACGGGCCAGAATTATGAGGCCGTGGGCCACAAAGCGCTCCTGGGCAATGTCAATCTCCACAGTAGTCTCTTGCCCCTGAGCATCCTGAGAGCAGCAAGCCAGGAAATGGCGCACGATGAACTCGTACAGTCGCCGATCATCTCCCTGAAGAGAAGAAGGAGGTGAAACTCCTTTCAGAACAGTATGTTTCAAGAAGCACAGCACCAATCGAGTTTCAACTTGATTTATGCCACGGTGAGCCGCAAGTGTGCACAGAGCAGAACCCACAGCTCCTCAAGCCCTGCAACAAGGTGAATATGACAGTCCTTGGGAAGCTGCTCCCTTGCTGCCTTTTATTTTCTTTCTCTCTCTCTCTCTCTCTCTCTCTCTCTCTCTCTCTCTCTCTCTCTCTCTCTCTCTCTCTCTCTCTTTTTTTAGTTTTTCGAGACAGGGTTTCTCTGTATAGCCCTGGCTGTCCTGGAACTCACTCTGTAGACCAGGCTGGCCTCGAACTCAGAAATCCGCCTGCCTCTGCCTCCCAAGTGCTGGGATTAAAGGTGTGCGCCACCTCTGCCTAGCCTTTCTTTCTTTCTTTCTTTTCTTTTTTTTTTTTTTTTTAAAGAAAGGGTTTCATTACAGAGCTCTACTAGACTCAAAAATCTGCCTTCCTCTGCTTCCTGAGTGTCAGGATTAAGGGAGTATGCCACAATGCAAAATTCACAACTCTGACCAGGGATAGTGAGGTGAAAGCCCAAGAAATTAGCAAGATACTTTTTAAATACAGACAGATAGCACTGAACGTGCACAAGCAGTGATTTGTTGGGGGTGATATTCCATCAGTCAGGTAAGCAAGGACTTAGTGAGGCTCACCCTATTAAAAAGTTCATGAGACATAATTCATATACACATCTAGCAATCCCCTTTAAAGGATTCCTTTACCCACGTATCGCCTCAGCCCAAATACTGCCATTTACAAACAGTAAAGGCACCACACGACATAAGTACAGAGATTTCTGTGTAGACCTCCAGTTACATCCTGTACTCTGACCTCTGTACATGCATGACAAAACAAATAAAACGTAATACAAATAAATAAGGCTAGGCATGGTGGTTCATGCTTTTAATCCCAGCACTTGGAAGCAGAGATAGGTGTATCTCTGAGTTTGAGGCCAGCCTCAACTACACAGTGAAACTTTGTCTTAACACAAAGGCTGGAAAACTTTAAAACATAAAAACAGATTCACTGAAGGCTTCCTTCATTCCCCTCTTGAAATAAAGGACACTTGGTATCACTGTTTCCAAAAACCAGAGCCGACAGAGCCACGTCAGGCCTTACCACCTATCCTGCACCTGCTCTGTGCTCCAGCAGGGTTCACACTCAGAGGAACCAACCTGCAAGCTGCTGGTGTATTTGGTGGGGTGAATGGGAGGGTGAGCTTGATCAGTTTTGCTCCCATTCCGTGGAGTGGGGCCACCTCGCTCTAGAATGTTCTGAGCAAAAGCCCCCCAGTGTGGATCCAGGGTCTGCTGTTCCACCAATGCAACCAGGTTTAAGTCTTTGGGGAAGATGTTTGTTTCTGTCCGGGGGTAGCTGATGTACCTAAGAGAAAGGTACCAAAAGGGCACTGTTAGGCTTTTTCATTGTTTTGTAACCACTGGAAGTCGCAGTCACCCAACTGACACTGCCAATGTAACTGTAAACCACCTAAGCTGAGACAGGGTAGTTGGAGATAGGGCCCCTCAAGGGGTGAAAAACATCAGGCTTTCCTGCTAGGACATTCTGGGAACATAGACAAGAAAGCAAAAGCATACTATAAAATATAAAGAGCCAAGACTCAGCAGTTCCTATGGCTCAGGGCTACCACTGGCTCCTTATAGCAATCAGTCTGACCCTGTGTGGTGTAAACCTCAGTGGACTTGACTGTTCCAACAGCACATTATTCTGTAACTTTTTAAGATTATTATTTATCTGTTTTGCATATATATAATATATAACTGTGCACCAACAGTGTGTCTGGTGCTTTCAGAAGTCAGCATTAGATCCCCGAATTGGAGTTAGAGATGGTTATGAGCCACTCTGTGGGTGCTGGGAATTGAATCTAGGTCCTCTGCAAGAGTAGCCAGTGCTTTTAACCACTGAGACATCACTCCAGCAGATAAAGCAGATAAAGAATAGTGTTACCCCAGTGTTAGAAAGGTGGATCAGAGGCTGTTCTTCCAGAGGACCTGAGTTTGATTCCCAGAACCAACAAGAAAGCTCACAATTGTCTGTAATTCCAATCCCAGGGGATCCAACACCTTCTTCAGGCCTCTGTTGGCACCAGGCACACACAGTGCACAGACATACATGCAGGCAAAACCCATACACATAAAATAAAAATAAATAAACCTAAAAAACAAAACAAAACAAACAAAATCCAAAAAACAGTATTTCCCAATATGGCTCAGTGGTACAGTGTGCCTAGTATCCTAGCATGTGTGAGGGATACCCTGGGCTTAATACTTAGTATTAAAAAAAGAAAGGAAAGGGCTGGTGAGATGGCTCAGCGGTTAAGAGCACTGACTGCTCTTCCAGAGGTCCTGAGTTCAATTCCCAGCAACCACATGGTGGCTCACAACCATCTATAATTGGGTCAGTTGCCCTCTTCTGGTGTGTCTGAAGACAGCAACAATGTACTCACATACATAAATATAAATAAATCTTTTTTTAAAAAAAGGAAAAAACCCCTGAATGTTTCATGTCTTATTTTCATTCATACACACACACACACACACACACACACAGACACACACACACACACACACAGACACACACACACACACACATATATATCTTCAAAATCTACTACTACTTACAACACGTCTCAATTTGGACAAGTCACCTGTCATGTTCTCAAACAGTGGTAAGGACACTTCACTGCTAAGCATTCACTGACCACAGACATGGGAGAATTCTGACAGGCAAAAAAACCCCTAAACATGCTGCCTGCTGGCTGACACTTGGTAAGACTCAGGAGAATTGCTGAGGAGTTAAGAGTAGGATTGCCGGGCAGTGGTGGCGCACACCTTTAATCCCAGCACTTGGGAGGCAGAGGCAGGTGGATTTCTGAGTTCGAGGCCAGTCTGGTCTACAGAGTGAGTTCTAGGATAGCCAGGGCTACACAGAGAAACCCTGTCTCGAAAAAAAAAAAAAGAGTAGGATTTAGCATAAAGGCAGTGTGTATACCTACTATGTGCAAGGCCCTGGATTATGTTTCTAGCATGAAAGACGGGGGAGGAAGTGATTTCTGATTGCTCTGTGAGCTCTTATATTTACCCTTGTGTATAGAGCTTTTCCGCAATCCTCATGGTTTCTTTGGCATTTATTCTTAGTTTCCGAGACGCCAGTTTCTCTAGCTCCTGTCAACAGAGACAGAAGGATGAAGCTTCCTGTGAGTCAGAGCACAGCACAGCACTAATTCATCTTCAGGCAGGTCTGGCCTGTCACTTCAGCTACAGCCATCATGTCAAGAGGGAGAGACAGTCCGGGGAAGGTTCCTGGGTTTGCCAGGAGGATCTTAACTAGTGGGGTTGTTTAAAATGTACTTTTGGGGGCAGGAGAGATGGCTCAGTGGTTAAGAGTGCTGACTGCTCTTCCAAAGGTCATGAGTTCAATTCCCAGCAATCACATGGTGTCTCACAACCAGCTGCAATGGGATCTGATGCCCTTTTCTGGTGTGTCTGAAGACAGCAACAATGTACTCATATATATTAAATAAATAAATAAATCTTTCAAATGTACTTTTAATTAAAACAAAACAAACCAACCAAAACAAGAGAACAAAAGAAGAGCACAAAGGTGCGTGAAAGGCAGAGACAGGAAGATCTCTGTGAGATCTAGTGAAGATCTCTGTGATCTAGGTTAGCCTCATCCATGCGAGTTCCAGACCAGCCAGGGCTAAATAGTAAAATCCTGTCTCAAAAAAACTACAAAAACATAAATGAATTTTTTTTCTCTTTGGTTTGAGACACAGCCTCATGTAGTCCAGGCTGTCCCTGAATTCATGATTCTCCTGCTTCTACGTTCCAAATGCTACATCAGCAGCATCCATCACTCTAGTTCCCTAAGGAAGCCAGTGAGTGGTTCTTCAAGATAGTGTGCAGCTGATACTTGTCCAAGTAGTTAGCTGGTTCACAGCTCCGTGCTGACATAGCATATTTTTTCAAGACAAGAGTTTTGTATGTAGGCCAGGCTAGCCTCAAATTCTAGCATCTTGATAGCTAGGGTCACAGACATGTACTACCACCCCTAACTGAAATCTGTGTATTTAACAAGAAGTCTGACAAGAGAATGATGCTAAAATCTGAGAACCACACTTGGAGAACACTACTCAACTCTCAAAAATTTCCCCTAGACACTGGAAACATCCTTTGAGGCTTTCTAATATTCAAGCTGTTCCTTTCTATGGACAATCTGCAAAGGTTGAACATGGTGGTGCATGATTTGAACCACACACACACTTAGGAAGCAGAGGAAGGCTAGGTTGGTCTCCAATAACGAGTTCCAGGACAGTCAGGACTACTTAGAAACCCTGTCGCAAAAAATGCACCCCACCCCAAAAATAAAAATTTTAAAAAGGACTGATTATACAATGAGGGCAATATAGAACACCCATGTCCCTCTTTTGTTTTCAGAACCTTATATAATTTCTGTATTAAGAGGTTGAGCTAGCTGGGCAGAGGTGGCGCACGCCTTTAATCCCAGCACTTGGGAGGCAGAGGCAGGCGGATTTCTGAGTTCGAGGCCAGCCTGGTCTACAGAGTGAGTTCCAGGACAGCCAGGGCTATACAGAGAAACCCTGTCGGGGGGTGGGGGGGGATAGGTTGAGCTAACTCAGGCCTCCCTGGTGCTTTTTTTCGTGGCTTTTAAAAACAAAACAAAACAACAAACTTTCAAGACCGAGTTTCTCTATATAGCCTTGGAACTCTGTAGACCAGGCTGGCCTTGACCTCATAGAGATCAGCCTGCCTCTGCCTCCCAAGTGCATCAGTACCACCCATGCGTGGCCTCAGGATAGGTGATGTTCCTTCCTTCCACTGGGCCATACATAGCCCATGAAGAACTGTAGTCCCAACAATAGGAAGTAACTGTTCCTCAGTGTTTGGACAACCTATCTGGAACATACCACAGTGTCCAAAGCTTGAGGCCTCCACTTGCTCTTTGGCTTAGATCTGACCTCTACCACGGTTGCCATGGGATCCTACAAAGCCAAGAACACAAACCCCACATTAGCTTGGAGTATAACACCTCAAGCCCCCCTGCTACCTTGCCCAGGGAAATACCCCATGTAAAGTCACGCATTCTGTGTGTGGCTTACGGTGTGGATGCCACCACTTCCTTCTCACTCAAGTCAGGAATGAGAGACATTGTCACAGGCCTTTAAGTCCAAGGTTGAGAACTGATGGAATTCCACAGTCTTGGTGTGCATCTAAGCAAAGTCTCCTAACCACACATACTCCCTGTTACTTTTTTTTTTTTTTTTAAACTTTAAAATTCCGGATATTAGGGGTGTAAGTCAGGTCAGAGCGCTTGCCCGGCATGTTCCATCCAGGGTTCCATTGCTAACACCACGCACCTTCATACTTGAGATATAAACATCGAAAATCATGCAATACAAACTGCAAAACTTTCAGACTCTGTTAATGAACACGAAACTTAAATGGTTTGCTAATGAGGAAATTCATATATCAAAATCCAAATTTCTCTTTCCCAATAGAGTGGGGACCAGCTGTTTTTTCCAAGGAGCTCAAAAATCTGTCACTTGCTACTTAGTTGCCATTTTATAGCCAATTAGAAGTGCAATAGGTATTTATCATTCCACAATTTATTCAGTGTGTGTGTGAAGGTGACTTGAGCATGCCATACACATATGTGGAGGTCAGGGGACAGTGTGCAGTATGTGGGTCCCAGGGATAGGCTTCAGACATTCAATGTCCCTCTCACGCCATCCAGGACAGCCCATACTACCTCATGCCACCTTCTATGACTTTCCCTTGTATTTTTTTTGCCCTGGTATTTATCACTTTCCAAAATTAACTCCTTTGTTTGTGATTTCACTTCCTCACATGAGCAATGGAAGGAGGTTGGATCAAATGTTTAACTTCCTCCCCAGATCCAGAGTCCAGGCTCTGAACGTGCTTAGCTGACTCACCCTCACTGCTGGTGAAAGTATATATTTTAGAGAGGAACTTCAGCTATCCACTTTTAAAATTCCTGACTTTATCTAAAAGTTCTACTTAAATTTTTGTTTGTTTGTTTGTTTGTTTTAAAGACTTGGTTTCCAGGTTAGACTCAAATTCATCAGGAACTAAGGTGATCCTCCCCCACCTTACCCTCCAAGTGCATGCACCATCATGCCCACTTTCTTTGCTATTAGATCAGGGTCTACTGCTGCCTCACAAAGCAGGCCATGCTCTACTGCAGTGTCTCCCTCAGGGTGAAGCCCTGACAAGCTCCTGTGCTGACTGTTACCTCTCAGGCCTCAGGCTGGGAGTCTAGTAGGGAGCAATCTCAGACTCTTCCAGGACCACCTTTGAATAAAGACCCCATTTATTTGTGGCCAGGCTAGATCAAGTGCTGTGGAATACCTCCTCAGACCAAACAAACAAGCAAAACAAAACAAAACAACCTGTAACATACGCGTGCGCGTGCACACACACACACACACACACACACACACACACACACACACACACACACACGCTCGCGCACACACACACACAAAATTGGTTTTTTTTATTTCCACCATATGTTTCCCAGAGATTTTATTCAGGTTTTCAGACTTGGCCGCAGGCAGTGAGCCATCTTGTAGGTGTAAGAGGTGTAAATCTAGAGGTGTAAATTCTAAGTCGACAAGCAAGCAAAGTTCAATGGGGAATAGGGCAGGATCACCTCTGTCAACAGAAAAGAGCTGCCGGGAGTGTGGAAAACGCTTCCTAGATCACTGCTCTCAAAAACGCCTTACCTCCATACACAACTGATAAAGGACAAGACAAGCTGTGTGATTAAAGAGACGGTATCTTTTCCAGTTGAACTCTACGGTTCCATCTTTGTGGTCATGAGTTACTGTAAACAAACAGAGGTTCTCTCAGAAAAGCCATGACATGAAAACTGGTGTATCCCAATGGAAAACCAAAGCGTTATGCACAGGGCTGGACACATGAGGGCCCTTCCAGCATTCTGCATGTGGGCAGGTGAAAGGCAGCAGGGCAGAACAATAACCATGCCTTTACTTAAGTTCTGCAGCCCCTTTGTCTTCCTGGGGCATGCAGATCCTACAGCAAAAACCTTAGGCTTGCCGGGCAGTGGTGGCGCACGCCTTTAATCCCAGCACTTGGGAGGCAGAGGCAGGTGGATTTCTGAGTTCAAGGCCAGCCTGGTCTACAGAGTGAGTTCCAGGACAGCCAGGGCTACACAGAGAAACCCTGCCTCGAAAAACCAAAAAAAAAAAACAAAACAAAACAACACAACAACAACAACAAAAAACAACCTTGGGCTTTACCTTTAATTCTGTGGAAGACTTCCGGCACGAAAGCCTGAATGGCCTTGAACCTCTCCACCACAAAGCCCAGTGTTGGGAACTGGCAACTGCCATAGCTGATGAGCTGCTCTGCCAACACCTCTGGGAAAATCCTCTGGAGCCTCAGGGTCTGGAACCTTGTGAAGGCGGCTCCTGGAAAAGGAGTGGAGGAAGGAAGGGAACAAGGGCGCAATAAACCATGAAGCTACGCTGGCTCCATAACTTAGTGCCCAGGTGCCCTTAGCTGCCGGGCAGCCCCATGTGGCTCCTCACCGATCCTCAGATCCAGCTCCTGCCTCACGTCCACTGCATCACTTACTCTCTGGTCAGGCTCAGTTAGGTTTTCACAGGCTGCCCTGACGGCACGTGGCGTGATCTCAGAGAAGCGGGCTCTCAGCACCTGTAGATTGGGCTTTACTGCAGAAGAGATGGAAGACAGATGCCAAACTTAATCATAACTGCATCTCGGCACAAAAGCAAACCACCATGACATCCAGGCAAACCAGTACAAGAAGCTGGTTTGCCTTTCACCTATTAGTTTAAATTAATGGAATACAAATAGCAGAGAGAGAAAGGGTATTATAACCTTTAATTTAAGTCTTGTCAGAAATAACTGTAGGATCTGTTCCCCTAACTGGGCCTCAGTGGGAGAGGATGAATCTAGTCCTGCAGTGACTTGATGTGCCAGGGTAGGATGATACCCAGGGGGGCCTCCCCCATCTCAGAGGAGAAGGGATAAGGGGAATGGGGGAGAGAAGCTGCCTAGGGGAGGGGGACTGGAAGGAGAGGAGGGGCTGATATTGGAATGTAAAGAGAATAAATAAATAAATAAGTAAATGAAAAAACAACAAGAAAAAAGAAATAACAGTGGGATCTTTTAGGTGAACCTTTTGAGACTTAAATCTTATTGGAATCTTTTGTCTTCAATTTAGAAAAAAAAAACAACTTGGAGAGTTAAAGGATCTCTTAAATTTTTGGGGGGAAGGGCTGGAGAGAGAAAGATAAAGATAATAAAATGTTAAATATTATTGTGCAGTCTATGGTGTGTGTACTATGGCACTCAGGAGGTCAGAGGACAAGCTTATGGAGTCAGTTTTCTTCTTCCACTTTTGTGTGGGTCATGGGGATTGAACTCAGGTTGCCAAGTTTGTGTGATAAACGTCTTCACTTGCTGAGCAATCTTGTTGGTCCAATTTAAGGTTCTACTGGGGAAATTTTATGTTTCTCCAGGAAAGAATATACAGGATATGCATTGTCCTTTAAAGTTCATACATTTAAACTCTCAGGAGTGTTATGGATTCAGACATAAACTCTTTAAGGGTCTTTTCCTTAGGGAAAATTAAAACCTATTATTTAAGGCATAGATAGACTATTAACCACTTCTCAATTACCTAAAGTCATTAACCCTGTAAGAACTAATTAAATTCACTTACACACACACACACACACACACACACACACATATACACACACCCCATATGTACTCTTGGTGCCCTCAGAGATCAGAAGAAGGCATCAGAGTCCCCAGAACTGGAGTTTCGCTTGGCTATGGACCACCATGTAGATATTAAGAACCAACCCTGGATCCCTGGAAAGAGCAGTCAGTGTACTTAATTACTAAGCCATCTTTCCAGGCCCAGGGACCTTTGTACTTTTTGTTGCTGTTGTTGTTGTTGTTTGGTTTTTTTTTTTTTTCGAGACAGGGTTTCTCTGTGTAGCCCTGGCTGTCCTGGAACTCACTCTGTAGACCAGGCTGGCCTCAAACTCAGAAATCCGCCTGCCTCTGCCTCCCAAGTGCTGGGATTAAAGGCGTGCGCCACCACTGCCCGGCTTGTACTTTTTTTTTGATAGAGGGTCTCACTATGTAGCCTTGGCTGGCCTGACCTTGAACTCAGAGACCTGTCTGTCTCTGCCTCCTGTGTGTTATTAACGTGTGTACGATCATACCTCGTCCTCCGAAATTTTTCATATTTTGTTTATTCAGTGTGTCTGCATATATATACATGTATGTCACACGTGTATAGAGGACAACGGGTGTCAGTTTTTTCTCTCCTTTCCTGATGAGCCACCTCACTGTCCTGACAGGCATAGGCAAACACTTTAATCCTAGCACTTGGAGGCAGAGGCAGGTGGATCTTTGGGTGTGAGGCCAGCCTGGTCTACAGAGTGAGTTCTGGGACAGTCAAGGATACAAAGAGAAACTCTGTCTCAAAAACAAACAAAAAATGATTATTACTGTTTTTAATTATGTGTATATGTACATCTATGTGTGGTTCTGTAAATGCTTCAGGACGAACTGTATAAGGAGAAACTTGACCATAGCCCACTTAAAGACCCTGTGGTTGCTGGAATAGAAATGGCCCCCATAGGCTCATGTGTTTGAATGCTTGGCCCATAGAAAGTAGCACTATTAGGGGGTGTGGCATTGTTGGAGTAGGTGTGGCTTTATAGGAGGGAGTGTGTTACTACGGAGGAAGGCTTTGAGGCCTTATATGCTCAAGCTAGGCCTAGTATGGCAGCCTCCCCTTCTGCTGCCTGCAGATCAAAGTGTAGAACTCTTAGCTTCTTATCCAGCACTGTGTCTACCTGCATACCACCATGGTTCCTGTCATGATAAATGGACTAAATCGTTAAACTGTAAGCCAGTCCCAATTAAATATTTTTCATGCTGTCTCTTCACAGCAATGAAACGCTAACTAGGAATGACCCCACAGCAGAGAGATCAGTAGTAGACTCACCAGCCTTGCATACATGGATAATCTCAAACCCGATGTTTTCACCTTCTCTGTCACAGTCAGTCCAGATCACCAGTGCCTGACAATGCTGTGTCTCTCGTTCCAGAGTTTTCTGAAGTTACGGGGAGAAAGCACGATGAGCACAGAAGGGGAATTAGGTAGTTCCTTTACACTAAAGAGTCTTAGGAGGCTGGAGAAGTAGCTCGGTGGCTGCTCTTCCTGAGGACCATGTGGTGGCTCACAGCCATCTGTAACTCCAGTTCTAGGGGTTCTGACACCCTCTTTTGACTTCTAGCTAGGCAACACTGGGTCTGCATTTGGGAAGTTGAGGTAGATTGTTGTGAGTTTCAGGCCAGCCTGGGCTACAGAATGAAACCCTGCTTCAAAAATGAAACACAACAGAAAACTCAAGAACAAAACAACAAAAGAATCCATCAAGAAATCTGACTGAGGATCACGCTGGTCTTGGAGTATTCAAATCCTGTGGGGGTTGGGGAGCAGAGAGAATTGTTCACGGCCCAGTGTCTGGTACAGTCCTCCAGGGCTGTGTGTGTGCAGAAGACTGGGGCTTTCACACAACTTCACCAACATGGGGAAATGCAGAACTCAGCTCTAACTCTTCCAGCACCAGTGGATCTGAACACGGTTGAGTCACTTTGTAAATTCCTCCTGTTCCCCTCCCCAGGAAGGATCTCATGAAGCTCAGGCTGGCCCTGCATTCGAGAAGTAGTTGATGGTCTTCATCTCTGGCTCCTCTGGCTCCATTGCCTCGGTGCTGACATTACAGGTGTGCTACCACACCTGGTTTATAGAGTATATAGGTTAACCTAGGGCTTCCTGCATCCTAGGAATGCACTCTACAAGTCTAGATCATTTCCAGGCTTGCTCCCTGAGTTCCATTCATAAACTTTCCCACTTAGCAGAACTAAGTGACTTGAACTGGTCATTTATCCTTCCACTCCTATTGATGATGATGATGATGATGGTGGTGGTGGTGATGATGATGATGATGATGTGGGGAGGGCATGTGGATGGCACAGGACTTCACAAACTCACTCAGCTCGGTCCTTTCACCTCAAAAAGTATTTAAAAAAATTTTAATTATGTGTATGTGTATAGGTGCATGTTAGTGTATGGGACGTGAATTTGAATGTAGGTACCTGAAGGTGCAGAGGTATTGGATTCCCTAGAGCTGGAGCTACAGGAGGTTGTGTGCTGTCTGATGTGTGTGCTAGGAATTGAAATTCACTCAAAGAGGAGACTGTGTTCTCAACTACAGAGCCACCTCTTCCACCCGTTTTTTTTTTTCAATATATTTTCATGTGTGTATATGTATTTGTTTCCATGTGATTATATACCACAGTTATGCAAGTGCCTTCAGAGGCTAGAAGAGGATGTTAGAGCCCCTGGAGGAGGAGTCAAGGGGACTTGAGAGCTGCCCACCTGAGTCCTGGGGACTGCACTTGGGTCCTTTGGAAAAACAGAAAACACTTTTCAGCACTGAGCCACCTCAAGCCCTCTTCCCACAGCTATGCTGGTTCCTGGCAGTGAACACAGGTCACCAGGCTTTTGCTGGCCTGACAGTTTTCTTTGGTGAGACAAGGTCTCACTGTGTAGTCTTCACTGGCCTGGAACTTGCTATGCAGACCAGGCTGGTCTCAAACTGAGAGATCTGCTGGCCTTTGCTTCATGACAGTTACTTTTAAACAACAAATTATACTTTGTAACTTTTTCTAAGACAAGGACTTGCTAAGAAGTCCTCACTGGCCTTGGCTTTACAATGATTATCTTGGAAGAGATGTGAGTCCATATTGTTCCACCTTACTCTGACGCTTCTGTAGTTAACCTAAGGGTGAGATGGGAGCTAGAATGAACAATTTAGTAATTTTATTCCTTGAGTTTCATTTTTAAAGGCTTCATTTAGTTCTTTGGGTACTTAGTTTAGACTGGGGTGGTAGCTCAGCACTTGAGAGTTCAAAAAGAGTATCTGTGCAAGGCAAGGCCAACCTGGGCTACATGACAAGACCCTGTGTTTGAAACAAAACACTTCAGTTATGCAATAGGTGGAATATTTTAAAGGCATGATACTGTTTGGGCATGGTGGAGTACACCTTTAATCCCAGCAGCACCAAGTAGATTTCTATGAATTCAATGTTAGTCTGGTCTACCTAGCTAGTGTATTCCAGACCAGGCAAGTTTACATAGTGAGACTCAAACAAATAAGCAAATAATCAGTTAATTAAATATACTGAGGTTGGTGGAAATTCCAATGCATTAAAAACATAGAAATCGGGGCTGGAGAGAGATGGCTCAGTGGTTACGAGCACTGACTGCTCTTCCAAAGGTCCCGAGTTCAATTCCTAGCAACCACATGGTGGCTCACAACCATCTGTAATGGGATCTGATGCCCTCTTCTGGTGTGTCTGAAGACAGCTACGTGTAGTCATATACGTAAAATAAATAAATCTTAACAAACAAACAAACAAACAAACAAACAAACAAAACCATAGAAATCACTCAGTCCAGTGATTTCTGGTTGTTTCAATCTCAGGATCCCATATAGTCCAAAGTTCTTACCTTGATGTCTATAAAGTTTTCTGGGCAATACTTTTCAATTTCTGCTTCAAAGAGTACAAGGGGATTGCAGCTTTGCCTAGAATAGAAACAAAAACACAACAGCCTTTACCTGTGCAGTCAGAGAGCTCTGTACATGAAGAATGTATGACTACAGCAGGCTTACAAGTGGCCCTCCCACAGGAAATGGGCTAGAGAAGCTGGGAACACAGATGCTACTCAGAAGACTAAAGCAGAAGAATCACTAGATCCCAGGAATGAGCAGAATAACAGACCATGACTCAAAGACCCAGCAACAAATAAAGCTAGGCAAAGTGCCACATGCCAGATATCCACTTGGAAAGATGAGTCAGAAAGACTGGAGGAAGACTATGTCTCAAAAGAGATAGAAAAGGAGGAAAACTGGCCAGAGGATTAAAAGCTATGACTTTCTTTTTTTTTTGGTTTTTCGAGACAGGGTTTCTCTGTGTAGCCTTTGCTGTCCTGGAACTCACTCTGTAGACCAGGCTGGCCTCGAACTCAGAAATCCACCTGCCTCTGCCTCCCAAGTGCTGGGATTAAAGGCGTGCGCCACCACTGCCCGGCAGCTATGACTTTCTACATAGTGCACTGTCCACTCTCCCAAGCAGAATAGGAGATGCAGAGAAGAAATTCTAAACTCCATTTATGCATATCTGCAATAGAATAAATAAACCCAGGTTGCACTGAAAAGAGTATATTTAGGGGAATATTCCAAGTGAGTTTTGATTCTAAAGGTAGGATTAAAAACTTACAGCAGGTCATATAACCTTAGTAATTCTAGTACTATAAATTCGTATTTACAAATTATTATAAATGTCATGGTAAGATCAACATGCTTCAAAATCCTTGTAATATTTGTCACAACTTATTTCCTTACTAATTGTACTGACCATTTCCGAAACTGCATCTGGAAGTCATGAGCCAGCAAGTGTCCAGAGACTGAAGTCATTATCATAGTAACATTCTGAATAACAACAAAACTGAAATTAGTCTATCTGTAGTTGATTTGCCAAATCATTCAAAGGAAAGGAAAAGAACAATGAACAGAACTAAGAACAAACACAGTTGATGGAGAAGAAAGGAACTAACTGTAACTCTGTAAAACCAAAACCATGTTTCTACAACCACCATTCATAATCTCTCTCTCTCTTCCCTCCCTCCTCCATCTCCATATTTATTTAAGGTTTGTCTCTCTATGGTCCTGGCTGTCCTAGACCTCCATAGGGTAGGCTAAGCTGACCTCGAACTCACAGAGATCTGCCTACCTCTGCATCCCGGTGCTGGGATTAAAGGGGCACACCACTAGTCACCAATGCCTAACCACACTACCATTTTTTATTAAAAACAAAAACAAAGAAACAAAAACCCTAGGGGGTCAAGGGTCAGAGGATCCAGCTGTAGGTCATTTTCTTAATTAGTGATTGATCGAGGAGGTCCCAGCCCATTATGGGTGGTGCCAACTCTGGGCTGGTCGTCTTGGATTCTATAAGAAAGCAAGCCAATAAGCAAGCCCGTAAGCAGTACTCCTCCATAGTCTCTATATCAACTGCTGTCTCTAGGTTCCTGCTCTCCTTGAGTAACTTGACTTCCTTTGATGATAAAACTGTGATATAGAAGCTAACCTGAATAAACACTTTCTTCTGGAAGTTGCTTTGGTCATGGTGTTTCATCACATCAGTAGTAACCCTAACTAAGACACCTGACTAGGTTGCAAGTTAAAAATAACCCTCCTGCCTCAGCTTCCCAAATGCTAGGATTATCATAGGCTAGCCACTATGCCTGTCTTATATGTCAGCTTTATGACAGAAACACATTAGCACTTACCTGGCCATACAGATGATAGTCAAATTCATAAATCTTGTTGAATTTAGAAAGGCCTTCTTTCTGTAAAATACAAGAAAAATATGCAAAAATTCAAATCATATTTAAAAACAAATGACTCAGCCGGGCAGTGGTGGCACACGCCTTTAATCCCAGCACTCAGGAGGCAGAGGCAGGTGGATTTCTAAGTTCAAGGACAGCCTGGTCTACAGAGTGAGTTCCAGGACAGCCAGGGCTACACAGAGAAACCCTGTCTCGAAAAACCAAACCAAAACAAACCAAAACAAACAAACAAACAAACAAACAAAACAATGTGTTTGTAATGTAAGAAAGAAGAAGGAGGGGGAAGAGGAGAAGAGAAGAGGGAGAAGAAAAGGGAGAGGAAGGAGGAGGCAGAGGAGGAGAAAGAAGGAGAGGAAGAAGAGGAGCAGGAGGAGAACAAGAACAAGTAAAAGGAGAATAAGGAGGAAGAGAAAGAGGAGGAAGAGGAGGGAGGAGGAGGAAGAAAAAGAGGAGGAGGGGGAAGAGGAGGAGGAAGAAGAGGAGGAGGAGGAAGATTACAGCAATAGTAGTAGTCAGGGGCTAGAGAGACGATGACTCAGAAGTTAAGTGGCTGTTCTTGCAGAGGACCCTGGTTCAATTCTCAACACCCACATGATAGATCAGAACTATTTGTAATTCCAGCCCTTTTCTCACCTCTGTGGGCACCAGGCACACATGTAGTATACACACATACATGCAGGCAAAACAATGATATACATAAAATTTTTAAATGAAAAAAGTTAATATCTTCTTTACTCAATGAGAGTGAAAGCCCTTACAAGGCAACCCTGATAACAATAGTATCTAGTAAGCTTTTTTTTTTTTTTTTTAAAGACAAGATTCTCACATAGCTTAGGCTGCCCTCCAACTTCTGTAGTCAAGGATGACTTTAAACTTCTTATCCTCCTGCTTTCCCTTGGCCAGTGCTGGGATCATCATGCCTTGTCTAGTCAGTCTGGTAAGCTACAATGGGAATACACTCTGTGAGTCCATTGCTAGATACTTTGTTTTAGGTTTTGGTTTTTTGAGACAGGGTTTCTCTGTGTAGTCCTGGCTATCCTGGAACTTGCTTCATAGACCAGGCTCACTTAGAACTCAGAGATCCACCTGCCTCTGTCTTCAAAGCACTGAGATTAAAGATGGGTACTGCCTTGCTTTCTTCTTCTTTTTAAATCCCCATTATAAAGCTGCCATGAGCACAACTTCATTTTGAGTTGTGTGTATGCCTAACTCACTAGAATTCAGATGTCTTAAAGGTGGGGATTCTTTCCCACACTGACCATGTGTATGGAAAGGCTGTTTTAGGGAGAAATAAATCAATGAGACCTAGCCACAGTTCTCAGGGAGGTAGCATATTATAGAATATGTGGACAAGCAGCTAGATAACTAAACTCCTTGATGACAGAGAGGTGAGAGCAAAACATATTAAATGGCTGAAAAGAGAAGGAATGGGGTGGGGAGGACACCTGGGAAAGACTCCACAAGGACTACATTTAGGATGTCGTCGTTGTCATCTTCTCTTTTTTTCCTTTTAAAAGATGAATTGGGCAGGAGAGACAGCTCAGTGGTTAAGAGCACTGGCTACTCTTCTGAAGGACCCAGGTTCAATTCCCAGCACCCACAAAGAGGCTCACAAAGGTCTGTAACTCCAGACCGATGGGATCAAATGCATTCTGGCTTCCACCTCTATAGGAGTCAGCCCATTTCCAAATACACTCACTTAGGGCTGACCCCTATATGAGGGTACTCTAAGTAAGATCCTCATGCTTCATTTGTTTAAGAAAAGTGATGCTTTAAAATGTCTCCTGTGAGCCGGGCAGTGGTGGCACACACCTTTAATCCCAGCACTTGGGAGGCAGAGACAGGCGGATTTCTGAGTTCGAGGCCAGCCTGGTCTACAGAGTGAGTTCCAGGACAGCCAGGGCTACGCAAAGAAACCCTGTCTCGGAAAACCAAAAAAAAAAAAAAAAAAAAAAAAGT
>CM052710.1:56564049-56753249 GCA_028551405.1 Uromys caudimaculatus | reverse complement strand
AAAGAAAAAAGCAAGTTGGGGAGGAAAGGGTTTATTCAGCTTACACTTCCATGCTGCTGTTCATCACTAAAGGAAGTCAGGACTGGAACTCAAGCAGGTCAGGAAGCAGGAGCTGATGCAGAGGTCATGGAGGGATGTTTCTTACTGGCTTGCTTCTCCTGGCTTGCTCAGCCTGCTTTCTTATAGAACCCAAGACTACCAGCCCACAGATGGTACCACTCACAAGGTGCCCTCCCCCCTTGTCACTGATTGAGAAAATGCCTTACTGCTGGATCTCATGGAGGCATTTTCTCAACTGAAGCTCCTTTCTCTGTGATAACTCCAGCTTGTGTCAAGTTGACACAAAACCAGCCAGTACAGCAGGTAAAAGTGCTTGCCATGCAAGCCTCCCGACCTAGAGTTGATACCTGGACTAAAGGTGGACAGGGAACACTGACTCCGCACACCTGATGTGGCACGCACTCCTCCTTACCTTATCACATATGCACACACTAAGAAAAGCAAAATGAAACAAAAAAACCACCAGGCTTCTCTCAGTCGGTGCAGAAAAAGGACCATGCTAAAATTCAACACCTTTCCCTAATGCACCCAGGACTAGGAAGGCACATCTTCAACATTAATAAAGTTAGCACCTGTCATAGTGAGGGATGAATGCTCTCTTTAACAGCTGTAGCAATTAGTCTTTGGCTCTCGTGCCTTCTTGCTCTCACTCTGTCCTCTCGCCCCCCCCCCCCCATTCCTCTCCTCTCTCTCCACGTTCTCATGGCAGGCCGCCTCCTCCTCCTCCTCCTCCTCCTCCTCCTCCTCCTCCTCTCTCTCTCTCTCTCTCCCTCTCTCTCTCTCCCTCTCTCTCTCCTTCCTCCTCCTCCCCCTTTCTCTGTCTCTACTACTCTTTCAACTCCCCACACCATGCCCTGAATAAACTCTATTCTATACTATGGAAACAAAAACAAAACAATTAGCCTTTCACCCCAGCACTTGGGCTCTCTGAGTTTGAGGCCAGCCTGGTCTACAGGATGAGTTCCAAGACAGCCAAGGCTGCACAGAGAAACCCTGTCTCGAAAAAACCAACAAACAAAAGCTCAGCAACAACATTACCACATCCATTCTTGGCCCTGCCCTTCAACACTATACGAGAAGCTCCAGCTAGAACACTCTGGCAAGGAAAAGAAATAGAGGACGACAAGATTGAAAAAGAGAAAGAAAGAATCTTTGTTTACAGACAATATTAGTTTAGTTTTGTTTTTTGTTGCTTTGGTTTTTTGAGACAGGTTTCACTGTGTGGCCCTGGCTGTCCTAGAACTCACAAAAACCCCCTTTGCTCTGTCTCCCGAGTGCTGGGATTAAAGCCCTGTGCCAGCCACTACACCTAGTTTACCATGATCTTTTTTGAGATGGAGTTTTACCAGGCAACACTGGATAACATCAAACTCAAAGAAATCTGTTTGCCTTTGAGGTCTGAGATTAAAGGCATGTAACCATCACACCTGGTCCAACACCATCTTTTATATGTGAAAAATTCTAAAGAAATAACAAAAAACAATAAACAGTTCCATCAAAATTGCAGGATACACATTCAACACCAAATCATTACTGTGAGCTGACCATGGTACATATTCACAGCATTTAGAAAGCTGAGGAAGGAGGATTACCACAACTTCAAATTCAAGGCCAGCTCACAATTCCTCTCCATGCATGCTACAACACCTTACCTACTTTTAGGCTACATATCTCAGGTCACCTTCTCCTGTTCCACATGTGTTCTTCTCCCACTACAACTATGCTAACCTAACTCGGTGCCCCCCCAAAAAAGGTGTGACTGTGTTCAGGTATGCTTTTTGAGTGCTCCTACTGACATTGATAAGGCCAGTACATTTCCTCTATCAGACTATGGAGGTAATTCCAGACCTCCATGATGGGATCTTGGCTTTGGAACATTGTTTTACTTAATGTACTAACTGGGTTCTAAAGGAAACTTAGGAGTTTCCCCTGTACCTCCAATAGGTTGAACCAAATGGGTGGCTTTCCCCTGCCCCTGGTGCAGGTGGCTAGTGTGACAGGCTTCCCTTCCTCACAGCTGCTAATAAAGAAGGATGGGATATAAGAACTCAGGCATCACTGCTGAGTGTGCCTTCCCCCTGTCCTTGCTCATGAAAGGAGATGAAAAACACAAGAAGATCTGCAGATGGTGTTCAGGAGAAGAAGACAAAGGAGACATGGAAGATTTTTTGGTGCATGCTCTTTCTGTCTTGGACAGTAAGAAGGCACCCCTAATTGTATCAGTTTAATCCAGACCTTCAAAGGAAGAAAGGACTGGTACTTTTCTGCATTCAATCCTGGCCTGGATTTAGGCTGGAGGATAATGAAGATGGATTCTAAGGAAAAACAGCCATCATAGTTTTTCCTTATCCTACAAAAAGCTCTTGGTAGGAACGAGGACACTTGGAGTTTCTTAAGACTGCCTGTTCCTCCATGCTGGTACATTCTGATAAGGGGTACCAGCTTTCAAGGTCTGAAAGGATATCTGAAAGCTAACACAGATAAAGGCAGACACCTCTGTCAGCTTGATCCTCCTTGGTGGGGAGTGCTGGCTGCCACATATCCATGACTTTACAGAGTTTTTTATTAATTAGCTAATTTATTTTTTACTTATTCATTTTACATTCTGCTCACTACTGGCAACAGTTTTTGGGATATCCCCTGCTCCAGTTGTTTGGGACACTCATGAAGACCAAGCTGCACATCTACTACATATGTGTCGGGAGGCCTAGGTCCAGCCCATGTATGTTCTTCGGTTGGTGGTTCAGTCTCTGAGAGCCCCAAGAGACCAGGTTAGTTGATTCTGTTGGTCTTCCTAGGGAATTCCTTAAGGGGACCTTACAAAATTTAAAGGTTCCTTCCTATTGCTGTGATAGAACATCGTGACCACAACAATTTACAGAAGAAAGTTGGCTTACAGTTGCAGAGGGTTAGGTTCACAACGGTAAAGAGAGCATGGCAGCAGCAGACCTGATGGCTGGGGAAGCAAGCCAAGGGCACACCTTGAACAGCAAACACAAAGCAGAGATGGGAAAGTGGCTTTTGAAACCTCAAAATCTGGGCGGGATGGTACACTGATACCAGCACTCAGGAGGCAGAGGGTGGACTAGTCTACACAGCTCTGGGCGTGGTGGTACACTGATACCAGCACTCAGGAGGCAGAGGATGGACTAGTCTACACAGCAAACCTCAGGACATCATAAAGAGATCCTGTCTAAAAAACCAAAACACCAAACAAAAACCAACCAACCAACCAAACCAACCACGCCCCAAACAAACAAACAAAAACAACCTCCCAGATACAAAAAATGAAGCAAACAAACAAACAAAACCCCCAAAGCGGCCCCCAGTGACATTTTTAGCAAGGCCACACCTCCTAAACCTACCCAAACAGCACCACCAACTGGGACCACGTGCTCAAATATCTGAGCCTATGGCTGACACTCTCATTCAAACCATCACGTTTTTGTTTTTAATGTATATATGTATACTGCTTGGATGTATGTCTGTGCACCACATATGTGCAATGTGAGGCCAAAAGAGGGCATTAGATCCCCTGGCACTGAAGTTACAGCTGGTTGTAAGTCACTATGTGGACACTGACTGACAATTAAATCCAAGTCCTCTGGAAGAGCAGCCAGTGCTCTTAACCACTGAGCCATCCCTCCAACCCCTAAATATTACTGTTTTTTATGCTATGATATAAATATGCTTGGAATAAAAATGAATAACTGGAAGTTTATCCATGGAGAGGACACAGGACTCTGCCTGGATCTCCTACCTAACTTGTCACTCCAGCATAACAGCTTTAACAGGGGTTCCTCAGATGATTTCTGCTGGCACATAGACACTGAATTTGGTGAGGTTTTGCTATCTACCTGCTGCCTCTCTACCTGCTAATTACTGCTCATTCAAAAGCAAAAGCATGGGATGGAGAGATGGCTCTGCAGTTAAGAATACTGACTGCTCCTCCAGAGGTCCTGAGTTCAATTCCCAGCAACCACATGGTGGCTCACAACCATCTGTAACAAGATCTGATGCCCTCTTCTGGTCTGTCTGAAGACAGCAATGTGCTCACATTTAAAAAAAAAAGCAAGAAAGAAAAGAAAAAAAAAAAAAAAAAAAAAAAGCAAAAGCACCATTACAGGTCAGTCTCTGAACTTTAGAGAACACAAAGATTTTTATCTGGCATGTGTTTTCATTTTCCTCCTCCTCCTCTTCAAGGAAAACCTGTTTACTGAGCACACTGCAAGAGGGTAACAGCCTGAGAAGTAACTAGAACACCACTGCGGCTGGCTTGTGTCTGTGAGCTGTGCTTGGTACTTACAAGCCTCATGGTTTAACAGTAAGCACACAAGTGGTCTTAATCTACCACGCGCCTTAGATGGAGTTCAAACTCAACTGTTCTTTAATAAGATGGTCCATTTATTAGCTAATGTTATATGTCTCATGATATTAAAAAGGGGAGGCAGTAAATAAAAAAATCAAGTGTTAGAAGGATGTAAGAAGCCGGGCGGTGGTGGCGCACGCCTTTAATCCCAGCACTCGGGAGGCAGAGGCAGGTGGATTTCTGAGTTTGAGGCCAGTCTGGTCTACAGAGTGAGTTCCAGGAAAGCCAGGGCTACACAGAGAAACCCTGTCTCGAAGAAACCAAAAAAAAAAAAAAATTCCAATGAAAACAATTAAAAATCTTTATTAATGTAGCTATTTCATTGGCTTCTTATGAAAACTTAATAGCTTTTTGTGCAAAATAAAAAAACCCAATCCTAAAATTCACACAGAACTGCAGTGGTTCCATAAGACCAAAACAATCCTGAAAAAAAAAAAAAAAAAAAAAAAAAGCTGGAAGGCTTGATCTTCTAAATTTCAAAACTCACTATAAAACATTACAATAACTAAAACCATCAGATTTAATTAAAAACAAACAAACAAAACCTGTAGTGATCATGAGCACTAAGAATATAACTGAATGGTAGGACCTGCTATGTTGGCTGAAACCTTCCAAATTTTGTGTAAAGGGCAGAGGTAAGATGTCAGGTGTCTTCCTCATGGCTCTCGACCTCATTTGTTTAAGCAGGGTTTCTCACTGAACCTGGAGCTTGCCAATTCAACCAGACTGGATGGCTAGCAAGTCCCAGGGATCCTCCTGCCTCTGCCTTCAGAGTGTGAAGGTTACAATTCACATCACCAAGAGGTGCACGTCGCTGGGAGGTGCACCAAGCCCAGTTTTCTTCGTGGAGCTCTTGATGGACCGCAGTCCTCACGTTTGTACAGCAAGCACTTTATTGACAGCCTCCCTAACCCATTTATTTTGTGGCTGTTATTTTTCCCTAAGTTAAAATTCAAAAACCAATGTGTGTCTATGTGTTCTACATATGTACACAGGCTAGAAGAGGGCACTGGATCCCCTGGAGCTGGAGTTATAGGTGATTGTGAGCCATCTGACATAGGTGACGTGAACAGAATTCAGGTCCTCTGCAAGAGCAGCCAGTACTCTTAACCTCTGAGCCAACTCTCTAGCCCCACATTTTGTGTTTCTTGAAATAGGGTCTCATTATATAGCCCAAGTTACACTCAAATTTGTTTTCCTGATCAGTTTTCTGTGTGCTGGGATGACAGGCTTTTCTCTTTGTAACTGATCTTTAAGAAGGGTGCCAAGTCCATTTAACAGACAGACCTCAACAAATGATGCAGAGCCAATAGATCTACATATACCAAAATAATGAGGTGGGGCAGACAACCCAATATATAAATATGAACTAAAAAAGTAGATCAAGGGCTGGTGAGATGGCTCAGTGGTTAAGAGCAGTGGCTGCTCTTCCAGAGGTCCTGAGTTCAATTTCCAGCAATCACATGGAGGCTCATGATCATCTATAAAGGGATCTGATGCCCTCTTCTGGCATGTAGGTGTACATACAGACAGAGCACTCACATTAAACAAACAAATAAATAAATGTGAGCCAAGGGGCTGGAGAGACAATGGTTAAGAGTACTGTTTGCTCTTCCAGAGAACCCAGGCTAATTCCCAGCACCCACATGGCAGTTCACAACCATCTGTGGCTCCAGTTCCACAGGGGATTTGACACCCTCACACAGGCATACATGCAGGCAAAACACCCCAATGCACATAATATAAAAATATTTTTTTTTTAAAAAGTGGATGAAAGAACATCGGGCCAGCAAGATGGTTCTGAGGGTAAGGGTGATTGCTGCCAAGCTTGAAAATCTGAGTTCAATTACTGAAAACCACATGGTAAAGGACCTCTGACCTCTGTGCACATGCTGTTGTGCATCCATACAGGCACAGACATAATACATGCATGAAGAAAAATTTACACTATAAAACTCTCAAGAAAAAAATATGTGCATACATTTTTCTGACACAGATTTGACAATGACATTACAATTGAGCTAGGATATGGCTGAGCGGTAAGGCTTGGGGTTAGTTGTACAGTCACATTTCTCCAGAAAAGATAACCAAATGGCCAACAACTAAATGAGAAGTAACTCAGTATCACTGGTCAATAAGCCTTTATGAAAATGTAAATTAGTCGGGCAGTGGTGGCGCACACCTTTAATCCCAGCACTTGGGAGGCAGAGGCAGGTGGATTTCTGAGTTCGAGGCCAGCCTGGTCTACAGAGTGAGTTCCAGGACAGCCAGGGCTACACAGAGAAACCCTGTCTCGAAAAACCAAAAAAATAAAAAAAAAAAAAAAGAAAAGAAAAGAAAAAAGAAAGAAAATGTAAATTAAAAAACACAGTATCTTCTCACAGCTGCTAGGACTGTGTTACAGTAAAAGCAACCTGGAAAGCAGCAAGTGTTCCTAAAGCATGTGGGAAAACATTTGGCCATTCCTGAAAAGTCAAAGGCAGTCACCACATATCCCAGCTATTCCACCCATAGCACTCCCATAATTTAACAGCTATTCAAACAGACACTTGCAAGTCATTTTGCAGCCAGTCCTAATTATAATTAACAAAGGTAGAAGCAACTCAAATGCCCACCAATTGATAAACACAGTGTGATAGATACATCTAGACATGAAAATGTTCAAGAATAAAAAGGAACAAAATACTAAACAGGTGCTACAATGTGGATAGATTTTATAAAGGCTTTGCTAAATGAAATAAATCCCACCCAAAAGGCTGTGCCTTTTATTTATAATAACTGTTTAGAATAGGCAAACCTAGGTCAGAAAGGGGATTAGCTGTCCATCTTGTCAAACTCCTATAATCCTACTGGAAGGTAGGAGCAGGAAGATCAAGATTTCAAGGCCTGGCCAGGCAGTGGTGGCGCATGCCTTTAATCTCAGCACTTGGGAGGCAGAGGCAGGTGGATTTCTGAGTTCGAGGCCAGCTTGGTCTACAGAGTGAGTTCCAGGACAGCCAGGGCTACACAGAGAAACCCTGTCTCGAAAAACCAAAAAAAAAAAAAAAAAAAAAAAAAAAAGATTTTAAGGCTTGGGTGTCTGGAGTTGGGCCCTCTGCCTTCTGCAGTTCCTAAATAGCTACTTCCTGGAACATTGAGCAACACTGAGCTCAGTTTCAAGACCTTAGCTTTTTTTTCTTTGGAGGGCAGGTGTCAGAATTCATGTTTTAATTTGGAGGAAATATCTCACAACAAGCTGAAGTTTGGTAAAATATGGTAAAAAAAAATATACAGCGATGGTTCAGTGCTTAAGAGCGCTTGGTCCTCTTCCAGAAGAGCACCCATATCAAGTGGCGCATCCCTGCCCAAAGCTGCAGAGGCCCGGTGCCCTTTTCTGGCCTTCAAGGGCACAAGCAAGCATGTGGCATGTGCTTGCACACTCCCACACATACACATACAAATACACACACACACACACACACACACACACACAAATAAAAATAAGATAAATTGATTCTTCCAGTTTAAAGAGAGAAAGAAAAAAAAAAGTTTATGGCCAGCCTCCACTACCTAGCAACTTTATAGTCAGCCTCAGCTACATGAATGAGACTAATTCAAAAGCCCAACTCCCTACTGACAACAATAGGAACAGCAGAGCAGGCTAACTGTGGTGCGCATGACAGAGCCGACAACAGTGTTTGCTCCTTCACAGGACAAAGTCATCGTCTGGAGCTAGCTAGTATAGTGGTCATACAACCCACCCTTTACCACACTTAAGCTTATGAGACATTTCCTCCAAATTGAAACATGAATCTCCCCAAAAGCCAAGGTCCTGGAACTGGGCTCCAAGTTCCAAGAAGTAACTAACCATTTAGGGATTGCAGAAGGCAGCAGGCCCAACTCCAGCACCCAGTGGTGGCAGAGATAGCAGACTTGGCAGTCTGACCAAACAGCTTATCTAAGGAAAACAGCTAACTTCCTCAATCTGTCCCAAACAAGTCTCTCTCTTCCCACTCCCGATCCTTAACTACAAAAATCCCAGCCTAAAGCAAGTAATGTGTATTTTCTTGGACCCTGGCCATTGAGTGCCAAGGTCCTGTGCCCTGGTCATGTCATAGTCAGAACTACAAACACCACTTCTCTGGCATTAAATATCAATTCCTCTAGCTGTTTGAGGTCATCTCATTTCTCATCTTTTATTTCTTCCTACAGATTTAATTCTTATCCTTACAGAACAACACAAGTCTCAAAATATGGCTGAGCAGGGGGCAAGACTGAACTCCAAAGTGATTGACTGCCTTTCTTTCTCTATCTCACTCCCTCTGTCTCTATATAACTTGCCAGGGGAAGACAAGATGGAAGGCTGTCTTCTATGATTGCCAGCACTCTGAATAAAATATGGTTTTACAATTTTTTTTTTTCCGAGACAGGGTTTCTCTGTGTAAAAGTATGGTTTTAAAAGTTCAATTCTCCGGGCAGTGGTGGCGCATGCCTTTAATCCCAGCACTTGGGAGGCAGAGGCAGGCAGATTTCTGAGTTCGAGGCCAGCCTGGTCTATGGAGTGAGTTTCAGGATAGCCAGGGCTACACAGAGAAACCCTGTCTTGAAAAACCAAAAAAAAAAAAAAAAAAAAAAAAGATCAATTCCTATCTACTCATTGGTATGGAAAAAGCAGCAATGATCTATTTTATTCCAGCTTTGACATTCAGGTTATAGTACATACTCTCTAACTGCCATGATGGTACAGTATTAAGAATCCCTGGCTTGGTCTACATAGTGAGTTCCAGAACAGACAGGACTACACCACAGAGAAGAGAAACCAATCAACCAACTAGAGAGAGAGAGAGAGAGAGAGAGAGAGAGAGAGAGAGAGAGAGAGAGAGAGAGAGAAGAATCCCGGGCCTAGCGTGTGTTTATGTGACAGGGAGTGTGGGGGTGGGGGGGGACTCCTTAGAAAGACATTTAAGGGGCTGGAGAGATGGGGCTGGAGATATGGCGCTATGTTTAAGAGCACTTGCTGCTCTTTCAGAGTACTTAGGTCCCATTCCCTATGGTGGCTCAAAACCATTTGTACCTTCAGTTCTAGGTGATCTGATACCCATTCTGGCCTCGGTGGGCATGCAGGTGATATACGGGCATATATATAAACAAAACACCCATAGACATTAAAACAAAAAACAAAAAACAAAAAACACTTAAGCAGTAGTTAGGCTGGATGTCAGCCTGTAACCCCAGTACTTAGAAAACAGAGGCAAACAGATCTCCTCTGCTCAAGGCCAGCTAGGGCTACATTGTGAGACCATGTCTCCAAAATAGGAAAGAAAAAAATTATTACTCAAAGACATTTTAAAGAGGTGAAGTTAGGGGCCAGCACCCACCTAACCTTGGCTCCCCCTTCTAGGTATTTCAGAACTGGAAGTAGAGGTCTTGGGGGGAAGCCAACTATTTGCAAAGAAAAGGGAACAGCCCATAGGAAGGACTTACAGATGAATGATAACGCAACAGTTCTTGGGGTTTTACCCTTCTCATCTTCCCTTTTCCCTTTGTCAGGAGACAATCCTATCTCTCGTGTATCTTAGAATCAGTCTATGGAGCAGTAATTGACTTCTCTAGTTCCTAAATCTAAGTATTACCCCTAGGGTGCCCCTAGAGACAGTAAAGTCACGGGGACTGCAGAAGGCAGGGACAGGATTCGATAAGTAAGGCTTGAACGCCAAGTTAAAGGAATTTGATTACCGGTTTCCAATTCAACTGAAATTGAGACTCACCAAGAAGAATTTTAAAATACATGTTTCCTCACAATCACTCCAGACCCAAAGAGGGGAGACCAATTCTCTACTGGTATTTGAGACTACCCGACAGATACGGTGAGAGCAAAGAGCTATCAAATGCGTGAAAAGGCCTACATTTACAAGAGGCTTGATGGCTAGAGACAGCCTCAGGTGTGAGGACAGCCGGGAGGGGGCCTCCCGCAAAATAGGCGGAGTCGCTTTTACTGGGCTTCGGGTCCGACTTTGTGGGCGTTCCTCAAGGAAGCAGAACCTAAATGCTTCTTACCCGCCTCATACGACCGTTGGACAGCAAGTCGGCGATTCCCTTAGCAGCGTCGTTTTTCTCTGCCACGCAGAGAACTTTTCGCACTCCTCGGAAGACCACTTCCATGGCAGCGCGGGACAGGGCACGGCCTCCAGGCCGTCGCTGCCACTGAAACGCAAAGAGGGTGACTGGGAAGATCATTCCCTAGGCCCTGCGCCAGCAGCAACTCCACGGGTGCCCGTGCATGTTGAAGAACCCAGAGGAAAAGCCACGAGGCACCCCTCTGAGAGCCACTTTAATGATGCACTTTTTCCAGGCAGGCAACTGTCGCCTCGATCAGAAACCCACACCTCCGAGTCCCGCTTAAACTCGCGCTCACAGACAACTTCCGCCAACTGCGCCACAGAGCAACCTTGAACTACAACTCCCAGAATGCCTCATGCCCCGGACACGCTCATCCAACACGGTTTCTTCTCCCCCCCTTCCACCCCAATGTATTCTACTTTCCCTTTCTTTATGACAATGGTTAGTTAACGGGACTTGTCCTCTGGAAGGACTGATTGACAGGGCCTCTTAGAAGGTGCCACTTACTTGGAAGTCTGTGTGGGCGTTTCCGGGTCACGCGACGCTGATGCTGGGTGTCATGTGGTACCAAGATGGCGGTGCCGCGGTAGCTTCTCTGGGACAGTACCATCCTAGAAGCCGCGACAGTTTCTGCCCATAGGTCGTGGGGAGGCTCATTTGACTGACTGTGTGGTAGTCCGTGGCGAGGATTAATGACCTGATCAGAGCTGGGGCTGTTGATGTCGCCGGTAGGTTCCAGGGAGTGCTGGTGACCTCGGTTCAGAAACCTTGCGCCGGCCGGGGAAAACGCTGGAGAATGGCCAGCCTCCGTCATCTGGACCTGCAGCTTTGGAGCTCATGAGGCTTCCCAGGGCATCACAGGTCCCAAACCTCGAGAGTCTGCGGGAATTCGAGTTCTTGATTGTGTGAGAGGGACGTTTAGGATCCCCGGAAGTGCAAAGAAGGCCGCAAGAACTTCGCTTTCTCATCCAGAGGCCTGACCTCCCCGCCGACTAACTCTGCATTATTTTCCATTTCCTCTCAATGTGCTCTCCATATTTCAGGAAATATGATCAGCGCCCCTGATGTGGTGGCCTTCACCAAGGAAGACGAATACGAGGAAGAACCTTACAATGAGCCCGCTTTGCCTGAGGAATACTCAGTTCCTCTCTTTCCGTATGCCAGCCAGGGGGCTAACCCCTGGTCTAAACTGTCTGGGGCCAAGTTCTCCAGGGACTTCATCCTTATTTCCGAGTTCTCTGAGCAGGTGGGACCCCAGCCCTTGCTGACCATCCCCAATGACACCAAAGTTTTTGGCACTTTTGATCTCAACTACTTCTCCTTGAGGATCATGTCAGTGGATTACCAGGCTTCATTCGTAGGCCATCCTCCTGGTTCTGCCTACCCCAAGTTGAACTTTGTGGAGGACTCTAAAGTGGTACTGGGAGACTCTAAGGAAGGGGCTTTTGCATATGTGCACCACCTTACCTTGTATGACCTGGAGGCCAGGGGCTTTGTGAGGCCCTTTTGTATGGCTTATATCTCTGCAGACCAGCATAAAATCATGCAACAATTCCAAGAGCTCTCAGCCGAATTTTCCAAAGCATCCGAGTGCTTGAAGATGGGTAACAGGAAGGCATTCGCTGGGGAACTTGAAAAAAAACTGAAAGACTTGGATTACACGAGGACAGTGCTACACACAGAAACCGAGATCCAGAAGAAAGCCAATGACAAGGGTTTTTATTCTTCTCAGGCAATCGAGAAAGCCAATGAACTGGCCAATGTGGAGAAGTCCATCATTGAACATCAAGATTTGCTGAGGCAGATCCGATCGTACCCTCGTCAGAAGATGAAGATACCTGATTTGCATCCTGGTGATACAGAGCATACCCAGGATCAGGCTGACCAGGTATCCACTACCTCTAATCCTGAGGAGTCAGCTAATGCAGACCTTTATACCTGCAGGCCGGCTTACACCCCCAAACTCATCAAAGCAAAGTCCACCAAGTGTTTTGACAAGAAGTTGAAGACCTTGGAGGAACTCTGTGACACTGAGTATTTCACTCAGACCCTGGCCCAACTCAGCCACATTGAACACATGTTCAGAGGAGACCTGTGCTACCTCCTGACCAGTCAGATTGACAGAGCACTTCGAAAACAACAGTCCATAACAAATTTCCTCTTTGAAGATTTTGTAGAGGTTGATGACAGGATGGAGAAGCAAGAGAATGTGCCATCTCAGCCCAGTCAGGACAGGCTGCCTCCCAAGCCTGTAGAAGAATGCCCCATTCCTAAAGTGTTAATTAGTGTTGGCTCTTACAAGTCCAGTGTGGAGTCTGTATTGATCAAGATGGAACAGGAACTTGGAGATGAAGCATACAAAGGAGTGGAGGCAACAGAGTCAAGCAGTTTTGACCTCCAAGAAAACTTGGACTACCTGGATATGGATATGAAAGGAAGCATCAGTAGTGGGGAAAGCATTGAAGTTCTGGGCACTGAGAAGTCAGCTTCTGTCTTGTCAAAATCTGACAGTCAGGCCAGCCTCACCGTGCCGTTGAGCCCCCATGTAGTCCGTAGCAAAGCGGTCAGCCACAGGACAATCAGTGAGGACAGCATTGAAGTCTTAAGCACCTGCCCTTCTGAGGCCCTCATTCCTGACGACTTTAAGGCCAGCTACCCAAGTGCCATTAATGAAGAAGAAGGCTATGCAGATAATGAGGGGGCCATTCATTTCCGGGCAAGTGCCAGATCACCAGAACTGGATGAGACTCAGGAGGGCAACTTGGAAAATACTCCATCCCAAATAGACTCCAGCTGCTGTATTGGAAAGGAGAGTGAAGGTAAATTGTTGCCCCTCCCCACCTCAGCCTATGCTCTTTCTGATGAGGATGGTGTGGTGAGCATTCCCCCACAGCGCTACATACCGAAGGACCAGGGGCTCCACGTGGACTTGGGGATGGAAAACACTGACCCTTCTCCCCGAGACAACAGTTGTGAAATGTTCCCAGCTTATGAGCTGGAGCCAAGCTGCCTTCTGGCTAGCCGAGATGTTAGTAAGATGAGCCTGGATAACTACTCGGATACCACTAGCTACATGGGCAGTGTGGCCTCTACCAGCTCCGACAGAACCCCCTCTGCTCCTCCTGCTGGCCTATCCTCTGAGAGGCACAAAAAGAGAGCTGGTCAGAATGCCTTAAAATTCATCCGCCAATACCCTTTTGCCCACCCAGCCATCTACTCCCTGCTCAGTGGGAGGACACTTGTGGTCCTGGGCGAAGATGAAACCATAGTCAGGAAGCTGGTAACTGCACTGTCCATCTTTGTACCCAACTATGGCTGCTATGCCAAGCCAGTGAAGCACTGGATTTCCTCCCCTTTGCATATTATGGATTTTCAGAAGTGGAAGCTTATTGGCCTACAAAGGTAACTGGTTCCAGGTGGTGGGGAAGAGCCCTAAACATTACGAGATGACGCGGGTTAGGATCTGTGGACCCTAAAAAGGAAAGCTTGCTTTCTAGACAGTGGCTAACCCTACTCACTGTTCTTACCTTTGGCAAATCACTCTTGATCCTGTTGCCTTCTCTATCATGGGACAGGGGGTTCACAGTTGCTAAGTGATTGCCAATCTTGGCTCCTCCCCACTTCTATGTCAGAACTGTTTGGGAGAATTAATTTCCTATGTGTGTGGTGCTAGTGATAGAACCCAGACCTTGCGCATGCTAGGCAGACACACAGCTTATATCTACATACCCTGGGAGAGTTTTTTAAATAGTGAATTCCTAGTCAGATTCTGATTCCATTTGTCTGGGGTGAGAACTGCAGTCTTGGTCCAGTGAAGTCAGAGAATGACTAGACTTGAAGATCTTATGCTCTGACTCCAGGTCACAGTGGTGTAAAGGATTGTGGCTGTCACTGTGTAAGATATAGAACTCCAATAACTTGTACTCTGCTGTTCTATTTGCTCTGAAAGTGAGGAGTCACAAGAGCTTGTCCTTCCCTGTTTGAAATCCCTTCAGAGTTATGGTGCTACCCTGCCAAGACTCATTCACATAGATATTTAGGCAGGTCATTCCTGTGTTCCAAGAAAATAGGGAAAAAAAGTTGACTTATTGAATAGACCATTTGCAGTGATCATTGCATGGTCACTGCCCAGGGCCTGAATTACAAGGTAATCTAGCCATGTTGACTGGCCTCCATCCTGTCACTGTGTCACCAGCTTAACCTCTCTGAGGCTATTTCCTTCACTGCAGACAGCTGGCAAGTCTGTTTTATGGTAGGAGATTCCTGGTCTGTACAAGAGTGCACCCTCTAAAAATGAAGGAGGCAGACAGGGCCACAGATTTCAGGGAGATGCCCTCGAAATGACAGTTGAGCCACTGCACAGAATCTCAGGTGGTGAAGTGTCTGCTAGCATATGAGATACCATGTGAATATCCTACTGAGGAGGCGCAAATGTTGGGAACATTCCTGCACAAGTGTCAGTGCCTATGCAGTTCCTGTGCCCCAAAGGATGACTTACTGGGGGGTCAGTGAGGAGCCAGAAGTGGCATGGCAGCGAGTAGGTTACAGCTAATCCAGAGAACCCCTGGGGAAGTGAGGTGAAAACCGTCAGAGGTGTGGTTACAGAGGGAGCTGCAGGGGATTGGGTTACAGGTGCTGCCACCTTCTCTGTGGTGGATTTGTTGGGTACCTGTCCTGGCAGGGGACTTCCTGTGCTCACCTTATGGAGCTATAGAAGGGCCCAGATTGGGAGTGTGTTGTTTTAGAACAGTACCTGGCCTTAGAATTGATTAGCTGTGCCGAGGCCAGTCTAGGCTGTATTAGCAAGACAGAGGCTTTAAAAAAAGTGATTGAGAGAGGTGCTTTTGTGTGGTGGCTCTCTTGTCCACAGAGCTGTGAGCAACAGCAGGGCTATTTCTGTGAGCTGGGTTCTTCTAGATCCTCAAGTCTTGGCTTCACCTGGAACTGCTCAAATAAAGGTTTTAAAGAATCTCACCTTGAACCACCAGCTTCACTGGCTCTTGGTTCTTTTCATCTATGCAGGCCTTCTGCCTGGAAGCACGGTTGGGGCAGCCGATGGTGAGTCTGCCATTTTAAATAAAATGCCAGGGAGAAATGCATAGCTTGATAAACAGTAGTAAGAAGATCAAGAATGATGGGTAAGCAGGACCCAGGTCTGGTAGGAGAGAGTGTGACAGGCTTAGGCACAGTCCTGGCTGATGACCTCAGACTCCTCATCCTTGTGGCCTCCCTGGTTTGGATGGCAGCAGTCTGGGTTTAGAAGAATAGACTGTGTTCACTGAAATGGAGCACAAAGTCTGGGGCCTGATTGTGTATTTGGCTTCCTGAGTGAGGAAGAATTTTGTGGGAAACAGAAACAGAAGAACTTGGAAGGAGCCAGCGTCTTGGCACCACTGGGAGGAAAGGAATGCTAATGTTGAATTTCATGAAATGGCCTAAACTGGACATCACAACAGAGATGAGGGTCAGACAGGTAGAAGCTAAGGCTGAGCCTGGTGGGGAGAGGAGCTGCACTTGCTAAGCTCAGGGTTTGCCTGGGACCCCCAGGAGGAGTAAAGGCAAACTAAGTGTGATAGAGAACCTGGTGTGGAGTCCGAAAGGCTCCTGGTTGGGGTGTGGTGGGCGGGAAAGGAAAACCATTGAGGCACTAGGAGTGGCAAGAGGTTAGTCCTGAAGAGGACTCTCTTCAGAATAATTACTGCCCTCATGAACTAACCTGTTTATGAGGCCCCAATTCTCCCTTGTTCCTGGGGCGTGCTGTATACCCACTGCCACTGGTTCAGGGTTTAGGGCCTGTGTGGATCTTGCCATGGTCTTCAGGCCTTTCACGGTCCCCGAGGTCCCACTCAGGTCCAATTTGCCCATGACAAGACAACACTCTAGGACAGCACTCTAGGACAGTCTTCATTATAGTCTCAGCTTCCAGCCCAATGCTTGTTTAGGTAGTAGATGCTTAATTAATCATTATTAAATGCAACAAGAAGGGGGGAAAAAAGTGGTTCCAGTGGCTTTTCTTGTTGTGTAAGTATCATGTCTTATATAAGCCCTAAATATGTAGACTCTTGACAGTTCCATTTGCTAGACCAGTGGATAATGCCTACTTTTGTGGGAAGACTGCTTTTTTGGAGGGGAGAGGTTGGGTATTTTTTTGTCTTTGGTTTGGTTTTTGAAACAGGGTTTCTCTGTGTAGTCCTTGCTGCCCTGGAACTCACTCTATAGACCAGGCTATCTCGAGCTTACAAAGATCTGCCTGCCTCTGCCTCTGCCTCCTGAATGCTAGGACTATAGGTGTGTGCCACCTCTGCCCAGCTGGGAAGACCGCTCTAAAGGAGAGCTTTTTTGTTTTCTTGTGTGGAATGAAAACCAGGGCCTGTGCATGGCCGGCAAATGTTCTACCTATTCTATCTAGCCCTACCCTTGAGTAAGGCTATTGTTGTTTTTATAGCGAGTGTTTTGTTTTGTTTTTAGAAGTTTATTACAGATTCAAAGGTGGGAATTTGAGAGGGGAGTCTGAGAGCACTGTGCTTTCTGAACTAGACATGAAGGTCAGCCACATGGTGGGCAAGCAGCCAGCTGACAGGGAAGGGAGCATTACAGAGTGAAGCTAGAGAAAGAAGAGGAACTTAAGCCTTTTTGAGTTAGGACTCAGAAACTTGAGGGAGGTTTTTAGGGAACAACCTCAGGAGGCTGAGCACTTGGCCTGGTCTACTTCACCCTCTTCACCCCTTGGAACACACGCTGCTGGGCAGTAGGGACATAACCCAAGGGAGATGCAGCCCAAGGCCTCTAGAACAGAGAATTAGTTAGCAGTCACCATACTGCCTGGGTGTGGGCTCAGAGTGGCAACAGTGATAGCCGCACCCCACTGCAGGTCAGCCCCCACCCATAGGTGACTTATTTTGCCCCTCTGGTTACCCCAGGAAGAATAGGAACAATGACAAGTGGAGATGAGGCTCAGAAAGGGTAAAAGGTTAACCGAGCTAATATCCCAGAGATGGGGGGGAGCCCAAGTGTGCTTCAGTCTGGTGTGAAGGATTCCAGGGAGAGCAGTCAGGCAGAGAATTCTGGAGCACCACTGGAAGTTTGGCTTACTATGTGGAGCATCCGTTTAGGCAAGTAATAGATGCTTTAGAGACCATCAGGAGTTGGATTGTCGAGGGCCTTGAGGACCAAAGCACTTGATCTTCCCGTAGATCCAGTTGAGTGTGAGTTAGTTTGGGGATAGTAAGCTTCATCTCCTAAGCAGCTGCTCCCATTTTTCTAACCCTTGCCTATTTTTTTTGACCTTGGCCTATCTTTTTCAGAGTGGCCTCTCCTGCCAATGTAGGTACCCTCCATACCCTGAGCCGTTACAGCCGCTATACAAGCATCTTGGACCTGGACAGCAAGACCCTATGCTGTCCCCTGTACAGGGGTACACTGGTGCCCCGCCTGGCTGACCATCGCACTCAGATCAAGCGGGGCAGCACATACTACCTTCATGTCCAGAGCATGCTCACCCAGCTCTGCTCCAAAGCGTTCCTCTACACCTTTTGCCACCACTTGCATCTGCCTGCCCACAGTGAGGAGACACAAGAAGCAGTGGCCAGCAGACAAACCAGCTTCTTAAAGCTAAACCTGGGACTAGTGAATGAGGACATCAGAGTGGTGCAGTACCTGGCTGAGCTGTTGAAGTTGCACTATATGCAGGAGTCACCTGGGACCACCCACCCACTGCTCAGGTTTGACTATGTCCCCAGCTTTTTGTACAAAATCTAAGGGTTCCAGTCACTGTGACCAAGACCTGTGACTCAGGGTATGGGGAAGGAGAAGGGTTGGTGTGACTAAATGGTTGCCTGAGCTGGAGTGTTGAGCCTTCTGGTGTCAGCGGGAAGGAAACAGGTGGCAGTTATAGTTCCAACTTAGCCCTGGGCTGTGTGTGAAGTGGGCTGAGCAGAGGTGGCATCTGGCCTCCAGAGGTAGCTGAAAGAACAGTAGCAACTGCTCTTGGTTAATTAGGGAAGTAGCTCCCAAATAAGGGGGTGTCCTTAATTTTCCAAGGATCAGCAGCCTGAGCAGGAAGAGAAAGCTCCAGACTCTGTGGAACTGGAAAAGATGAGGCTAAGTAGCCAAAGCCCAAATGACATGTGAGTGGCACAATCAGCCCGGACACTGTGATGATGCAGTTGGAAGCAGGACAGCCATTGCCTCCATCTACCTCTACCAAGGCCCGTTACTTGGCTTCCTGGAGCCCAATAACTGAGGGGAGGCTCCTGAACAAGGACGTGAAGGAACAGTGCTCTGGTCAGTTGGAAAGACACATCTGGGCTCTGAGGGTTGCAGACCACAAGCAGCCCCTGTCCTATCTTTGCCTCTAACAAGGAAGTGCTCAGAGTCCTTGTGACAGTGGTCACTAGCCCCTGGATGTGAAGCAGATGCCAAATGGCTACAGCCAGTTTGAGAAGTACCTTGGGAGCTGTAGAGGAAGCAGACCATTAGCCGTCACCACTGTGCATGGCAGGAGCCGCCCACTGGCTCCTCATCCAGAACATTAACTCTGACTTCCCCTGGGAAGATTTGCAGACACTTACCTCCTGAGGGCTTGTGGGCTTGATGACAACTAAGTTCTGGCTGGCTAGCTGGTGTGCTGACTGAAACATAGGATCAAGGATCTATGAACTAGCTCCTGGGTGGCTATCTTTTTTTTTGTTTTGTTTTTTCGAGACAGAGTTTCTCTGTGTAGCCCTGGCTGTCCTGGAACTCACTCTGTAGACCAGGCTGGCCTCGAACTCAGAAATCCGCCTGCCTCTGCCTCCCAAGTGCTAGGATTAAAGGCATGCGCCACCACTGCCCGGCCCTGGGTGGCTATCTGTATAGACACATCTGGGAGGCGGTGTGCACGTCTCACAATCATTCCCATGTTGTTCCTTTCCCTTTCAAGGAACTGTGAATCTGGGAGCAAGGCACCTTTTAGTCCCCGCCTAAGCCCCTGGTAGCCATCATGATGACCTCCCTGGGATTCCTGTTGCAGCTGCTCTTGTGTGCATGGAATGCTTCTCACAATCTTGAAAATGTGAGACCTTTTAAAAAACTTTTCTCCCTAAATAGGAGAAGCTCTGGTTGTTACTGCTGCTTTTAAATTTGCTCCAAAAAGCTGCAGTAAATTGGACCTGGATCAGCAGCCCGGTGTATGCATCAGTTAGATGCTGTGTCCCTACCCTCAGGTCTGTCAGCAGGTCACACTACTGAGGTCTCAGAAGGCACCTGTGGAAGCCAAGTATCCAAAGATGGCTTACAGCATGTCACTCGTGTCACATTCCTTGCCTAGGACTTTGACACAAAGTTGCAGTCTGTTGGTCTGGTCAATGGCTTCAGGTCATGGTCCCTTTTTCATGTTAGAGGGTATGTGATTTTGCTTGAGTCTATAACAGAACCAGAAAGATGGCACCACCTGCACTAGATTGTGTCTGTTACATGCATTAGACACCTTGGCAGCTGTGGTTTCTTCTCATGGGCCCCCTGGTCTACTATTGCTTCTTAGTGTCCTAGATGCTACCGTTGACTGGTTGGTTGGCTAAGTGCCGTTTCCTCAGGCCTCCAAGGAGGAATAGAGTTCAAGAGGCAGGCTGAGAGGTGGTCAGTTGCTTGCACTACTGCCTAACATGGTGACTCTTAAGGGGAACACTGTGTGCCCCTGTACTGAGAAGGGCAGCAGCCATACTTGGCCTTCTGGATACTGAAAGCACACACTTCAGTGGCCTGAAGTGGGGGTAAACATGCAGGTATTTCCTTGGCATTCAGCAACAGGGTGGCTCAGAAGACAAAGCCAAGCCTGGTGGGGAGTGCGCACAACAGTTTTGTGTGGCAGCCATGGAAATGGTGAACACATACCTCTCTTGAATGGCTCCTCACTAAGATTGACAAGGGTTTGAACTCCATTTACAGTTTTGTTTGTTTTGGTTTTTTTTTAAACGGTCTCTCATAACCCAAGCTGGGTTCAAATTCAGTATATAGCCAAGCATAACCCTGATCCTTCTGCCTTGACATCCTGACTGTTGGAATTACAGGTGTCTACCACCAGAACCAGTGTCTAGATTTAGACTTTGGTTCTAAAACTTTGTTGTGTTGACTTAAAAGGATTAATTAATGCTGAAATTATGCTTCCTCTCAAGAGGAATCCTTGGGGCTGAGTTTAGATAGAGGCAGTTAATGCTCTGTTCCTTTGCTTTAGAGGACTGGAATCTTCTAGAAATAGCACATTTGTACACCTTGATGTTGTGGAGACCTTATGCAGCAGGACTCAACTCCTTAAGTTTTCAGTTGTCATGGGGCATAGTGGCACACACCTTTAATCCCAGCACTTAAGAGAAGAGGCAGGTAGATGTCTACAACCTTGAGGCCACCCTGATCTGCACAATGAACTTCAGGCCAGCCAAGGCTATGATACCCTGTCTCCAAAAACAAGTTTCCATTTGAAGTATTTCTCAAGTAGTAGGCTAGTAAAGCTTTTTTTGTTCTGTTGAGACAGAGTCTCATATAGCCCAAGCCAACTTTGAACTCTGTCTGCAGCTAAGGATGACTTTGAACTTCTGACCCTCCTGCCTCCACATGCTGAGATTGCATGCCTGTATGAGTTTCACAAATTGAATCCAGGGCTTCATACACACTAGTCAGACACTGTACCAACTGAGCTACATCCCTAGCCTGGCTAATTTAATAAAATACACTATTAAAGACACCTCACAGATAATGGAGCTCGTCACTACTTCTATTGTTTTGAGCCCTGGCACTAAAACTGGTAAGTCAAGTTTGTTTCAACTTGACTGCCAAGCAGTTGCTACGGCAGTAGCTAAAAGTTGCTCTTAAACTTGGAACTGGACTGTGGTTGTGACCTGTCTGTCCTGATGTAGCCTTTAACTCCTTTGTTTTAGATCAGGTACAGTATTTAAAATACAAAGGATTTCAACTTCATCTAAATTAGTTCACATTTCATAACCCTAGGAAGGCCAGGAGATCCCCCCTTCTCCTTTGCCAAGTATCAAAGCCAGCAGCTGAGCTCTGTGGCCCTGGAGGCTTAGCTCCTAGAATATCTTGTATGCGTCTTGGCCACCCATCTGCTATGTTAAGTCCATGCCATTCCCTCAGCCTGACTGTTGCCTATTGGACCAGTGTCCTGTGCCGCCGCCATGGTTCATCTCAGATGGTTGGGTGGCGTTAGCTCTGCCAGTGATGGATGATGCATCAGGTATGCAAGGCCTTTGGAAGAACCAAATCTTCAGGGCAGTGAGGCCATCCAAGCTACTGTTTACCTCCCTAGAAAGCTCCTAAGAAAGTGCCTGTGCTTGTACTTTGAAACAAATAAGCCAGCTTTCTGGCTTCACTCTAATACTGTGATCAAACTGGAAACTTTAAGGGAGGCATACTCACTCGTAGGCTGCACAAGGGAGAGGGAATTAGGTTTCCATTGCTCAGAGCAAAGCTTCCCTTGAGTTTAACATACTGTTTCTGAGCCCTTGGCCCACTAAGGTCTGGTTCTGTTAAAGCTTTGGGAAGGAAGAAAGAGGAGGAATAAAAATGTAGCAGTGAAAAAAGAGCAGCCCACAGGGCCCCAATTGGGGCCGGCTGTCTGCACCTAGGCGCAAGCACAGTGACCCCACGGAGGTGAGGGGACCAGTATCCCACCACACCACATGCAAACTGACACTACAGTCTTCTCTTGTGGCGGCAGTACCAACAATGGACCAGCTCCCAAGGAGCCTTGGCCAAACTGTCTTATGCTGAACAGCTGGAGCTGCAGGCTGGACAGAGTACACAGCAGCTGCAGAAAACAACATAGTCTGTAAGGAACTCGTTTTCTAAGAAGCTATTTTATTACTGCATGTTCCCACCATCTGTAAATGTGCCCCAATCCTGTTGCCGTCACAGTACTGGAACCAGAGCACTGCGGATGTGATCATGTCCCACAGGCATCATGCACAAAAGCTTAGAGTAAATGCCAAATAAATAGTATGAGGAGTGTACTTTTTAAGATATTAATTTATTTGAGTTCAGATATTTTTAAAATATAAAAACTGGTTGTATTTTTTAAAGATATAATTCTTGTAGACATTCTGTGGGTAAAAATTTGATTGTCCATATTAAAAAGTTACTGATGGTTTGCAATTAAATGATGTAAAAAAAAAATAAAAGACTCTTTCAGAAGGTGGCATTTGGGTTCCTAATTGTAGGAAGGAGCTGCTTATCTCAGGCAGGTAGAATAAAAAGCCTTTCCCACACCAATGGAGACAGCCAGTAGTACAAGATTTTTTTGTGTGTGTGTTTGTGTCATAGGCATGAACCCAGGGCATCACACGTACGGAATATGTGTATTATCTCTAAGTGACACCCCTAGCCCTTCTATTACATTTCAAGCTGCTGACAGTAATTTTTTCCTTTAAAAAAAAATTTTCTGTGTATTGACATGCCTGCATGTGTGTCTGTACGTCATGTGTGCCTGGTGTCCTCAGAACCCAGAAGAGGGTGTTGATTCTCTGGAACGGGAGTTACAGATGGTTATGATTCACCATGTGGCTGAGAATCAAGCCAGGCTCCTATGGAAGAGTAGCCAGAAGTGCAGAGCCATCTTTCCAGCCCTAACACTAACTTCTCACTTATACATGTACCTAGTTTATAACCTCAAACCTAGAGCAGAAAACTCAATGCTCCTCTGGTATCTGGGAAACAGAAAAGGAAGAATGGAAAACACAAGAGTGAAGTTGAACATTTGCTTACCTGCTGCAGGACCCACTGAGTAAGCAGAAAGGACAATTCTGGAATCTTTAATAGCTTTGCCTCATATGCATGAGTGAGGGGGTCAAATGGCTACATAACATTTCAAATTTCAAGTCCGTAATAATCTGTCCCAAAATATTTGAAAACAGATAAACAGAAACTTCCACCAAAGCATGGTGCAGCTCAGTGGTCCACTTCATAGCCTCAAGAGGGCACAGGGTTCACAGGGTCCTGGAACATCCTACCCTCTTGGCAAACACAGGCTGTGCTAACTCTGTCAGAAGTCAGGAAGGCCAGGTAGTAAGAATTTGGAAGCAAAGTTCTCCACTTCTTCCCGGAGAGTTATCACAGCTTTCTGGAACTTCTCATCCTCTGTCAGCTTCTGCTTGAACTCTTTCAGTGTAGCCTTCATGGCCATGTGGCTCTGAATCTGCAGAGTCAACTCTATTCCTGTGCAAAAGACAGTGTCACTATATAGCCTGCCATAACTTAGAGGTGCCAATGGTCCCCTCAGGTGATTCTGGGATGTGTCCCTTGGCAGTGACGTTATTTATAAACGTCATACAAGAGGGATTTGTAGACCAGAGTGGTTTTGTTGTTCTATCCCCAGCTCTGACCAATGGCGGGGGGTCTTAGGTACTAAAACGCACCAGAAACTCCATACATACAAGCAAGATATGTGTACTTCCAACAACTCATCCTTACCTCTGTGGATAAAGTGTGCTACTTTTTGGAAGTCTTTTTCCACAAGTCCTCGGGATGTCAATGCTGGAGTCCCCAGTCGAAGTCCACTGGGCCGTAACGCGCTCTTGTCACCTTCAAGACAAGCAAAGCTCTGAGCTGTGCCTAATACACCACTATATGCACATAGTATTGTTGGTCACAGCTCCTGGTCTGTGGATCCCAGCTCAATCTACCAAGGAGACAACTGACTTAAAAACTAAGGTCTGAGGACAAAGAAGTATATGGGCCACTGTATTAACCTATGAGAAGTAGTCCTTTGTGGTGTGGCCCTGTGTCCTTCAGAGTCCTAACGTCTCTCAGGGCCTGATATAAGAAATGCCACTTGTTTTTAAAGAGTCTCTGCCTCTCTTACCAGCAGTGCCACCCAATTAGCCTTTTCTTTTCTGCTCTTCCCCTACCATGGTCTGTCTGTCTCCTAAGCTGAATACTCTCATCAACTGCAGCAGTGGCTGAAATGACTGTGGAAGGGAAAAGCACAGAGTCGTCTCACCTGGGCAGGCATTCTTGTTGCAGGCAATAGAACAGGCTTCTAGTACCTTCTCAGCCCGTCCGCCATCAGTACCCTTAGAACGCAGATCCATTAGGATCAAGTGATTATCGGAGCCACCTGCAAACAGTTGACAGAATGGACTACTGGAGGTTGGCAACACAAGGAAAGAACCTGCTGCTATGAAGAGAGGTCGGCAGACATATTCAGATCTAAAGGAAGAGGACAGCCCTTATAAATGACAGAGCTGTGAAGCTGCTGCTTTAAGCATCCAGCAGCCTCTGTAGCTCAGACTACCTGCATCATGACATGACAGAGGCCCACACAGGCTGAAGAGCACTCAGTTTTTCATATTCTGTTAGCAAATGACTCTAGGTAAATGTTCTACCACTGAGCCACATTCCCAAGTCCTTCTGAAGCCAATTTTTAAAGGCTCCTTCTGGGACAGGCATGGCATCACATGCTTTTAATCAATCCTGGCACTCAGGACGCAGAAGCAGGTGGATCTCTTATTTGAGGCCAGCTGGGAGTTCCAGGCCAGTCAAGACTACATAGTGAGACTTTGCCTCAAACAACAAAACAACAAAAAGAGCCTCTTTTAAGTGGCCGGCACCAGAGTAGTGAGTAGGGATTCAATCAATCATGCGGATGAAGTAACGACCAACATGTCCAGAAGGCTCTGTGCTTTTGTTCCAAACTCCATGAGGCTGGTAATACAGACCAAAGATCCTTCATTCAAAATGCTGAGACCAGGGCTGGAGAAGTGGCTCAGCGGGTAAGAGCAATGGCTGCTCTTCCAGAGGTCCTAAGTTCAATTCCCAGCAACCATGGTGGCTCACAACCATCTATATGGGGTGTAATGCCCTCTTCTATCATGCAGGCATACATGCAAATAGAACACTTATATACATAAAATACATAAATTAAAAAAGAATGCTGAGACCAGCAGCAGTGTTTGAGATTTGAGGATTTTTTTCTTTCATATTTTAGAACATTTGCCAGCCCTTATTGGTTGGACATCCCTAAACATAAAAATTCTAAAACATTTTAGGCATCTGGCTTGTGTACAAAGCCTTCAGATTTTGAAAGAGATGCTCACCATGTATTAGTGACACAGATAGTGCTAATATTTAGATCTTAAGTGCTCCCTAAAAGTTCATGGTCTATTCTAACATTATCGAAAGGTGACAGACCTGTGAGATGGGCCTGATGCTAGGTACTGTAGTAGTATGTGCCTGGATCATACCCAGTATTCAGAAATTGGAGGCCAGCCTGGGCTATATAATGAAATCCTTGTTCAAAATAAAAACCCCACCCCCACTCCCACCCCCACCAAAAACAGACTTAGTAGGTCTTTAAGTCAATATAAGACTGTGAGGTCGGGCTGGAGAGATGGCTCAGCAGTTAAGAGCACTGACTGCTCTTCCAGAGGTCCTGAGTTCAATTCCCAGCAACCACATGGTAGCTCACAACCATCTGTAATGGGCATCTGACGCCATCTTCTGGTGTGTCTGAAGAGTGTGACAGTGTACTCATATAAAATAAATAAATAAAAGACTGTGAGGTCTCAGCCCCCTTTTCTCTTTCATGTAGCCTGTGAGCTAAACAGCTGTGCTCTACCACAAGCTCCTACCATGATATACTGTCCAAAAGCAAAGGGGCTAATTGGGTTAATGAACTGTGGACAGGACAGATGCTCCAAAAGTAAGCCACTCTGTCTGTGGAAGCCGAGCACCTCAGGCACCTATTACAGACACAGCTGGCTAACAGATGGTTACAGTGAGACCGAATGCTGACATAGCCCCAAGTCATAAACAGTTTGAGCTCTAGTTCCTTCCACTTTGAACTTTCATTAAACCAGGGCGAGGCCTTGGAAGACCACTTCTCACTTCAGCCCCAGGCTGTGCTACAGGAATGGTTTCCAAGTCTACAGCCTAGTTTTGCACAGCCAAGTCCGTGTACTTGCTGACTGGCTTCTATCAAGTCTCAAAGGCCTATATGAAAGAAAAATGATTGGTATCTCACAAGGTGTGAGATCCAAATTTTATATCTAATACTTGGCAAGAATCAGGGAGTGCGCTGGCCTCATGGGTGATGAGAGGATGTTCAAAACGGAGGGGTGCTGTCACAAATCAGTGACAGCGGTAACCTGACATCTCTCATGCGAACCTCAGCTGTTCCCAGAATAGGCAGTATCCATGTCGGGTGTCAAATGGCAGCTACGAAGGTACACAGAAGGGAAAGACCTACAGCTGAGGATATGCGATCTGCGGTGGCCAGTCATTGCAGTGGTGGTGGACCACACTCTGACCAGATGAACCAAGCAAGCAGCAAGACTTCGGTATATCGGTATATCCACCCAACAGTCAAGTGCAGCCCAGCACTGTGTGCATTCACTATACCCGTGACTATTTTGTAGCCTAGCCCTGTGAGTGCATCAGACAGAGCCCTGCAGTTGGCCAACACCTGGAGCTGGTAGATTTTGAATTCTGGAGTCATGGCTTGCTTCAGGGCCACAGCAACACCTGATTAAAGAGACAGATTTAAAAACAGGTCATGACTCAGGAGCAGGTCTTGCTTTCAAGGAGCCTAAACTACACACACACCCCATACTTGAGTGCCCAGTGCTAGGGATAAAACCCAGGATCATGGATTGTGCTAAATCCCCAGAGTCCTTGCTCTAGCCCTATAATTATCCTGCCACCCTTGTAGACCTAACTGAAGACATTCCCTAAGGACTGCTTTGGAGGTAATCTTGTCTCTAGGGATGGAAGCCCAGTGGTAATCTGATTACCACAATAGATTTTAGTCCTTTTTTTAATGCTTGATCTATGAAATGAACAAAGTCAGGTCCTCTGTAATTATATTACACAGCATTCTGAGCTGCACTCCACAGGAGGAATGGCCTGCTTTCCCCTCACTACTTAGGTACATTGACACCACTGTAATGACTCCTGGGGACTGTTTGACTCAAGGCACAATAATTGAAGCACCATGAAATAGCCTCTTGTCTGCTTGTGGAAACACATTGGTGCTTGGGTACCAGCAAGCCCAGCACAGAACTTGGGTAGTAAGAACTATGAAAGCTATGCATACAAACACAGTAGATAAATCTGAAAATCATCTCAGGGCCCACCACCTGCAATACCCCAGGCATCCTTTCTATGCTAATATGCTGCATTGAGTTAATCTGGTTTCACACTCACTGATTTTGAGATCCTCCCCATTGCTGCCTTTTCCTCTCAAATGCTGGGATTAAAGGCATTTACAAGTGCTTTAATGTGTATGGGTGGCTGGCTTTCATAGATGTCTATGCATTACTTGCATGGCTGGTGCCTGCAGAGACTAGAAGAGGGTATTGGATTCCCTGGAATCCAGTTGGAGTTACAGGTGGTTGTGAACATGCTATGGATGCTGGGAAATGAACCAGGTCCTCTGGAAGAGGAGATGACTCTGCAGTTAAGAGCACTGATTGTAGCTGGGCAGTGGTGGCGCACACCTTTAATCCCAGCACTTGGGAGGCAGAGGCAGGCGGATTTCTGAGTTCGAGGCCAGCCTGGTCTACAGAGTGAGTTCCAGGACAGCCAGGGCTATACAGAGAAACCCTGTCTCGAAAAACCAAAAAAAAAAAAAAAAAAAGAGCACTGATTGCTTTCTCAAATCTCAGCGTACACACTGTCTTGCCTGAGAAATCCCACCTTGTCCTGAGTGCCAGTCACTGCCAGATGACAGCAAGATTACTCAGACTGTTACTGGTATCTATAAGCAATTCAAGTAGAATTACAAGGGAGTCCATAGGGCTCCCTTGGAACCCAGGAGTTACCACTGTAGCCAGGGTTCAAGATGCAAGGGTCATAACATGGGCACTACCACAGAGGAGAAGCAGCTCGTCCTGTAGGGTTGGTCCCTATTTTCTCCACTGCAGGCCATACTCTTTCAGTTATCTTCCCTACTGCAGAGTTTTGCCTAAGGTTCCACCTGAGGGGAAAGACACTTCTTTCCTATTCTCACCTTGAACCACGCTGTACCACCTCCCTATTGCCTATGTTGTCTCCTACACAGACACTGTCACCTAAGTTCATTCTCTAGCTTGGAAGTCCAGGAACATCTTCTGAAGCACAGGCTAGATGGGACTTAAGGACTCCCTGGGGCTGTGGTGGCTAGGGTGCAACCAAAAGGCTCTACAATAGACCTGGTGACGTTACCAGCAATGGCATGGTTGTGAGGACCCCCCTGTAGGCCTGGGAACACTGCAGAATTGATGAGGGACTCCAGTTCATAGTAAGTCTCTTTGCCAGTCTTGGGATCCACACTGCACACACCTGGTAAAGAAACTAGAATGTTAACAGACTGACAAGATCCCTACGACTCACAGCCAAACTGATGCGGGTAGTCAGTCACACCTCAGCCCTGACTGGACCGGGGAAAGCTGTTTTACAACGCCAGACCAAAGGGCCCCTGTGGATGACTGGCTGGATTGCGAGTTTCAGCTGTACACCTGCCCCTGTTCCCCCACCCCCAATACTAAAAGACAGTCTTGCTTTGCATCTCTGGCTAACAGGGAACATGCTATTTAGACCAGGCTGGCCTCAACCATGAAGATCCACCTAACTATGCCTCACAAATGCTAGGATGAAAGGTGTGCACCACCATGCTTGGCCCCCTTTTTCCTTAATTTTAAACCAAACCAAAAACCCACAAATCTAGCAAGGACATGGTGGTACACCTTTAATCCCAGCACTTGGGAGGCAGGTAGACCTGTGTGAGTTCGAGGACAGCCTAGTATACAGAGCAAGTTCCAGGACACCCAGGGCTACATAAGAGAAACACTGTCTCAAAAACAAGAAAACCCGCCAGGCAGTGGTGGCGCACGCCTTTAATCCCAGCACTTGGGAGGCAGAGGCAGGCGGATTTCTGAGTTCGAGGCCAGCCTGGTCTACAGAATGAGTTCCAGGACAGCCAGGGCTATACAGAGAAACCCTGTCTTGAAAAACTAAAAAAACCAAAAAAACAAAACAAGCAAACAATGTCAAACCAACAACTGTACAAAAGTCCTCAGAGGCACAGAACCCAGGAGAGTGAGAAGGCACCTGAACTGGGAAGTGTCCCACCAGAGTGGGGTGGGGGGTAAGGTAATAAGATCCTCCCAGGCTAAGTCACACCAGAGGGCTAGTTTCTGTTTCTTCAAGGCTATGGGCTACATAACCACCTGACTACAGATATGGACTTTCACCAATGTGACAACTCCAGAATAAGGGTGTAAGGTATTGGGAAGAGAAATAGCTCACTAAAATGATGAAACTCACACAAGTTATATTTGTGTTTATTTTATGCATGAAACAGTCTAACTACATAGCCCTGGCTAGCCTAGAACTTACAATGTAGATCAGGCTGCCCCTTAACTTGCAGCTGTCTCCTGCCTCTCCCTTCCATGTGCTGGGTTTACAGATGTGCACCACCATGCCACACCTCCTGTATCAATATTTTATAGCTCAATCCGTGGACCCCATGGTAGAAGGAGAGAACCAACTCTCAAGTTTCCTCTGATCTACACAAACTGTGGCATGCAAGTACCCCCACCAATAATAAAATTTTTTAACAAATCATTCTCTTTAACAAATAGACCAGATCTTAACAAGTTCATCAAAACATTGCTACATTCTGGAGCCTCTTGGCTCCCTGACCTTCCTCCTGTGGACAACGGCTAAGGCCCTTCCTGTCACAAACACTGTGTCCAGAGCTAGGGGCTTGGGGCTTCCTTCAGAGCCCATTGCGACTCCTTCCTCAGGAGCTCTTCCAAGGCCAGAACCCTGATCTACCCAGAGGTCACATGTCAGAGTTTTCCCAGTTTCTTCCACACAGGAAATGTGTCTGTCCCAGTATGGGGGAACTTACCCTTTCTGTAGAATATCATGCCAGCACGGCAGCCTCTCAGGGTCTTGTGGGTTGTGGTGGTCACTACGTGGCAGTGTTCAAAGGGGGAGGGCACCACACCAGCTGCCACGAGCCCACTGATATGTGCCATGTCTGCCATGAGATATGCCCCATTATTATCTGCAATCTTTCGCAGACGAGCATAGTCCAGGTTCCGGGAGTAGCAGCTGGTCCCTGAGACAGTGGAGATGACATGGTAGTTAGTGTCAAAGATGTCCAGGGCAGCCGAGTTGGCCTCTGAGTGTACAGATCTGCAAGGAGACCTCCCTATCTTTGAGGACAGATGTGCAGTGTGTCCTCAAAACCATCCCTGAGCTGAGTATGGTGGTACACACCTTTAGTCCCTGCACTTGGAAGGCAGAGGTCCGTCTTAAAACAATCAACCAATCAAACAAAACAAAACCACACCGTGTTTCTAAACACATTAAGAAAAGCCTAAGGCGTGACCCACTGACCCACTAAACACTGTTGATGGCCGTTTTTAAAATTTCTTTCCTGAGAGGAATGTGAACCTTCCCCCCAAATGTTCCCACTAACAAACTAAAGTACATGCTCATACTGGGAAACCAATGAGCTCACTGGGCTTACTTACGGGTTGAGAGGTTCGCGACAAAAGCGTAAGTGATGCAAATGCAGCTGCACTGGAAGTCCTCACAGTGATGGCCTCTCCATAGCACTTTTTAGAAAGCTCCCTCCCCCCAGTCTTCCCCAGCCTACTCCAGCCCCTCATGGGGGCACTGAGGGCAGAACTGCAGAGGACTGGGAGAAGTGGCCTGACACTCAGGTGAAGAAGGTTCAATGACTCTTCAAGCTCCCTCCTTTTAAGAGGGCAAATGTCAACCGACCACAGGCCCAATCCCCAAACAAGACATGTCCAGGCAAGCAGGCACAGCTGACCTCCTGAAGATGGCAGGTCTAGCTTGAAGAATAGCTCCTTACAACTCAAGTCTTAAAAGGACAGACTATGTCTGAAGCTAACGTCCTGAGCTCTCTACAATGAGCTGAAGGATCTGTTGTCTTTACATCCTTTTCTATAGGAGGCAGACAGAGGCCCTCCCTGCCCAGGAACCAGGCGGCTTCCCACTTGCTGCTCACCTGCAATGATCAGCTTCGGGTGGAAGAGGCTGGCGTTCTCCTCCAGCTGGTCATAGTTGATGTACCCAGTATCTGGGTACACCTGTCGGGATCAAGACACAGGTGTGGCTGCTTCCTCAGGCCAAACGGTGTCCCCTGTCCAGCCACCTGAGACCTTTAATCTGCCACAACTTGGACTGGGTCCTGAGACAGGGCACTGTATTCAGCCTGTCTAAGGATATAAAGGGCCAAATATCATATAGATTTGGGAGCCCTCAGAGGGGCCTCAGGATAAAGGGGAGCCTTAGCCCTGGGTACTGCCCCATGTTACAGAACAAAAGCCTAGGAGAATGGGAAAAACACAGCCAAACCTGTTTATACAAGCCTGTAATTTAAGCTACTAAGTAGGGTAAGGCAGGAGGATTGCCATGAGTTCAAAGTCAGCCTGGGCTACAGCATGAGACACTGACTAATCAAAACAACAAAGATGGGAACTGGAGAAATGGCTCCAAAAGTAAAAGCACTCTCTGTTCTTGAGAGGACACAGGTTTGGCTCACAGATTAACACAACTGTCTGTATCCAGTTCCAGTCAATCTGATGCCTTATTCTGAGCTCTTCAAGCACCAGATACACACATGATATACATACATACATGTAAACATACATTTAGGAAAATTCTCATATACATAAATTTAAAAAAAATCTACCTTAAAACAAATACCCACCAACAAAGACAAACCACCCAGCACCATTCAAAGGCTATCAAGCTTCTTCTGGCAAGACCGAGGCAACCAATTAGAGGGGGGCCAAAGAAAGGGAGGGAGTCTCCATTTTCAGAAAGGAATGGAAGCAGCTATGTGGCGTGAGCTGGAAACACAGTGACAGAAGGATAGTGTTGGCCCCAGAGCTCTCTTCAGAGGTGCGCTCTTTAGAAAAAGAAACACTGGCCCAGTGGAGATGGGCAGGGGCTAAGAACAGGAGACAGAAGACAACCCAGACCAGCTGCTCGCAGAGGCAGTCTGGCCACAAAGGGCTTGTGCCTACTGGACCCCAGCCAGCTCATGTCTACCCATGACAGGCCACCATGGGGGCTATCATGGCCAAAGTGCTGCAGCAAGTCCAGCGCTTGAGAAAAACTGGGCACTGAAGCTCAGGAATGGGCTTCACAGAGTAAAGATAGCTTGAAGCCAGCCGACATCTCACCAGAGGCTACAGAGAAAATGTCAGTAGTTACTCCTTAAAACAATTTTTTCACTATCCTAACAGTACAAATTAGCTTTTATGCTCTAGTGTAAGACCAAAGAAACCATACTTGGTTACTGTTGTCCCATGTTTAAAAATCTAGTTTCCAAGCTGGGCCTGGTGGCACATAGTTTAATCTTGCACTCAGGAGGCAGAAGGAAGTGGATTTGAATTCTAGGCCAGCCTAGTCTACATAACAAGACCAGTACAGACTATATACATAATAGAGACCATTAAATCTTAATTAAAAAAAGAATCTAGTTTCTAGGCCAGCTAATAAGACCTGTGACAAGAAACCCTCAGGCTGTCCATAAAAAAACAGATTCATGGGGCTGGAGAGATGGCTCAGCAGTTAAGAGCGCTGACTGCTCTTCCAGAGGTCTTGAGTTCAAATCCCAGCAACCACGTGGTGGCTCATAATCATCCGTAATGAGATCTGATGCCCTCTTCTGGTGTGTCTGAAGACAGCTACAGTGTATTTACATAAAAATAAATAAATAAATATATAAATCCTTGGGCCGGAACAAGGGAGAAAAAAACAAACAAACAAAAAAACAGATTCACTCACATGCACATAGCTATTACAACTGAGACTTGGCTGACTTAACAGTCAATAGGATGTGTCACATTGTCTCTCTCTGTGTGTGTGTGTGTGTGTGTGTGTGTGTGTGTGTGTGTGTGTGTGTGTATATATACACACATATTCATATATGGCACCTGAGTACCGTGGTACACACCCAGAAGTCAGAGAGCAACGTACAGAAGTTGGTTCTTTCATTTTACCAGATGGGTCCTAGAATTTGAATCCAGGCTTAGCAGCAAGCACTTTTTCCTACTTAGCCATCTTGCCCACCCTCAATTACTTAAAAAAAAAAAAAAAAAAAAAAAAAAAAATCGCACCTAGTATTTAGCTGAGTAGAAAGATTCACCTATTTCACCTATTTCATGGTGATAAACAGAAAACAACCAGGGGCTGCCTCTTAAACAGTAAGTAACACAGAAAGAGGGATGGCAGGAGGAACACACTGCCAAACAATAGAAAATATGCCTGTCTCCTTCTATCTAGTCACTCTTAGCTATTTTTAGGATTTATTTATTGTATGTGTCTGAGTGTTTTCTATGAGCACATGTGTGTGCACTATTTGCATGCCTGGTACTAGTAGAGGTCAGGTTTGTATGCCACGGGATTGGAGTTACAGACAGTCCTAAGCCACTAGGTGAGTGCTGAGAACTGAACCTAGGTCGTCAGCCGCTCTTAGATGGTCCCAGCCCCCACTGTTGCTCCTATCATAATGGTTCATATAAGCCCTTGGGTCTTTTTGTTTTTAATTTTTTTTTTTTTTTTTTTACAAAAAAAAAAAAAAAGAGGTGGATCTAAATTCTAGGCCAGCCTGGTCTACATAACAAGACCAGTACAGACTATATAACATAATAGAGTAGTCTGAGTCTTATTTATTTATTTAGGCTTTTTCGAGACAGGGTTTCTCTGTGTAGCCCTGGCTGTCCTGGAACTCACTCTATAGACCAGGCTGGCCTCGAACTCAGAAATCCACCTGCCTCTGCCTCCCAAGTGCTGGGATTGAAGGCATGCGCCACCACTGCCCGGCTTAATCTTTTTTTTTTTAAACTCAAAGTCTCACTGACCTGAAACTCATGTAGCCTTGGCCTCAAAACTCATGACCCTCCTGCCTTAGCCTCCAAGTGTTAGGACAGCAAGCATATGTCATCATGTCAGGGGAGGTATCAAATCTATCTTTCTTCCCTTCCTTTTGACAGGGTTTTCTGTCCCTCCAAGTGACCTTCAACATTCAAAACTACTGTAACCACCTTCTAAGGCCTGGGATTACAGGTAGGTGAATACCTTATGCATGCAGTGCTGAGCTATACCAACCTTATATGCATTATTTACTTCATCTGTTAATACAGGAAAGCCCCTTGAGCCCCTACACACACACACTCACATCCTACACCTACCTACCTACCTTATAAGGCATGGATTCAAAGAAGATAGAGGTGGCAGAGACTTTCTTCTTGTCTGTCATGAAGCCATGAGTCAGATGGCCACCATCTGGCAGGTCCAAGCCCATGATTCGCCCATGGGGCTCTACCAGGGCAGTATACACAGCAAAGTTTGCAGGGGAGCCTAAAACAGAGAAGTCATGAGCATTTCTACCCATGAGTCACAGGCATCCAGGAGCTTGGCTACTAGGCAGGCTATCACCATCCTTTTCCTGAGCTTTAGAAAGTAACCTTGTCCCAGTCCCACTGACAGCAGACTGCTACTTGGGAGGAGAGTGCAGAGCTAAGTAAGACCAACAACGGAGACAGACACACCTATTCCCTTGGCTTGCTTCTGTTATTTATGAGAAGCTTTTGTAGTCTTGACTTGGTGACTATAGCATCCTAGAACCAGACCTAAGGAGCTACCCAGGGTCTATGTGGATGCAGCAATCACCTGAATACGGCTGGACATTGACCCCCCAGCACTGGGGGTCCAGATGGTAGGCCTGTAATGCACGCTTCTGACACAGCATCTCCAGCTCATCGATGAACTCAGTCCCGCCATAATACCTGTGAAGAGAAGCATGGTCCACATCCACCCTGGGCCCAGTCTCTGTCCTGGCAGAGGCCAAGGATAACCAAGGGCAGGCATAGAATATGGAAGGAAAGTGGGTCCTGCTCTAAGGTTGCTGTGAGGTTCCGTAAAGCATTAGCAGTAAGGCCAGGGCTGGTGGTGCACACCCTTAATCCCAGCACCCAGAAGGCAGAAGCTCGAGGAAGGAGTTCCAGCCAGCTGGAGCTATAGATGCAGACTCTGTCCAAAGAAAGAGGAAGGGAAGGAAAGAAGCAAGGGCATCTCAGGACAGGGTGTGTTGCAACCTTTGAAGGATGCTTTTTTTCTTTTTCCTGTTTCCATTGGAACAGGTGCACACATGTACAAAACACTGTAAAATTCTGTATTTTCTTTGCTTGATGACAACTGTTATAAATACATAAATACATACATACATACATAGCCTGTTGATGGCTGTATTTAATAAATAAATGGATAGCTAGATAGCCTGATTGTTGCTTTTAACAAAACTCAATTGCTTGATTTTACCAATGAAGACTCAGGAGCCAGATGCTGCGGTGAAAGCCTGCTAGCTTAGAGGCAGAGAAAGCACCCAGTTGACCTTCTTCCTCATCCGAGGTTCCAAAAGGAAGCTCTTCTCCATGACGGCTCAGTAACTTCTCAAACTCAATGTCCCTCCCTTCTACTTCCTGTGTGCCTCTCAGTCCGTCCTGACTTCCTCTTACTCTGTTTTTTTCCTGTTCTTTCCCTGTCAACTAGCTGCTTGCTCTGCCTCTTGACCTGTGGTTGACTTTATTTAATCCTGTTTACAATAAGCAGAAAGCTCTCAGATTATAGGTATAAGCTAGGGCTGAGCCACACTACTAGAAACAAGTTTTTCTAGTAAATAACACAATCTTGGGGTTCAGTGTAATCAAATATCCTGTACCATTTCTCCTTCTGTCTAAATAAGAAGGAAAGATCTTACCTCTAACACAGCAAAACTATTTACAATAATGAAGCTATTTCTGCCAAGCTTTCTGATGTCTTTTACTGTCTACTGTAATGCTAAGTGCGGCCCCCAAGACCTGGAGCCTCCAGTAACCCTGGGACCCTGCCCCCAAGTTAATTCTGATTGGTTCATAAAGATGCTTATAGCCAATAGCTGGGCAGAAGAGGCATAGGTAGGGTTGAGGGTTCGAGGGATTGCAGGAGAGAGAGAAGAGCCACCATGGGATAGAAGAATGTACACAAGAGGAGAAGGAGAGCCACCATGGGCTAGGGGCCTGTCTTAGTCAGGGTTTCTATGCCTGCACAAACATCATGACCAAGAAGCAAGTTGGGGAGGAAAGGGTTTATTGAGCTTACACTTCCATGCTGCTGTTCATCATGAAAGGAAGTCAGGACTGGAACTCAAGCAGGTCAGGAAGCAGGAGCTGATGCAGAGGCCATGGAGGAATGCTGCTTACTGGCTTGCTTGCTTCTCCTGGCTTGCTCAGCTTGCTCTTTTATAGAACCCAAGACTACCAGCTGAGGGATGGTACCACCCACAAGGGGCCCTGCCCCCTTGATCACTAGTTGAGAAAATGCCTTACAGATGGATCTCATGGAGGCATTTCCTCAACTGAAGCTTCTTTCTCCGTGATAACTCCAGCTTGTATCAAGATGACACACAAAACTAACCAGTATGCTGAGCCTGAAATACATTTTTATTTAAACTTCCCATATATATATAAAGTCAGAGCAAAAGAAACTTTCTGTAGATTTCTCACAGGACATTGACCTTTCCTAGAGGGGAGACTGTATCTCATAGACCAGCCTACTCAGAGGCACAAGGCCAGCCTATTCTGTGCAGGTCTCAGACAGGGACTTTTGAGTGTACTCTGAGAAGGATCACAAAATTACACCTAAGCAGAGAACTGGAGAAGTTTTCTCAGAGAGCAAGAAAGGAAGACAACCCTACAACCAGGAAGCTACAGGGTTTTGAAAGTTATGTATTATTTGAAAGCCAGGCACCGTAGCTTACAACTGCAATAGCACTTGGAAGGCTGAGGCAAGAGTATTCAGGTTAAGAGTTCAAGGTCAGTCTGAACCTCATAGCAAGACCATGTTTCAACAAATAAAAACAAAAGGGTTGGAGCAAGACTTTAAGAACGCCCACTCACCTTTGGCCTGGATACCCCTCAGAGTATTTGTTATTTAAGCAAGATCCTAGGGCCTCCAACACAGCTCTGCTGGCAAAATTCTCTGAGGCAATCAGCTCCAATCCGACTCTCTGCCGGTTGCTCTCCTTTTTAATGATGCTGTAAACCTTATCAGAAGAAAACAGACGTGGGGTCAAAGGGAAGCTCAGTGGCTAGAGTAAGCTTATCTAGCATTCACAATGCCCTGGGTTTCATCCCCAGCACTGAATAAATTGGGCACGATGGCACGTGCCTGCAATCTTAGCGCTCATTATTGTGGAAGCAGGAGGATAAGAATCAGAGTTTAAGAAGAAAAACGGCAACAAAAATATAAATTTAAAACAAAATAAACAGAGGCTGGAGAGAAGCAGTTAGGAGCACTGATTGCTCTTCCAGAGGTTCTGAGTTCAACTCCCAGCAACCACATGGTGGCTCACCACTATCTGTAATGAGATCTGATGCCCTGTCCTGGTGTGTCTGAAGACAGCTACAGTGTACTCACATATATAAAACAAACAGGACCTGCTGGTACAAGTCTATAATCTCAACACCTAGGAGTGAAGGCAGGATGATCAAAGAGCCAATGTCATCCTCAGATAGCAAAACACTGCGAATTAATATCACACCTAATTTTCATTGTTTTTGTTTGTTTGCTGAGACAGGGTCTCAGTATGTGTCTTGGCTGTTCTGGAATTCACTATGTAGACCAGGCTAGCCTAAAATTCACCTGCCTCTGCCAGCATGAAAGGCATGGGCACCTTTCCCATGCCTTTAATTAAAAATATAATTCTATTTTTCCATTTTACCAAGTTCTTACCTCTGTGAATCTTATTCCAAAAAATGTTTTAGCAAATACAATGAAACAGAAACTCCACTAATGATTGTCCAGGGGTGGGAAATCTAGAGAATGGAGAACTGCTCATGGATTCACTTTACTGTGAGTACAGATGCCACTGGACATAGAGTTTCTCAGCTTTAGAGGCAACACACCAAGCACTGAGTAGAAAAAAAAAAACACTTTAAGATTTGAATTGGTCTCTTTTCCCAGCTAGACCCTGTCTTCTGATGCTGGCAGAGGCAACAAGCCACAGCGTCCCGTGAGCCTGACTGTGAGACGCTCAAGACTGCCACGCTCTACGCTGCCAAGCCAGGGTATGTGGTAATTGAGGGGATTCAGTGTAGTTTGGCCCATTTTCAATTTATGTGGGTTTATTAGAACATAACCACAGCACAAATTAAGGAACATTATATGCTAAAACTGCTGCTAAACTGTGTGAGTGAATAATGCGCCAACAAAACAATTATAAACTCAGGTTGCTTCTAGGCACATAAGCAGGTCTGTTCTGTTCTTGTGCAATGTAAAGGGCCAAACTTCTATTTTCCTTTTGAACACTTAGCATTCTGTTCTGAACTCAGAAATGCCTACATTTATCCCCAAAGGACTGTCAGACTCTGGTGGTGCTGGAGATGCAACCGGGAGTCTACACATGCTAGGCAAATGCTACCACGCTGCACCCCAGCTCTGATCCCTCACTCCACAATGCTGTCTGTATATAGGCTGTCAAGTTAACTCAGGATTGCAATGAGCAATCTAGAGACTAGGAGTTCAGAACCGTAGTAGATCATCTGCCTTGCAGATGTGAGGTGCTGGGTACCACCCAAAAGCACAAAAACAAAAACAAATGACAAAAGGAACCAGAACAAAATCCCCCCAAATCCCCACAGTGATAAAAACAGGACTTCCGATGTAAAAAAAACCATGTGACATGTGGTCCCACAGGTCTTACCTCCACATCGCTGTCCTTGAGGGGCTCTGTCAACATCTTCTCATGAGAAGCCCACAGGGTAGCATCACTGTCTGTCATTGCACTGGTTCAGAGTTGCCTACAATAAGGGTAATAGGACACATGGATTCCAACATCAACTCCGGCAAGTCTCCTCTGAGTCTCAGCTGACACATTGTTTTTTTGTTTGTTTTTTTTTGTAAACAAGCACATAAATCCCTCAAAGTCACTTGGGGCTCCTTATGGACCTTCGGACCTGATACCCCCCCCCCCAATCCAAAGCTACCTACCCTAAAGCCTCCTCCTCCCAAGACCTTCTTGGTAGTTCTACACTGAACTTGGCACTCCCAATTAAACAACGGTCTCTTCTAATCTTCCAGTTACCTCAGCACAGCTATACTGGAAGAAGTTCTGTGTCTAAATGATCAACCAGACTGTCTACTTAAATCATTTCCACTCGTGGAGCACACATTCCATGCTTACCAACTTTTCAGATTTTCCTGGGCAGACACATAAATTAACAGAGAACAATTGGGGTACTCCCTCCAAAGTGCCCCACAGCAGCATTTTATAGGTATATTTTCCTCTCATGATCCAGGTTGGCACATTGCTAGAAAGGACCTGTACTCCTGCTCCTTTTTCTTCTATCTCCTGAGTGCTAGGATTATGGGCACACTCCACCACACACTGAAAGCATTTTCCAACTAAGTCCTGCAATCTTCACTCCATCTGGACACATTTCTCTCAGACTCCATGGAATCACACATGAAGTCTTGCTGTAAGAAACTCCTCTGACTAGGCATTGGACACCAGTTGTGCAAAACAGCCATACATATAAAGTAAATAAATAGAAGATAAAAACACTGCACTCAGTCCGGGCATGGTGGCACAAATCTTTAATTCCAGAACTCAGGAAGCAGATGCAGGTGGAGCTCTGAGTTTAAGGCTATCCTGGTCCACAAAGAGTTCAAGGACAGCCTGGACTACAAATAAACCCTACCTCTAAAACAAAACAGAACAGAACAAAACAGAAATTCCCACTGCATGCACATCTCTTCCCTTACTCAATGGCTGGCAGCTCTCCTGTCCTTTTTGGTTAACGTGTATAAACTTTATTTACAGGACAAGTACTTTTTTTTTTTTTTTTTTTTAAAGATTTATTTATTCATTTATTTTATGTGAGTACATCACTGTCTTCAGACACACCAGAAGAGGGTATCAGATCTCATTACAGATGGTTGTGAGCCACCATGTGGTTGCTGGGAATTGAACTCAGGACCTCTGGAAGAGCAGTCGGTACTCTTAACCTCTGAGCCATTTCTCCAGCCCCAGGACAAGTACTTAAGGACTGTCCACGGGCTATTACTTTTTGGCGCTGTGTTCAGCAAACCCAGGAGGAGCCCTACCTTTAAGGGGCTTCCTCTTGGTCTATGTATTCAGTAGTGGTCTATGGTGGAGAACGCATAGACCACTACTGAATACATAAGGCCAAAAACATGGTGAAGAACTAAGTGTTGCAAGTAAGAGGTAACGAGGACAGGAGTTCAAGGACACCCAGCAGAAAGCAAGCTAATCACGAAAGAGCCTAATCTCCAAGAAGACATACAGAACACAGACAGACAAAACCAAGGGGCAAACAATGCAAATATTCCCAAACAGTCGGGCTCCTCCTCTCTCTGGAAGAGGTAGACAAATGAAGTGTTAGCATCTTTAAACAGAAAATCTGTAGATAGACTTCCAGAGTAGTTGTTATTTTAACACAAGCATGAAACCATTAGGCACAGAGCCAAACACTCAAATGTGCTTCTGCAAGCCCAGCAGCAGTATCCAGGAAAGGAGAGGCTTACAATGACTTCAGATGCCTTTCCTTCTCTTCTTGCTCTGCATGCATGCCCTTTCTCTCTTTCTCCTCTCTCCCTCCCCGTGCCCATGGGGACTTCTCTGGTCTCAATCTTTGGGGCCAGTGAACTCACCCAAGACCAGCTTCCCAGTAAACCTGTCTTTAATATAATCTTTAAAAAAAAAAAAACCAATTGACTTCAGATATCATGCAAAGTACCTTGGGCCTCTCTGGCCACCCCTTGAGCTTCTTCCCTCAAGATCAGAACCCAGGCAATCCCAGCACCTATCTGGGCCCTTGGCAAGTGGGAACCAAAGTCTACACAGCAGTCAGGCTTGGACCTCTGATCCTGAAATCCCAAAGGGCAACATTTTCATTAAACATTGACTGCTGGAGATTAGAAAGGACCTAATTAATGTGAAGAGAATATTTCCTAACCATCAAAGAGCTAAGGTCCACTTGGAGTCCTCCTCAGAGGGCCAGACCTCTTAGCATTCAGGAGCTTACGAGTCATTCAGGAGCATTTATTCAGTCCAGGAGGACTCGTTCAATCCTCTCCCTGGATTTCCCACCAAGATGGTTTCCCACCTTGTGGGGTTTTTGTTTTGTTGTTTGCTTGTTTGTTTTGTTTTTGGAGACCCAGTTTCTTTTCGTGACAGTCCTAGCTATTCTGCTCTACAAACCAAGCTGGCCTTGAACTCAAAGACTGGCCTGCCTCAGCCTGCAGAGCGTAGGATTGCCTGGCTCCCACCCTGCTTTTACCACTATGTAGGTTCATAGTAGTGCATCCCCTTACTAAACTAATAAACGTCCTTCCTGAAATAATGTACTAAAAGTAAGCTGGTTTTCTCTGAACTACAAAAAAAAAAAAAAAAGTTCAAATACTTAAAAAAATAAAACCTGTCACCATCACACTTGTTTACTGTGTACACGTGTAGGCACACATGTGTTACAGTACACAGGAAGAAGGCCAGCCTTCAGGTTTCTGTTCTCTCCTGAAGTGGGCACACCAAGTAGGTACTAGAGGTAAAGCTCAGGCCATTAGGCTTGTCTGTGAGTCCCATAACTCAAGAAGCCACCTTGCTAGCTCAGAATTCAAGGAGCTCAAGAATCTTTAGTGTATCCTAGAATTTTTTTTTTTTTTTAAAGACAAGGTTTCATGTAGCTCAGACTGGCATAGCAGAGAAGGACCTGAAACTTCTGACCCATCCACTTCCGGAGTCTCAGCTTATGGGCATGCCTCAGCACATCTAGTTTCATGCTCCCTGCATGCCAGGCAAGCCTGCTACCAACCAAGCTGCATTCCTAGCCTTGGGCATTTAATAGTCTTTTGTTGTTATTGTTGTTGTTGTCGTTAAGCAAGGTCTCCACTTATAACTATCCTGGAATTTACTATATAGCTCATGCTGGCACTGAACTCAGAGATCTGCTTACTTCTACCTCTTTGCTGGGTGGGATTAAAGGCATACACCACAAGGCCCAGCCTAGGGCATTATTTTTGTTTTTAGACAGGGTTTTTCCATGTAGACCAGGCTGGCTTTGAACTCACAGAGATCTTCCTTCGTGTGCCACCACTCCTGGCCTACTTAGGGCATCCTTAGAGTAAGAAGATCTTCAGACTATATACTTTTCTTTGTTTTGGTCTTCAAGACAGGGTCTCTCTGCAGAACCCTGGCTGTCGAATTGTCATTTTTAAGCTAACTTTGGGGAAAACAAACAGCATTTTCTTATTACTGTCTATAGGTTTGCCAAAGTTCATATTCATGTATTTAATTGTCATGGGGACCAGGCATGGTGGGCTTCCTTGTCTCACACATGCATTTTGTGCTCTGCTTTACAGAGGATCTCAAAGGCCATGGAGCTGCTTTGTTTAACTAAGGTCATATAACAGAGGCAGAATCTGAACTCTTGTTTACTTTTGGTACTTCCCAGAACCCTGGATAACACAATTATTCACCTCCGCTCAACATTCCCTCAAGGAAGAAATTTAAAATATGTTCTGTAAGGAGCCTAAACTGGTGTTTCTGGTTCAGCAACTGCCTGGCTCAATGAAACGAAACACATTTATGCTTGCCTCAGCTAACCAAAGGTCACCTAACTTCCAGACCTTGAAGTAGAGGCACTGGGCTGAGTAAAAACTGCTACAAGCCAACCTACCCCTAGATAGAATAACGCCCTGCAGTTATCAGGAATGTGCTACTAAATCAAAAGCAGTGATTACAGACCTAGAGACAAACCTCAGAAGCTTCATTAACATGTATAAACCAAGGGGTTCCATCCCCAGCACCACATAAACCATGAGAGGTAGCTCTTAACTGATGAGGTGGAGGCAGGACAATCTGAAGTTCAAGGTCATCCTTGGCTACACAGAAAGTTCGAGGATAGCACGTGCTACATGACACACCTCAAACAAAACAAAAACAAACAACAAACAGCAAAGATTAGAAATTACATACGTAGTGTTAGGAGCGTGGATTTTGTGAGAAGGTCTCAACCCTTGGTGCAGGGTAGTCTCCAGTTCACTAGGTAGCGGGAGCTGCCCTTAATCGCCGGGTCCTCTGGCCTTTACGAGAGGGACTAAACCCGTCGTGTTGGCGGACGCCTTTAATTCCAGCACTAGGGAGGCAGAGGGAGGTGGATTGCCGAGTTCCAGGAAAGCAGCGGAAAGCGACCAGAGCACCACCACCAGCCGGAACCCCGCAGCGGGCTGTCCTAACAGCCCAGCACGTGCTCTGGGAACCAGCCTCCCTACCACGTGACACACTACGTCCGGGGGAAACCCAAACTTGGCGCGCTGGAGACCGGAGCTCCACTAGGCTCTCCCCAGCGCAGCCTGGCTCCGCCCGGCCCCTACAGCGGCCCAATCAGTGGGCGCATCCAGGTAGAACCCGCCCCCAGGCGCGATTTGCGAGAGCCAAGAGCAGAGACAAGGGCTTGACAAAAGAAAAAAAAAAAAAAGCTGTAGCTGGAGGGGTGGGAGGGAGGAGGGAGGAGGGGACTGGGAGGTCCCTCACCTTGGGCAAAGCCTGACCAGGCGGTCCCTCACCTTGGGACCTGGGACTTTTAGACTTTAGAGCTGACTGTAGGAGTGTTTTCGTGATCCTGAAGACCTGGGTAGGATTGAGGCTCAAGCCTGGCTCAGGTTCAATTCCCAGCAACTCACAAATATTCAGAGAATCTGCCTCCAGAGTTCTAGGATTAAAGATATGTGCCATCATGCCTGGCATAAATCTTTTTTAAAAGGAAAGAATGATAGCTAAGGCCCTGGTGTCTGCCAACAGCAATCCCTATCTCAAATAAATAAACAAACAAGACAAACAAAAACCCAACTGGGGTTAGTCATGGTGGCACGACTATAACTCTACAGGCTTTGGCAGAGGATCTTGAGACAGGGGACAACCTGACTAAATACCAAGATTCAGACCAGCTGACTGCCTCAAAAATTAAAAGGAGACTGGCTGTGTGGCTCAGTGTTAGAGTCTGCTTAGCCTATACCAGGTTTGGATTCAGTCTGCATTACACACGCTAGTAAAAAGTAATGAAGCAAACCATATTGCCCATAGGGCTGAAGAGATGACTCAGTGGTTAAGCGCATTTGTTGCTTTTGCAGAGGTCCTGAGTTCAATTCCCAGTGCCCACATGGGTGGCTCACTACGGTTTATACCTTCAGTTCCAGCGGCTCTGATGCACACTTCTGACCTCTGTTGCCAATGCATGCATGTGGTGCACACATACATGCAGGCAAACACTTGTATACATAAATAAAATAAATCTTTAAATATATATTATATATTGCCACATGTACATAAAAATATAAAAAAAATACATTGTTTAGTAACAAAGTTAATTTAAAAGAATAAGATTTTTAAAAAACTTTTTCTTTTTTTTTTTTCTTTTTTTTTCGAGACAGGGTTTCTCTGTGTAGCCCTGGCTGTCCTGGATCTCACTCTGCAGACCAGGCTGGCCTCGAACTCAGAAATCTGCCTGCCTCTGCCTCCCAAGTGCTGGGATTAAAGGCATGCGCCACCACTGCCCAGCTTAAAAAAACTTTTTTTAAATGTATACTTTTTTTTAGATTTATTTTATGTGAATACACTGTCTCTCTCTTCAGACACACCAGAAGAGGGCATTAGATCCCATTAGAGATGGTTATAAGCCACCATGTGGTTCCTGGGAATCGAACTCAGGGCCTCTGGAAGAGCAGTCAGTACTCTTAACCACTGAGCTACCTCTCCAGTCCCTAAAAAAACTTTTTTAGAGTCAGAAAGTAGTAGTGTAGCTTTTAGTCCCAGCCCTCAGGAGGCAGAGGCAGGCAGAGGGTGTTAAATCCCCTAGAACTAGAGTTATGGTTGGCTGTGGACCACCACAAGGGTTCAGGGAACAGAACCTTGGCCCTCTGCAAGAACAACAAGTTCTCTTACCCAGTGAACAATCTCTCCAGCCCCTAATAAAAAAAGATTTAAGTAATAAAAGTAAAAACAAAACCCCACAGTGCTGGAGAGATGGCTCAGCAGTTAAGAGCACTGACTGCTCTTCCAGAGGACCTTGGTTCAATTCCCACCACCCACATGGCAGCTCACAACTGTCTGTAGCTCCAATCCAGGAGATCTGGCACCTTCATATACATACAGGTAAAGTGTAACTTTGACAATATGTTCTAATCTTTTGGCCCCTTCTCATTCCCCTGTGTCTAGCTTGTTCTCTCTCTGCAACCTGTCTCTCTCTAACTGTCCCAGTAAAACTGTCTCCTCCTTTCCCTTTTCTCTCTCTGTGCTGTTCTCTCTCAAGTACCCTCTCTTTTCTTTCTGTTCTTGTGAGAGTTGGGCCTATCCTATTTTTTCAATTCTTTCTCTGAGTCATCATTTTGTCACTCAATTAGACATCACCTTCACACCTGGGTATTTCTTTCTACAAACTAAGTTTACTGCAATAACAAAGCACCAATGCACATAAAATAAAAAGAAATAAACCTGATTTGCTTTGGTTTTCGAGGCGTAGTCTTGACTGTTCTGAAACCCACTCTGTAGACCAGGCTGATCTCCAACTGAGAGAGATCCACCTGCCTCTGCCTCCCAAATGCTGGGACTAAAGGTGTGCACTACCAGCCCTTGGGTATAAATCCTTAAATTCAAAACAAAGCAAAACAAAACAAAACAAAAGCCAAAAAACCAAGACCTGAGATTCCCTCCCCTGCTCTTCCAAGAATGGTAATTACTAGTCACCTCTCAGACTCATTGCCACCGGGAAGTTGAGCTGAAAGTCTAGCCTTTTTATCCTGGGCATTTCGTACTCCCTCATGATGCAAATTCCAAAATGTGGGAAATATTGCTAGTGTTGTTGTGGAGTATTTACCAGAGGAAGATGCTCAGACATGGAAACCAATACAAAGTCTTTTTTTAGCTGGCTTGCAACTACACTGTGCGTTCAGAGTCCCAGTAAGGCCCTCAGCCTTTCTCAGGGTGGAGCTTCTAAGCACAAAAACCATGCTCTGGTTTGATATACTTCAGTTAACAAGAACAATTAGCCAGATGGAGAACTACAGACGCTAAAGAACAAGATTAGTACATTTTGAGACTTTCCCAGAACTGTGTGGACTTTGATGGATTAGATCTTTGTTTTGGTTTGAACAGATGGTGCTGTCTACATGCTGAGTTTTACAGCCTGAATGGCATTTCTAACATGGAGTTAGTTATGCTAAGTAAGATCTGGGAGCCTGCTAAGGTCTGGGGCCCTGTTACATTCCCCACTGGTCTTAGTGAATGAGCCAGATCATGGACTCATCCTGTCTAAGAAGCAGGGCCTCAGGCTGGAGAGATGGCTCAGCAGTTAAGAGCACTGACTGCCCTACCAAAGGTCCTGAGTTCAAAGCCCAGCAACCACATGGTGGCTCACAACTATCCATAATGAGATCTGATGGCCTATTCTGGGGTGTCTGAAGACAGCTACAGCGAGCGGGGCCAGAGAGAAAAAGTGTCTGAAGATATAGCTACAGTGTACTTACATATAATAAGTAAATAAATCTTTAAAGAAATAAATAAAATAAATTTAAAAAAAAAAAAAAAAGCAGGACCTCTCGGTTAATCCAATCGGTTAATCGAATCAGAATGAGAATTAAAGGCCCAGCCAGTACTGATAGCAGAATAGTTAGCCAGAGGACCAAGAGAACAGAGACTGACTGGGACCAATTATTTCTCCAACAATAGTAAGATTTTCTCTAGTTATTCCTAGCATAGAAGCAACAGGTTTCTCTCAAAGCCATACATAATTTTTTTTAACCTCATGAGAAATCTAAGCCTCTCCAATTTTGTAGGACCATTTTTACAAGGAAATCAAACTGTTGTTTAAATTTAGAAACTGAAACTTTTAATACCTCAAGGTCCTGGTCAACCTGTCTACTTAGTTTAGAAAGCATCAGAAGAGGCATATTCAGTCAAACCATCGGTACACACCCACCAAGTAGTCTCAGAGGCTCGGTAATATTGCTATTATGCAGATTAATTAACCCATAAGGCAAATAGCAGGCATCAGAATAAAGGAATTGTTAGAGAGTTCTGCCAACTGCTGGACTCTTGGCCTGGGAAGCGGTGGGGGGAGTTATTCCAAACATAATCTCATAACTGGGGAAGTTTTCCCCTTCCCCGGGGCTGCTTAGAGCAGGCACAGAAGCAGAGGAATAGTCACATAGGGGAATTATTTTCCCCTGCCTGTGCATTCCTCTTAGATGACAGGAGGGGGTGGGGAGGGGATGGGTAAGGAGTGGGGGGGCTAGATGAGTGGTCCATCCCCTCCCCACCACCACACAGGAACCAACACTGACTGTGAGCTGGGGTCTACTGAGGCCTACTAAATCTGAGGCCCTGTTACAATGTGACAGTCCAAAAGGCCAGGCATAGTGTCTAGCCCTATAATTCCAGCATGAAGTGGGTAGAGACAAAAGGATCATTGTAGGTTCCAGATGCCAGCCTGGTCTACATAGCAGTTTGAGACTAGCCTGGATTATGTAGTGAGATCCTGTCTCAAAAACTAAAAGATAAAACCTGATTCAGAAAAGCTTGTGGAAAAACAGTAAGAGTGGGAGAGACCCATAGAAGTCTCACAAGGCACTGTTACTTTCGCTGCTCACACATACTTGGAATCAAAGGAGTTTGCCAGGGATGGAGAGATGGCTCAGTGGTTAAGAGCACTGACTGCTCTTCCAGAGGTCCTGAGTTCAGTTCCCAGCAACCACATGATGGCTCACAACCATCTGTAATGTGGTCTGATGCCCTCTTCTGGTGTGTCTGAAGAGAGTGACGGTGTGCTCATATAAAAATTAGTTAATTGATTGATTGGTTGCTTTTTAAAAAAGGATTTTGTCAAATGCCTCTTTTACTTAGAGATAATTCATTCTGCCCCACCCTTCCCCAGAGTAGGCACCATCAACTAGGAAGCTTGTCAGGACTCGAAGAAGCTGAAGAGTTATAATTATCCAGTAGAAGTTAGAGCTTCTTTCCCTTGTCCTATGGGAAAACTTGCTATTGTATTCTCCCCATTCTTGGAAGTACATAGGAACCTAGCTAGATAGTCTATCAATTTGATGACTTAGAAGTATCTTTTCTACAGACTTTAAATGTAGCTAGGGTTGGTGGGGCATGTCTATAATCCCAGTCCTTAAGAGGCAGGAACAGAAGATGGTAAATTGAAAGTCAGCCTGAAGCTGGGCGGTGGTGGCACACGCCTTTAATCCCAGCACTTGGGAGGCAGAGGCAGGTGGATTTCTGAGTTCGAGGCCAGCCTGGTCTACAGAGTGAGTTCCAGGACAGTCAGGGCTACACAGAGAAACCCTATCTCGAAAAACCAAAAAAAAAAAAAAAAAAAAAAAAAGAAAGTCAGCCTGAGCCAGGCAGTGGTAGAACCAAATGCTTGGCTGAAGCTGGAATTTGAGGCCAGTTGGTCTACAGAGTAAGTTTCAGGACAGCCAGGGCTACACAGAGAACCCCTGTCTACCTACCTACCTACCTACATACATACCATAACCACCACTACCAACAACAACAACAAAAAAAAACCAAACAGAACCACTCTTGTGTTGTGACCTGTGTCTGTAATCCCAAACATTGGGAGGCTGGGGTAGGATTAGGAAGGAGTTTGAGGTCAGTCTCTGCTATATAGTGAGACCTAGACTCAAAATAACAAACAGCAAAAACAAAACCCAGGAGAGATGGCTCAGCAGTTAGAAGCGCTGGCTGTTCTTTTTCAAGGGATGCTGAGATCAATTCTCAGCACCTACAGGGTGGATCACAACCTTGTGTAACTTCAATCCTGGGGATCAGACACCCTCTTCTGGCCTCCTCAGGTACTGCATGCTTGTGTGCTATCAATACACATAAACATAAAGGAGAAAAACCCCACAATAACAAAACAAAAAAACCCTACCTCCTTGCTAAGGAGTTTGCTTTTCTTTTGGATAGCGGCAGTACCTAAAGTGCTGAGAGTAAAGGCCCGAAAGGATACAAAGGTTTTAAAATTTACATATGTATGGGAGGGGTGTGGCACGATGCATATGTGGAGGTCAGAAGACAACTTGGGAACTGAACTCAGGGTGTCAGGCTTAGTGGTAAGTGCCTTTGCCTGAGGAGCCAGCTTTCTGGCTTTATATAGACACTGTGGGGTTGGGGAATATAGCTCAGTTGATAAAGTGCAAGTTTGCAAGAATCCCTGGGTTCCATCCCCAACCCTGCATAAATTGGCCACAGTGGTGCAATCCTGTCCCAATACTTTGGAGGTAGAGGCAAAAGGATAAGAAGTTTAAGGTCATCTCTGACCATATAGAGAATTCTAGTAAACTTGTTTTGTTTTGGCAACTCACTAACTTGAGTCACTAAGTTGGCCATTAAGTGAGGTGCCAGGGGAAATTAGGCATTAGATTCTGTCTGTTTGAGGTATTAGACATCATCAGGGCTAGGGCTTGGTAGCACTCACCTTTAGTCCCTGCACTCCCGAGGCAGAGGCAGGCAGATCTTTATGAGTTCAAGGTCAGCCTGATCTACATAGTGACTTCCAGAGCAACTAAGGCTATATACTGAGATCCTGTCTCAAAATAAATAAGTAAATAAAAATAAGGGGCTGGAGAGATGGCTCAGCGGTTAAGAGAACCAACTGCTCTTCCAGAGGTCCTGAGTTCAATTCCCAGCAACCACATGGTGACTCACAATCATCTGTAATGGGATCCGATGCCCTCTTCTGGTGTGTCTGAAGACAGCTACAGTGTACTCATATACATAAAATAAATAAAAATAAAAGGAGTCACCATATCCTCAGGCTCCAAGTAATTAGAATCCCACTGCAAAAGTACAGTATTTTGCTTTATTATCTTTGGCTTTGTCTTTACACAGATGATCAGACCAATTACTGGGAAGGGTAAGGACCAAATATATGATAGATAATGTTTCCAAAGTCCTTGACTTCAGGACTAATTGTTTCCCTTGGTATAATGTATGTGTCGGGTCATGACAGTTTGACTATCTAAGGAGGTAAGATTTCTTCTGCCTTTATAATTATGTGAATAATAGCTTAATGCACACTACTTTTTTGGCTCAATGCTTAATTATTAACAAAACTGTTTGCTTTCTACTGCCACTGTTGACAAGGCTAAAGTCCAGGGACTCTCCACCTCCTCTTTCTATGTAGGAATGGCAACAGTTAACAGTCCGGATCTTTTGAGTGTTCACTGCTGTTCTGATGATGACGACAGCTCAGAGAGTAGTGCTCTATGACAGCGTCTTACAATGCAACTACTTTTAATCAAATGCATAGGCATAGAATGATGAACAAGGGATTTCCCCTAAAACTTCACCCCGAAGACCCAGTTTGCCTGTACACACAAAATTCAGTCAGACTGGATTAACCTTCCATCTCTCATACCTGAACATAAGTAGAGTAGAACAGAATAGAATCTAAATTTAAGGATTATTAAGGGAAACTTTTTTGTTTAGAGACAGGGTTTCATGGTGTAGCCTTGGCTGTCCTGGAACTCACTCTGTAGACCAGGCTGGCCTCAAAACTCACAGAGATCCACCTGCCTCTGCCTCCTGAGTACTGGGATTAAAGATGTGTGCCACCACAGATTGGCAAGGGAAACTTATTCTATTGTTTAGAATGAGATGTGTATGCAGCCTAACATGGGTGGATTCTCCAGGTTGCTAACAGGTTGCTAGGTAGATTGTTTGGAGAGGCTGTATATGTGTGTTGTACATTCAGGTGAGTGTTCTAGGCTGCCAAATGTATTATTAGAAGAGTGTGTGCATAGGCCAGGTTGAGTCCCAGGTGGCTAAACTATTCTTTAAGCTTGTTTGTCTCAATTTCCTCAAGAAACTTTTCTCCTTGAGTTCTTATGATAGTGGAAGGCAGAAAATTAGCCTTCTTGTGTACTGTGTGGAAGCACCACCTGTCAATAAAAGGCTGATTGACCAATGAACTGAGCCAGGAAATAGGAGGTGGGAGCTCCGGTAGGGAGGGAGAAACTTCTGGGATAGAGTCAAGTGCAGGAGGAGATTTACCCCAACTCTGAGGAGACAGGCATGTGAAAATGAGAAGAGGTAACCAGCCATGTGGATCTCACAGAATAGAATAAACAGGTTAATTAAATTATGATCCCAGGGTTAGTTGAGGAATGAGCCAAAGCTTGTGGCCTAGGCATTCATATGTAATTAAGCCTCAGAGTCATTATTTCAGAAAGTGGGATACAGGTTGAAAAGCCTGTGATTACATCACTCTGGGTTTTATAGGGCATGATAAGAAACATCTACTCAGGCTGGAGAGATGGTTCAGAAGTTAAGAGCACTGACTGCTCTTCCAGAGGTCCTAAGTTCAATTCCCAGCAGCCATATGATGGCTCACAACCATCTGTAATGGGGATCCTTCTTCTGGTGTGTCTGAAGATAGCGACAGTGTACCCACATACATGAAATAAATAAGTAATTCTTTTTTTAAAAGTAAATCTTAAAAAAAAAGAAGAGGCTGGTTCTCAGAAGAAGGAGGAGGAGAAGGAGGAAGAAGAAGAGGAGGAGGGGAGGAGGAAGAAAAAGAGGAGGAAGAGGAGGAGGAGGAGGAGGAGGAGGAGGAGGAGGAGGAGGAGGAGGAGGAGGAGGAGGAAGAAACATCTACTCGCCCCTCAGGGTCACAATGACAAATTAAAGTCTGATCCCACCAAGGTGCACCTGAGGGGACCAATGAATAGGCTTGCTTACAAGCAATTGATCAGGGATTACAGGCAAGAGAGTTGGTGACCTTAAAGCTGTCATATGGAAAGGTCTGTACCCTGCAGAGATGATGGTTAACCCATGGCCCCATAAATGGAGCTCCCCTCTCTTGGTTCTTACATACCTATATACTTTAGCCCTTTCTCCCAGGCTACAAGGGAAGAACTGGATACAACCTGTTGGGAGGGTAGCTGGATGCTCAGGTGAGGATTCCATGACTTTTTCCACCCCCTCCTTTATTTATTTATTTATTTATTTATTTATTTATTTATTTATTTATTTATTTATTTATTTATTTATTTATTTATCGAGGGTTTCTCTGTGTAGTCCTGGCTGTCCTGGAACTCACTCTGTAGACCAGGCTAGCCTCGAACTCAGAAATCCGCCTGCCTCTGCCTCCCAAGTGCTGGGATTAAAGCATGCGCCACCACTGCCTGGCCTTTACCTAGTTTTTCAATTGCATTATGTCCACATAGGACATTTAAAAAAAAAACTTTTTACTGATTCTTTGTGAGGTTCATATCATGTACCCGAGTCCACTCATCTCCCAGTCTCCTCATATACACCCTGCTCCTTCTCCTGAATAAATAACATACAAACATCAGACAAAAAACAAAGCATAGCCAGGCAGTGGTGGCACACGCCTTTAATTCCAGCACTTGGGAGGCAGAGACAGGCGGATTTCTGAGTTCGAGGCCAGCCTGGTCTACAGAGTGAGTTCCAGGACAGCCAGAGCTACGCAGAGAAACCCTGTCTCGAAAAACAAAAACAAAACAAAACAAAACAAAAAAACAAAAAAAAAGCATAGACAACATCGTGTTGTGTAAGCTGCAGTGCGTCACAGTGGTGCCACAGATAGCCCTCTGCCCACACATCTTCACTTGAAAATGTTCATTGCAGTGAGTCATTGGTTTGGTTTGGGGTCTCTGGCTTCTGTGACACCTCAGTATTGAATCCTCATCAGGGCTCCTCTGGGTTATCCTGTCGTTGCCCCGTGTCTTGGAGATCCTGCAGTTCTGGATCAACTGGACTGGCCCTTTCACGTGTCCTAACCCTTCACAGATTATGTAGATTTTGGGCCAACTCAAAACTGTGCATCTGAACTAGGGTGGTAGCTGAGCTGGTTGGCCTGCAGGCTCTTCCTTATCAGCACCACAGGGTGAGCTCTCAAGCACTGCTCTGACTAAGCCACCCAATGATGCTACTGGTAGGAGACAGGGTCAGCTCTTCTACTCTGCTGTCCTGGAGCTGGCTCACCGGCACCCATGCCTCCTCAGTCAGCTGCACCGTGTCACCCAGTCAGGGCCCGAGACCCACTCTCCCAAGTGGCAAGGGGCTGAGCCAGCTCTCCTGCTCTTGCAGCCTCAGGGCTGGCTCACCTGTCCCCCCACCCCCACCTCCCCGGTGACCATGTCTTTCCGTTTGTCAATGATCTCAATGATCATACATCCATACTTCCTGATGTCTCTTTTATCCATATCTCTAGGTCAGGTCACCCCTGAACCCACAGTATCTAACTGACTGCTCTGCTCTGAGCAGTGCCTTTGCCATCAGGGCCAGCTCCACTGTTACCCACGAAAGGTGCAGGGCCGGTGAGAGGCAGGGCTAGCTCTCTTGTTCTCATGATTTCAGAGCCAGCTCTCCCAACTATCCAGGGGACGTTTTTTGACATTTCCTTGTGCTTTTCTGTATGTGTCATCACACAACTTCATTCATCATGGATATATGAGTAGATTTCACCTTGTCAAACAGTAAGCATAAGGCTTTTTATTTTGGAGACCCACTCCTGAAAGATAGTCTATTTGATATTGAATTCAGGCTAGACTCTCTGCAGTCTCTTTTATAGCCCTGGCACTTTCTTTTTCTTTGTAGATATTTATTTTATTTTCTGTGTATGAGTATTTTGCTTCATGTATTTCTGCACACCTGCAGAATATGCATGCCTGGCATGGATCAGAAGAGGACAAGAGATGCCCTGGAACTAGAGTTATGGATGGTTGTGAACCACCACATGGTGCTGAGAACTGAACACAGGTCCTCTGCAAGAGCAACAAGCGTCCTCTCTCCAGCCACCCTGATGGACTTTTATCACAGAAACACCTGTTGTTACATATCCCAGAGAGAAAGTGCCTTTCCAAAAAAGAGCCAATATTTAAAAACCCTGTTGCCTACAAATCAAACAGAGGTCTTGTAATCAATGTCCCGAGTGGTGGGATTAAAGACAGGCACCACCACCATCAGGCACAGGTAGTGCTTTTGCTGAACACCTGAGTTCAGTTTTCAGCATTCACTTGTTGTAACTCTAACTCCAGCTCCTGGAGAGCCAGTGACTTTTTCTGATACGGAGACACATAAACATACATGTACTTAAAAATAAAATGTTTTAAAAGGAATGAAGGATGGGTTAGCAGTATCAGGAAACAAAGAAAGGCAAGATGTTTCTGAGAGTGGCAAGAATCACTATGGGTAATTCCACTGAATAATGATCTTAGAACTTCCAGCAGACTTCCCACCCAGGGATCTGAGCCCCTTCCACAGCATAAACAAAAAGGGAGTAGTTGAGTCCCAGGTTAGATATGTAAATCAGGGCCTCTGGCAAGGAAGATGTTGCTATTTTAGGTTAATCAGAAATGGTCTATGCAGCCAGGCAGTGTGGCGCATGCCTTTAGTCCCAGAACTGGGAAGGCAGAGGCAGGCAGATCTGTGAGTTGGTCTACAGAGTATATTCTAAGACATCCAAGAGCCACACAGAGAAACTCTGTCTTGAAACAGCAGCAGCAGCAGCAGCAGTAGCCGCCACCACCACCACCACCACCACCACCACCACCACCACCACCACCACCACCACAACAACAACAAAGGAAATGGTCTATGCCGCTTAGGATATCCTCAGTTCTTCTTTCTGGGCTGATTACTAACAGCTGGCGGAGGTTCAGAGGGACCAAACGTGTGAAGCTGAGACATCTGTTCCAATACACACAGGCACACAGGCACACCTCTTTAGTTTTAGGACAAAGAAACAGCTCCAGGCTTGACTGACATATTTTTCTGTTTTTAGTTATTTTTCAGGGCTTGTATTGAATCTTTTTTTTGTTTGTTTGTTTGTTTGTTTGTTTGTTTCGAGACAGGGTTTCTCTGTGTAGCCCTGGCTGTCCTGGAACTCACTCTGTAGACCAGGCTGGCCTCGAACTCAGAAATCCACCTGCCTCTGCCTCCCAAGTTCTGGGATTAAGGATTGTATCTTTTGATACACGTAATTTCTAAACTCATTAGATTTGAAAGTATTCTCCTTTAAGCATTTAGTGCCCTAAACTTACCTCTTTTCACTGTCTTGGCTACATCTAAAAGTTGTGTCTTGGGGGTGGGGAGGGGTCTGGATGAATGGCTCAGTAGTTAAGGGCACCGGCTGCTCTTCTAGAGGATCCAGTTTAAATTCCCAGTATCTACAAGGCAACTCGTGCTCCTCTGCAGCTCCGGTCTCAGTATATCTGATGTCCTCCTCTGGAGACCCTGGGCACCTGGCACATGACTGATACGTAGACATACATGTAGGTGAAACAGCCATACATATAAAGATTTTAAAAGAAAAAAGTTCAGTTTCTTAATAAAAATGTATGCCTTTTAATTTTCATTCTTGTGCTACGGATAAAACTGAGGGCATTGCATGACTGATACGTAGACATACATGTAGGTGAAACAGCCATACATATAAAGATTTTAAAAGAAAAAAGTTCAGTTTCTTAATAAAAATGTATGCCTTTTAATTTTCATTCTTGTGCTACGGATAAAACTGAGGGCATTGCATAAGCTTACAAGTACTCTGCCATTGTGCTATATTCTTAGCTCAAAGCTACTGCTTTTTGACAGAACCTGGACTTCTAAGTACCATAAGACTTGAATCCTATTTCCACCTTCTGTTTAAGCTGGCTTCCTTGGACAATACTTTGGCAGGGGAATCTTATGTCTTTTTGCCATCGGCAGATGGATATGGAAGTCTTCGTTCCAATTGTCCTTCACTGACATCTAGAGGAACTCTTTGTTACTATTTGGTACAAATGGAAGCCCAGACTTCTAATAAGTCTCCAATGACACTGCCTTGGCTGGGAGGAGAAAGAGTATCTAGTTATTGCTCCCTGCATGACTTCCTTCCACATGTGGGAAGTGGTCTTGTCAGTAAGGAGTGATGGAAATCCCGACTCTCTACTTGGCTTCTGTTTACGTCACACAGAGAAAGGGTAGTGGTGACTCCTTACACTTAAGTGGAGGTGGAAGCCCAGGTTCCCCTGTTGGCCCATTGACCTTGTTGGACAAGAGCGTCTTTACTGCCCACTGGGACTGGAAGTCCAGCTCAGCAATGTCCTTCCCTGAGACTATACTAGTGGAGAGGGAATAATGGCATGAGTGGCTCCCTAGGCTTTCTTTCTACTCAGCAAACATGGAGTAGGTCTGGAGGCTTTTCCCTCTGGTTTTGGAAAGAGTTGAACTGTTGTTGTCTGGAAGTTGTCTTCCTTTCTAAGTTGCTGCTTTCCTGGTCCTTTGCTAGAGAGAACAGGCTTTTGCTCGAAGCTTGTGTTTGTTGCCTTTCTAGGTGGTCTATACCTCCAGTGTCTGTCTGCCTATCTATCTATCTATCTATCTATCTATCTATCTATCTATCTATCTATCTATCTATCTAATATTCCCAGGTACTCAAGAGGCTGAGGCAGGAGGATGGCTTGAGTCCATTAAGTCCAGGCTGGACAACTTAGGAATATCCTATCTCTCGAAATGAAAGTAAGAAAACAAACATGGGGTTGGAGAGATGGCTCAGCGGTTAAGAGCACTGACTGCTCTTCCAGAGGTCCTGAGTTCAATTCCCAGCAACCACATGGCTCACAACCATCTGTAATGGGATCTGATGCCCTCTTCTGGTGTGTCTGAAGACAGCAACAGTGTACTCAACATACATAAAATAAATAAATCTTTAATAAAGAAATAGATAAATAAAGAAATGGAGCCATAAAACCCAAGCAATAACAAAATAAGCATTCCATTATATTTCCAGATCTTGTGGATACTTGTAAGGATTTTACTACAAACACAATTGATTAATTAGGAAAATTAGCTGTGAAATGGCATACACAGTTAATTGCATTGTGTGGGAAAATGAGAAAGGGGAGGCTAGAGAGAATGGAGGGGAGTATGCCCAAAGTACATTTTAAACTTGCGTGAAAATATCTTTATGTAACCTCCTCCCATCATACAACAGTGAACATAAAATAAACTTGCTGGGCAATAGTGGCACATGCCCTTAACCCCAGCACTCAGGAGGTAGAGGCAAGCAGATCTCTGAGGCTAGCCTGGTCTATAGAGTGAATTCCAGGATAGCTGGGGCTACACAAAGAAACCCTGTCTTGAAAAACTAAAAGAATAAAAAAAAATTTGCAAACTTTGTATTTTTCTAAATAAAATTTATTTCTGCTATATGTATTACAAATTTGATTGCATTTTCACTCTCTTAATTGTGTTGTTGTTATAATTATTATTTTGAGACAAGGTCTCTCTCTGTAGCCCTGGCTGTCCTGAAACTCACTATGCAGATCAGGATAGTCTTGAACTCACAGCACTTGGGAGGCAGAGGCAGGCAGATCTCTGTGAGTTCAAGGTCAGCCTGGTCTAAAGAGCAAGTTCCAAGACAGCCAAAAGCTACACAAAGAAAACACAGGCCTCAACAAAACAAAACAAAAGGGGGGGGGGGGGACAAAGAAAGAAGAAAAAGAAAAAAGGAAGTTCCTAGACTTAGCACTATTGGTAGAATAGTGCGTCCCTAGTTCCTCCCCATCTTTGTAACATCACATCGCTGTCTATAATAATTTGACTTCTGTAGCATTAATTTCTGCTTTTTGAGGCAGTGTCATGTGGCCTAGCCCGAAGGGGACCTTGTATTCCTGAGCTGCCTCCCTTCATCTCCCAAGTAGTGGGATAACAGCAATATGCCATCACACTCGGCTTTGCAGAGCAAATTAAGTTTTTCTGAAAAAACGATGGAACCCAACCCACAACTTAGAATTTCCCTCCGGAAGATTTAAGGTAAAGGACATACGCAGACTGACGTCACTCAGGCCTCATAGGCTAAACCCTACAGTGCTTGGGCGCATCTCCAAAGCGCATGTGCTCCCCAAGTGTGGTGATTGGTCAGAGCTTAGCTCCATTACGTCAATTCCGAGGCGGGAGCATGAAGTTGATTGACCATGGTCTCTCCGTCTCTCAGGTAAAGGTTGTAACCTTTTGGTGAGGGGGAGTGAGGAGGACAGTGTCCTGTCTAGAGCTGAGGCGCGCGGTACATCTGATTTAAGTGACTGAGTGAGGCGGGGCACGTTATGGGGAGCCCGTGGACCCTGATGGCTTCCGGTTCCCCGCGGTGCCCCACTGTGATGGTAGCAGAGTTCAGGCTCCAGGACTGGAATGCTGGCCGGGCACGCTCATCGCAGATATCGCCTGGCCTGTGTGTGTGCGTTTCAGGGTCTGCGAGGGGCACCTGCGCCTAGAATGCGCTAGGTCGCGTGCGTATAGCTACTTTGGCGTGACCCCAGGGCTGGAGCGCTCGTGACACCCCTGTCCGGGGATGGTTAGAAGATCTGGGTTTTCGGAAGAGCGAGCAAGATACTGACTTTGGAACATCTATGAGGATAGCTTTCTTAGACACTCTTCCAACCCTAACTGTGCGGGTTAGCGGGTGCAACTTTGGGCGGATGTCTTAAACATTCAGCGACCGTTTCTTCAGTTAAAACTTCAGAAATATGGCAGTGAAGTGTAAATAAGATTTTGCTTGTAAGGGCTTAGCTAATGGCTGCACGTAGCAGGTACTCAACACATGGTACACATACATTTCTCTTCAGTTCATTAGCCTTTAATGTGGTGATTTGAAAGTTAATACATAATCCTTTCCACACAAACAGGGCCTTGCACTATCTCTCAGGTGGGTATTTAATTTTGTTATTTTTCTCTTTGTGCGATACTCTATTAAATGTCTTTATAGGGCAACAGCTAGCCTCCAGACTCAGCTGCTAAGACCCTGTAGGCACTGGCTGGGGCATGTCAGATGGCTCTGGCTTCCCATCTTTTTGTTCTAAGATGGGGTTGGTGGGCAGGATCTCACCTTTAGGATCCAAGATGCTCACATGGTCAGGCAGAGGCTTCTTAGGGCTGATCTTAACACTTGGGTCCCAGGGCAGCATAATCTTTACTGCAATGCCCAGCACATCCAGTCTGAGCAACACACAGTGCAGGCAATGTCAGTATAGTAATTAACAGAGTCTCCACTGTGGATATCTACAAACTTCATTGGCCTTCTGTCCTTAGAGCTTCCTATACACCACAGCTAGGAAGCCCTTGGCCCCACTCTCCATAATAAATGCTAACATACCATAGCAGGCCCTTTAAACAACAAGCCCTCCTAGAAGTTTGGAAGCTAGAGATTTCAGGTGGGTATCTTTGTGCCTCAAGATACTTACTGCTTTTAGTGGAATTGCTCGTAAAGACTTTTCAATCATGTAACCCTGAAGGGGTAGTGGGAAGCTTTAGAGAAGTAGCAGGTGGCAAGGGGACCTCTTAGTGATACAGTTTGAATTAGCCATCAAGATCTACTTGTTTTAGAAGTGCAGGAAGGGGAACTAACTAGAGTCTCCATCACTATCTGTCTACTGTAGATACCCACTTTCCTCATCACAGCAGAGTAAAGTCAGTAGTTTCTCCACATTTCAGAAGAGTCCTGGAAGCTAAGCTGCAGCAAATTAATGAGGGAAGCAGGCTTTTAGATGCATTCCTCTGTGCAAAAGCTATGCTCATTCAGGGGGAAAAGATTGCCTTTGAGTTGGTCATTGTAAATGAAACTATTGAAAGATTGCTACAAGCGCGGTACACTGGCTTAGTATGGAGGCCCAGATTCACCCTCACACCCCAGTGCCAGGCACTTGAGGATGCCTGTAGTTGCAATTACTCCTGAGGCAGGAGATACAAAATGTCTATTTACTCCAGATAGAGAGCAAGGACAGACCAAAGTCCGTCCAAGTCTAGCTTGGTAAATCGGTGAATTTAATTAAGGTGACTTACAGGAACCTGGGTGAGGGATTACTTAGAGGAAACAGGAATAATTCAAAGGCATCTGCATCACTGAAATGCCCATCTCAGAATGGGAGATAAATCACTGATTTCTGTTCACCTTGCAGGCAGCTCCACCACTGAACAGTTTTCTCTCTATCAGCAGTCATTTGCTCTCTGACCCCTACTTAGCAAGTTGTTTATTCATATAGCTGTCAGGACAGGCCTTGTTGAGTCTTGAAAGTTTTATGAACTTTCAGACTTAGAAATTTCTTATTTCATGAGCTGGGTGGCCCTTCCTTGCTTATTTAATTTTTCCTTTCCAATATTTAGAGTTTGATTGGGATCATTTATTTTTATTCTAGTACATGGATTAGTAGGTTATGTAGAATTTTCTTTTACTTATAGAGAACAGACTCTGAAAAACTACTTGCTATATTGGAAAGAATCTTTGCTCAATCCCCCCCCCCCTCCCCGGGGGCTGGAGAGATGGCTTAGTGGTTAAGGACACTGACTGCTCTTGCAGTGGACTCAGGTTCAAATCCCAGCACCCACATGGCAGCTCATAACTCCAAGATCTGACACTCTCACTTAGACAAACATGTAGGCAAAAAAAAAAAAGCACATAAAATCATAAAATAAAGGTAAATAATTTTTTTTTCTGAGTTACAGATTAACTAGGGATTTGGTAAGAATAGTAAAATAAAGTTACCATGTGCTAGTAACATACATGCCTATCTAGGAGGAAAATGTAGTTTAGTCCCTTTCCTTTTTCTTTTTTTCCTCCTTATTTCACAGTGTCATGGAGTCTAGGCTGGTGTCAGACTCATCCCTTGGCTTTAGCCTCCCCAGTGCTGGAACTGCAGGTATGCACTGCTATGACTGACAAGTTTCATTTTGTTTTGTTTTTTCCAAGATAGGGTTTCTGTAGAGCAGGCTGGTCTTGAACTCAGAGACCTCTGCCTCCTGATTATTGGGATTAAAGGCATGCACCACCACCACCCAGCTGACAAGTTTTATTTTTAAGGACGAAAACAATTAAAGATCAGAAAAACTAAACAATGTGTGTAAATGAGAAATGAGAAAAACTAAGAGGGGATCACAGCAGCGTTAAAGGAGTGTGTGGAAGAATGAAGGAGGAGGTACCACAAAGTGGGGTGCTGAAGGCAGTGTTGTGCAGGAACACGGCGTTTATCTTAAAGGTGCAAGGCTTGTCTTTTCTGGGTGTCTTTGGCCAAGGACTGGGAGGTCTTGTAGCTCTTAAACTCCAGGCTTGGAACTCTCCTACCCTGAAGAACCTGATGCTGTACACAGAAGAGCACAAGCTGGATAAGTGGATAAGTGAGTATATAGTTGTTCGTACCCAGAATGGTCTTTTTTTTTTTTTTTTTTTTGGTTTTTTCGAAACAGGGTTTCTCTGTATGGCTGTCCTGGAACTTACTCTGTAACCAGGCTGGCCTTGAACTCAGAAATCCACCTGTCTCTGCATCCCGAGTGCTAGGTTTTTTTATTTTTTTGAAGGAATTTTCTTTCTTTTAAGATTTTATGTATGTATATATGTATGTATGTATGTATGAATGAATGAATGATATGAGTACACTGTAGCTCTTTCAGACACACCAGAAGAGGTTATTAGATCCTATTACAGATGGTTGTGAGTCACCATGTGGTTGCTGGGAATTGAACTCAGGACCTCTGGAAGAGCAATCAGTGCTCTTAACCATTGAGCCATCTCACCAGCCCCCTCAGAATGATTCTTTTTTTCTTTTTTTTTAATTGGATATTTTCTTTATTTACATTTCAAATGTTTTCCCCTTTCCAGGTCTCCCCTTCGGAAACCTATTCCATTCTCCCTCAGAATGATTCTTAAGCGAGTACATGCTCATTCTTGCCTTTATAAGCTGGTCTGTTTCAGAGTCTCTTGGCAAATACAGCATACATCCATATGCAGCTTAGCAGTTGGATACAATGCTGTCATTACATAAACATTTGACTGTGTATTTGCACAAACCGAGATTGCCACAACATCAGAAGACTGTGCGGTCTCATGGGCTGTCATCATCATGTATGTGGTCCATCATTGGCCACAATGCCTGTACCTAGATATGTTGTAAAGATGTGTTTCAAAGCTATAGTTATACAGGGGTTTGGGGAAGGAAGTTTGTGGCATAATATACCCATTAAAGGGCCACAATTAAGCTCTAGTCAACTGGCGCATGGTTGTGGCTTGGGCATAGTGATTTGAGGGCCGACAGAAGTGATGCTGACTTCAGTGCAGTGGCACGAACAGTCCCAGTTGTTGTTGTTACTGTTGCTGTTGTTACTGTTAGCCATTTTACCACAAAAGAGGCTAGCCTAAGACAACTATATGGACATGGAGGGCTTTGAGTTGAGATTAAGCTGAAACTCCATCCAGGATAACCTGACTTAACTTGGAATGCTGTTGCTGCTCCTTCTCTCTTTCTCTCTTCTTGTTTTTGAGACAGGGTTTCTTTCTTTCTTTCTTTCTTTCTTTCTTTCTTTCTTTCTTTCTTTCTTTCTTTCTTTCTTTCTTTCTTTCTTTCTTCCTTCCTTCCTTCCTTCCTTCCTTCCTTCCTTCCTTCCTTCCTTCCTTCCTTCCTTTCTTTCTTTCTTTCTTTCTTTCTTTCTTTCTTTCTTTCTTTCTTAAGATGTATTTATTTATTTACACTGTAGATCTCTTCAGACACATGCCAGAAGAAAGCATCAGATCCCATCACAGATGGTTGTGAGTCACCATGTGGTTGCTAGGAATTGAACTCAGGACCTCTGGAAGAGCAGTCAGTGCTCTTAACCACTGAGCCATCTCTCTAGCATGAGGCAGGGTTTCTCTGTGTAGCCATGGTTATCCTGGAACTCACTCTGGAGACCAGGATGTCTTCAAACTCAAGAGAGCTGCCTGCCTCGACCTCCCGAGTGCTGGGATTAAAGGCATGTGCCACCACTGCCCGGCTGCTGCTATTTTCACACACACACACACACCCCTTTCCTTCCAGGGATTCATGTACTCTAGGCAAGTGCTTCTTTATTGAACCCTCAGTCCACTTGTTTTTTTTTTTTTTTTTTTTTTTGGTTTTGTTTTTCCGAGACAGGGTTTCTCTGTGTAGCCCTGGCTGTCCTGGAACTCACTCTGTAGACCAGGCTGGCCTCGAACTCAGAAATCCACCTGCCACTGCCTCCCAAGTGCTGGGATTAAAGGCATGCGCCACCACTGCCCGGCACTCAGTCCACTTTGTTTAACAGGTATTTATTGACTACCTACTGTATACCAGCAGTGTGCTTGGTATTTAGAGATACCAAAAATGATCAAATTGATGAGTTCTCAAGTTGTTAGGAGATTGTAAATAGATCATGAAGACTAAATATTAATTATGATTGTGCTATGTGATATATAGAACACATAAAAGAAAAAGTTCTCGGGAAATGTATAATGGTATTAGTTGCGGGGGGGGGTGGAGGGATACAGGGACGGCTTTCTTGGGAAAATACTTCTTAGCGGAGATTAAGGACTGAGAGGGTTAAATGTAAGATTTTTTTTTTTTTCAGTGTAAGATACTGTAATGTTTAATCTTGGTTGTCAAAGATGTATAGATTAAGCTAGCACACTTTGGGGCATTTATGTGAAGGTGAATCCAGAGACCAATCACGACCTAATTATTGACGGATGGATCTGCAATTTGAATAGATGATTGGGATACAGTACATTGTGGGCGGTGGGGCATGTGATGGGGCTGTGCTGGGGCTGCGTCTTACCCTGGCTGCTTTGGTCTGGCTCACCTTTCAGGACACTAAGGTGAAGAGCCCTGTTCTACTGCGCCCTTCCACTCTGAGGTTCTGCCTTATCTCAGGCCCAGAAACGTGAAACCAGCCTGTTGTGGACTAGACCCTCTAAAACCACAAACCAGGATGAATCCTCTTTCAAGGTAGTTGCTCGAATATTTTGTCCAGTGATGAAAACATTACTTCTTGAGGAACTGTCAATTCTTAGCTAATACAGTTTTTCTCTCTTAATACCCACTCTACAATTTGCCTAATAATTGGTAGTTTATTAGCATGAAAAGGCCCTGAGAGAGAAACAAGCAAGTAGGTTTATGAAGCAGAGTGGGAAATGTACCATTGTGTGCAACTCTTGCTTAACTCCTGACCCCACACATGCGCAGACACTCACTCTCTAATCATAAAGAAAAGAAAAGGAAGGTAGCTACAAAATGTTGGTGGCAGTGGCAGTAGGGTAAATGCAAACACAATGTATTGTTTATATGCATGGGATTGTCAGAGAAGAAGGAGAGGAGGAGGAGGAGGAGAAAGAAAGGAAGGAAGAAAGGAAGGAAGGAAGAAAGAAAGGAAGGAAGAAAGGAAGAAAGAAAGAAAGAAAAGGAGAGAAGGAAGGAAGGGAAGTATGTTAGTACACTCCTTTGATCCCAGCACTCAGAGGCAGGCAGATCTCTGTGACTCTGAAGCCAGCCTGGTCTACAGAGTGAGTTCCATGACAAGAGGGCTACACAGAGAAAGAAAGTGTGGTATACAGTAGACAATGATAGATGATTTAAAAAGGAGAACCTGATGGGCAGAGTGGCACACATCTCTAATCCCAGCCCTTGGGAGGTAGAGGCAGGCAGATTTGTAAAGTTTAAGGCCAGCCTGGTCTATCTGCATAGTGAATTCCAGGCCAGTCAGGGCTACATAGTGAGACCGTGCCTAAAAATGAACCGTGTTATGCTGAGTGAACTGAGCCAGCCACCAAAGGACACCTGCTGTATGACTCCATTCATAGAAATGCTGTATAATTCCCCCATCGAAAGCAGTGTAGTGGTGGGAAGAATTTCAATCTAGTATGCACAGTGTTTCAGTTACAAGATGAAAAGTTCTGAAGATTGGCTGTCTAACATTAATGTACTTAACACAGGAGTAGAGTTGGGTGGCACTGGGTTTTGAAGTTACATCTTCAAAAAGGGCCCTGAGGTGCATTAAATAGGTAACACCCTAGATTACTAAGACTGCATGAGGAGTTTGGATATTTCACTGTAAACAAAAGTTATAGTCTTGATTGTGAAATTCCCAGAAAATATTCAGTATAGGAATAAGGCCAAACTTAGTGTGTAGCTCATTGCTATTTTAACATTCTCAGCATCTGTATGTAAAGGGATGTTGTCACTTTCACAGGGAATGTTAATTGTGCTGGAATTCTTGATTCTTGGCTGGCAAGACTCCCAAGAAATTCCTTTCTCTTTCTATATCCTTCCCACCCCCTAGTATTTCCCTGGTGTCTTAGTCAGGATTTCTATTCCTGCATAAAACATTATGACCAAGAAGCAAGTTGGGGAGGAAAGGGTTTATTGAGCTTACACTTCCATGCTGCTGTTCATCAGGAAAGGAAGTCAGGACTGGAACTCAAGCAGGTCAGGAAGCAGGAGCTGAGGCAGAGGCCATGGAGGGATGTTCCTTACTGGCTTGCTTGCTTCTCCTGGCTTGCTCAGCTTGCTTTCTTATAGAACCCAAGACTACCAGCCCAGGGATGACACCACCCACAAGGGGCCCTCCCCCCTTGTCACTAATTGAGAAAATGTCTTACAGCTGGGTATCATGGAGGCATTTCCTCAAAGGAGGCTCCTTTCTCTGTGATAACTCCAGCTTGTGTCAAGTTGACACAGAGCCAGCCAGTACACCTGGTCTTTCCTTCCTGCCTCAGGCTTTCTTCTCTGCCAACAGCCATAGTCTTGTTAATTCTCAATATGGCCCTGGCCTCTGGTTCTTAGTTAACTGAAAGAAGAAAAGAAATATGAAGAGCCTAATGTTTTAAATGGACAGAACATAACTGGAAAAAGTATGAAATCCAATTCTCATCTCTCAGCTGTCAAAGTAGGAAACAGTGGGAATAAGAGGTAGTTTATTCTGGAGCCAAATATAATCCAAATATGTGGTCATAGTTTCATAAGGTTTTACAGTATCTACAAAGGAAGCCATAATTCTAGTCACTTTGCAAGTACATTGGTGGAAATATCTGGTAGTTGGGTTCCATAAAAGTGGGGGATCTCAACTTTGAGCCATAGATGCTGTCGGAAGCATTCTCAGCCTTTTGGTTGGTGGAAGTTAGGAGTTCATACGTTCCAGCGCATTTATCTCATGTCCACAAAGGTGCTAGGTCACATACAGAGATGTGCAGTAAATGGCTGCTAAGCAGGCTAGCGATGACCCAAGGTAATCTGGGCTCTGGACTTGCCACATTTCAGCCTTTCCATGTCATTGAAGTTCTAACAGTCAGCGGCCTTTGCAGTCTCAGCTTTGTCTGAGGAACTCTGGAATTAGGTTTTTAAGTGAATATCACTTCCTATTGCTGTTGGCTTTACTCTTGTCCTTAGCTGCTTAGAATGTTATGTGTATAAATGATGCATGTTATTTATCTTTGTTCATCTGTCCTACTGTTTTGTAGGCCTTGATGAGTATTGAGTGACTGTCTATTGCAGCAGCTCTGTCTGGAGTGGACAACCATAGGTATCTTGAGTTGCTTTATTTTGTTTACATTTCTGAATCTGATGTTTGTGTTTGGTTCCTACCTGGATTTCTGACCTAGTTAAAGTGGCACATGTCTGTCTTGTGGCATCTTTGTCATTCTTTCAGAGGTAACTCACATCCAGGAGTCACAAAGCAGCACTGGCTCTGGGTTCTATGTTTCCAAGTCTGGTTCTTGGCCAGCCCACTTCCAGTGGGCCCTCCCTGACATGGGTGACAGCTTCTCTGACTCCAGCCTTGGGGCTCTTAGCAGGCTGCAGGCAGCTGGACGCTCGGAACATCTTTCTTTCCATAGGGTGGTTGGTCAGTGTCTCCACTCCCAGCAATTTATTATATAGCTTCATAGACGCCTTTGAGAGTGTCTGTTCTCCCGTATGTGATATTTTCTTTACCATCCAATGCTCATGAGCCTCCCCTTCCTTAGAGGGAATATTGAAATTTGGAGGGAAATGTCATGCAACAACATTAGGGTATGTCAAAGTGTCTAGTGTAGTGTGCCCTGGATTAAAGGCAAATGGCTGAGACTTTGAACTGTAATAAGTGGTCAATCTCCTTATGGTCCTCTGTCTGCCTCATGGCTCTGCCTTGGGATCACTGTGCTCCGTGATGGCTGCCTCCCAGGAGCTGCATTGCAGAGGCTGGCACTGAACCCTCTCTCAGACCCTGTTTGCAGGGTTGCTGGGGGTATGTGCTTACTAGAGAGCAGAGATGCTTCATGTGCTTGCTCTTCCTAGGACTGGCGTGAAGTATCCTCTAGCCTTGCTTCCCATTTTGTTACTGATACCAGTCTGCATTCCTTCTGGTGTGGTGTCCTCAGGCTGACAGTCTCAAATACAACACACTGTGTCTTGTTCCAGCAAGGTCCTGCTGGCCTGAAGGTATTCTCTGGCCCCTGATTTTTAGGCACTCTGACACTGGCTTGGAGATAGGGGATTGTCTTGGTAGCCTTGGACTTGCTTCTTGGACATGAGCTAGAAAAGAGTGAGTGTCTTTATTCCTTTTTAAAAAGATTATTCTTTGGACGTGGGGTGGGGCTGGAGAGAGGGCTAAGGCACCTTTTTTGGCAGCTCATAGCTGCCTGCAACGGCAGCTCCAGTGATCTTGCTCCAGCTCTTAAGCTCTTTGTGTATTCTAGACACTAATCTTCTGTCAGATGTATAGTTGGCAAAGGTTGTCTCCCATCCTGTAGACTGACTTTCACCACAGTTAACAATTTCCCTTGTAGACCAGAGGATTTTTAATTTTACTAGGTCTCATTTGCTGATTGTTGGTCTTATTGCTTGTGCACCTAGAATCCTAGTCAGAAAGTCCTTATATATGTCTGTATCTGAAAGTGTACACTCAACTTCAGATTGAGGTCTTTGGTCATTTGGAATCGATTTTTGTGCAAGGTAAGAGACAAAGATGGAGTTCATTTGTCTAAATTCAGACATGCCGTTTTCCCAGCACCAGTTGTTGAAGATGCTTTCTTTTAGCCAATATGTTTTCTGCTTTGTCAAAATTCAGGTGGCAGTGGTTGCACAGACTTATATACAGGCCCTCTGTTTTATTCCAGTGATTTGTGTGTCTGTTTCTTTGACCAGACCATGCTGTTTATATACAGCTCTGGGTGTAACTTGAAATCAGATGCTGGGATATCTCCACCAGTGCTCTTTTTCTTCCTTCCTTCCTTCCTTTATTTTTAAAACCAGGATTCTTCAGAGTCTATTTCTTTTACTTTTACTTTTTTCTTTTTAGACTTACTTGTTTGTGTTTTATGTATAAATATGTATTTTATGTATTTTATGAGTATGTTTTGCCTGCATGCAGACACGTGCATTGGTGCCCATGGAGGTCAGAAGGGGGCACCAAATCCCCTGGAACTAGAGTTATAGGTGGTTGTGAGCCACCATCTGGGTTTTGGAAACCCGGCCTGGATTCTCTACAAGAGCAGTAAGTGCTCCTACCCAGTGAATCACTGCTCCAGCTGCTCCAGCTCTGTCCCTCCAGTGCCCTCAGTTTGTATTTCAAAGTTCTCATTATAGAGTTCTTTTACTTCTTTGGGTAAGTTCATTCCAAGGTTGGTCGGTCGGTCAGTTGGTCAATTGGTGTCTCTCTCTCTCTCTCTCTCTCTCTCTCTCTCTCTCTCTCTCTCTCTCTCAGATTTATTTAAATAATGTATGTGAGTACACTGTTGCTCTCTTCAGACACACCAGAAGAGGGCATCAGATCCCATTACAAATGATTGTGAGCCACCATGTGGTTGCTGGGAATTGAACTCAGGACCTCTGTAAGAACAGTCAGTGCTCTTAACTGCTGAGCCATCTCTCCAGCCCTGGATTCTGTTTTGTAATCCAATATGCTGGTCTCCATCTTTATAGGAGAGTTGACGGTTAGCCTTCATTTGTTCTTGAAAAGTGTATCTTTGGATCCTGTCATTTTGCTGTTTTTTGTTTGTTTGTTTTTGATGTTTTCGTAGTCCTCTTCTGTTTAACAACTGTCTTAGCCTTGTTACTTTCTTCTCCGTAGCCTCTTAGATGTAATTATCTTTCTCATCCAATGTCGTCTGTAGGACTGGCTTTGTGGTCTTCAGTCCCTTTGCCTTTTGTCATGGAAAGTTGTTACTCCTTCCTTTATGATATTTCATATATTAGTGTGGTGTCTTAGTTACTGTTCTATTGCTAAGACACCATGAACAACTTACACAAGAGTTTACTGGGGGCCCACAGTTTCAGAGGGTGAGTCCATGGCACCATGATGGTGGTGGGGAGCATGGCAGCGGGAAGGCGAGCATGTCTCTGGAGTAGTTGCTGAGAGCCTACATCCTGATCCACACACAAGAAGCAGAGAGTGCTAACTAGGAATAGCTTCAGCTTTGAAACCTCAGTGCCCACCTCCAGAGACATAACTCTTCCAATAAGTCCACTCCTCCCAATCCTTCTCAGCAGTTCCACCAACTGGGGACCAAGCATTCAAATGAATGAACCAATAGAGGCCATTCTCATTGAACCTATATCATTCTGCTCCCTGGCCCCATAGTCTTGGAGCCATATCATAATACAAAATGTTTATTTAACTAGGGCTTGCTTTCAGTGTTAGAGGTTTAGTTCATTGTCTTCATGGCCGGGAGTAGTATGGTAGTGTGCAGGCAGACATGGTGCTAGAGAAGTGGTTCAGAGTTATCTGGATCCGCAGGCAACAGCAAGACTCTGGGCTTCTAATGGGCTTTTTGAAAGCTCAGAGTCACACTCCAGTGACATACTTCCTCCAACAAGGCCACACCTCCTAATCCTTTCAAATAGTAAGGTCACTCTGTGGTGACCAAGTATTCCGACCTGGGAACCTGTGATAGACATTTCAAACCACCACATTCTACTCCTTGGCCCCAATAAGCTTGTAGCCATATATCATAACGCAAGATGCATTTAGTCCGACTTCAGAAGTTCTCATAGTCTATCACAGTCTCAACACCATTTAAGACCAAAGACTCGGGCTGGAGAGATGGCTCAGAGGTTAAGAACACTGACTATTCTTCCAGAGGTCCTGAGTTCAATACCCAGCAACCACATGTTGGCTCACAGCCATCTGTAATAGGATCCAATGCCCTCTTCTGGTGTGTCTGAAGACAGCAACAGTGTACTTATATACATAAAATAAATAAGTAAATAAGTCTTAAAGTCCGAAGTCTCTTGAGACTAAAGGCAATCTCTTAACTGTAACCCCTGTAAAATCAAAATAAAAAAGCAGATTGCAATCTTCCAACATACAAGGGCAAAGAATATATACTACTATTCCAAAAGGGAGAAAACAGCATAGTGAGGAAGTACTGGATGAGAGCAAGACCAAAAACTTCAAATTCTGTATCTCCCATGTTTGGTGTCAAAGCGCTCTTCAGATCTCCAGCTCCTTTCAGCTTTGTTGACTGCAATGTACTTATTTCTCTTGGGCTGGGTCCGCTCCCTGTTAGCAGCTCCCTTTGGCAGGTATACAATGATCTAGGCATCTCCAACATCTTGGGGTCTTCAATATAATCAAAGCTTCACACAATCTTCTCTGGGCTTCCATGCAGGTGCACTTCTGACACATGCCTGGCCTCAGCAGCTTCCTTGGCCTTGGAGGGAGACTCCATCCTCCCTTTCTTGTATTCTTGACTCTAAAGCCAGAAGAACCGTGTGGCCAGCACTGCTAACTTGTTTGCTGGGACTCCAACTTGGACTCTTTGTTCAAATGCATTTTCACCAGCATTCTGGTTTTGATGGTGTTTGTCACTGCTCAAGCTTTTCTTTTAATTCCTTTTCATGGGGCTTGGGGAGATGGCTTGGGGATTAAGAGCACTGACTGCCCTTCCAGAGGTCCTGAGTTTACTTCCCAGCAACCACATGGTAGCTCGCAGCCAACAATAATGGGATCCAAAGCCCTCTTCTGGTGTGTATGAAGACAGCTACAGTGTACTCATATACATAAAAGAAATTTCTGGGGGCTGGAGAGATGGCTCAGTGGTTAGGAGCACTGACTGCTCTTCCAGAGGTCCTGAGCTCAGTTTCCAGAACCACATGGTGGCACACAGCCATCCGTAATGAGGATCCAATGCCCTCTTCTGGTGTGTCTGAAGACAGTTACAGTGTACTCATCATATACATAAAATAAATAAATCTAAAAAAAAAAAAAAAAAAAAAAATCCCAGCACTTGGGAGGCAGAGGCAGGCAGATTTCTGAGTTTGAGGCCAGCCTGGTCTATAAAGTGAGTTCCAGGACAGCCAGGAGCCAGGGCTACACAGTGAAACCCTGTTTCGAAAAAACAAAAACAAAAACCTAAAAAAAAAAAAAAATTTCTGTAATTCCTTTTCATAAATTAGGAGCTTAGCTGGGTGGGATCTTGCCCTGAGGTCACCACTCTCTTAGCATCAGACTTCTCTTTAAACTTTTTTTTTTTTGGTTTTTCGAGACAAGGTTTCTTTGTGTAACCCTGGCTGTCCTGGAACTCACTCTGTAGACCAGGCTGGCCTCGAACTCAGAAATCCGCCTGCCTCTGCCTCCCGAGTGCTGGGATTAAAGGCGTGCGCCACCACTGCTTGGCTTCTTTAAACTTTTTATCTCCACTTCGCTCCATTACATTTCCTGTGCTCCTTTTTTCCTCAAAGTGTACACTTTTTATTTTTCTTTGCTCAGCTTGTTCCTTTTCGTTATAGATCTGTCTAAGAGTAACTGCCAATAACCACGTGACATAGTACTAGATTGCCTTGGAATCTCCTCTGCCAATGCTATTAATCAAAAACTGCTTCAGCCAGACTTTTCTGGACAAGGGCAGAGCTGCTACATCATTGTATCAAAGTATCACAAGAACAGGTGTCTAGGCCATTTAATAATAGTCTCTCTGAAACCTGCATTGCTCTCAGCACCATTGTCTTCCATGCTTCTACTACTTGCATGGCTCATGACCCACCTAACAAAAGTATTCAACTGCTTTCCTAAGTCAAACTCCACATTCCACCAAGAAGCAGCGTGGTCAGCCCTGTCACAGAAATAACCTGCTTTCTTCTTAGTTATTCTCTTCCATTGCTGTGAAGAGACACCGTGACCACAGCAACTCATATGGAAGAAAGCACATAATCAGGGCTGGCTTACAGTTTCAGAGCCTTGGTCCATGCAGGCAGACATGCTGGAGTAGTTCAGAGTTCTACATCTGGATCTGCAGGAGCAGGAAGAGATAGACTCTGGGCTTGGAATGGGCTTTTTGAAACTTCAAAGTCCACCCTCAATGACACACTTCCTCCAACAAGGCCACACTTCCTAATCCTTTCAAATAGGAATGGTGACCAACTATTCAAATCTGTGAGCCTATGGGGGCCATTTTTATTCACTGTCACAAATAGCTTTGCCCGTTTGGCTTGGCTGCATGCGATACTTTCTCCAGGGCAGACTTACGTGCAGTTTTTATTGCAGCTTGCCATTCTGCTTGAGTGTTCAGGACAGACTGCTGTAGGGTGAGGTGATGCTTTTCTTTTATACTTGTGCAGGACTTTGGCCTGTGGTGGTCCACAGTAAACCCACCATGAAAATGGAGTGCCAGCTGCCAATATGAGTCATTCCTTCCTTAAGCATTGAATGCTTTAGAGAGTAAAGGGACACCAGCAGTACTGTCATGGGGAGATCTGTGGTCAGTACAGGCTGCCATGTAGAGGCACACAGGAGGAACGGTAGACAGAAAGAGGCAGGGCTGCGCTGTAAGAGTTTTGAGAAAGGGAGACTAAAAAGAGAGGGTTAAAGATATTCCAACAAATAACAGAGCAGCCTTTTGACTGGAGACTGGAGGGCAGGAAGCAACGGGGAAAAAAAGCGAGCAACAGTGAGGCTGTGCTGGTTGACTACACGGACCTGGCCGTGTTTTACAAAGCTGGGAGGAGACTGGGTGTGAGGCCACACACTGCTGACTCCCTGACCTAGTAGGCATCTTGGGGTTCAGGCCAAAGTCTCCATGTACTCAGCGGCAAAGGTGGCTAGGAGCTGGGACAGAGGAGCTGGTGGTTCTCTGACTTCAGATGGGCTCTCTAGTTGCTAATTGTTAACCAGAGTTGGGGTTGAAGAGTGGGCCAGTGGTCTTGGTGTCCCTCCCTCCCCACTTCCTCTTCTCTGACTGTCTGGTCTGGTGCTTACTGGCCATTCCTTCCGATTTTGCCCTGAGTATTACAGCTGTGCATCATTATGACTGGACTGCTCAGACCTTTGGAAAACAGATAGGAATTTTCAGATTTCTTCAGATAAATTTTAATCTTGCATTGGAGCCCTGGCTGCCCTTTGGCCCAGTTTGCTTATAGTGGCTCAGTATTGTATGATTTCCTTTTTACGGACTTGGACCTATGCCTTGCCTGTGCCTTGGAGAGTTCGTAGGGTCTGTCTTGTGATTTTCAGATTTAGATGTTTCATTTCTGTGCATAGTTTCTGATGAGATTACAACTGCCTGTTCTTACCTATGATTTGAGTTTTAAAACATTGCTTTAGAGAATAAAGCAGTCTTGGGAACAGATTCCATCTCTGACTTACAGTGATGAACTTTGACCAAAGTAATTGAAAGGAGTAATATCACGGGCGACATAGTTTTATGTCTAAGTTGGTATTCCTGAAGCCATTGCTGCATTACCTCTTGGTGGAAGAAAAAGCGAGCAGCTGCATGTGAGAGCTCACCACTCTGGCTGCCTAGCCTGAAGAATAGCTTAATGGGGTGGCCCAGGCCCTCTTACTGTTTGTAGGTCTAGAATTTTCTAATCTCATAGTGTGTGAAAATACAAGCAGATAGCCTTAGCCTGTGAGCCCCTCCGCTCTGTCACTTCCTTGTGCCAATTTATATGGCTCATTAGTGCAAGGTCAGGCCCTTGGTCCCTCACTGGCAGGTAAATGGCTGTGATTGGTGTACATGCCACATGTGTGGGTGGCCCATCCTCACTCTGGAGGGTCTGTGCTCTGTACTTCCTGTCTAGGGAGCTTTCCTGAGTCTCCCCCCATTTCCTGTCCTGCTTCCCACTATTGTCAGATAGCCCTGGGAGGAGTCTATCCCCTTTTCCTACCAGTTGATATCTGGAAAATGTGAGCAAAGTAAGTCCCCCACCCCAATACTCTTGTTGGGTTGGGTTGGGTTTTTTCTTTTTGTTTTTTTTGTTTTTGAGACAGGCTCTCACTATGTAGACCAGGCTGGCCTCAGACTCAGAGAGATACCACTGCCTCTGCCTCCTGAGTGCTGAGATCGGACTCCTTTGTATACTGTCACTCCTGCCTTCCTGGTCTGCGATTTGGCCACACCCTGAACTAAAAGCTAATAAGCATTTGGATGAAAATGCATACTTTATAAATCTTGCATGTCATTTTGAAAGAAAACAGGCTTATCTTTGATCTTGCTTTATATAGAAAATTTACTTCCTAATCTGGAAATATGACTGCCTGGGCACAAAATTCCTTTCTGGAAGGTCTAAGCAGCCTGGGGCTTATGTGTACTGGAGTGTAGAACAGGTATTTAAATACTGGAAAAATGAACGTGTCCTAGTCAGGGTTATTATCACTGTGAGGAAATACCATGACCAGAAGCAGCCTGGGGAGGAAAGGGTTTATTTGGCTTACACTTCCACATCACAGTCCATCATTGAAGGAAGTCAGGGCAGGAACCTGGAGGCAGGAGCTGATGCAGAGGGCATGTAGGGGTGCTCCTTACTGGCTTGTTTCTCCTGGCTTGCTCAGCGTCCTTTCTTAATAGAACCCAGGACCACTTGCCCAGGGACGGCACCACCCACAATGCATTGGACTCTCCCCCATAAATCACTAAGAAAATGCCTTACAACTGAATTTTTTTTATTTTATTTTTTTATTTTTTTTAATTTTTGATACTTTATTTACATTTCCAATGTTTCCCCTTTTCTAGGTCTCCTCTTTGGAAACCCCCTATCCCCTCCCCCTCCCCGCCTCTATGAGGGAATTCCACCTCCCACCCACCCACCCACCCATTTCCCTTACAACTGAATTTTATGGAGGCATTTTTCTCAGTTGAGGTTCCCTCCTTAAAACTATCTAGCATAGACTATGAACATTTTTACCTATATAGGAAGATTATGTCATAATTGAGCCCAGTTCATCAGTAAAATGGCTCACTCTGTGAATGGTTTTTCCTGTGACAGTTATACTGAGTTAGTGTGGAGAGTTGGCCCTGATGCTTAATTTATTATGTGTCTGCCACCGCTGACATGGCTTGACAGACCGAATGAGAGCAGCTGTGGACAGTCCTCACAGACAGTGGCATGGACTGAGGATGGGTCCTGTAATCCTGCACAATGTTTGTCCTGGGTGGACTGTGTCATAGTTACTTCTCTATTGCTGTGACAAAACATCACCACCAAGGCAACTTACAAAAGAAAGCATTTAATTGGGCTTACAGTTTCAGAGATTAGAGCCCACTGGCAGAGCAAAGGAATGGCAGAAGGAACAGCTGAGTGCTCGCATCTCGATCTGCAATAGGAAACAGAACAAACAGGGGGAACAACACAAGTCTTTGAAGCCTCAAAGCCTGCCCCAGTGACACACCTTCCCCAACAAGGCCATGGCTAATCTTGCCCAAAAGTTCCATCTCATCCAAACCTCCGAGTTCTACTCCCTGGCCCATAGGCTTGTAGCCATGTCTTAGTACAAAACGCATTTCGTCCAACTTCAAAGGTTGGATTCAGTGCCTCAGTACTGTTTAAAAGTCCAAAGTCTCTTCTGAGACTCAAGGTAATCAATCTTAATTGTAACCCCCTGTAAAATCAAAAAGCAGATTACATATTTCTAACATACAATATCACAGGCTATGTGTCACCATTCCAAAAAAGAGGAATAGGGGCACAATGAGGAAACACTAGGCCAAAGCAAGATGGGAACCCAGCAGAGCAAACCCCAAGTCCTGTAGCCCTGTGTCTGACGTCAGAGGGCTTGGACGCCTCCATACTTCTGGCTTTGCCTCTTGCAGTATGCCTCTCTCTCTCTCTCTCTCTCTCTCTCTCTCTCTCTCTCTCTCTCTCTCTCTCTCTCTCTCTCCCCTGGCTGATCCCCCTCCCTGAGGGCAGCTCTCCCTGGCAGATGGCTCATGATGCTGGCATCTCTAACGTCTTAGGATCTCCAGTGTAGAAGGCTTCACCTTCACAGCTTCACATAATGGCCTATAGGAACTCTCCTGCCACATGCCTGACCTCAGTATGTTGTTTATTGCAGAGAAAGGTTCCCCAGCCCCTTTGCTGGTGTATCCTCCAGGACTCTAAAGCCAAAACCACATGGATGACACTGCCAAGTCTGGCTGACTGCTTGGGGTGGAGCCTGGCCCCGCAGTTGAAGCTTTTTCTTTGTTGCTCTTTCATTTGTTCTCTCTCTCTCTCTCTCTCTCTCTCTCTCTCTCTCTTTCTTTCTTTCTTTCTTTCTTTTTGGTTTTTCAAGACAGGGTTTCTCTGTGTAGCCCTGGCTGTCCTGGAACTCACTCTGTAGACCAGGCTGGTCTCAAACTCAGAAATCCACCTGTCTCTGCCTCCCAAGTGCTGGGATTAAAGGCGTGCGCCACCACTGCCCGGCCTCTTTCTTTCTTCCTTTTTTTTTTTTTTTTTTTTTTGACTTTTTGAGACAGTGTTTTTCTATGTAGCCTTGGCTGTCCTGACCCTTACTGTACAGATTGGGCTGGCCCAGAACTCAGAGATGTACCTATCTCTCCTCTGCCTCCTGAGTGCTGGAGTGCTACCACCACCCTGCTTCCTTTGTGTAGCTCTGGCTGTCCTGAAACTCACTCTGTAGACCAGGCTGGCCTTGAACTCAGAAATCCGCCTGCCTCTGCCTCCAAAGCAAGTGCTGGGATTAAAGGCGTGCGCTGCCATTGCCCGGCTTGTCCACTAATTTTTAATTGAGCCTTAGGCAAATTATTTTCCTTCCTTCCTTCCTTCCTTCCTTCCTTCCTTCCTTCCTTCCTTCCTTCCTTCCTTCCATTAATTTTTTTGGTTTGTTTTTGAGACAGGGTTTCTCTGTGTAGCTCTGGCTGTCCTGGAACTCTGTAGAATAGGCTGACCTTGAACTCAACTACTTTAGGTAAATTCTTAAGGCAGAAAGCAACTCACTTATCTGCCAGAGTGTCACAAGGTCTTTAGCCCGGCTGTGACTATCTTTCCCTTCTGAAGATGTTTGAGCTGGGCCTCTGTCTTCCAAGCTTTGACTAGGATGCCGCCCTAAGAGCTTCGTACAGTGTCCAACCGCTTTCCTAGTCCAACATCCCAAAGTTTCCCACATACCTCCACAGCCCAACACGGTGAGGGGGCAACTTTTCTATTCTGGGACAAAACACTATGACCAAGGCAACTTTGAAAAGAAAGCGTTTAATTGGGCTTGTGTTTCCAAAGGGCTGGAGTTCATTGCAGAGCCTGGCAGCAGGCACAGCTAAGATCTCACACCTTGATCCATAAAGGCCCCCACTGACACACCTCCCCCAATACGGCCATATCTCCTAATTCACTTCAAATGGTTCTGCCAACTATTCAGCCAAGAAAGAGCCTATGGGGGACATTCTTCTTCAAACTGCCCAAGTCTGGCCTGAGATGTTGTAAAGAACCCAAGAGTGTGCAGGATGGTGTGTGGCCTTTTCTCTTTCCTGTCATAGGTGTCTGGCTGAAGCTTAACTAAGCTTCATGATGAAGAACTCTGAGCTTTCCTGTTCCCCTGGGGCTCTTGCTGAGAAGCTCTGCTCTTTTCCTGCTCCCTGCTGGATGAGGAAGCTTGGTGCCTGTCTATCTGCTCACTGCAGCACTAGCCTTGAGACATTTTCTGTTACACACATATGCGACTTTTTGGTGTATGTGACAAATTTTGTCCTGTTTGTTAATTTAATTATGCAGGTATAAAAATTAAACTTCCTGGGCAGTGGTGGCGCATGCCTTTAATCCCAGCACTTGGGAGGCAGAGGCAGGTGGATTTCTGAGTTCTGACCAGGCCAGCCTGGTCTACAGAGTGAGTTCCAGGACAGCCAGGGCTACACAGAGAAACCCTGTCTCGAAAAAAACAAAAAAAAAAAAAAAAAAAAAAAAAACCTTAATTGAATCACTCTTAGTGAGTTTTTCATTTGGTAAAACCCAGCATTCCCAAGATCTGTTTTAGAATTTGTTGTGAAGTGGCTTTCTGAGGTCTGAGATGGCTCTGCATGAGGCTGCTAACGGCTACTTGCAGCTGCATCCCTGGATCATGTGCAAAGATCATTCATCCCTCCTGTTAACAGACCTGAGCGACGAGGTCAGAGGCCTAAGTTGGAAGTGACGAGTGGCAGTTGTACCCACCCGGCTAGGCGGAAGCTGGTTCTTTAGGGCTCTGCGCTGGTGGTGCACCACATTTAGGGTCTGTAAGTTTCTGGGGTCTCTGAGTCACTCCTGATGCTTTGCCCTTGTGACTGTGGGCGCATCTGTGGCTCAATTTCACCTTTGAAATACAGCTGAGATTCTGTTGGCTGTGGTTTTGAGGGGCCCATGAGAGGGAGTGTGGAGAGGTTTCCAGTCCTTGTCCCTGAGCCTAAGTTCTGATGTCCTTCCCTGAGCAGGGACCCTACCCACCCACCTTCCTGCTGTCTGGGAAGTGATCAGCTCCTGGGCTATTTGGACAAGGCAGGGTTGTTCTAACCTGAGACTTGCTTGGTACAAGGAGCTGGGATTGTAGTGAGAAAAAAATGTCCCCAAGTTCTGGACTTAGCTGGGTTGAGCCCCAGTCCCCTCCCCTCCTGGCCTGAGTTCATTGTATGGGAAGGCAGGAGAGGGATCTGCTAACTTAGAGAAGGAGCTTAGCTAATCTCTGGTTCTCCTGCTCTGTCCCTAGTAACTTGGTTTGGTTCTTCCAGGAAGGGTATGCTGAAGGAGAAGGTCATGGACTTGGTCACCCAGACAACCATCCTGCCCCTGCTGTTTGGCTGCCTGGGGATTTTCAGCCTCTTTCGGCTGCTACAGCGGATCCGCTCCAAGGCTTCTCTGAGGAATGCTGTGGTGGTAGTTACAGGTGCCACCTCAGGTCTCGGCAGAGGTAAGTCATGGGGTCTGTGATGCCGGGAGTGGAATCAGCAGGCTCCAAAGGTATCACAGGCCATGCAGAAGGGACCTGTCCATGGTCCAATTGGGAAAGGGCATGTGAGCAATGAGAAGGTCTGTGTGGGGATGGAAGAAAGTGAAGAGGCTACTTCTGGGAAGCAGTGGCTTTCCTCAGCTCAGCTGCTTGTTGGAAGAGGGATTTTTCAGATCTGGAGAAGTAGGTGGAAAGGTGTTTGGACCTTTTCCTGGGTTTGGTTGATACACTAGCCTTTGGTTTGGAGGCTTGGCACTGGCTTTCATGCTTTCCCTCTTCCCCATCAGGGACACACCTCCCCCAATACGGCCATATCTCCTAATTCACTTCAAATGGTTCTGCCAACTATTCAGCCAAGAAAGAGTCTATAGGGGACATTCTTCTTCAAACTGCCCAAGTCTGGCCTGAGATGTTGTAAAGAACCCAAGAGTGTGCAGGATGGTGTGTGGCCTTTTCTCTTTCCTGTCATAGGTGTCTGGCTGAAGCTTAACTAAGCTTCATGATGAAGAACTCTGAGCTTTCCTGTTCCCCTGGGGCTCTTGCTGAGAAGCTCTGCTCTTTTCCTGCTCCCTGCTGGATGAGCCCTGGGCTGCAACTCTTTTTTGGGGGAGGGAGAGGGTGTTGCCCTGGCTGTCCTGGAACTCACTCTGTAGACCAGGCTGGCCTCGAACTCAGAAATCCACCTGCCTCTGCCTCCCAAGTGCTGGGATTAAAGGCGTGCGCCACCACTGCCTGGCCTGGGCTGCAACTCTTGCCTCAGTAGTTGCTGAGTAGTGCTACCTCAGCAGGTGTTGTAGGGAGGGACAGTTACCAGTGTGCTCCCTGTGCCCTCACAGCTGAGAGCTGAGGCACTGCGACTAGATCTAGGGCTTGCTGCAGCAGCTACAGAGCCAGGAGCCAATCCCAGGTTTGACTCAACCCTAAAGCCACAGCTGGGGAGGAATGTGTGGGTCACAGGGATATTACAGATACGCCTGCAGGTGGGGGCAGAAAAGTGGTAAAAGGTGTGGGAAGGTAGATGTTACAGGAGCACAAAGGAGTAGACAGGCCTGTAGTAGGGAGCTGGGGAGGCCTTGGGCTCACTTAGCCCCCGACACTATGCTGGTAGGCAAGGTCTCTGAGGGTGATGGCTTGCGTCTGCTGTTGGCACCTTGGGCTTTTTAAAGCACAGCTGTGCCAGGCCCTATGCCCTTGGTCAGCTACTCTAAATAGGCTGGTTTGCAGCTGCTTAGGTCTCTACAACGAGGAACAGTTTGTCTATTGTTTATTTTTCATTTTCTTCAGACGGGGTCTTACTGTGAAGCCCTGGCTGACTAAGAACCTGCTATATAGAGAAGAGCAGGTTGGCCTTGAACTTGTGACAGTCCTCTGGCCTCTGCTATCTTGGTGCTGAGATTATAGGCATGTGTCACCATACCACGCCTAGCTCGAGAAGAGCAAATTTTAAAGTCCTTGTAAAATAACAGCTGGCTACATTGGAATGGCACCCTGCGGGTGCGGGACATGAGGGTGTGCAGGACATTGTCGTTATTATTTGCACTTGCTCTCCCAACACCAGGCCCCCCTAAGGGAAACAGAAAATGTGGTTGAGAAAACCCCATCTGAGCATAGTGTATACTGTGCTTTTCTGTGCTCCAGTGTACGGTATGCTTACAGTCTGCCCCACTTAAGGCCTTAGCAGCAGGAGCCCATCCAGGTGGTGGGACAGAGCCTTAGGTGGCCACCTCAGAGATAGACACCCCTGGGATGCTGCCAGGTTAGGCTGCTGTTCACTAGCATCTGCTAGGAGGAACAGCCATGTGGTCCTTCCTGCCATGCCAGGGTTACAGAATGACTTTTCAGACAGACTGATTGATCTCAAAGTTTGTCTTCTGTTTTGTGCATTTAAGCTACATGACCTTGTCTTCGTAGAACATTGACTAAATGGCCAGAATGTTCTGGATGCCAGCTTCTGTCAGCCTGAAGCATGCTTTACAGCCCAGGCAGGCCGGCAGTTCTGGGGACCCTGTGCAGCCATAGATAGCAGCCGGCCTCTTCCCTCAGCTCTGCCTCTTGGGATTAGCTTTTTCAAGAAGTGAGAGTGGAATTCTTCCACCCTGTTCTCACTTCCGTCACTCCTTATCCCAGTTAAAATTTCCTCCCTTTGGGGCTGGAGAGATGGCTCAGCGGTTAAGAGCACTGACTGCTCTTCCAGAGCTCCTGAGTTCAATTCCCAGCAACCACATGGTGGCTCACAACCATCTGTAATGAGATCTGATGCCCTCTTCTGATGTGTCTGAAGACAGTGTACTCATACACATTAAATAATGTTTTTTAAAAAATTCCTCTCTTTTAGGCATCTCTAGGAAGTGAAGCTCATATAGAATCTAGGAGATCATTTTCTAGAAGCTGTCTATACACCAGTATGACTCCTCACTTTTGGTCAGGACAGGATAAAATGGGGTGAAGAAACCAGCAGAGCCAAGCTTCTGACCTGTAGGATGCTGTAGGAAGCCAGCTGAACAAGTCTAGCCTCAGGTGTGCTGGCCACTAGTGTGTGCACAGTCCACATCCCGCCTGTGCTTTGGAGACCTCCTGGGGATGGGTAGAAGCACTTATGTCCTTAGTCATCTGCCCCTCCTTTGGATGAGCCAGCGAATGGCAGTGCTGGACTTCCTACAGAAATGACAGCAGCCCTGAAAGCATAGTGCAGTCTGCCTAGCACCTCCTTCCAGAAGCCTGTGTGAGGGATGCTGGCCCAACGTGCTGCGGAGTGCTGTGCAGGAGGCCGAAAGAACAGCCACAGGGTGCAGAGGTACCTCTCTGTCCCATGAGCTGCTCAGTTAACGGAGCAACTCTCTCCTTTGTGAAGGTCACTATATTTCTTCTGCCTTCTGTCTGACTCTAGTGTGAGGGAAGGACTGTTCATAACAGTGTACACTGCATAGCCCTTTGACCCTGCCCCTTCTCAGGAAAGCAAATAACAGCCACATTTCTTGCCAACCGTTTGTTGATGGCTTTCAGAGGTTGAACTGCCCTACAAGGCAGGCTTGTCCCATCTATGAGCCATGAGGCCTAAGAAGGCACCATACCACCTCAGCCTCTAAGATTGGTTCTGAGACTTGTGGTTAGTCTGGGCCCATATGTCCTAAGAGGACACATTCAGTGGCCTGGTTTACATTTACACCAGCTCATTAGTTTGTAGGACACTTTTGAAGAGCAGTTTGGAAATGTTGAAGTATTAGCCAGGCCAGGTAGTGTGTGCCTATGTCCTAACACCTGGATGACCAAGAGTTCAAGGCCATCATGGTGCCTGTGTCTTAACACCTGGATGACCAAGAGTTCGAGGCCATCATGGTGCCTGTGTCCTAACACTTGGATGACCAAGAGTTCAAGGCCATCATGGTGCCTGAAAGTCAGACTAGGATACTAGGATACATGAGATCATGTTTGAAAACAAACAAGAACAACAACAAAAATCAGAAGATTAAAGTATCAAAGATGGGTATTAAAAATACTTCATAGTGCTTTATCTATGAAGTAATTACCTACTTTAAGGTATTCAACCCCAGTTCCCTCTGATTTAGGTATTATTTGTAGTAAGAAGGGGAAGGTGAGAAACATATTGTAACTTAGGTGACTATTATAGAACCCATAAGCACAGGAAATCTAGAGTTGCTCACAGACCTAGCTCAAGTCCATTCTCTGGAGCACTGGGCTGACTCTGTTGGGGCACCGGGAGTTAGTAACAACATATTCGGGAACAGTAAACAAGGAGCAAGAGTCACTCCCTGGTTTTCCCCTACTTAATTTTGCTGCCTGAAGTTCTCAGCCAGCAAGACCTCAGGCCCAGCATCACCTTCCATGGCCTCTCAAGTGCTTTATATACCATCCTCTGCCTCCAGCTCCTACCCTTTGGGGCCAGGAGTCCTGAGGGGCCCCCAGCCTCTGATTTTCCAAAGAACTGTACATGTTTCTGCCAGTTGTATCAGTGGAGCAGCATTGGTGGTGCTGGAGCACAGGTCCAGGGCCCACAGCCACAGGAGAGCTGGCACCACTTGTGGAAATGGATTGTTATCAGGGCAGGTTTCCTGCCTGCTGGTCTCAAACTGCTTAGGCCTGCTGGGCTTCTTCGACTACAGGAAAGCTGATGCCCACAGGTTGCTCAGGGTTGTTTAAGAACACTGTAGCAAGGTTGAGCATTGTACACACAAGCCTGTCTACCTTCCTGCCTTTCTCTGTTTTATAAATGTGTGTCACACCTCTGGATGCAAGGCCTGCCCTGAGCTCAGACTATCTCCCAGCTCCACACTGCTGTACACATACACGTCAAGTATGTGAGAAGCAGGCCTTGTGCAGGGTTGGGTGACTTTGAACTGAACTGCCTGGAGGAAAATGGCCCTGGATAATTTCAACTATCAGAGTTCTTTTTTTCTCTCTCTTAGAATGTGCCAGAGTCTTCCATGCTATGGGGGCTAAGCTGGTCCTCTGTGGACGAAACGTGAAGGCCCTTGAGGAGCTCACCCATGAACTTGCTGGTTCTTCTTCTCAGGTGAGCCTACAACAAGGATTCTGTGAGGGAGGAAGGAAGAACTGCTGTGGGCCACAGTAGCCTACTCCAGGACTGCTAAGCAACACGGCACCCACCCACCCATCCATCCATCCATCCATCCATCCATCCATCCATCCATCCATCCATCCACCCACCCAAGTGATCACATTGTCCTGGCAAGCAGCAGGCTCCAAGCACATATTATATCCCCATATTGCCACCGGCCACTACTGGTCAGGCTGAGAACTAAGGAAGGCCCCACTGTATTCATCTAGTAGGGTGTTGGCTGGGGAAGTCATGATGGTTTTTAAATTTTTAATTGTCTTACAATATTTATAGTACTAATCATTCTTAACATAAGAAGTTTAATTCATTGAGAATTTCATACGTGTAAATATACAGTGTATTCAGTCAGATTCACCATTTACTCATCTTGAGCTCCTCCCAAATGCCCCAACTCCCACCCCTTCTAACTTTATGACTTTTTAAAAACAAACAAAACAAACATATCTAAATCCCTGGTTTATTTATTTTTTTAAAAGATTTATTTTAGGGGCTGGAGAGATGGCTCAGCGGTTAAGAGCACTGACTGCTCTTCCAGAGGTCCTGAGTTCAGTTCCCAGCAACCACATGGTGGCTCACAACCATCTGTAATGGGATCTGATGCCCTCTTCTGGTGTCTCTGAAGCTACACTATACTTATATACATAAAATAAATAAACAAACAAAAAAAAGATTTATTTTATTTATTATATGTAAGTACACTGTGGCTGTCTTCAGACACTTTTTCTTCTTGCTCTGGCTCTACCCACTCCAACCCCGCTCACTGTAGCTGTCTTCAGACACCCCAGAAGAGGGTGTCAGATCTCATTACGGATGGTTGTAAGCCACCATGTGGTTGCTGGGATTTGAACTCACGATCTTCAGAAGAGCAGTCGGTGCTCTTAACTGCTGAGCCATTTCTCCAGCCCCAACTTCATGACTTTTAAAAAAATAATCCAAGCACTTGGGAGGCAGAAGCAGGTGGATTTCTGAGTTTGAGGCCAGCCTGGTCTACAGAGTGAGTTCCAGGACAGCCAGGACTACACAGAGTAACCCTGTCTCGAAAAAAAAAAAAAAAAATAATCCAAGTCCAAATTGTGCTGCTTTCTCCTAAAAATCATGCCAAATCCAATAGCACGAGGACCCCTTAGGTCTCTCTCCTATGAATTCTGATATTTTAAATCTTGCATTTGTTTTTGAAATTATTTGTGTACGGTTTGTTTTTGTTGGTCTTTGTCTAGCAGTGTGTATTGTGTATGTGCACTAGTGCCCTTTTCTTTTTTTGTTGTTTCATTTTTTTTTTTTAACGTTTGGATATTTTTGAGACAGGGTTTTTCTGTGTAGCCCTGGCTGACTTTGTATTTAGAGATCCACCTGTTTCTGCTTTCTAAGTGCTGTGATTAAAGGTAGAAGATTTGTAACTATATAAATGTTTATTATTTTATATTTTCTTGTAACAAACTTTTATTATAACATCCTTGTGCTGTTCTTTAACATTTAAAGTCTGTTTTGTCTAATGGAGTGTAGCTGTTGCAACTCCATTTGGGTTGCTATTTGCAAAGTATCTTTAAGTCTTTGGAGAGCTTTTCCTGCATATGATCATGTTTTTGTAAGTCCCTTTTGTCAGTCTCTACCTTCTGATTAGAGAGTTTACTCTATTTATATCTGACGTGGTTTCTGACCAGGAGGGCCTTTAGCCATGTGCTCTTCCATTGTCTGTACACTTCCTAGCTTTCATTTTAATCCCTCGTGGCTTCACTAATCATCTTCTATGAATAGTTGATTTTCATCTTTAATGGGAAAGTATTTTGATTCCCTTTTCATTTCTTTTTTTTCGGTTTTTCGAGACAGGTTTCTCTGTGTAGCCCTGGCTGTCTTGGAACTAACTCTGTAGACCAGGCTGGCCTCGAACTCAGAAATCCACCTGCCTCTGCCTCCCAAGTGCTGGGATTAAAGGCATGCGCCACCACTGCCCGGCTCCTTTTCATTTCTTTACCTGCCCATTTTCTTTGTGGTCATGGGATTACTTTTAACACTAATTTAACACTAGAACAAAAGTTCTAGCACTAACTTACATATTTGCTGCCAGCTCCAGAGGCACAGAACACTCTAGTTCTGTACAGTTCTCCCTGCTTTCTGACATTTATGCCATGTATTACATCTTTGTGTAGTTTGCTAACTGATAGATTAATGATTTGTAATTGTGTAGAAAGTAAAAGATAGTGCTCGCTTTGGCAGCACATATACTAAAGTTGGAAAGTAAAAGATAGTTATACACCAAAATTACAGTAATACTAGGTATTAGGTATTATAATTCCCCATGCACTACTTTGCTAGAGTCCTTCCTTCCCTCCTTTCTTTCTTCCTTCCTTTCATTTTGCTCATTTTATTTTGTAGTCAGGTCTCATGGAGCAGGTACCAGTACAGCCAGTTTACATGTTGGCGATTGAACCCAGGGCTTCAAGCATACTGGGCAAGCAGTCTGTCAACTCAGCTTCATTTTGGCCCTTTCTATTTGAGTTACCGTCTGACTTCTTGTCATTTCAGTCCTGAGGGACCAACTGGACTCCTTCAGCTGTTATCTGGGAATGTCTTAATCTCTCCTTCACTTTTGAAGGGCTGTTATACTGTATGCTGTTTAGTTTTTTTCTTTTTCTTTTTAAATATCTTTTGAATATATCAGCCTGCTTCTTTTAGCATTCAAGGTTTCTGAAGGACCACGGGCTACTCTTGTTACCGAGGACACTTGTGTGAGGAGTTGTTCTTGCTGCAGTTCCTAAGACTCCCTGTGTCTTGATGGTTTGATTATAAATTATCGGAGTGTGGGTCACTAGTTTATCCAGTTCAGTGGTTCTCAACCTTCCTAATGCTGCTGCGACCTTTTAATAGTTCCTCATGTTGTGGTGACCCCCAACCAACAAATTATTTTCATTGCTACTTCATAACTCTAATTTTGCTACTGTTATGAATCATAATATAAATACCTGTTTTTTTTGATGGTCTTAGGTGACTTTTGTGAAAGCATCCTTTGACCCCCCCCCCCCCAGGTTGAGAACCACTGATCTAGTTGTGTGGTTCTTAGATGTAGTGACTCATGACTTTGATTAGCTATTACATATTTAAATACTTCTCAGAGCTTTTCTTTTCTTTCTTTCTTTTATTTTTTTTTTGGTTTTTCAAAACAGAGTTTCTCTGTGTAGCCCTGGCTGTCCTGGAACTCACTCTGTAGACCAGGCTGGCCTCGAACTCAGAAATCCACCTGCCTCTGCCTCCCAAGGGCTGGGATTAAAGGCATGCGCCACCACTGCCTGGCTTCCACATTTCTTAAGTTTGCTTGCTTCATGGAGTATCTCAGATTTCTTAAAGGTTCTTCTTTGCATATACTTTTCTGTTTTCTTTAGATTTCTTTTTTTTTTTTTTTTAAAGATTCATTTCTCTCTCTTTTTTTTTTTTTAAGATTTACTTATTTACTTTATGTATGTGAGAACACACATACCTGTAGCTGTCTTCAGTCACACCAGAAGACGGCATTGGATTCCATTACAGATGATTGTGAGCCACCACGTGGTTGCTGGGAATTGAACTTGGGACCTCTGGAAGAGCAGTCAGTGCTCTTAACTGCTGAGCCATCTCTCCAGGCCTGCCGCTAGATTTCTTAATTTAAATGATTCTAATGATTCTGTTTTGCGTTCAAGGATTTCTTCCTCTTTCCTCACCTGCTTTTTTAAAAAAATTATTTATTTTAATTTTATGTGCAGTGGTGTTTTGCCTGCATGTCTTCTGTGTGAGGGTGTCAGATTCCCTAGAACTGGAGTTGTAGACAGTTAGGAGCTGCTGTATGGGTGCTGGGAATTGAACCTGGGTCCTCTGCAAGAGCAGCCAGTGCTCTTAACCACTGAGCCATCTCTCCAGCCCCTCCTCACCTGCTTTTAAACTCTGTTGTCTTTACTACTTCATTTACTGTACTTTCTAGCTCTACAATTTCTTTTTATAATTTTTCCCTTTATTGAAATACTTACTTCTTTTTAATCCATCCATTTCCTGTCTTTGCTTGTGTCTTCCTTCATTCTTTCAGTATTGCAGAGATAGTTCTTTTAATTTATTTATGTATTAAATCTAGCATATTAGCTTTCTGGGGATTCTTTTCAGAGATTTATTTAGTTATTTGGTTGGTTTGTTTTTTTGAGACACAGTTTCTCCATGTAGCCCTGGCTGTCCTGGAACTTGCTTTGTAGACCAGGCTGGCCTCCAACTCACAGAGATCCTCCTGCCTCTGCCTCTGAGTTTTGGGACTAAAGGCATGTGTTACCACTGCCCAACCGGAGACTTATTTATAATTTTGATACTCAGAGCAGTCTCCTGGCAGCTGTTTTAGTGTTAGCGATTGAAACAGAGCTGCCTGCCTCCGTGCCACACCTAGGCATGAACTGCAGGTCAGCAGTATTTGGAAGCTAAGGTCCTCCTTGTCTGCCCTGGGCTCCACAAGCTGCACCAGAAATCTGGACTGCCTGTCCCACAGTTGCCTGCCAGGGTGCGGTGGCAGCAGCTACCAGCAGCCCAGTGCTGTAATCCACTGATGGTAGCTGTGATTTATCAGCAAAGTGTGCTCTTGGAGGTTACATTCAGATAACCTGGAGCTTTAAGTCACTTCACAGGGTCCCTACAGCCTCCCATTCTGCCCTCATCTCTGCCTCTCCTTCACTTCCTGCTCTCACCAAGCTGCACAGCAGAACTGTGCTGGGTGGGTTTCTCTAGCATCTGGCACTTTGCAGCATTCTTTGTGATCGTAAAGGTTAAATGCCCGTCCCTCCAGACTGGGTCGGGAGCCACATCTGGCCTCCTTTTTGCTGTGCCCAGTGCTAGGCATACCAGAAATACATGAATAACATCTCATGAACAGATGAATGGAAGTAACACTCTGGGGTGGACTGGGCCTGTGCATTGACTGAGTGGCATCATGATGTACGTGTGGGCAGCCAAGGCAGCCGTTGTTAATAACTTAAGGTCACGTACTATACAAGTTTACACCATACATGGTCTCGCCGTGTGGGGCTCACAGTCTGGCTGTTAAAGGTTAAGAAGAGCCTGTGGTCACATCTGGTGGTGTATAGCAGTTACCTTCAGTCTAGAAGAAAAGTTGCTCAGACCAGATGTGAACAGCACTGGCAGGGACAGCCACATCAACCCTATATGCCACAGCCTATAGCATTTGTGCCAAGTGGGACAGTCCCAGAACTCTGAAGAGTAGGAATGTGGCTGTCATTCCTAAGGTGCATTTTGTGTTTTGTATTTAACCAGGGACAGACACACCAACCCTTCGTGGTGACCTTTGACCTCACAGATCCTGGTGCTGTTGCTATAGCAGCAGCTGAGATCCTACAGTGCTTTGGCTATGTGGACGTTCTCATCAATAATGCTGGGATCAGCTACCGTGGTGCCATTAGTGATACCATAGTGGACGTGGACCGGAAGGTGATGGAAATAAACTATTTTGGCCCTGTTGCTCTAACAAAAGGTAAGCATCTTGGGGTAAGAGATGTGAGCATTAGTCATTAGAATGCCTGTTTATCTTGCTTGCTTCTTTGTAGTGAGACATGGCCTGTTCCTGTCTATTCTGCTCCCTGCAGTAGGTGTGGTCATTAGATTTTGGGTGTTTGGCCTTTTCTAGGTTTATATTTGCATCGTATCTGTTTTGGGCCCTCACATTGGTGTTGGTCTCATTGGTGCAGTTTTGCATTTCTGCTCCATGGTACCTGCATCTCACTGAGGGCAATATATTGATATACAGACTTCAGATCAGAGGCCAAGCTCCCAGTAGGACCAGGGTACTCTCCTGTTTATGTTCTATCCTTCCCACCCCCCACCCCCCCATGCCCCATGGTTCTCCATGGAAAACTCTAGATCTCCTCCAGCAGCACCAGACATAGTGACTGAGAGAGGCTAACTTTCCACCCTGTCCCCTCAGCACTCCTACCCTCCATGGTGGAAAGGAAGCAAGGCCATATCGTCGCCATCAGTAGCATCCAGGGCAAAATCAGCATTCCTTTTCGATCAGCATGTGAGTACTTTTACCTTTCTTTCAAAGAGCGTTTTATTATATGTGTTTCTGATTATAAAAATGATGTGTTCTTGGGGCGGTAGTGGGGCATGCCTTTAATCCCCGTGCCCGGGAGGAAAAGGCAGACAGACCTATGTGAATTCAAGGCTAGCTTGATCTACAGAGCGAGCTCCAGAACAGCCAGGGCTACACAGAGAAACCTGGTCTTGAAAAACACACACACACACAAACCAAAATGATGTGTTTATTAGCTAGATTCGGACACTGTAGAAATGCCCTACAGAGAGATGAAGCAACTTAACTTCATTAGAACGTTTTTTGTAATTTTTTATTTTGTTCTGATTTGTTTTGTTTTTTTGAGACATAGACTCTCTACATAGTTCTAGCTGTCCTGGAACTCACTATGTAGACCAGGCTGTCCTTGAACTCAGTGATCGACTACCTCTGCCTCCCAAGTGTTAGGCTGCCATGACAACAATGATCAGAATATTTTAAGCAGTCACATACCTTAGTTCAAATCCCAGTTTACTCCTTATTTCTTAGGTGACCTTGGGCAGGTGTCCCTAGCTCTCTCTCTATGCTTATTCTTATTTACAAATGGAGACAGCTCAGCCGGGAAGGCTGTTGTGAGGAAGGACCTGCAGCAGCCCTGGACTGAATGAAATCCCTTCAGCTCTCTGGAGCATATGGTTCCAATTTTTTTCCTACATAAAATCAAACACCCGAAATGGGATCACATCTCACATAGTGTTTCTGGCTTGGTCAGTCCACTGGGTGAGCATATAGGTCCTTTTAAGTTAGGCACAGATTAGTAAATGGCTATGACATAATTAACTTAGTCACTTTCATAGACACTGGGGAACCCCTTTATCCCTACTTCAGGCTTTGACCTTTAGTGTAATCTATGACAATATCCATGCATATTTATATCTCTGGGTGTTCACATGGATATTAAGACAAGCCCCAATAAGTAGAAACAACATATAACACCAAAACATGAAGAACGGCCAGCTGGCTTCTAGTTCTCGCACCTCACTGTCATTTCACTTGCTGCCTTCCTGTTACACATGCAAACAACGCACACAATGTAGCCTCTAGCTTAGGGGGTTGAGGGGCTTTAAAAAAAATTGAAAGTTGTTGGGCAGTGGTGGCGCACGCCTTTAATCCCAGCACTTGGGAGGCAGAGGCAGAAGCAGGTGGATTTCTGAGTTCGAGGCCAGCCTGGTCTACAGAGTGAGTTCCAGGACAGCCAGGGCTACACAGAGAAACCCTGTCTTGAAAAACCAAAAAAAAAAAAAATTGAAAGTTAATAGCACAAATTCTTTTTTTTTTTTTTTTAAATGTGTCATTCTCTGAAACACCAACTTGGTGACAGCCTTTGCCCATCCATGTCCAAGGACCAGTTCATTCTGGCTAGCCCAGTGGAGGAGGGGTGAACTGTTTCAGCCCTTGGGAAAGGACAGTGACAACACTCTGTCAGAAAAGGGCAACTGGCCATTAAACAAAAGCATATTCTGGACTCTGGTTCTGCCTTTTGGTTCTAGGTGTGTGTGTCCTTAACTTCATTAAACTTCAGACCTTAAGCTTCCCATTCTGACATCATACACGCCTCCCCAGCCCCCGTTCAAAGATGCAATGAGATGTGCTGTGTAATTTAAAAGAAGGAGAGCCTTATGCTTCTGTGGGTATTTCTCTGTTGTCTCAATTCTGTTTAATCCTGATAATCTTGGACAGTTAACCTAAGGCTGCTCATACGATTCTGCAGGAAAAAAAACAAAACAAAATCAAAATGCTGTAATCAGGAACGATTAAGCAACTAAGGCCCAGTGTTGATAAGAGGTAAATTTCGGTAGAGGTCGAAATGTAATGAGTCGATGTGCTTCATGTTTTACTTTGACTTAGTCCCACTAGCTTCTGTTCTCTAATTCCCACTGACTGCAGCAGCTGGGCATGGCAGTGTGAATACCGTGTAGTTAACTAGGTTGAGTCTGACCAGCTTTCTAGAGAAGTGGGGTTCACCCAGTGGTCAGCAGCCTTCTTAGCAATGAAGTAGGAGAAATGGCCTTAGCTCCTTCTGCTGTTAAGACTTATGAGTTCACAGCAGAACTCAGAAGTCCACATTGGGGAGTGGCACTGTGTGTGCCCTGAAGAGGGGTCAGCTGTAACTGGCAGTTTTGTGGGCTTGGTCTGCACAGCATAGCGGAAAGCCCATGGCCTGGGTGCTCTGGAATGACCCAGCTGCCAATATGGACTTGTGTTTTGAAGACCAGAATGGCTGTTCTCAGTCCTTAGGCTGTCTCTGGAGTTCTCTCCACAGTCATCTAGCACCTCTCCTCACACTGCCTGCTGCCTCCTGGCGCATACCGTGATACTCCTTGCTTTGCCTTCCCAATATGTTGGAAGCCCCTTTTGACAAGGGCTAAAACATTTAGGACTCCAAACTAGAGGAAATGGGTTTTCTGTGGAGATGCTGGTGTGTTTCCAGGGTCTCCATGTCTCTCTGAGAACCTGGCACCAGACTAGGTAGCTGCTGCTAGTGGACAGAAGGGCCTCTATCTCAGGCTCAGGTCCCTCCATATGTAAGCAGTCCCAAGTGCTTGAACCAGGCTTGAGTCTACACACAGCCCTGCGTGAGGGAGTCTCCCTGGGGCCATGCTCAGCAGCCAGAAAGACTGGGACAACTTGTGCAGGCTCCTATGGGATCCAGTTCTGTCACTGGGGAGCCTCTCCCCCATAGGACTAAATAGACCCACCTGGCAGGGCTGAATCTATTTATAGGTATGTATAAGCACATGCGGGCACACACCATATATATCACTTATTTTCTGAGCTATCTGAGGAAGCTGAAAGCTGAAGGCATGGTGACACTTTATTCCTATTAATCTTCTAAGAACAAGGACACAGCACACTTGTCAAAAAAGTAGGCTATGAACACTGTTGTAGTGCTGTGCTCTTAGACGGTAAGCCTGCCGGCGTGCTTTCTGCCTCTGTCCACAACTCCAGACGCAGCCTCCAAGCATGCAACCCAGGCATTCTTTGACTGTCTGCGTGCAGAGACGGAAGACGCTGGCATCAAGGTGACTGTGATAAGTCCCGGCTACATCCATACCAACCTCTCTGTAAATGCTATCACTGCTGATGGCTCCAGATACGGAGGTAGGTCTGGCTTCTCTCCTTCATCACTAAGAACTACAGCTTGACTGTAGTGCAATACTCTGCTGGCCTGAGTGTTGATTGCAGATGTGGCCTGCTGGGTACTTGGCGTTTCCCCCTTGGCCTTATCATCACAATGTCAGCTTTCAGAACAACCCCCACCCCCCATGAGGTAGAGAATTGGGACAGAAAACCCCTTAGCTGAAATGTCACTAAACTTCCCACTAGCTCATCTGCAGATCCCAAGGCCCAAGGAATATTATCATAATTAGGACTAAGTAAACCAAACACAGAGCTGACGAGGAGAAGGGGGTGGGGTCAGAGGAAGGAGGGGGCATAATTGGTTCCTATGCAGGGCATTAGAAAGTGGCTGGTTTCAGGGGCAGTGTTCAGGTGAGGCTGGGTCAGGTGCAGCAGTGTCAGTCTCCAGCCTGCTCAGCTAAAGCAGTGCTGAGCTAACCTGTAGGTTCTGCACATGGGCTGAGAGCCTGACCCCTGCTTATACATATAGGAACACACAAAGAGCAGTTGACTTCCATCTTGGGTCAACTGGTCCATGAGTGCTGGAACTATTAGAGCCAGCCTTACCTTCCTGAGCTTGGAGCAAGTCTGCTATTTATCTGTCCCAACAGACTGACACTAAGGCCTGCCCTAGTTTGTGTTTTCTGTGGGTCTGTGCAGCTGCTGTTACTCAGCTGCTACAGGTCTTGCATCCATCCAAACAGGCCTGAATCAGCTCCTTTGCCACAGCAGGCCTTTCTGCAGAAAGTCACAGTGGTAGGAGCCAGACAGCTGCAAACCTGTCCCTCTTAGAAAATTCAGCTCAACCAGTTCTTAGCTTCCCATTCTTCTGTGGTGAACACAGTGAGGACAGATACCAGCGAGGGAGCTCGGGTTCTGGGTGGTGTCTGCCAACTGGTTCTGCTCTGTTAGCAAGATGATGAATCACCAGCAAGGAAGGAACATCAGTGTTGTCACCCTACACCCTCCTAACTGTCCCATCTGTTCCTCATCCAGCTCTTCTTGCCACTGGGAACTGGGACAGCTGCTTACTCTCACTCAGTGCATAGGGTGCACATGGGATCAAGTGGTCTTTACCATCTCCCACTGATAGCCTTGGGAACCAGCCACAGCAGATAAAATAGACCATCATCCCCCCTTCCCCCGTCACTGGCTGTTGCCAAGATACAGAACATCTAAAGTCAAGAAGACTTTCAGGCCAGTTCAGATAGTTCAGTGGGTTAATGTTTGTCACCAAGCCCAACAACTTTCTGGGTTTTTTAGATTTATGTATTTTTATGTATGAGTGTTCTGTCTTCATGAACTCCAGAAAGGGAATCAGATTCCATTACAGATGGTTGTAAGCACCGTGTGGCTGCTGGAATTGAACTTAGGACCTCTGAGTTCTCAACTGCTCTTAACTGCTGATTCATCTCTCCAGCCCCAGGTCTTCTTTAGATGAGGGCGGAGTCCACTTTGAGGCCTACCTGTGCTACATTTTGGCATCTGCCACAGAGCACCAAACAGGCACACTCCCTTTGGTTTCACACACTAACTGGTACGCCCAGTCTGTCATCCTGCCTGTATCTCTTTTCTCCCCACTTCCCTCCTCTGAATCATAAACGTTTCTCGTTTTCTCAGTGTAGTAATCCTCACCTTCCGAGAGGAACTCTGGTGGGACCCTGAGAAGCTGGTTGGCCTCATGCCTCCTCCTTTATTCTTAGGTTCTTTTTCTTTTGTTTATCGTAGCTCTAGACAAGAACACAGCCCAGGGCCGAAGCGCTGCAGAAGTGGCCCAGGATGTCTTTGATGCTGTGGGGAAGAAGAAGAAAGATGTTCTCTTGACTGACTTTCTGCCATCCATGGCTGTCTACATCAGAACTCTGGCTCCTGGGCTTTTCTTCAGAATCATGGCCTCTAGGGCCAGAAAAGAGAGAAAATCTAAGAACTCCTGATGCTGCTAGAGCTGCTAGCTTGGGCCAACCTGATCAGACTGAGTACCACACCTTCCTGGGCTGGGACTGCAGTGCAAGGGCTCCGCAGCTGAGACCTGGTGGAGGGCTACGTTGTGCTTGCTTCCCAGGGAGTGGATTAGTCCTTAAGGGGTGAAATGTGGAGCTGTGCGGGGACATAAAAGATGTAAAATAAATGACTGAACAGTGAGTCAGAGTTCACAGTAGAAGAACCACATGTCTTCTGAGTCTCGGATGTCCCTGATTTCAGAAGTAGTTCTGGGGGTTTGGGGACCAGGCATAATAGCACAAGCCTCAAATCTGGCTTTTTGTTTTGTTTTTCAAGATACGGTTTCTGTGCGTAGCCCCAGTTGTCCTGAAACTCACTCTGTAGACCAAGCTGGCCTCAAACTCAATCCACTTACCTCTGCCCCCGAACTCCCAGGGTGGGGTTAAAGGTTATCACCTCCATCCCCATTCACCCCACCTTCCCAAATCTGCTCTTAGTTTGGCTTATTGGAGACCACTGGCCCAGTTCCTATGGAAGAGACCTGAGGGAGAAGGCTGGTAGTCTTAAGATGGCCCCAGGCTCTGCTCTTACTGTAGAGAGTGGGTGAGTGTGATGGGTGAGTTGGTGGATCCTACGTGGTGCCAGCTTTAGCATCAGGAAGAACCCCCCCAGTCCTCTCCCCTGGTCCTGCTACTTTTACAGTAGCCTTGTAAGGGCCCCAGGTACCGTTCCAAGCTGAAAGTGAACCTGCTAGAGAGCAGCCAACGAGGAAAGCTCCTGCTTGGCTCTGGTGTGATGTGGAAAGAAGGCTCAGACTGCAGCGGTCAGTGGTGGTTGCACTTCTCAGGCAGTGCCTTAACTCTAGGTGGGAAGACTTCTCATTGAGGTCAGGCAGAGCTAGGAAGAACCCTTGTGTTCACCTTTGACTTTGTTTCTGTTTTTCGAGACAGGGTTTCTCTGTGTAGCCCTGGCTGTCCTGGAGCTCCCTCTGTAGACCAGGCTGACCTCGAACTCAGAGATCTGCTTTTGCTTTCTGAGTGCAGGGATTAAAGGCGTGCACCACCACTGTCTGGCCACCTTTGACTTGTGAAAAAGGCATGATGTGCAGGTCAACTTCATTTTCCAAGTTTAGAGGTTTTTTTTCTGCTACAGAAACTGAAAGCTGAAACTATAGGAGGTCCACTGGAGATGTCCCCAGATAAAACTCCCTTATAGCGCTGTCATGTTCACTTAGCTCTGGGCCTGCTGAATTGCCTTTAAAATGAACAGATAAACTGTGTTGAGCATGCCTCCTTCTCCCTGTCTGCCCTTTCTCTCTCCCATCAATCTCTTTCCATCCCCTTCACTTCTATTTTATTGTCTGTGTACCTCATTTTATGTATGTGAAATTTAGGAGCTACGAACAAGAAAAACATAGATTGGCTTAATTCAAGATATTGTCTCCAGTTGCATTTGTTTTTTCACAAATGTACAAAACTTTTGTTATTTTTCTATAGCTGAAGAAAGTGCAGTGAGTGTGCTGTTTCCTTACCCCTATCTCTACCTCCTGTCTGATGTTGGACACCTAGGCTGGCTGCATGGCTTAGCTATTGTGAATAATGCTGCAGCGCTCACTGATGAGCACGTGTCTCAAATGGCCTGACTCGCACCCTTTGGGTGGCACAGCACGCGGCAGAGCTTTCTAGTGTTTTGAGAAACTTCCATACTGATTTTTGTACAGGTCACACTAGTTTAGTTTACCAGCAATGTGTAAGGGTTCCCTTTGTCCACATCCAGGCCAGAGTTTGCTGTTTTCTTAATAACTGACTTTGTAACTGAAGTGAGCAGAACTCTGACTTGCATGGCTCTGATGGGTGGTGAGATGAACAGTGTTCGTGGTTTTTGGCCATTTGTATTTATTTCATCTTTTATGGTTCATTTCATCATCCCCCTTGATTGTTCGTTTTTTTAAAAGTTCTTTGAGTATTCTAGATATTAATCCTCTCAGCTCTGACAAGGTTTCTTTAATCCTGTTGGCTCTCTCCACTTAAACTCCCTTGGCTGTATAGAAGCCTTTTAGCTTCATGAGGTCCAATTTATCACTTGCTGGCCTTGTCACCTGAGCTGCAGGGGTCCTGTTCACAAAGTCCTTGCCTGTGCCTTTATCTGGAAATATTTTCCCTGCTTTTTCTTAACAGGTTTGAGTTTCACATCTTACATGAAGGTCCTTGGTCTACTTGGAATTGATTTATTTCTGTGCAGGGTGAGATAAAGATCTAGTTCTTGACCATGTGGATGCCCAGGCTCCACAGCACCATTTATGCATTTTTGGCATCTTTGTAAAATCAGGTAGCTCTAGCAATGTGAGTTTCTAAGTCTTTTATTGTCCCATTTGTCTAGTTTGCTGCAAGCTTTGTAAGGTGATGATCTCCCCCGTTTATTCTTTTGTTCAAGATTACTTTTGTTATCTGGGATCTTTTATGCTTCTGAAGTTTGTTTTTCTACCTTTCTTTAAGAATGGCTTTTAAATTTTGATGCAGTTACATTGAATCTGGAGATATCTGATACAGTATATGGTTCATTCCTTCCTTTGTTCCTTCCCTCCCTCCCAGACTATATCTGAATCTGGCCTCAAATTCACTCAAGTAGTCAAGGATGGCCTCCTAAGTCCTAGTCCTCCTGCCTCTGCCCCTCAAGTGCTGGGGCCATGCATGTGTACCATGCCAGTTTATGGAGCAGTAAACATCAGACCTAGGGCCTCATGAATATTAGGCAGTCACAAACTGAGCTATATTACCCAACCCAAGATAGCTATTTTCACAATATTAACTCTTCCAGCCAGTAAGAGTGGAGGTCTTCCCATCTTCTAGTGTCTTCAGTGTCTTTCTTGAATGTTTTAAAGTTTTCTTTGTTAAAGTCTTTGTCTTGTCCCTTTGCTGAGAATGCTTGTCAGTTCTATTTTTATGAAGTTATCATTTGCAAATAAGGATACTTTTCCCTTTTCCTGTTTGTGTTTTACCTTATTGTTGAGCTGTTGGTTTTTAATATTTTATATGTATGGGATTTTTGTCTGTATGCGGTTTACTATGCACCATGTCAATGTCTGGTGCTTGGAGGCCAGGAGAGGGCATCAGATTTTCTAGGACTAAAGTTATGGACGGTTTAAAGCCGCCATGTGGGTGCTGAGAGTTGAATCTGGATCTTGTGCAAGAGCAGCCAGGACTCTCTAACCGCCAAGCCACCTCTCCAGCTGCAAACAGCGTAAGGGCAGTGTTGCAGGTTTTCAAGTTCCCAGGGAGAAAGAAGATGAGTGTGTGACCAGACAGGGTGACTTATTTACCATGACCCACACCTTGTCCTAGATGGCTCAAGAACTTGGGTGAAATGTGGTTACAGATCATGGGTGGCCTCTCATTTTCCAGAGATACCATTCACTCTCCTGCCAGGGAGTCGTAAGGACTCCTTAGTGTTCATAGTAGATCAGTGCCAGGAGGGAATCGGCACCAGCAAGGCTGCAGCCTAGTCCCCTGTGGCATAAAGTTACAAATCACCCAGCGTGTTCCTAGTGAACAGCAGCAAGCATATTCCCCCTTCTCTGACACTTGTTGGCTGGTACTGTGAGAAGGGTCACGGCCAGTTACCATTCTTTTCCTCTCCATTAAATAAGCCATAGCAACAGCACACTCAATCACCACAGGATAGAGCATCAAACTGTTGAGGCTGGTTTGGGAGACACTGGTAAGCAACATAGAGACTGAGCCCTCACTCCACAAGTGAGGGCACCAAGGATTCATGTGACCTGCATACTCATAGAAACTCTGGTCATGTCCTTTGCTTCTCATGCCAGATGATGACCCAAGCCCAGGTCTGAGGGCAAGAGCCATCAGCAAGGTTCTGTAATGCATAGCTACTCCCAGCCAACATGAGCCCTCTCTTCCTACCTGCAATTACCCAGAGCTATATGCTTGGAAGGCCTAGCCCTGGCCTGCCTTCCTGTTCTCGAGTTTATTACTTTGTTCCTGACATTTTTAACCCAGTTTCTGACTGCACTCCTGACTTTGTTCTCCTGCCCCTTTCATCCTTAAATTCCTTCAAGTATCTTGGTGATAAAAGTTCAGTCTCCATCTTGATCTTTGAAACCTGTGGTATCTGAACACCAACGATAGCTGACCTGTAGCAGTCCATTCTGCGGGGCAAGTTCATGCCCCACGGGCTTAAGGCTTTGCCTTGCAACAAGGACACAGCCACTGGACCAAGTAGAAGGAACTCCCCAGTTTACTGGTAACTGCCCCTTTATAGAGCGCTTTGCTCCTGAAAGTGGTAGCAGGTAGGCAGTTGAGACTAGACTGCTTTGTTAGATAGATTTCTTCTGTGATCTATGCCCTAGGGTCACACAGAACTCTATCAGGTGGGTTTCCAACAGGATAGTGCAGGCCATGTGACTCTTCTTCTCAACGGAGAAAACCATTGTGAACACACTGGCTACCACCAGAATGTGAGCTCCATATGCTGCCCCTCTCACAGCCCAGCCCAGGCACAGCTACCCCTGCTCTTCTGGCCAGGGGCCAAATGACCAAGATGGCATTTCAGAATCTGGGTTAGTACACTTAACAAGAGTTACTCTGTTCAGTGCAGCTTGGGAAATAGGAAGGAGCTGTTTGTACCTGGTTTCTATTTTGGGCAAGGGCATCTGCTCAGCTGAAATGAGGTCCCCAGCCCATAGTTACCTCTCCCCAACCCCCCATGCAATCTGATGTGCTGAAAGAATATAGCTAGACCAGGTGACTGCTTGTTACAGAAACCCCTCCCATCTGTGCTTACCCATCAGGCTCAAGCCAGCCCTCAGCCACTCGGCTCTCAGATACCAGATACCAATTCGCCCTGCAGACACTTGTTTGTGGCTAAGGCAGTTACCTCTTCACTATTCTCGAACCATTAGTGTTTCTACGGTACTTGGAATTAAGTCACAATTTCTTACACTTTTTGTGGGCTTTTAAAAATGTCCCCCAACTCTGGACCTCTCCTATTACAAATGGCTCAGTCAGTGACCCCTGGAATTCTCTGTTCCTTGCTTCCCTTACATCCAGGTTAGGACCCCTTCCTGATGCTGGGCGTCACAACTTTCTATGGAGAGGCTGGCTTAGCTGTCTAAAGAGACCACAAGTACCAAGCCCAGCCTTCATTCAGGCGATCACTTTCCACTTACTGTGAGCCTTAGCACAAAAAAGGACACAAAGCTGGTCATGGTGGCACACATGCCTTTAACCCCAACACTCAGGAAGCAACAGGATCTGAGTTCCAGCCTGTGCCTGGTCTACACAGCCAAGTTACGGTACAGTAAGAAAGACAGTCTCAAAAACAAACCTTGTAAGATTCACTGCCCTGGGCAGGAGCACCTCGCACAGCCTGGGGCACTGGGATGAACTCAGGGCTACAAAGTAACAGCAGAGATGTCTGTGCTCTCTTTAAGTCACTTTTTGGAGAAGGGTTTCTGGGTGTGATGCTCCCAGGTGAGCCAAAGGGCAAGGCCACCGTATCCTACTATATCCTTAAATAGTGCATCACCAGTGGTAACAACCAACATGGCCAAGGGGGACATGACTGGGCTAGACTAGCAGGCTAGAAGCCAGGGTAGCTGTTCCTGTATGCAGTCTTTCTGGCAGGATGTTAGCTCTAGAGCCACTCTGCTGCAAGGAGACACAGCAGGGTGTGTCTGTAGCACTTGCCCATCCCACACACAGAAACAGCTGCAGGCACAGGCAGAAAAAGAGAACAGAAGTTGAAATTCTCATAATTTTAATGGTCAATAGCTTCCGGTTGGCTCTGAATGGTATAGTTAAACAATATACTGAAGACACCCCACAGCAAGTTCATACCCCTCAGAAAGTAGCATTGGCTCCTATCCATATTCCATTGCTCAGTCAGACTTCCACAGCCTGGGAGCCACTCCTGGGTTATGGAAATAGACATCTTAGTGTAATGAGCTGAATAAACCCCTGGCACACCCATGATCTGTTATTTTTGCTTAAAAAAATAACAAGTATTAAACCAAATACTTTCCCAGGTGCTGTGCTTCACAGAGAAACCCCAGTGTTGCTGTAGGGATCTGAGTCCTGTGGGCCCTGTGGTTCTGCTTCTTGTCCTGCTCTCCTGCAGTCATACGGCGTAGAGCTCATAAACCTTCTTTACACAGTACACCAGGGCAGCCAGGGCTATTGTGTTGTGCAGTCTCTTTCTGTGCAGGTCGTCCTTCCGAACCAGCACCACTGGTGTGGAGGAGGTGAGCGTGTGCAGAGGCAGGCGGGACAGTTTATAGGCATCATACTCCACCTGGTACTTGCAGCAAGGGTCAAACTGCCAGGAGATCCCATAGAGGGTACAGCAGGCCAGGCTCAGCACACCAGCGGGCAGGGAGATGTAGTGGGAGTAATCCAGGGGCAGTGCCAATGGGGTGAAGAGGCAGGCAGTACCCGCCAACACGGCCGTCTTGTGCAGGCAATTGCCTACAGTGATCCAGCGTGCTGTCTCATCTCCAATTCGGGTGGGCTCAATTACAATGTACTTGTACTGGGCTTCCAGCGCCTGCTCCAGCTCATACTCAAACTGGTCCTGGGCATTCTCCCCACTGTAGATTTCATGCACAATGTAGCAGTCTGTAGCCGACAGGCTAACCCTTTAGTGGAGGGAAAAGACAAGGAGGTTAGGTTCAACAGTCTAACCTATTTGGGTGTGTAGGGTTGGGCAAGTGTTTGCCTCAGCTTCAAGGACATCCCACTTATAGGTTTCTTTGCTTCAGAGCCCAACCTACAAGACAGCATTTTTTTCCCCCTGAAAGAAATAGTGAAACAAAAAGGTCACAAAGGTGAACAGACATGGTGGTCCACACCTTTACTCTCTATACTCCAGAGAGGCAGAGGCAGGCAGATCTCTTTGAGTTCAAGACCTGTCTGGTGAACATAGTGAGAAAAAAGACTGCATTCCAAGTACAGGGCAGGGAGAACTCCATACCCAGAAACCAGCACCCCATTAGTAAAAGGCAATACAAATACTTTACCCTCAAATAGCGACTGCAATTAAGCTGGGCTCAGGTAAGGCTTAATTAAATCACAAACCCCAAGTCAGGTGTGCTCCAGGGAGAAGGCTGTTCCCTGGGGTGGGACCAGAAGCCTAGAGGCAGAGCTTGTCTAGTCTGCACAGGGCCCATGGACTCACCCCTAACACCACAAAAAAATAAAAATAAAAAGCCACAGCATGGGACATGGCCAAAGCAGCCTGTTGATTGGCATGCCATGTTGTAGGCCGCCTGAGAGCCCTCCAGGAAGCTGGCAGTCCAAACTGGAAAGCAGTCTTTTCCCATGAACACCTGTGGACTTTCTCCATTTAGAGGAAAGTTCAAGGGGAGGAGGGTGAGCAGGCCACTGCAGCTGCTGCTTTACAATAGGACACAATAATTGTCATATACTTTTAGCCAATAAATAAGTTTGGGGTCTTTCCGGCTCAAAGTCAGAGTTGAGACCAGCTGTGGTGGCACATGCCCGCAATACCAGCACTCAGGAGTCTGCACCAGGAGGACAGAGTTCCAGGCTGGTCTGAGCTGTACAGGAGACCCTGTCTCAAAAACAACAAAGTCCCTCCATAGTAGAGGACAGTTAATGTATTCTGTTTTCAAGTGGGTACACCCATGGCCAAGAGATTCCCTTTGTGGTTTCATGTTCATCAGCCAATAAAAGCCAAAGCACCAATTTACACACCCATCTGTGAAACTGAGATTCCAGGCAAAGCTACTTCCAAATCATCCCAAGTCCTGCCCACTTTCAAAATGGGAACAGGGCACCTCCCCATGCATAGAGTATCTGAAGCAATTCTTCCCCCACTGCAGAACTCAAGGCAAAATGTAGGTTCAAGGTGGGAATTACAGTGCCAGGCAACTTTAGTGTCTTGGCATTCTCCGCCCTGCAGGCTGTGGCCTTCCTGAACACAGAAGAAAGTTTGTCTCAGTAAAGCACATTCAGCACCTATGACAGATTGCTCCATCTTAAAAAAATGTATCACTAGGCAGATGACACTTCTGAGTTCTTCCTGGCCAGTCCCCAGCGCCTTCTGCACGCCTAGCTGGCACTCAATCTACCCAGGCCATCCTGAGAGAGACTATCTCTTGCTATTATTTGTCAAGACAAATGAGTAAGCACGTTCATGGTTCTAGACATGTTTGGAAATGGAAGGCCAGCGTTCCATAAAGTAGAGTGACATGACAGTCACAGCCAGGGAAGAACTCGAGTCAGTGGGTCATGGCTCTCACAGGTCCTCACTGAAGGCAGTTTTATGAACATCAGAGCTGTGTTACATCAGCTATAATCACAGGTATGCCCACCCAATCCTTGGATCCCTGAGCTGGTTCTGTAGATGAGCTCACCACAATCCTTTTCTACCCATTTTGGACTTGGTCCAACTATACAGCATGAAAATCAAAGCAAGCAACAGAGGAAGGAGGGCCACACAGGAGGTCTCTCAAGTTCACAGGTAGACAGCACCTATACACCATGGCTACCAGAGACACCAATTCTTTGGGGACAGCTAGTTAAGGAAAATAGTCCTGATTCTCCTTTGGGATGGCAGAATCCTTTTTTTTTTTTTTCTTTTCCGAGACAGGGTTTCTCTGTGTAGCCCAGGCCGTCCTGGAACTCATTCTGTAGACCAGGCTAGCCTCGAACTCAGAAATCCACCTGCCTCTGCCTCCCAAGTGCTGGGATTAAAGGAGTGCACCACCACTGCCCCGCTGGGATGGCAGAATCTTTAGAGAAGTGTATTTTCAGGAAGAAAATGGAAACCCTCGAACCAAACATCCATGAAGCACAAGTCCCCTATTTTGAAGTGCATGGAATCAGACAAGGTACCAACCAGCACGCTACTCTGTTAAGTGCTGGTAGGAGGGAGTCTTGCATGCCATGGCATATGGATTTTGAAGGGTTTCATCTACTTCAGTAACTGGTGCTGAACTCCTCAGGAAAGAGCCAAGTCCAGCCATCTCTCAGCCACTCCAGCTGGAGTGGCTGGCTTTTATGTCTGAGTCAAATTCCAGCCAAAAGGCCAGGTCATGAACAAAAAGCTTGGGTTTCCACACCAGTGGAAAATGGAAGTACGACAAGTGATGGGCAGGAGCTGGCCCCAACTTGGAAAACCATGGGCCTTAAATTCTAGGTGATCTGACCATTGGTACCTGTAAACAGAATAACAATGACTGCTGCTTCTGCTACTACTGAGTATCCCTCACCAGAAATGCTGGAGAACAGTGTTCTGGACTTTGGATGTATTCAGTTTGGAGAATAGTCAACAGACATAATAAGATGTCATGCGGACATGCCCTAAATGAGGAATTCAGTTAGCGGGCAGTGGTGGCGCATGCCTTTAATCCCAGCGCTTGGGAGGCAGAGGAAGGTGGATTTCTGAGTTCGAGGTCAGCCTGGTCTACAGAGTGAGTTCCAGGACAGCCAGGGCTCCACAGAGAAACCCTGTCTCGAAAAACCAAAAAAAAAAAGGAATTCAGGTTTGCCCTTGCCTTATACAAGCTGGGCTGGCTAGTTTTATGTCAACTCAACACAAGCTAGAGTCATCTGAAAAGAGAATTTCAATTGGGAAAATGCCTCCATAAGATCCAGCTGCAGGACATTTTCTTAGTGATTGATGGGGGGGTGGAGGGGGCCTGACCACAGCCCACTATAGGTGGCTCCATCCCTGGGCTGGTGCTCCTATGTCCTATAAGAAAGTGGGCTGATGTGGATGCCTATGGCCCATGCTCCTGCTGACTGACTTGACTAACTGGATGTGACTTTTGCCATGGTATTGATGACCGCAGACTCACAGTTGAGAAACAGGAACATAGAAGCTTCTGTAACAACCCCAACCCCTTCTCCCCACCCCCCATGACAGTCTAGACAGAAAGCCATTTAAGAGAACTCTTAAAATTGTGGTAAGGATGCTAAAATGTAGCTCTCCACAATTAATGGCTTCTGGTGGGGGTGCAGGTAGAGAAGGACTCAGTTTTAAGAGGCTAGTCACCTATATGGACAACACAAATTGGACTTGTTTTTTCTTTTTCTTATTCTTTTTTTTTGGGGGGGGGGGGTGTCCAAAGGGTGTATGTGGGGAGCAAGCCTGAGGACTAGGAAGTGAGGGTGCTCAAGTTTAATGATGTGAAAGTCCCAAATAATCAATAAAAATATTATGGAAAAAAGAAATAAAGCGGGCTGAGCAAGCCATGAGGGACAAGCTTTAAGTAAACAGCACTGTTCCATGGCCTCTGTCCGTATCAGCTCCTGCCTCTAGGTTCCAGCCCTGCTTGAGTTCCGTCCTGACTTCCTTCACTGATAGACTATGGATGTGGAAGTGTAAGCCCAATAAACCCTTTCCTTCCTGACTTGCTTTGGTCATGGTGTTTGAGCGTAGTCATAGTAACCCTAACTAATAACAAGTGAACCTAAGATATTTTGTAAGGTATTTTCAGTGCGCCTGCATTGTGACTGCCTGTCATGTGGGATTTTCCACTTGTGGCATCAAATGGGCACTCAAAGTTTCAAAATGTGAAGCTTTTCAGATTAGAGATGTAATACTCTACCCCCTGCAAGGATGCTCCAATGTGAAATGGCAGCTGAGAGTCAGGGGTTGGGGCACACTAACAACAAAATGCCAGAGAAACCGAATCAAGCAGAAAAGGCAAAGTAGAGAATGCTGTTTATACTACTGCTCCTGTCCCATGTGTGGTGTACACATCTGAGTGCTCAGGTAAGTGTGTGCATCTGGAGGCCAGAGATCATTGGTTTTCTCGCCATCACCTCCCCGCCCTACCATGTTTTTTTCTGGGTAGCCCTGGCTGTCCTGGAACTCACTTTGTAGACCACTAGGAAGTCCTAGGAAGACCTCAGAGATCCGCCTGCCTCTGCCTCAAGTTCTGGGGCTAAGGGCATGTGCTATAATGACCTGGCTCTTCTTTATTTTTTTTAAACAAGACTTCTCACTGTCCCTGGAGTTTGCCAACTGGCTAGACTAGCAGGCCAACAAGAGTTCCAAGCACCCATTTGCCTCTTCCCTCTCCCAACACATACAGTTACAGATACAGGCTGGCACACCAAGTTTCTATTTAGGTGCCCCTCCTGCACACAAAGTGAGTGCCTTATTCACTGAGCCATCTCCCCAGCCCCTTTCCAATAAATGATCTTTGATGCTACACTTGGCACAATCTCTGGTACTTAATTAAGAACACTGTCCTATGCACCTTGCTAACACTGGGTGAGGAGTCACCCTATCCTGAGCCCTTCAGTGGGACAGGTGGCAACCTTGCTCCAGTATCTCCGGTCATGGGCCATGCCTAGATCAATCAGCTTTGTGTAAGGAAGGGGGATAGTTAGCAGAGGAGTCATTTGGAAATGCTGGCATTGCAGCAAAAAGCAGCTATAAGGGAAACTCTCTGGGATACAGGTACCCTGAGAATGTCTGGCAGGCAGTGTATAGGGCTCTGTAGTTCCTGCCTCTCCCCTGCTCAAGGCCAAACCTCAAATGTCAGTCTTTTCAAAGCCTAAAAATATCTATTCAAGACCCAAGTCTGTTTAGAGCTGAGCTATATGATGAGAGCATAATCTGCCCAATAAGTGAGCAGACTACATTTGGCTGCCTGCTGCCCAGGCAGGGCACAGCACCCTGTAATAGGCATGCAAGCAGCAGGCACCTTTCATGCTTCACTTAGGTACAGAGCTAACAAGCTCTGTTGGCTAGGCCAAAATTAGTTGTCAATTATGAAAAGTAAGGAACTGAGACAATGTGGAGAAAACAAGACTTGCCTCCTACTCATTAAGTGATTAAGTACAAGGTTTTTTGGTTTTGTTTGTTTTCAAACAGGGTATCCCTGGCAGGTCTTGAACTCAGTGGTGGCGCACGCCTTTAATCCCAGCACTTGGGAGGCAGAGGCAGGTAGATTTCTGAGTTCGAGGCCAGCCTGGTCTACAGAGTGAGTTCCAGGACAGCCAGGGCTACACAGAGAAACCCTGTCTTGAAAAAAACCAAAAAAAAAAAAAAAAAAAAAAAACAAAACCAAAAAAAAACCCCCCACAAATTGTCTTCTAACCTCCACTTGCACACTGTGGCATGACTGCACACAAATAAATGTAAAAGAAAACTTAAATAACAGCAAAATAAAGCGAACAAGCATGTGCATGGAGGCCAGGGTGGGATGTCAAGAGTTCTCCTCTCTCCCTGGTTATCTTACTGTCTTGAGACAGGGCACTTGTTGGGGAAAGTAAGTAAAATGTACCGTGTCTTTTCTGTCAGAGGGTTAAATGAAACAAAGGAAGTTACCTGCAATCTGTGTCTCCTTTGGCGAGCATTTGGGTGTGCTCTTCCGACCACTAGGACCTGCCTGTGGGCTTATCTTCCTACTTCTAGAAGCTTTGATCTTGGGACAAGCCTATATAGCCTGACAGGTAGAGACAGTCATACCCAGCATTTAGGTAAGTGCTAAGAATTTAACTCAAGTTGTGCAAGCACTCGTACCCACCTGAGCTACCTCTCCAGCCCCATGCTTCTATATCCCCCACCCCCACATCCCTTTTGTTGTTGTTTTGAGACAGGGTTTCTCTGTGTAGCCCTGGCTGGCCTCACAAAGATCCACCAGCATCTGCTTCCTAGTGCTGGAATTAAAAGTGTGCATAACCACCAATTATGTATTTTTTTTTCTTAAAAAGAAAAATCTCAACTGGGTTTAGTGGGACTATACTTTAGTACCAGCAACCCAGAAGGCTAAGGCAAGAAGACTGAGTTCCAAGCCTGAGTTTAAGATTTTTGGGAAACTTTCCCAAAAAGGGGAGGGGCTGAGGAAGGAAAGAAGGAAGAAGAGACCAAGCTGGGGATGTAGTTTGGTGTGGGTAGAGTGCTTGTACAAGGCCCTGGTTTCGATCAACAATGGGCCAGATGCCCACCTCATTCTCTGCTAACATATATGTTCAATGCAAGCCTGGGTTATATAAGACCCTATCTCGCCGGGCAGTGGTGGCGCATGCCTTTAATCCCAGCACTTGGGAGGCAGAGGCAGGTGGATTTCTGAGTTCCAGGCCAGCCTGGTCTACAGAGTGAGTTCCAGGACAGCTACCTGAGCCACTTTCTCTGGTCTCCCAAAGCACTGCAGGAGTATGAGGACCTGGCTGGGTGCAAAAGAGGACAGGAGCAAAACATCTATAGTTGTTTAAATGTAAATCAACTGATAAAGTAAAAACGTCACCCCTTTGGTGCAGCACCATTTCAAGCACTGACAGACACAGGCAACTAGTGGTAGCCCCAATACTCGGCAGAGAGGCAGGAAACTCTTCAACACAGCCTTCATCTGAAGAACTATGGTGAGAATGCAATGGTTACTGGCTCCCCAGGAACTCTGGGCCCATCAGAGTTGCTGTCAGCATGAGGACCCAAACAGAGGCAGAAAGAACGATGCTCGTACATGTCGGCTGACAGATCACATTTCTCACCCCAGCCACAGCTCTTCACCCACTGAAGAAGCAAGCCATGGCCAACCCAAGCTGGGCAGAGAAGCCTCAGCCTATTTGTTGTTCCTCCCTGGACATTGTCAACCCTGCCTTTCTCAGAGGTTGGATCCACTGGAATGAGCTTGCAGAACTGACATAGAAGCAGATATCAAAGCAAGTGCAACTCAGGCTGCTGGAGTAAAACCCAGGAAAATAGCAACATACCCCAAAGGCTGGACCATGGCAGAGGCCAAATACACATTCATGTCTGTGAGCAGAACATGTGGCTCAGCTATGAGTGCTGTCATCTCTCACTAGCCAACAGGCAGAGCCCATATGCCCCACCCCCATCAGGAGACATTAGTATATGTCCCAGGCCTGCTCACCTCATCCAGATCAGGAGGAAGAATCCTATCATACATATCAAAGCCAGAATGAGAACCTCATGAAGTTTGAAATGCCTCAAATCCCTAGAGTCCCCAGCTCTAAAAAAGGATCAGAGCAGAAAGGGGGTCTATCATCCCAAGAATGTAAACAATGGCTGTTCAGCTGTAGTAGGTACTAAACCTACAATGGCCACTGGGACCTTGTCCCCTCTATATTCACAAATGACACGGTCTTCCAAGAAAAAAGGTGGCAGGGAAGGATGTGGAGGCAACCAACCCCATAACTGCCTAACAGATGCCCAGAACAGGGGAGAGGAACTTGAATACCCCAGGCCACCCTGTATCACGATCAGATACGGATCAATTATCTTTATAAGATCATCAAAAAAGGAACTCAGAGTACAGGGCTATACTCACATTCCAGCAATCATGGAGATCTCAGAGATGCTCAGGGGCTCTGAGCAGCACCAAGTAGCCCAAGAAAGGATAGGCAGGGCTGTCTGAGAGCTGGTCCAGGCTGGCACACGGGTGGTAGAATACAGATACCTGCTCTGTTTTCCTAGATGGGTAAGTGTGCCTCAAAGAGGCCAGCAGGACAAACGGCAATCTGTTTGCTGTGCTCGCTGTCAGTATGCTCAATTTTGGACAAGAATTCAGGTTACAGCTCAGAGTTTGATGTTCTTCATTACAAATACTGTTGTTTCCCTAGATTTAATGGAGTGGAGAGAAGAATCAACACACAGGCAGCTCTGTTTGCTCCTCCCCCCTCTAATTTCAGTCTAGATCAGTACTGTTCCTATCTACTTCGATGATGGAGAACTTCTCTCTACACTTAGTCATTAGCACAGAGCAAGTACTGGACACCAGACACATGGGCTACTGTCTGAGAGCTACACTTTTCACTGTATTTAATCTTTTCTTTTTTTTTTTTTTTTTCTTTTTTTGGTTTTTGAGACAGGGTTTCTCTGTGTAGCCCTGGCTGTCCTGGAACTCACTCTGTAGACCAGGCTGGCCTCGAACTCAGAAATCCACCTGCTTCTGCCTCTGCCTCCCAAGTGCTGGGATTAAAGGCGTGCGCCACCACTGCCCAGACACTGTATTTAATCTTAACTTCAATGTAATTGCCACATATGGCTAGCAGCTACTGAACAGCTACAATAACTGTCACTCAGCTATAGTACTAGTCAGTGTTTCTGGACTTAACAGGCAAAGCAAGAGCCACTGCACACTAAGCTGACAACCAGCACAAAGCAGGGCCTTAAACACAACATATGCACCAGAGTATGCAGCCACTGGCAAATACAGTGTCTGTTCAAAGCACTGCTCATTCCAGCCCTTGCCACAAACCACACAGCATCCCCTTCGGTTTCAGCACAGGGCAGACAGCAAGGTGTGAGCAACTCTGGAAGTGCCCTTAACATGAAGCTGAAATTTGAGTCAGTCCAAATGTGACATGGAACAAAGTCACTTAGGAGCCACAAACAGCTTGTGTCATGAGAGCCAATAATACACTCAGTCCTCACAATCTATGGTGCTGAGCATACAATTATTCTGGTCTGCTCCACCCAGTCATGCCACCAAGTGAGTAGGAATGGAGGTGTGCCCAGAAGTCAGTCTGCTAGCCAGGAGGGGGTTATGTTTCCGTGCACTGCCTAGAGTGGGAGGCCTTAAGGAGATGGGATCCTGAGAATAACCTCACCCCTTTGGAAGGGCCTTCCTGCAAAGGCCGACAGAGGGGTAACCTCCAGTCACTAGAAGGGGGGCAGATGGCAACTCTCAAATCATAAAATCAGATGCCCCATTCCTGGCAGACATACAGCACCTGCATGCTTTGATAGAACCTTCAGTTCCTGGCCAAAGGTCACAACCTGAACACCTACAGGACCCAGGAAGATAACCTTAATTAGTCAAGATGTCAGGTGAGAAGCAAACATCAGTTGCTCTGAAGAGAGTCAACCTCCATCTAGCTTATAGCGAATTCTGTCTGCATTTAATTTATATTTCCTTAAAAGCTGTTGAAGCGTAACCATCAAGGCCTAGACTCACACTATGAGTGACTGGCCGACAAACGGTTTTTAATTAATATTTGTTTCAAGACAAAGGGAAAAAATTCTCTATTTTCTTAGGTAGGCTAGCAAGGCTCCTGTCTCATGCTTGAGGTATGCATGTTTGGCCCTTTCGGTCTAAGTCCAAGAACAAGAGTATGTTAGGGTGTGGTGGCCCACACCTTTATTCCCAGTGCTTGGGAGGCAGAGGCAGGCTAATCTCTGTGAGGTCAAGGCCAGGCTGGTCTACAGAGTGAGTTTCAGAACAACCAGGGCTAAACAGTGACTCTCTAATGACTCTAAAAACAAGCAAACAAAAATATTAAGAGTCTTTGTCTGATTCTGGGTCTTTCAGGAAGGTTCTTCTGTTATTATTGGGCTGAAATTAAAATCCTGAAAGCATTCTTAGGGATTTAAGGACATGGAAAACAAGATAAACTCTCAGGCTGTTCTTATCTGTCTAAGAAATAAGTGGGAGTTAGAAAAACCACGCCTTGCCACTGCTTTTCCATGTTACAGTAAATGCAGAATGGATTATTTAGCATAACCGAACTCAAGAGTAAAACTGGCTATCACTGCTGCCAAGCAGGAAGAATCATGTGGGATGGGAAAGCTCTCTGTAAGCAATAAGCAAGGAACATGGGATGCATCAGTCAAAAACGAACAACGCAGATTAGTTGAGACACAACTTTTATGGTTGACAGTACTCATTGGAAAAAGAGGAAAAAGCCAAACTTTCCTTTTTTTCTGACATCCACAGTAAAATGCACAGGACTTAGTCAAACGGACTGGGCAGGTAAATCCAGTAGCGCCACCGATATACACCCACCTCCCCAAACTTCTTGTGGTTGAGCAGTTTCTAGTAACCTATTAGCTAAAAATAATTCCCAGAAGGAAAAGGCTACAAGTTCAACAAGAAACACGTCAACTACTCTGGTCATCCGGAAATCATTGGAAGAAACAAACCCCTAGCGCCCCCAAACGCATTCAGAAGAAAAGGTCACTATAAAGGACTTAGGGCAGAAGTGCTTGAAGAGAACCCTCAAAAAGTGGCGATGATTGCTCGCTCAGAAGGTGGCCTGGCACAGGCTCTTGGAGGCGCGCCCGGCACGCTGCCGCTCTCAGCAAACGCCCCTATATAGCACACCGCCCCGCGAACCTCTACCCTCCTCCTCTCCCAGGAGCCCATCCACGCCACACCGGGCGCCCAGGCCGAGAGGGCCACGTGCGCGAGCCAGCGGCCCAGAGCCACAAGCCACTCGGTAGGACAGCATGGCGGCCCTCGCAGCCACTCACCCCGGCTCACGGCCCGCCCGGTTGCGGGTCGCCGCCCCTCTTAGTCGCGCTCCCCTCGCTCCTGGTCGTCGCGCCGCCCCGCTCCTCCCACATCTAGGCCCCCGCGAACTGGGCCCCGCGCGTGGCGGGCACACGATCTGGAGTCGCGCGTGGCACAGAGGCTTCGCCGGCTCTGCGGTCGACCTCCGCCCGCGGTCGCGAGCCCAGCTTACCTCTCACGGGAGCCGCCGCCGCCCGGACCCAGACGCCTCCTTCCCCACGCGGCCATCTTGGAGACTCTCGGTTCGTCGGGGGCTGGAGCCGACGCGGCTCGGGGCGCGCGCGGGCCGAAGGGAAACGTAGTCCGGTGAGCCGCGCGTACGCGGTGGGAGGTTGCGAGCGGACTATACTGCCCACAATGCCTCACGCCGGAAGCCTGCTGTAAGCTGCCGCGCGCAAGAGGGCGAGGGGTGGGCTCCGCCTGAGGAAAGAGTCTCGGAGTCGCAAAGTGCGAGTCCCTGCGCCCACCGCCTGGACGTCCTTGGGCGCCCAGAGAGAGTAGCTGAAGGAGAGCGGAAAGAAAGCGCCTACCACTCCCAGAGCGCTTCGCGCGGCGATCCCGCCCTCACGGCCTGAGAGGCCCAACTCTTGGCCTCCGTTCTGTTGCCCTTCACTGTGGCTTCGGCCGCTGGGGGCCTGCGTTCCCCAGTTCTCACACTTCACAATGACTCCTCCATTTCTCTCTTCCCATCTGCAGACCCAAACTCGTGCGCCTCCGGTCTGAAGGTTACCTCTGCCTCCGCAGTGTCAACTGCCCCCATTTCCTGACCGGAACTTGCCAGGGTGACAAATCCAGAGATTTTGAGGGTCTGTAGCTGTGCTTGACCTAAAACGCCTTTTCCTTCCAGTCAAGTTTTATGCTTGTCTGGTTTCTACAAAGTTCCTGGTTTTCAAATTGAATATGCAACCCCGCCTCCGCTTGCCAAACTCTAACACAATGCAAGTGTGGCAGAAGAATAGGGATTTGTAGAGAGACATCAAGAATAAGGTATGAGGGGCTGCAGAGATTGTTCAGTGGTTAAGAGCACTGACTCTCTTTCAGGGGACTCTGGATCAATTTCTGGCATATGGCAGCTAGCAACAGTCTGCCGTTGCAGTAACGTCTGACGCCCTCTTCTGGCCTCACGACCACAGCACACATGTAGTGCACAAAACAAAAACCCAGACTCACTCACTCACTCACTCAGTCAACCAATGCCAGTTAATAGTGCCTGCAATCCCTTACCTGCCTGGGTTACTCAAATAATAAACAGCATGCAAGAGAAAAACGTGGCCTAGAGAAGGCAAGTAATGGCTAAGTACTTCAGTTTATGAATTTTTCCAGATCACTAACCCATTCCCAACCTGAGTGTCTTTGTAAATGTTTTTAAAATAAATTGCCTCTATTGTTAACTATGCATCTCTGATACAGTTCTTTGTCCTGAGACACAAGAACCTAGGAACTTAAGCAGGTGGCCCCTGTGACTCATCCAGGAGGTAAAAATCTGTGTTTTCTCTCCCATTTCCCCCTTCCTTATTTACACCCTTTGACTTTTCCAAGAGCATTTGTGGGAAAGCTCTCAGCTCTCTAGGAACCCTGATAATAGTGCAGGGGCATGCTCTCTTCCCCATCATCCTTGACTTCTCTGTGTTTCTGCCACTACAGTGCCCTATAGTCACTGCCTAGGGGATGTCTGGACCCTCTCCTCAGCCCTGCTATAATATGAGCAAAAAATAATGTGTGGTGACCAGGGACTACCAAGCCTACATTTTTTTAAAAAAATTATTTATTTATTTATTATATGTAAGTACACTGTAGCTGTCTTCAGACACCCCAGAAGAGGGCATCAGATCTCATTATGGATGGTTGTGAGCCATCATGTGGTTGCTGGGATTTGAACTCATGACCTTCGGAAGAGCAGTCAGCGCTCTTAACCACTGAGCCATCTCTCCAGCCCCCCAAGCCTACATTTAAATTGTTCCAGTGCCAAGTCTGAGACATGGTGGATCCCATTGGGGATTTATGTCCCTGTCTTAGTTTTGTTTCTCGTTGTTGTGATAAAAATACAAAGCCACTTACGGGAGAAGAGGATTTATTTGGCTCACTCTTCAGTCTGCGGTGGTTTTAATAATGGCCCCCACAGGCTTATATATTCGAATGTTTGATTCCCAGTTGTACCTTTTAGGAAGAATGCAGAGGTATGGCTTTTGTTATTGAAAGTGTGCTGCTGGGAATGGGTTTGAGGTTTCAGAAGCCCACGCCAGGCCCTGTTCTTCTTTCTGCCTGGTGACTGTTTCAAAATATAAGCTCTCGGAGACTGTTCCTCACCAGAATGGTCATGAATTCACCCTCTGAAAGTGTAAACAAGGCTCTAATCAAGTGCTTTCTTTTCTGAGTTTAATTGTTCATGGTGTCTCTTCACCTCAATAGAACAGTCCATCATGGCAGGGAAGTCACAGAAGCAGGAACATGAGAACACTGTCACACTACATCCACAGTAAAGAGCACAGAATAAATCCCAGCACTTGGGAGGCAGAGGCAGGTGGATTTCTGAGTTCGAGGCCAGCCTGGTCTACAGAGTGAGTTCTAGGACAGCCAGGGCTACACAGAGAAACTCTGTCTCGAAAAACCAAAAAAAAAAAAAAAAGCACAGAATAATGTATTAATGTGTGCTCACCTAGTTCTTTCTCTGCTTGTGTATAGTCCAGGAACTCTTGCCACCCATAGTGGGTAGGTCTTCCCATCTTAGTTAATTTTTTTTGTTTGGTTGGTTTATTTTTGGTTTTTTGAGACAGGGTTTCTCTGTGTAGCCAACTTTTAAAATCCAACTTTTAAAATCCCAACTAAGTCCAAAGTCAAACCAGCACTTGGGAGGCAAAGGCAGGCAGATCCCTTGAGTTTGAGGCTAGCTTGGTCTACAGAGTGAGTTCCAAGGACAGTCAAGGCTACACAAAGAAGCCCTGTTTTGAAAAACCACAAAATAAAAGTCCAAAGTCTATTTTTTTTTTTTTTTTAAAAAACAGTTCCATGTGGGGTTTTGTGAGAGAGATAAGGGCAAGGTGGCAGCAAAAAGAGAAGGGGGAAGAGAAAGAGAAAGGGGGTGAGGGAGAGGCCCAAAGTCTTAACAGTAAGCTACAAAAAAAAAAAAAAAAAAAAAAAATGATGATGATGTAATACCGATACGGAATAAACATTTCCATTTCAAAGTGGAAGGATTGGTGCATAGCAAGGAATGATCAAAACAAAACAAAAATTCATCAGAGCAAACACCAAATCCTGAAGCTCTCTATCTAGTATCTGGGGTTTGGAATAAAATTGGCTATGGTCTGAGAAGCTTGGGTAGATCCACTCTTCAAGCCTGCTGCTTCTAGCTCACACAGCTTAACTTTGGGGCCAGTTCCACACCATACCTGCAGCCATTCTTAGCAGATACCCCACGATTCTGGCATCTCCAAAATCCTAGGGTATCTACTGCAGCTTAGGTCTCACCTTCACAGCTTCACAGTGGTCCCTCAGGACTCGGACCCTGCCACATGGTGTCTGGCTTCAGTGGCCCTCCCTGACTTCCTCAATCTTGCATCTTTGCCATCAAAACCAAAACTACCTGGATAGTATTGTCAAGCTGTGCTGCCAGCTTGAGGTACATCTCCTAGCTCTCTTGGATCACAGCGATATCAGCTTCTGTGTGCTGACCCTGAAGAAATAATTTTCTGTTGTCATTGTGCAGAGTGCCAGGTTTCTCTTCAGTCTCTTTTAACAGTTATGGCTGCTTTGTTGTCTGCACTCTTCTCTGAAACTTTAAGCACGCCTACATACTTTTCTTCTGTCAAAGAATTTGTCTCTAAATTGAGCTTCACTCACATTCTCGGGACACAGCAGAATGATGGTCAGCATATCACAAGAATGGCCCCTAGCATAGGTCCTGACACAGCCCTTGTTCCCCTGTGAAATCACGTGAGCCAGGCTTCCTCCACTGTGTTTCCCTCGACATCACTATCTTCCCAGCTCCCACCAAGATGACCCTTAATCTCTACGTACAGCTTTCAATGGATTTTCTAACTTAAAGTTCCTACTTCTTCAGCACGCTTCCCCCAAAACAATTTGAGAGGCCTAAAAGCCACGTGTTCAGGTTTATCACAGCTCCCCCTCCACTTCTGACACCAATTTCTGTCTTAGTTCTACTCCCTGTTGCTGAGATTCCCTGACAGAAGCACTTATCTGGTTCACAGTTCCAGGTTATAGTCTATCACGGCAGGGAAGTCCCAGTGGAAGGCCTTTGAGAGCACTAGTCACATTCCATTCACAGTCAAGAAGCAGACAGCAGTGAACCCATCCTCTGCTCAGTTCCTTTTCCACATCTATACAGTCCAGGATCCTAGCCATGGACTGGTTAACCCACAGTGGATAGTCTTCCCACCTCTGCTGGATAGTTTTATGTCAACTTGACACAGGCTAGAGGCATCTGAGAGATCCTCAGTTGAGAGAACGCCTCTATATGATATGATGCTGCTTAGGGCATTTTCTTAATTAGTGATTGATGGGGGAGGTCCCAGTCCGTTATGAGTGCTGCTATCCCTGGGTTGCTGAACCTATATTCTATAACAAACCAGACTAAGCAAGCCAGTAAAGAGCACCCCTCCATGACCTCTGTATAAGCTCTTGCCTCCAGGTTCCTACCTTGTTTGAGTTCCTTTCCTGACTTCCTTCAATGATGGACCATGATGTGGAACTATAAGCCGATAAACCTTTTCTTCTCCTTGCTTCTGATCCTGTTTCATTATTGCAAATAGTAACTCTAGCTAAGACATTATCCATCACAGGCCCATAGACCAAATTAGGGAATCCCCAGTCCTGCCATGGTTTATGCCTTTAATCACAGTACTCCCAGTATATGCCTTTAATCCCAGTACATCTTACAACTGTAAATATTTTTTAAAAGATGTTAGGATTGCCGGGCAGTGGTGGCACACACCTTTAATCCCAGCACTGGGGAGGCAGACACAGGCAGATGTCTGTGAGTTTGATGTCAGCCTGGTTTATGGAAGTTCCAAGGCAGCCAGGGCTACAAAGAGAAACCCTGTCTACAAAAACAAAAACTTCATTTTCAGATGACCGAAGATTACACCATGTTGACAATTAAAACTAACTGTTATAGCCCCGACTGGAAATGGGCCAGTGCTGGGACAGGGTTTACTGCTGACCATATGGGCAATCAGATATGGGGTAGCCACATTGGTGCTAATAATAATAATGGACAGGTGGCTGTTCCAGGTCCTGCACTCCAAGGCTTTCCTGTGCTGCAGCCAATTTTTCCTTTATTCCCTTCACCCTTCCTCCCATTTTTCTAGATGACCCAGGGGTAATGGGAAGGGTAACTGTGGTGCATTGCAAATGCTGACTCGGTTCCTTCATGGTCCAACTCCTGTTGGCTTCATATGCTGACCCAGCCAGACTGTTTCTGGCTGACTATACTCCCGACTCTCCTAACACTATGATTTGTCTACTTATGCCTGATACTGTAAGTGCTAACTCTTCCCTGTCTAATTACAGTAGGCAGTGCCACCCTGAGGGTATGCAGATAATGCCTCAGCTAACAAGATATGCCAAAGGAAAAAACATCCCACCCATTTGGACTTTTAACTCAATGGTGATTTAAAACAGGGTTTCTCTGTGTAGCCCTGGCTGTCCTGGAACCCACTCGATAGACCAGGCTGGCCTCAAACTCAGAAATCCACTTGTCTCTGCCTCCCAAGCGCTGGGATTAAAGGCGTGCGCCACCACTGCCCGGCAATCCTAACATCTTTTAAAAAATATTTACAGTTGTAAGCTGGCTAAAGTGGGTGCTGGGAATTGAACTCAGACCCTAGGGTCAGGATTCCAGGAGAAACATTCCAGTTGCAAGGCAGATCAAGGTGACTTTTCTCCGTCCTGGAGAGGGGAAGGGCAATGCAGTATTCTTAGTCTCTGCCAGGACCTGCATGGCCTTGGTAGGAACCGGATGACATGGTTCCTGCCCCTGCGACAGGGCCAGCAGGCGTGGCCCTCCATGAGTGTCCATGGCTGCCGTGGGCATAAGGCTTGTTTGTATAATAATGTACATATTTTACATTCCTCCTTCAAGGAATGTCCTCCCTGTAAAAGGTAATGACTCCATGATAATCACAGCACAAAGGTGTGGCTATGTCTCAGCAAAATGGTAAACATTGGGACCTTCAGGACAGCCCTTAAGGCTGTGGAAAAGAGCTCTAAAAACATGGGTTCACAAATATATAATTTGTCAGAAAATAAGGATGCAATATGAATTGTATAAAGGGCTTCATGAATCTTTTTTTTTTTTCGAGACAGGGTTTCTCTGTGTAGCCCTGGCTGTCCTAGAACTCATTCTGTAGACCAGGCTGGCTTTGAACTCAGAAATCCACCTACCTCTGCCTCCCAAGTGCTGGGATTAAAGGCGTGCTCCACCAATGCCCGGCTTATGAATCTAAAGAAACAAAACCAGCTGCATCTGCTAGCAACCTTATCAGAAAGATACTAAGGGAGGAGATAAAGAGATTTAGGGAGTGGTGGTGGCAGGAGATTCCACCAAGCTAAGTTTTTTTGTTTGTTTGTTTGTTTGTTTTTGTTTTTAATATCTTTACAAAGGTAGACAGATTCCTGAGTCCAGGTGTGGTGGAAATGGTAATATTTCAAGGATGGGGTCCCCTCTCCAAGCCAAGGTGGTCCTCGACTAGTCTCTGCTTCGATACTGTCAAGTAGGTGTCCTGGAGTTCTCTTCTTATGCATTCACATGTCTGGTTATCTTGAGTAAATGATGTCACTGGGTTCTAGTTGTCAGGTGCAGCCTTGGTGCCGTTAGATTCCTGTCTAAGTTATTTCTACAAAGCATTTCTTACTATGCTTATACCATCTCTTCAGTCTACCTTTAAGCTCTCAAAGGCCTGGGTTCTGCAAATCCTAACATCTTTTTTTTTAATTGTTTTTGTTTTTTTGTTTTTTGTTTTTTCTCACTCTGCTCTGGACTCTTCCAGATGCCCTTGGCATATCTACAATAAAACCCTTCTCCTCAGCCACACCTTAGAGCAGTAGTGCTCTCATTGCACTCACTCCCCAAGTTCATTCTGGTTTTGGTGCTCAATCACAGCAATAGAAACCCTAAGACAGCTGGGCAGTGGTGGCACACACCTTTAATCCCAGCACTTGGGAGGCAGAGACAGGCAGATTTCTGAGTTCGAGGCCAGCCTGGTCTACAAAGTGAGTTCCAGGACAGCCAGGGCTACACAGAGAAACCCTGTCTCGAAAAACCAAAAAAAAAAAAAAAACCAAAAAAAAACAAAAACAAAAACAAAAAACAAAACAAAACAAAAGAAACCCTAAGACAAGAGGAAAGTATGCTGTGTGCTTTAGCCTCAGATACAAGGTGAACTTGCAGTGGGTGGAAGACACCATCTCTTTTGAGAAACTACCCTTTGTCCTCTTATCAGAGTGCTAGAGGCAGGTGTTGGTTGGGGTGGAATTGATAAACTAGATAAGCATTTTGTGTGTGTGTGTGTGTGTGTGTGTGTGTGTGTGTGTGTGTGTGTGTGTGTGTGTGTGTTTTGTTTTTTTTTCCGAGACAAGGTTTCTGTGTGTAGCCCTGGCTGTCCTGGAACTCACTCTGTAAACCAGGCTGGCCTTGAACTCAGAAATCCGCCTGCCTCTGCCTCCCAAGTAGATAAGCACTTTTATCTTTGAGCCCAGCCCCCTTGCTACCGGGTCAGAATGGACTCCACCTGATCACTAACCTATAAGGAAAAGTCAGGCCACCCAAGTGGCACAGCTGTGAATCAGGCTGCTGACACAGAACTGTAATGAGAACCAAGGCAGTGTCTTAAGTCTTAGATCCCATGGTTCCTCGATTCTATCTCTTCTCTCCTTGTCTGTGCATTTTTGTGGCTGATAGGGAAGTAGACCTTTGGTCTGTGGCCACACCACTGCACACTGTGGCTGGGCTGGTTGGCTGCTACTTAGGAGGGAGGCACTTCCAGAAAAGGAAGGCCTATACCTTGGGCTTTACTCTGTTGAAGAACATCAGCTTGAAGACAGGTGGTTCTTCTCAGCTCACTAAGAAATTCAGGAAATGGTACATTACAGTGGTAGAGCCCTGAAGGCCCAGGCCTCCTGTTATGATAATGGAAGCCAAATATGTCCTCTCGTTTGGAAGCCTGGAGCCTGAAGGAGATTTGGGGCCTGCTTACAATTTCCTGCAATCCTATGGAGAGGGTCCAGGCAGCCAGTGACACACAAAGAGATGTTCAGCCTAGGAGTAGGCAAAGAAGGCTTGGACTTGAACACTGGGTTGAGCACCACCTAGATCCACCTAGATAATGTCACTTAGACATTAAAAAACAATTTACTAAGGCTAGGCCTTAGGTCAGTACAAGAATACTTGTCTAGCATGTGCAAGGTCCTGAGTTCATCCCTGCTAACACACACACACACACACACACACACACACACACACACACACACACACACACACTTACAGACAGGTATGAATGGTTCACATCTGTAACCCCAAAACTTGGGAGGTAGAGTCAGAAGGATGAGGAGTCCAAGACCATCCTCAACTACATAGTGAGTTCCAGGCCAGTTTGGGCTAAGATTCTGTCTCAAAAATACAAACCAAACACAAAGAAGCAAGACAATGACTAAATACTTCCTTTGCCAAGGCTGTAGAGTTTTAGCAATGACCAAGATGGCTGTGGCTCTACCCGTGAGTACTGAAAGTCAGAGAAAGACAACATGACCCTCCTCTCCGTACTTCATGTAACAGAGCTGACTGGAGAAGAGCTGGCACTACACAGCCACAGGAGAGGCAGATACTGTATAAATAACTGATAAGGGGTACTGACCGCAGGGCCAGTGTTTTGGGGGCATTTCCAACCATGTGTTGCTGGTGCAATTATTTATTCTAAGACACAAGAATCTAGAACTGAGTGCCCTTGGAACCCAGATCCACACCTATAACAAAACTCATATAAACTCATATAAAAAAAAAAAGCTGGGCAGTGGTGGTGCACGCCTTTAATCCCAGCACTTGGAAGGCAGAGGCAGGTGGATTTCTGAGTTCGAGGCCAGCCTGGTCTACAGAGTGAGTTCCAGGACAGCCAGGGCTACACAGAGAAACCCTGTCTCAGGAAAAAAAAAAAAAGGAAAAAAAAAAAAGACAATAACATAGGTCTCTGTTAAAATTACATGGCGTAAGCTTACCTATATTCTGCATGTGACTGCTCTTTGGAATTAGATCTTATGTAATTTCCATTATGAGAAAGTGCCCCAGCCTGTGGGGGTTCAGTGGTAACCTGAGGAGGGGGCGAAGAAATGGGGGACAAGAGACACAAAGAAGGAGAGCAAGTCATGCATTCTGATCAAGCTCTCAAAGTTTATTTCAGGACAGCAGCTTAAAAAGACAGGCAAGCGGGAAGGTTACACATGGCACAAGGCCAACCAACTATCATAATTGGCTTCCAGGAAATACCAGAATTTCAATTCCTAAGACCCGAGCAGTTCCTTGGACCCGAGACCACAAACACCTTGTCCTTTCTTTCTTTCTTTTTTTTTTTTTTTTTTTGGTTTTTCGAGACAGGGTTTCTCTGTGTAGCCCTGGCTGTCCTGGAACTCACTCTGTAGACCAGGCTGGCCTCGAACTCAGAAATCCACCTGCCTCTGCCTCCCGAGTGCTGGGATTAAAGGCACACCCTGTCCTTTCTTAACCTTGCACTTTAACTGACTAGGCTTCACAGAACAGCGGGTAATTTCATGGGTTTGGCTCCTGGTGAAAGACCTGATACCCTTATGAGGAAAGTTAGACCTCCTAGCACACTTGGAGCCAGAAACAGAAATAGGACTAAAATTGCCTGTTTGGTCAAACCCCACCTGGCTGCATTCTTTTCCTTAAAAAAACGGGTGACCTTGGCCTGGCCGGAGGGCCAAAGGCACAATGTTCCAGGAACTAGCTAACCACAAAAATATTTGTGCAACTGCCTTGTGACTAACTTAGAACATTCTGTACTTCCCCATAACGCAAATTCTTTCCGTTCTTGTGGTTTTTTCCTTTAAATGCCCCTGACTTTTACTGCTCAGGGTCGAACTCCTCTGCCCCTGCGTGGGACACAAGCTCAGCCCCAGTGCACTGGTTCCCCGAATAAACCTCATGTGATTGCAACAAGGACGGTCTTTCATGAGTTCCTGGGGGGTCATGCCGTCCCGAGACTTGAGTGAGGGTCTCCCAAGCTCAGGGGTCTTTCACTGGCATCTCATGGGTTTGGCTCCCAACAAGAAAGAAATAATTTAGCAAACATAAAGATATACACAGATATTTTAAAATAGAATTTAAACTTTTTATTAATTTGTTTTATTGGTATTTTTCATGATTGATTGATTGATTGATTTACTTATTTATTTAATCTGGTTTTTCAAGAGAGGTTTCTCTGTGTAACCCTGGCTATCCTGGAACTCATTCAAGGTTAGCCTTGAACTCCAGAGATTTAATTACCTTTCTCTGCCTCCCAAGTGCTAGGATTAAAGGTTGTGTGCCACCACAGCTAAGCTGTGTATGTGTGTTTTGCCTGCATGTATGTCTATGCACCACTTGCATGTCTGGTGCTGGAGAGAGACCAGAAAAGGGCATCAGATTCTTGGGGTATAGTTACAAATGGTTGTGAGCTGACATGTAGGTTCTGGGAAGCAAATCCTCTCAGTGCTCTTAACCACTGATCCATCTCTCCAGTCCCGAAATATATATCTTATTGTTTATTTTGTTTTTTAGACAGAGACTCATTAGGTGGTTCCATCTGGTATGTAATTCACTATGAGAACAGGCTGGTCTCAAACTCACAGAGATACCTGCCACTGCCTCCTGGGTGCTGGGAATAAAGGTACCAGCCCCCCTTAAAAAGATTTAGTTATTATTTTTATTTTATGTGTGTATGAGTGTTTCTGCCTGCATGCATGTCTGTGTATCAGTGCAAGCCCTTGGAGGCCAGAAGAGGAGTTATTGCAGTTACCAATGGTTGTTAGCTGCCCTGTGGAGTCTGAGAATTAAACCTGGGTCCTCTGCAGAGCACTAAGTGTTCTAAATTGCTGAGCCATCTCTGCAGCACTCACCCCACCCCTTTTTGTGGCATGGTCTCACTATGTGGCATTTGCTGGCCTAGAGTTTCCTATGGAAACCAGGGTGGTCTTGAACTCATAGAGATCCTCCTGTCTCTGCTTCCTCAGTGCTGGGATCAAAGGCATGTGCTACCAAGATCAGATATCAATTAATGTAGTATATATGTCTCTTTAATGTTTTATAAAATGGGTTCAAAAACACGCCTTGGAAAATTTTAAGAAGTTAAGAATATTTATGCAGTCCCAGCACTGATGGCATATACCTTTAACCCCAGCATTTAGGAGGCAGAGGCAGGGTGGAGCTCTTTGAGTTTGAGGCCAGCCTGGTCTACAGAGTGAGTTCCAGTACATCCAAGGCTACACAAAGAAACCCTGTCTTGAAAAAAAAAAAAAAAGCTTGATAAATCTATACTGCTTATGGGATTGGAGAGATGGCTCATTGATTTAGAGACTTGTTGCTATTTTTGAGGACATATGTTCAATCTGTAACTTCAGTTCTAAGGCTTTTACTACCACCTCATAGCCTCTTTATGCCTGAGGTGCACACATGGTACACATATATACATACAGGCAAAACATTCATACACATAAAATAAATTCCATTTTTCTTTAAATCTATATGGTTTAGATATTTTTTTGAGAGTACTGGGATTAAAGGCATATGCCACTACCACCTGGATGATTTATCAAGCTTTTTGTTTTGTTTTGTTTTTTTGTTGTTGTTTTGTTTTTTCGAGACAGGGTTTCTCTGTGTAGCCCTGGCTGTCTTGGAACTCACTCTGTAGACCAGGCTGGCCTCAAACTCAGAAATCCACCTGCCTCTGTCTCCTCCTCTGTGCTGGGATTAAAGGCGTGCGCCACCACTGCCCAGCCAAAAATAAGCTTTCTTAAATGTAAAAATATAAATGTCAGAGATTTTGTTACACAGATATTATTCCTATTTTTGAAACCCCATGTTGTTTGTAGACATAAACAATGACCATAAACATATATGACACAATATGAAACCTGAGTGCACCCAGTTAAAAGGATAGACCAAGTATAAAAGGTTTTGTTTCTGTCTCCTTGAAATGTTCCACAGGTTCAGTGACAAGAAAGAATAAGAGTGAAGTGTAGCCGGGCAGTAGTGGCACACACCTTTAATCCTAGCACTTGGGAGGCAGAGACAGGTGGATTTCTGAGTTCAAGGCCAGCCTGGTCTACAGAGTGAGTTCCAGGACAGCCAGGGCTACACAGAGAAACCCTGTTTCAAAAAACCAAAAACCAAAAAAAAAAAAAAAAAAAAAGAGTGAAGTGTGACATGAAGAGTTATCACAGGCAACAGAGGGGGCATGCCCTCACAGATGGAAAGAAATGTCTTCATAGATGTCATTGTAAGTCAAAAGTTTCAATTACATTTTTTATTGTACTATTTTGTATATGGGTGTTTTGCCTGCATGTATGCTGGTGCACCACGAGCATCCAATGCACCAGAGACCAAAAGATGGTGACCGATGTTAGTCCTGAGAAACATTTCCAGGACTATCTGATTGAGCAAGCTTTATTTAGAGGTGAACAAGGGACTAGCCAGAGGGCTGCCTCACCCTAAGTGAGGGTTTCAGAGAACAACCCCTCACTGGCTTTTGGGGTCCCTTTTATGGGGAAGGATTAGGGATGACTGAAAACAGCTGCCAAGATAATTAGCTGTGCCGGGCAGTGGTGGCGCATGCCTTTAATCCCAGCACAGAGGAGGAGACAGAGGCAGGTGGATTTCTGAGTTTGAGGCCAGCCTGGTCTACAGAGTGAGTTCCAGGACAGCCAGGGCTACACAGAGAAACCCTGTCTCGGGGGGGGGGGGGGGAGGGACAAGATATGGAGCTCTATCTTTGGTGCCTGAGGCAATCATCAAGTAGTAAGTGGATCCTTGGCCAGAAAACAAACAAGGCCCTGACTTCTAAGCAATAGTCAACTAAGAATCAGTAGTCACGACATATACCAACATTGCTCTGACAGACCCCAGATGAGCTTTCAAGAGGAGCTGTTTCAGTAAAGCAGGGCCAGAGATTTAGTAAAAGAGATTATGATGTAGGTAAAATTGATGCTACAAAAGATTTAAACTTGCTTAGAAAATATGAAGTTACACAAAATATAATGTAGCTATAGCTTCCCTGCCTCCAATATGACTGGAAGATAAGTATACTGACCAGGCTTGTTAGAAACCACAGGAATGAAAAATTTGTACCATAATTGAAGTTTAGGGTTGTCAAGAAAACATTTCTGCTGTTTGTTCCTTAAGATTGACCTCCAATTAGGCTCTATTCCCATATGAAAGGAAACAACCACTTTTAGGGCCATCCCATATCAATTGACACACTTTTTTTCTTTTATTGAATATTTTCTTTATTTGCATTTCAAATGTTACCCCCTTTTCAGGTCTCCCCTTCCGGAAACCCCCATCCCCAAAGAACACACTTCTAAAAGGCAGCTCTAGGGGGCAGCATAGCGTCACAACCATCATTAAGTCTTGGTCTGTCATTAAGCTATGTTATATTATCAGGAAATGCATAATTCTCCCAGGTGGGCAAGATGAACCTGGATAACAAGTGTCCAAAAAGAACAAGACTGATGTACTGAAGAATAACTGAGGGCTGGGTTTGGTGAGCACATGCCTTTAATCCCAGCACTCAAGCAAAGCAGGTGGGTCATTGTCAATTTGAGGCCAGCCTGTTGTACATATGAGTTCCAGGATGCAATGGTTCTCTAAAGGGAGCCTGTCTCAACAACAAACAAACAACCCTAAAAGGCGGGGCGACAGTGGTGCATACCTTTAATCCCACTGCTCGACCCAGCTTTTTGTTTGTCTGTTTTGTTTTTGTTTTGTTATTTTGAGACAGGGTTTCTCTGTGTAGCCCTGGCTGTCCTGGAACTCACTCTGTAGACCAGGCTGGCCTCGAACTCAGAAATCCACCTGCCTCTGCCTCCTAAGTGCTGGGATTAAAGGCATGCGCCACCACTGCCCAGCTCCCGACCCAGCTTTTTAAAAAATTTATTTTTAATTGTGGGTTTATATCGGTGTGGGGGCCAGTGCACTGAGTACAGGTGCTACAGAGGCCCTGGAACTGTAGGTACAGGCACTTGGGAGCCACTTGATGTGGATCCTGGGAACTGAATTTGGGTCCCTTGAAGAACAGTAACTGCTGAGCCATTGTGGGTTTTTAAGATGGGTTCGGGGTAAAGGGCTTTTGATTTGAGATTCAACAAAGACCCTGGGCTGGGCTGGGCTGCGCTGCCCATTTATGTAAAAGGTTCATTATTTGAGTTACTAATGTCATGGACAGACATATGGGCAGCCTCATGGCAGGGACTCTGAGGCAAGTTCAGGAGCACCAGGCAGAGTAGGAGGTCCCTTCACACAGGTCTCAGGAAAATAGGGAGGTTTCATGTCATGTGGTTGATGAGTATATCACTGAATAGCTCTATGGTCAGACTGTGCCTGATGCTCGGGGCAAGGGAAGGGTCAGATTCTAAATCTTGGAGAGAGTTGTACTGCCCTGGGTGGTCTGTGGACCTACTGGAGTCAGCAGCCCGAGCCTGTAAACTTCCTTGAAGATATGAGACTGGCACCTGCCATTCTCCTGGCATCTGGGTACCTAAAGGGCACGTTAAAGGGCTACAGACAGGCAGGATTTGGTAGGGGGTTGGTATTTCCTTTACGGCAACTCTAAGAGAGAGGTTGCTGCAAGTGGGCGTGGCTTGAGTAGCCCCTAGCTCCAAACTAACACTGCGAATCCAAATTCAGGTCCTGATGCCTGTGTATCCTGCATCTACGGTTCCAATGCCCCAGCCCCAAGAACTTTCTAAAAACCTCAAGCAGATCATGTTTCCTCTGCTCAAAAATCCTTGGCGTACTGCTCTTGCACTAGAGTTGAAATTCAAGGAAGCCAGTGCAGCCCTTACTCACCCCTGCCCCTCCGTTACCTGGTCAGCTGCACCACTGTTCTGTTCTTCAGATCACACAGTGTGTTCTGTCTCAGGGCCTTTGCACATCCTGTTCTCTCTCCCTGCAATGTTCCTTTTCTAGATCTCAGTTTATTCTTCCCACATTCTGTCTTGTGTTCTCTAGTAAAATCCAAGTTATTTTCCCCAATCCAAATAAAGGGTGGAGCATGGGTGGAATGCACACCTTTAAGTCCTTATCACAAGAGTGAAGTGAGGTCGTGCAAGGGCTGAGGCCTCAGCCTTGGCAGCATCCCCAACTGCATGCTTTCTAAAGGCCCCTTCCCCAATGGACCTGAATCTTCTACACTCAGTTGTCCTTGGGATCAAATCTGCCTTAAAAGCACAGGTTTTTGGAGTTCTGCTCAAACAGGTTTGGGATCCCAGGCTTGCCTTGCAGCCACAGGCTTCCTGGAGTCCTTAGCAATGAGTATCTTGGGGAATTTTGGGAAGTTTTCTTTCCAGTAAGTTCTGCTCCTGACCACACCTTTCCTAATGTGATTGTAGCAAGCCTCACTAATTTACTTCCTGTCTCCTATATTTCTGTTTCTGTCTCAATGTAGAGAGTAACTGTGGGGTGTATTTGATCCCTGCTGAGGGTGCAACAGCTGGGAAATGAATCCTTTGCAATGTTTTAAAAAATTATTATTTTTCATTTTACGTGCATTAGTGCTTTGCCTGCATGCATTATGTCTGTGTGAGCTGGTAGGCCAGACTCTCCCTACCCTCTTTTCTTGTTTACACTCTGTAGCTTGCATGAGCCTCTCACCCATCTGCTTGTTTACCCATAAACCCACCTGTCCGTCCATCCATCCATCCATCCATCCATCCATCCATCCATCCATCCATCCATCCATCCATCCATTCATCCATCCCTTTGCACCTGTCCATCTACCCACCTGTGCATCCAACCATTCATCCATCTGTCCATCCATCTATCCATTACTCGATCTAACAGATGTTTTGTGCACTATGTATTCGCTGTGCACTGATCTAGACGCTGTAATGTCTTAGTAAGTGAAAGAGAAGCAATCTGTGATGTGGAGTGTTTGCCTTCAATTCAAGTTATTTGGGAGGTTAAGGCAGGAGGATCCGGAATTAAAAGGCCCAAACAAACAAAGCAATTTTGAGGCCAAAAAGTTTGTAAGATCATGTCACAAAACCAAGTGAAGCAAAGGAAAACAAAGCCCAGAAGACGGAAAACAGGCCCCTACTGCTGGGGAACAGAAGTGAACATGGAGTTGGTAGGAGATCGGGTTGGTGAGACTTGATAAATTCCTGAATTAGGAAGAAGGGCATAGGATCTATGAAGGTTCAGTCACTCACTGTGTTGGTATGAGGAGCCTCTCTGGCATCCACAACGTTATGAGCTTCACCATGACACTCATGCTGCCAGGAACTCTGTCCTGGCTTCCTTACCGTGAGTCAAAACAAATCTTCCCTCTGTTGTTTCTGTGAGATACTTTAGTCATAGTGACGAAACAACTTTTTGCTTTTCTGAGTTCACACATACTTTTTTTCCCGTAGCCAGCAGATAAAAACACCAAAACTCTGATTCCCAAAGAGGATTTCAAATTTGAGGACAGACTGGGCTATGTGACGTGATCCTATTTCAAAAACCAACCAAAAGCCATTCTGGGTATTGTAATACATGCCTGTAGCTTCAGCACTCAGGAGGTGGGGGCCAGAGGAGACACATCTTTTTTTTTTTCTTTCTTTCAAGACAGAGTTTCTCTCTGTAGCCCTGGCTGTTCTGCAACTCGATTTGTAGATCAGGCTGGACTCAAACTCAGAGATCTGCGTCCCTCTGCCTTCCAAGTGCTGGGATTAAAGGCATGCCCCACCACTGCCTGGCACATCTTTTTTCCATGCATAGCTCATTAGGTGCCATTGCCTTGAGGCCTATGGTAAGGATGTATTATGGTGACTTGGAGGAGGCTGCTCATCTCTGTGGTGCCAGGAAACAGACAGGAAGGGCCAGGTGCAGGTATCTTCTTGGAGAGTATATCCCAGGTATCTAACTCCTCCTGGCTCCACCCCGAGGAGAGGAGCCTCCCTTACCACCCAATAGCACCACAGGCTGTGGGCCAAGCCTTTAACACATAGACCTTGAGGACAGTCTAGATCCACATGTAACGTATTTCAGCCACCAGAGAGGATCAAATATTCTCCCAGTCCCACAACATGCCTGGTTGGAATTCCCTCACGTTTCTCCTGCAGGAGGTTGACCTTTAGGAACAAATCTTCCAAGCTCTTGGTCAGGGCTTGTGAATCCCATCCCTTCCCTAATCCAAACGTTTGCCAAATCAGGTCTTCACCTAACACCATACTTCCTGGTTCAAGTGTGCTCCCTGGACCCTTAAGATAAACTGCTCCCAACATGAAAGCTTGGGCTTTGGTCGTGTTGGGATCTCTGCCAGGTTTGCTGTACTGACAGTGGGTGAACTGATCCTCCTCGAAGGGTCTGTCTTTGAGGTCCATTATTCTCTGGTTTTCTATCGAGGTTGGTTGATACGGATGGAACCAAGAGCCTCATGCATGCCGAGAATGTGCTGTCCCTCAGGCCTTGACCTATCAGCAGACTGGCACCATTGCTCAGGATGTGCTTCTGCTTATCTGATTGTGTGGGCTGCCAGCTCTCTGTACACCATAAGGGGTTGTAACCCACTCGTCAGAGCCTTACCCAGTACATTTTCAATTAGTGTTTTTTTGTGGTGACAAGAGTAGCCTGCTTCTAGAATTTGTTCATCAGGGAGAACCCTGAGGCCACGTGATTATGGTGTTGATAACTCTATCCCTCTAGCCTCATGTTTTGTTTTGTTTTTTTTTCCCTAGGCAGGGTTTCTCTGTGTAGCCCTGGCTGTCCTGGAACTCAGAAATCCGCCTGCCTCTGCCTTCCAAGTGCTGGGATTAAAGGCGTGTGCCACCACTGCCCGGCTCCCTCCAGTCTCATATAACCTGAGGAACTTTGAGAATTTTAACATTTTTAGAAGTTCTCTGGGCTGGAGAGATGGCTCAGCGGTTAAGAGCACTGACTGCTCTTCCAACAGGTCCTGAGTTCAAATCCCAGCAACCACATGGTGGCTCACAACCATCCGTAATGAGATCTGATGTCCTCTTCTGGTGTGTCTGAACACAGCTACAGTGTACTTAAATATAATAAATAAATAAATCTTTTTTTTTTTTTTTTTTTTTTTAAAAGTTCTCTGCCCTAAATCCCGCATTGATGCACTTGGGTGGTCTTCATTTCTCTGTGCCAGCTGACGTTGGGGCTAACTTCCTAGAAAGTTGCCCAGAGTTGTAAACATGGGATTGCTGACCCATCCCCACCAAGCTGGAGCCCAGGAATGATCCCAATGCTGGGGAAAAGGGACCCCTAAAACCTCACACGAAGTGCAACATGTACCAGAAAGGTCATGCACTGAAGCTGGCCCCAGTGCAGTGAGTGCTGGCTCGGGCCTTAGGCATGGGTTAACCATTACTGCAAGGTTACTGCAAAGCGTGTCTGGGCACACTCCCTTGCTCTGCTGTCTTCCAGACAGCACAGCAAAAAGCCAGGTGTGACCCTTGACCTTGGACTCTCTAGCCTGGGGAATCCAAGAACCAATCTGTTCTTTACAGAATGTTCATTCAATCCTGGCTCTGCTGTGAAATCACAAGGTAGGCTAATAAATGCCACAGTGATCACTGGCTTTGAAGGCAAAGCCTGAACAACTCAATGGTCACCCTGTGGCTCTGGGCAAGGCCTCCCAGCTAGACTAGGGTGTAGTGACTGATGACACCACTACTGTCAACTGTTCTTCCCAAGGGACTGAGAGAAAACCAGAGAGCACCTTTGACAACCAGAAAAGCATCTTTAATATCTTGAAGCCATAGGACACAGCTGAAACCCCTAAATGTGATCCCCGAGGTTGTAGTTAAAGGTTCAAGCCACAGCCTCACAGGATCTTGTGTATGAAACTTAGGGCAATGAGCCGGAAGCAGGACCCTGAGACTAGTAAAAGGACGTGAGGGAGGACTCGAACCAGCCCAAGTCCTGATCTGAGGAACAATAGGTTAAGTGGCCAGGTGCTCCAGGTGAGTGTTCCTGTTCATAAGCCAGACTTCTAGATGCTGGCCATGTACCTTGCAGCTCGAGATGAGCCCCATCTCAGCCCTTCAAAGGAATAAGGGAATTTCTAGAAATTTTATCTATGTATTACTGAGGTCATTTGTTTCCCAAAGTAGACATTTGACCACAATACACAAGCTGGGAACTATCTAGGGGCCAGGGACTGGCTTTAGATCCTGGGCTGTCTAGTTGTGTGGGTTGCAGGCTGGTGACCCCCCTCAGTCTGACCCTGCCCCTTCAACTGCAGCACAGGCCCAGTGGGTGGTGTCTCTTGGGACTGGCATGAGGATGAACCTGAACCTGCTAGGCCCCCCAGCACACTAGCTACCCCGGCCCTTGTGGGTAAGGTCCTGTGTAAGTGGAACTGCATGAGCAGATTCCCTGTGCCCCGTTTTGAAACACTTGCACTGCTCCTGTGTTTATCAATAGTTCTGTCAGGAACCCTCAAATGGCCAACTTCAGGGCAAAGAGCAGCTCAGGTGTCAGAGGCTAGTGTGGCACAATGACTTCTGGGAATCCCTGTAAAGCTGCTGCCCAGCAATGAGCGTGGCCTCTGGGGTAAAACTATGAGGTTCAGTAACATGGAGCAGGGATCCTGATACTAACTGGCACGGTTGTGCTGGGAGACCTCAGTTAGGCCATGGCAGCCTTTGGAGCCTAGGCTCTCCTGAAGTGGAGCTGTCCCACTATGCAGGTAGTGCTGAGGATCAAGAAATAGGCTGGCACCAGGGAGGACCCCTTCCTACACAACCTACCTGCCCTATTTCTTCACTCTGGGGCCCCCTGACCTCACTGTGCCTTAGTCTTTTGTCAGTGACCAATGGGATCATGCAATGTGTTCAAAGGTCAGAAAAGTGAGGGGATGCAGGTCCCAAGACCAGCCTTGGCCCAAATACTACTGGTGGCAGGTTCAGAGTAGGAAAGGCACATGAGTTACTGCCGGTGTAGACTGGGCAAGGAAAAGAAACCCTAGGGTGAGATCCGAGCACAGCACAGACCTACGGAAGGAACATGAAACAGGGGATAGGAGGAGGCAAATGGGATAGCACCAGTGGCCCAGTTGGGCAGTATTGGCCAGGAGGAAGAGGCAGAGATATAGTTATTGCTACACCGCAAGGCTGTGAAGCCTCCGGGGTATGGTCAGTGGGACTTTAAGGCTGCCAAGGTAGTGAGGAATGCTCAGGCCACCCTGCAGGAACTTGAGACAAGCCCATGGAGTAAGCCCAGCCACTCTTCTTGGGTCCACATGACTCAGGGCCCTCATTCAAGTACTGTATTGTGGACACACTGCCACTACAGCTGTCAGAGAAGTCAGCAATGTCCTCCTAGAGGCCCAGGGGTTTCTCTGGACCCCGAAGAATCCCTGTCAGACAGAACAGGGTAGCAGAGGAGGCAGGCAGTAGTGAGGAGTATGCTGGGTTATTCTGGAACTCTAGGAGGCTGGAAAGGAGCATCAAGAACAGGGTAAGAGCCAGAGGTGCAGGAGGTAGGGAGATGCTGAGGGTGGGGACCATAAGGGTCTGTGCCCATGACTGCAGTGGTGAGTGAGGCTCAAGGGTTCTGAGCTTAAGACCTCCCAGCCAGGAAGCATGGCTTCCTGGTCCAGATTTCAGTACTCCTGCAGAGTGGGAAGGTGTCTGTGCACAGATGTCTGGAGTAGCCTAAGCAGCAGTTAGGAGATAGCCAGAAGCCAGAAGTACAAGAAAAGATATGAAGTGGATTTTGTGTACCACCATCTCATCCATCTTAAAGGTGACCCCCAAGAAAGGTCCTGGCAAGTACAGCTGAAGGCCAGAGAGGACTGCTGGACTGCTCAGTAGACCACCACTAAGCCTCCGACTTGACTCCTGCAGGTGAATACATGGCAAGGCAGACCTTCTGATAGAGATCTTGTTTTCTTGCCGAACCCACATGAGAAGCCAAACAGTGTGGGTACCAAGGAGAGGAGGATGTTCCCTGTCACCTACCCTGTCTCTTGCGCTCATGTGTTGGTGTGCATGCTCACAGATAGGCCTGGGCCAGAGCTATATCCGCTGCTCTCTCACACACGCCAAGAACGGCTGCCCTCTGCTGCCGTCCCACTGCCTGTGCCAGGGCACGGAAGTCTGAGACAGAGAAAGGGTTAGCATTGGCAATGGCTAAGGCTTGGCACTTCCACCTTGGGAAGCTGGCACACAGGGTTCCTGTTGTTCTTCTTGGCTCCAGGAACACCCTCCTCATTTGCAGGAAGGACATGCCAGGAGGCAGAGGCTCTACGTCACCCTCTTGCTGATCAGAGCAGGGACCCAGTAGCCAGGCCAGAGGGGATGTGCAGCTGGTAGGAGGAGCTCAGCAGAGCCGGAGGATCTCTGTGGGAAGGTGGTCTTGGCCGTTTGGCCTGCCCTTCATCCCACTTTGGATGTTCACACATCCACAGCCAGCAGCTGGTCCCCAGAATCCTGGATGAAGGCTGCAGACGAGTGTCCTTGCAAAAATAACTCTGAGCCTGTCCCCATGGGAACAGGTTCCTGAGAGCACATGAGCTGGCTAAGGCCCACACAGAAGGCCCACAGGGTGCACTCCTGCACACAGTGGCCAGGGTCATGGCTGTAGACGCTCCAGGTACTGTGGCAGGGGGTTCTCCTTGACATACTTCTGGATGTACCAGCAGGTGAGGTGGGCCTTCAGGTCTTCCTCTACCACGAAGTCTAGGGCGGCCTGGGTCAGCAGAGGGAGAAGAGCTGTTAGAGGGGCAGCCTGCTTGGGGACTGTGGCCCACGGTAGCCCAAGACTGGTAGACAGCAGCTCTCTGTCTGTTACTGCTCCAGGTTCTCCATGTGGCTAACCTTCCCACTTTGCCTAGGCCAGAGCCTTGAGTTCCCTCCTGGTAACCGGGTTAATGCACAGATTGTTTAGGTCTGGCATGGCAGGGCACAAGGCTCTGGAAGCCCCACAGGGAGGGTTAAGAGGCCTCCTATCTAGGAGATCCAGGAGCAGGGAGTAAGGAAGGGAGACAGGTTTGGGAAATCAGTATAGGGCTCTCCTTCTTTCAGGTGCAGGGGTGGGGGCTGCACCTGAAAATCATTCTTTGCTTCACCTCTACTTGGTCCTCAGGTTGTCTGGAATTTTGAAGTGCTTGGGAGAGGCAGGTGGAGATGGAGGACCAGGGCATGAGGCCACTGACTTCGACACTCATCCACTCTGCATTACCTGGGCTAACTAAAGCAAGTACTGCATGCCAAGTCCTAGTCCCAAGGTGGAGTCAGGCTGTGGGGCCTCTATGCCCAGAATAGTGGCCACCTGCCAGAGGGCCTAGGAGCACCATAAGCAGTATCCAAAGCTCTCCCACTGCAAACTCTCGGCCAGATGGGCCTGTGAAGCTATGCTGTGGCCTAGAAGCAAATCAGAGTTAACTCCAGTCTATCTTCTCTGTAAGGGGAGGGTGACAGCTGCATCTGGTCTGCTGCCCATCCTACCTTGGCCAGGTGCTTGGCAATGCCACGCCCACGGTAAGCATCTGGGACCTCTGTGTGCTGCAGGTCCACGATCCGCTTGCCCACATACTCATAGAGCAGGACAGCCCGGTCATGACATCCTGGAGCAGAGACAGAAACAGCTGAAGTGTGGACTCCAGGGGCCCTTGGAGCTTTGTTATGTCTCAAAGTAGGAACAAGATGGCATTCCCCAGAGGGCTGTGTGTAGTGTTCAACAGGGCACTCTCTGCAACAGGCTGGTGCTAACAACACACAACTACCCACAAGTCCTTGCCAACGTTATTTCCCTCAGCTAAACCCCCTTTCTAAGGTCTAGCACAGGACACGACACAACCCAACAAATCCTTGACACTAGTGGAGGAGGAGGAAACAGGAGGCAGTATTAGAGCATAAGACCTGCCAATCCCCCAACCAAGACCCAAGCCAAGTCAGAGTCCACTGAGCACAGGAAGCAGGAACAAATATGTACCCACCCTCCCAGCCCTGTCAGGACAAGAATTCACCAGTCTACCAAAAATCCTGCTGGCAAATGTGACTGGGGAAGTTGCTCCAATCACAATCTGTAGTTCTCTGTATGTCTACCCATCCATCCAGTATTTATTGAGTCACAAACACTTTTGAGGTGCTGGGCATACAGCAAGGGACAAGGATATGCCCTCATGGCTAAGAAACTGGAAAAGCGACCAGCACGGAACACATCAGTAGATGGGGAATGGATGTGAGAAATGCTGGACCAGGGAGATGCCCAGCAGGAGCACCTGTGCAAAGGCTCTGGGGCAGGACAGGGATCTTTAAGGGACAGTGAGGATGCAGGTGTGGCTTGCTAGAGTGGACCAAGGGAGGGGGAAGTGACATGGCAAGTGCTGTGGCTTCCTAGCTGTCATGACCTAGGTCCTCAGCTGAGGGTTGGAAGGTAATTAGTTTCACAGAATCCTCCCACTGCATCCATACTCTAGGGAGAAGAGTCCAGCTGCCTTAGTCCCTGTGGGAAGAGGAGGCCAACTGCTCCAAAAGGGTCCCCTTTGGAGGGCTTGCTGGTAGTTGGGATGTGCTCAATGAGAAAAAGCAGCCAAAGGCAAACCTAACAGTTTTTATTTGAAGGGATTGCCTGGGTATCAAAGAAATGCTCAAGCCATCAGGGGGAGTGGGACAGCCAATATGGCAGAGGTTGCCGGGGGGCTCCAGGACAAAGCCCGTTGGCTGGGAAGGGCACAGTTAAGGGACGAGCAAAGGAAGAACAAGTGCAGGCACAGCAGGAGAGGCCCTGAAGCTGGATGGGAACATAGGGGTCCCTAGCAATAGAATAAAACATGTCAACGTCTGTCTGTCTGCCGTCTTTTTTAGACAGGGTCTCAGGGAGGCTAGGCTAGCCTAGAACTTATTGGAGCTGGGCTTGAATGCTCTACTTTCTCTTTTTTCTTTGTTTTTTTTCTAGACAGGGTTTCTCTGTATAGCCCTGGTTGTCCTGGAACTCATTCTTTAGACCAGGCTAACGAACTCAGAGATCTGCCTGTCTCTGCCTCCAGAGTGCTAGGATCAAAGGTGTGGACCACCACTGCTGGCCTAGTTGATCTACTTTCTCAAAAGCAAATAGCACTTCACATATTTTAACTTCTAAACAAGCTGCATTTTACATGTTCAAACTTTCAGCTCCTAAATGCTGCATGGGTCCCCGGCCTGTACCAGGCATTGTCACAAGGGGAATGACAGGCTCAGTGGAGAATCACATTCCACACATATTCCAGGAACCTTTGAGGGCTCTGCCTTCAGTGTACAAGTCTCCTGCAAGTTCCAGGAGGGAGACTATGACTCATGTCATTTCCACAGGTAGACTCCTGAGATCCAAGTCATGCAGTCACACAAGGCCTGGAGGCAGAGTGCAACCCAGACCTCCCCCTCCAAGCTGTGTGTCTTGGCTCTTCTTCTGAGACAGGGTCTCACTATGTAGCCCAAGCTGGCCCAGAACTCAGAGTGCTGCAGTTATGGACATGCCTCACTACAGCCAGCCAGAGTCCTTTGTTTCATGGAACTATGCCCTCTTCTTCCCACCTCCAGACCTAGAATGCCATCTCCCTTCTCAGCCAGATCTACAAAGGTCATGCCCTTCCCTGGTGCTGAAACTCCCTCCTTAGATTGATTTATTCTGGGGCTGTGCCCATTCCCTGGCCAAAGACCAGCTGGAACCTCCACAGCCACCCCCTATAGCTGCAAGACATGGGACCCAGGTCTGGTTCTGTACTTGTTGGGGTCAATTAAGTTGCTGACTGCCCACTATGTTCTGGCTGTGTTTTTGGAGAGAACAGAACTGACACAGTACTCCTTCACATTTTAGTAAAGGAGACACAAGTGGCGGGAGTCTCAGGAGATGAGCTCAGAGAGCAAAGTTAGGCAGCAGGGGTGAGAGTCGTCATTATAAAGAGGACATCTGCTTCTTGTGCAAGAGACTTGAAGGAATGAGGGATCAGGACACTTTGGTGTGAAGAGTCCCAGTGGTTAAGATCAGAAGAAACAAAATCCTCAGAAGCCCAGAAGAGCAAGGAAGCTGAGTCAGGCAGTGTAGGGAACTAGGTGATGGGGATCCTAGGACCACCCAAAAACCAGCTTAAGCTCCCAGCAGTCTTGGGGGCGGGGGTGGGGCTTGAGATCTTGCAAACTAGCTAGTTTTCAGTCTCTTCTTGCTCTCAATCCCATGGAGCCTAACTAGCCTATGGGCAACCCTGGGATATCACAGTGATTCTTTGCCTGGGCCTTTGGTGTCTGGTCATGAGGACCAGTCACCACCTTGTCCCCATAACCCCATCCAGGGTAGACACCCAGGAAATATCTCTCAAAAACTTGCTTCTTCCAACTGATGCCTGCTGAAACTGGAGGTGGACCAGTGGCATATGGCAGCTCCAAGGCCTGGTCCCCGTGCCTTTGGTGGGATCCCCAGAGAACAGTCAAGTCCCCAGCAGGTCTTTGCTTAGGCCTGCAGAGGTCCATGGGCTTGCTTTAAGATAATGCCAGCAGGCTCCAGCCACAACCCAACTGCAGCCTCTCCCTACAGCAGCCACCGGAGTTTGATTAGCTGCTTGCTGATCTTCCTTTCCACTTGCCACTTCTATTCCTAGGTTGGACACTACTTTCTTATTCCAGGTTTTCCCTCAGACACTTCTTCCCTGACTGTCCACCACCATTGGACAGAATGCACATGTGGAACTTCGAGCTATAACAACCTCCAGCACCCGTGCCACGGATGAGTAGTCATTGCCACCTAGATTAGTGACAGTCTAGGCTAGGCTCTGAGTGCCCTAGACCTAGACAAGCATACTGGGGACAGTGCTGGACATCCAGGAACTGGACGGACCAGCTGGGCTCAGTTCCAGTTGTTTTCCTACTTGGGGGTACAGAGAATTCTGCCAGGCACTGGAGTGAGCCTTCTTGCAACAAGCAGCAGTCCCAGAGCCTGGAGAGCACTGGCTCAGCAGTTAAGAGGGCTTTCTGCCTTTATAGAGGACCCCACTTCAGTTCCTAGCACCCATGTCTGACAGCTCACACCCGCTTCTAATTCCAGCTGCCCAATCTGATGCCCTCATTTGACCTCTACAGGCACAGGAATGCATGCATGTTGTCTGTACACACACACACACACACACACACAAATAAAATAAAGACAAATCTTTAAATACATACACACAAATCCTGAGTGGCTGACGCTGGCTGAGGGAAGGAAGAGAAGGCCACAGAAGGGGCTGCAGGCCTGGGTCTTATCTGATGCCTTCCAACCTTCAGATGACAAGGACCCCTGGAAGGCAACCCGAGGGGTCCATTCTGGGCCTGCTGTCTATCAGCCTTGTGCCTTGGTTTCCCACCCATGAAACAGTGGCTACACGCCCAGCATCTTCAGAACTTCAATCTGGGGTCATGTACACTTGCTCCAGTCTCCTCCACACCAACAAACTCCCTCCGTGTTTCCTGTCTCACCTGCTCAGGACTTGGACACTTCTTCCTGCCCCTGCTCACATTGCTTGGACTTGTGCAGCACCCAGCTCCCCACTCTGCCATGGCCTACAGTATGCGCCCCATCAGCACAGCCTCAGGGTTCCTGGTCCATGGCATCTGTCTTCTTTCCAGGGCATTTTCAGGAACCCACAGCGCTGAGGGTCAAAGCCACACCCAAGTTCACATTTCCAGGTCCTATATTACTCGTCCCCCCTGGATCTCTTAGCCTTTTCCTCTCCTCTATGCCCACACCACTCCTGGCTGCTCTGAAACACACAATGGGTACTGCAGGGTCTTCGCTCTCAACGGCTTCTTTCGCTCGGTGCCTTTCTTCGAAGCTACAGCTGTTTCTTGTCTCTTTCAGATCTCCACTTAAATACCACCTGCTTGGAACTTAATGCCAAACAGCGGCTCTGCCCCAATATACCCTTCCTTCTGCCCAGCTTCACTTCTCCCAAGGCCTTTGTTTTATGAGATATTATGCAATTCATTTTAACCCACCTCCCTCTTTAGACTGCCAGCTCCACAAGTCCTGGGCATTTTGAAGACTGCTGGTAAGAAGACTGCTGGTAAATAGTAGGGACTCAGTAAATTGTTGGCCCGGCTGTGTAGGAGGAGCTGAGGAGAGGTTGCCCGCCTCTAACCACTGTCTCCCTATGGACGGGGCAGCAGGATGCAGAACAGTTAAGTGTAAGGATATGGTCTGTTCACAGCCAGCTCTGAATACTGTCCTTTAGGCTGGACCCATTCGGAAAAGAAACAGGGAGGGGGAGGAAGAAGCCCATGGGTTCTGCCTTTCTCTTTGTGGATTTGGTGCAGCTCCTCAGTCACCTGGAGAAGCAGAGTCTCCCTGGAACTAAGAAAACTTCCAAAAAGAGGATCTGAAAAAAACCTCAGATAAGGCCTCTCAAGTGATCAGGGCCAAGTGTCACTGTCAGCTGAGCTACTATCAGCATGACAACAGGACTTGTTTCTCTATGGAAAGAATATGGCACCCGGCAGCTGGGCCCAGATTTGAATATGACTCTGGGCTTAAGTCTGGGCAGGTCACACTTCCTGCAGTTCCAGCCTCAGTTTACTCATCTGTAAGTGGGGCAGTACGTCACAACACAGGAAGTAACAGCTGCCCCCACGGTGGTTAGGTGGCACAAATGGGAGACTTGGCCTCCTCTGTTTGTGACCAAGTTAGGATCACAGAAGGTTGGCTCAGGAAGTCAGGATAGGCTTACACTTGACTGCTTACAACCTACAGGCCAACCTCACACAAGTGCATCCCTCCAACCAAAATAAGCGCAGTAGCTAAGTCAGGTCTCATATGTCCCAGAGTGCCCAGCTGGGAGGAGTGGGCTACCGAGAGCTCAAGGTCCCATATTCCACAATCTTTTCAAGTCATTAGGATCAATGGGAGGAGTGTCGGTCTGCTGGTACAAACGCTACAGAAGATGAGGCCTTGACCTCTCTATCTGGTTTGAAAAGTAGCCATTTATCTATGTTTATCAGCACTTGCTATGCACCAAATGTGTCATCTGAACCTTTACTGCCACTGCATCTCATCCAAAACGGTGTGCACTACAATCCCCACTGCAGATTCCGGGAGACCGAGGCACACATCGACTAGACAAGTTGGCCAAAGTCTCAGAACCACCTACCCGCCTCCTCCTCCAGGCCACACATTCCCTGGGTTATGCCCCAGGCCCGCTCAGGCTCCTCTAAGGCGGCAGGAAGCAACCGAATACCCAGGGGTTGGGGGGGGTAGGGGGGTGGCAGGCCACCAGCGACCTGCTCTCTGGGACCCAGGGTGGCAGCCCTCCGTCCGCGATGCCAGAGGCCGGCTGCGCTAGCAGGTGCGGGCTGCCTGGCCGGGCGCGCTCCGGCGGTGGCAGTCGGGGTTCGGGAACCCTCCCGCCCCGGGATCTGTCCGCCCGCAGGTCCCGCCCCGTCCCGCCCGCGCGCGCGCGCAAACAAAGGCAGCGCGGTACCGTTGAGGCGCACGGAGAACTGGCGGCGTTGGCGGTCGTGCTCCACGCGGATGGGGCCACCCTGCTCCAGCGTGCTCGGCGGGGTAGCGTGCGCCATTGCGCGCGCCGAGACTGGGCACCGCGGGCCGCAGCGAACTGACTCTTCGGCGGCGCGGGCCGGAGAAGGGGGCGGGGCCGGAAATCAGCTGTGAGTCACGTGCGCTGCGCGCACCGTCTGTTTGGATACATTCCTGGGGTCTCTTAAAGAGACCGCGCTGAGCGTTTTGCTCGCGACTTCAACAATGATGTGCTGATCCATTAAGGGCGCCGATTGTCCTCCCGAATGCCCCAGAATGATCTTTAGGACCCACACGGACCCATATGAAAAACACGCAATGGGGCAATTCTGATCCTCCCCGCGATAGCCATCGAATATTAGGCATTGGGCTCACTGCAAGGCATTGACCCCTTTTACCGATGCAAGGCGTTGACAGGCATACCTACTCTCAGCTGGAACCGTGCGGGCTGGAGCTATGTAGCCCATCCACTCGGGGCAGCTGTAGCTGATATAGAGCGATTACCCCCAGGCATGTTTGGGACTGGGTGAAAAGCCACCCCTCCTAAAGAACGGCAGAAATGTGAAGTCCTTAGGGAGCCAGTGTTTCTCTGGAAACAGTATTTGGAAAGCCTGCCTTCCATGGATGTTCACAGAATCACATTCTGTTAATTAAGGTGCAAACTTCACATCTAGGAGACCACCCCACAGATAGACATACAGAAAGTTTGAGTGTACCTCAATGGAATGCTCGAAGGCTGTAAGTTCAAACCTGTACAAAGTGTGTGTGTGTGTGTGTGTGTGTGTGTGTGTGTGTGTGTGTGTGTGTGTATGTGTGTATAGTGTGTCTCGGGGTTGGGAGTGGGGGAGAGGCACGGGACAGACCAACCAGGAAGCATTTTACTGCTAAATGGAGATCTCTGTGGGCTCCCTTCCAATTGATCCCTTCCTTTTGACGTAGCTATGCTCCCTGACTTTCAGCACTATTGACTAAACAGCTTTTCCTAAGAACATCCTACTTAAGAACTACACAATTTTTACCTTTTCATATCTAGTTTCTTTACTTCCGCCTGTCATCATCCATGTTGTTGCAGCTATCATGTTCATCACTGTGTCAGAGATTTCCCAGTGAGCATGAACCAGTTTTCTATCACGTGTTAATGGGTTGTTGTGTTGTTTTGGTTTGGAGCTGCTATGAGTAAGTAAGTGCTGTGGATGTCCTCTGGCTAGCATTCCCCTGGGGCAGCTCCCAGGAATATACTGCTGAGTTTTATAGCCGGTGTATGTTTAGTTTTGTGAAAAACTTCAAGATCCTTTTCCAAATGTACACGCTTACCTTGTTACAGACAGTTCTGTAAGCTGCAGTGGGCGTTTTGTCACCAGTGGCCATGACTAGCTCTTCAACCTTTTCCCAGGCTGCCAGGTCACTTACACATTCATTTAATGAACACTTTCCTGGTTTTTTGCCCACAAATTTTTCATTTGACTTCTTCCAATTATTTTTATTGCTTGGTTAAGGGTCAGATATACTATTGAGAGAATCTTTTCTGAGTAAATAATTTCCTTTCCTTAAGGAGTGTGTGTGTGTGTATGTGTGTGTGTGTGTGTGTTTGTGTGTGTGTGTGTGTATGTGTGTGTGTGTGTTATCACAGCGTTTGTAAACAAAAGAAGGCCAAGGTGGGTCATTATATTCAAAGTGACTGAAAGGGATCCAGCAATCAGAGAGGGCTGTGAGCTAGGTTGAGTCATGGCTGGAGGCAATTGTGAACTAGGAAGATAAAACATGTGAGTCTCAGGTGACTTCATTTCCAAAGAATGTAAGTGGAGATGGTTAAAAAGTGTTCCTGGACAGTGTCTGAACAGGCCACTCATCTGCAGGCTGATGGGCCTTTGCAAGACTGCCCAAGCACCGCTTCCGGGGGAAGTCCTCCTGTGCATTTATGCTTACAGACGCGGCCTCTGACCAGCTAGTCTGGACTAGGGGAGAGTCTGGTCTGATAAGCCTTCAATAGGGCCTAGCACAGCGGTTCTCAACCTATGGGCTGTGTGACCCTTGAAACATACTTTCCCAGTGGTTGTCTAAGACCATTGGAAAATGGATATTTACATTGTAATTAATAACAGTAACAAATTTACAGTTATGAAGTAGCAATGAAAATAATTTTATGGTTGGGGTCACCAGAACATGAAGAATTGTGTTAAGGGTGGAAGCCTTAGGAAGGCTGAGAGCCCCTGGCCAAGCAAAACCCAGACTCTCTTTTCTTTGACTCTTTCTCCTCTGCTTATGTCTCTTTACTTGCTGGGGTCTGTAAGCCCTACAGAAATCCCTTCTGGAAGCCAGGGATGGTGCTGGTCTGTAATCTTAGGACTTGAGAGGTGAAGGTAGGAGCTCAAAGCATTTCTCAGCTACATCCTCAGCTTGAGCTCTATGAAACCCTGCCCACCCAAACCAAATACATAAAGTCCTTTCTGGAAAACAAAAGAACAATGTGAGCAATGAAAACATTGGCTGGAGTCACTGAGTGACTCAGTGCTGGAAGTTTCCCGCGGCTGTGCCTGCTTGGATCTCACGAGGACCAGAGGATGGACCAGCAAGTGGATCTGACTTTATTTGGGTACCCTTGAATCCACTATGTATTGAGCATCTCCTGTGGAGCAGGCACTGTTGTGGGGACACAAATGAGCAAAGCAGAGGAAGCTCCCAGTGCCTGGGGTATTGCTCCACAGGAGTGTACTTGAAGGATGTAGAGGTCGGATGGAGTAAATGCTCCCAGATCCAGCTGCTTCTGGGATCCTGTGTTCCTGGAGGCAATCTGGCTTCAGATAGGGTGGCCACAACAGGCTTCAGCCTGAGATGGAGTCTTTTTAAGGAAGACTCAAGGAAGTAAAGGGGTAAGTGAGTTGAGTGGTAGAGGAGAGGGGAGCTAAAGTAAAGGCATTGAGTTAAATTGAAGATCACTGTTGGGAAGCTGCTGACTGCCATGGGGTCAGCAGGGCAAGGGCCTCTCACGCCGCCAGGAGAAAGGGGTGAGGGGGTGGCGGTGGGGGCATGGAAGAGCCTTCTGAGGGGTTTATGCATGACTTCAAGCACATATGTAGATAGAATAGTAAAATACATACCTATGGGTCTGCATGGTTTCTGTTTGTTCTCATTTAACAAGGTTTAAAGGAGTGTTTATATACAGTAAGAGCTCCTTTGAGCAGGCATTCCACAAACTATGAACCACCACCACCACTCCTCCATCCAAAACAATGTCCAGCCTGCCGCTTCTTTCAACCCCTTTCCTGACCAGTTTTTGTGCTTTTGCCTTTGCTACAGTGTCACACACCAGAAACCTTGCAGCTTGTGGCCTTTTGCTTCCCCTACCCCCGTTCTGATGCCCCTGAAGTTGACTGGTTCACTGGGCCACTCAGCACCTGGTCCCTTCACTGCTACATAAGATCTGGGAAATGATGTTAAGTACTCCTCTGCCAACTGCACAAGGGTGGACCAGAAAGTGAACAGAGATTAGGAACCCTGCGCGGATCCCAAGGACAGTGGCAACATGACTGTGGTTCCCGGTCCTAAGCTATGCCCCCTAGTCCCCATGACTAGGAGGTCTCCATGGAGCTACCTGAACATTGTGGACACTTTGACCCTTTGCTGTGCTACTGTAACCATCCTGGGAAGAAATGAAGATATTCTAAAGACATTGCAGTGCCTCTCCATCTGACAGACTGTTGAAACAATAGAACCTGAGGAAGTAGGAATTTCCCCAGGAATTTCCTGCTGGGAGAAGGAAAAGGCACTAGCCACAAGGAACTTGTCAGCCCGAAAGAGATTTCACCCAGGTAACAAGCAGTCAGAACACTGCCGAATGAGACTGAAGCCCAGACAATGACAGGTCCACAGTAAGCAGGAAAGCCGGACCACGCCTTGTCTGGCACTGCTTGGAGGTGCTCATGCTTGGCCCTCAATTTAAAAAACTTTGATCTCACTTTAAGACCTTGAAGACTTGAGGGTTTCCTGGAATTCTTTATAAATGTGCCACATTGAATAAATCTTTTTTTTTTCTTTTTCTTTTCTGATTTCTACTTTTAATCTGGCTCTTTTTTTTTTTTTGGTTTTTCGAGACAGGGTTTCTCTGTATAGCCCTGGCTGTCCTGGAACTCACTCTGTAGACCAGGCTGGCCTCGAACTCAGAAATCCACCTGTCTCTGCCTCCCAAGTGCTGGGATTAAAGGCATGCGCCACCACTGCCCGGCTAATCTGGTTCTTTTAGTTGTCTTATTGAGGATGGGTGGCCAGATCTGACTTGGGACACAGGTTGTGACTCCTCCCCCATCAAGTTTGATATTAATACCAGAGGACACAACCCCAGGGAGACAGACAGACCTGACCTTAGAAACTGAACAGGCTGGAGACCCCACCCACCTTGCACAAGTCACTTGGCTTGATGTGGTACCCTCACTCACTCCCATAAGGGAGCTGAAGCTGCACCAGGAGAGGTACCCACAAGAGTTCAGTACCAGGTCTTGGATTGATTCCTGGGTCTGTTTGTCTCTACCGCCTAAAGTTTGGTAACCTTCAGTTTCTCACTTGTGAAATAGAACTAATAACATAAACTTGACTGGTGTCCAGGTATCTTAATGTTGGAGACCAAGGCCTGATCAAGACTAGCTCATGTGTCCCTGGACTGCTGTGTGGTCTTAGGCTAGTCACCTGCTGTCTCTGGGTCTTATTACCCCTCCACCATGCTCCTGCAGACCTGGCTTTCTGTGTTCTCCAGCTCTGGAGCTCCCAGCCCATCTCTCCTTCCAGGACACACACCTTTGCTGGGCCTGAGTGAAGTGTGCACCGGTGGGATGGTGGTAGCCTCTCTGTTCAGCAGTTCAGTATTTTCCCAGTGAGCTCCACCCCTACCTTACCTCTCATTCTAAAACTATGTTTTCTGATTTGAAGCATGGGGCTATGCTCATTTTAAAAGCTTAGGAAAAAAGTAGGAAAATATTAAGAAGATAAAAGTCCCCCTTAAATCCATCCACCCTGCAAGCCTGGTGTGGCCACATGTCCTTAGAAAGAAGCCTAATCTTGTCACCCATTGTCTACCCACCCACTTGTGCTTTCTGAGCTGCAACCCATGTTCTGGATTAGCGACACGGAGCTGAGGCAAAGGGCCTGCTCACACAGACACTTGGTACAAACACAGTGTTTTGTTTTTTTCCAAAAATGTCATCAACACATTCACTGAGTTTTCTGTTTTGGTTATTTTGGCTTGGTATTGGAGACAGGGTCTCTATAAAGCTCAGGCTAGCCTTAAACTTGCACCCCTGCCTAAGCCCCTGCATGTTCAGACTATAGGCATGAATACTTTTTTTCCCACTTAACAATATATTATGAATATTTAATTTTTTTAATATATAGGAAATCAGATTCATTCTTTAAAATATTTTTTGTTGATTTTTTTTTCGGTTTTATTTCTTATTGTTATTTTTTTTTTGAGACAGGGTTTTACTGTCTGGTTGGCCTCAAATTCCTGCCTCATCCTCCTGAGTTCTGGGATTACAGGTCTCCACACCATCATGCCCAGTTCAAAAATACTTTGCAATGCCATTTTAATGAGGTCATTATTATAGTTTAGATCAAAGGTATCTCCTCCAAGCCTCACATGTTGAAAGTCAGTCAATAGTTTGACACTATTGGGGTTGGTGAACCTTTAAGAGGTAGGGCCTATTAAAAGAGGGTAAGTCACTGGGCTTTACTCTCAAAGAGGGCTGGGAAGCCCTGGCTCCTTCTTGTCTTCTTTTACTTTGTGGCCATGAGGGCAGTGATTTGTATCATCACAATATATTGCCACAGGTCCCAAAGGAGGGGCCTCCAAGGCACTGGCCCAAACCAAACCTCTTGTCTTTATGCTTATTGCTTCAGGTGTTGTGTTAGACTGGTAGAAAGCTGCTGACAGAGTTGCAAAGTCAAATTTTTTTTTAGATTTATTATTTTTTTTCCTTTTTTTTTTTTTTTTCAAGACAGGGTTTCTCTGTGTAGCCCTGGCTGTCCTGGAACTCACTCTGTAGACCAGGCTGGCCTCGAACTCAGAAATCCACCTGCCTCTGCCTCCCAAGTGCTGGGATTAAAGGCGTGTGCCACCACTGCCCAGCTTAGATTTATTATTTTTATTTTTTGTGTGTGAGTGTTTTGCCTGCACATATGTCTGTGTATCATGTTTATGCCTGATGTTTGTGGAAGGCAGAAGAAAGCTTTGGGTCCCCATTGGAGCATAGAGCTGTGTAAGATTTCTGAGTGCTTGTGAGAAAACTCCAAGAAATCAAGACAAGAGTCTCATGACCTCAGTTTCTTCAAAAACAGCATTGTTCGTGGCTTGCCCTTTTGTGTCTGCCACATGTGACTGTTTATTACTCAAGTGACTTCTATTAGACCTCAGAGCATAAATTGTCTGATGCTCTGAATAAAGCTGACGATTGCATGAAACTTCAATCTGTCTTATTTATTGGCCCCATTCTCCCAGGTCCCACCGTCTCTAGAGTGGTAAAAGATGTCCTGGTAGTTGGAGTTAGGATGGGTGTGAACCACCATGTGGTGCCAGGAATCATCCTGGATTCTCTGTAAGAACAGCAAGAGCTCCTAACTGCTGAGCCATCTCTCCAGCACCCTCAAAATCTTGTCATTTCTTATCTGTGAGGCACTGGCACAGTGCTCCCTTGCAGACAGCATGCCCACGAAGCCAGTCTGACTGAGGCAGCGTCTCGAAGATGACTTTAGGCTTTGTCAAACTGACAGTCAAAGCTGACTATGATAGGCCTCACATTGCATGAAATCTGTCACATCCTTCTGTAGACTCATGATGACTTATCATACCTGGCATAGTGTGAATGCTGCTATGTTGTCTTCCCAGGAAATAATATCAATGAAGACTCTGTACATGCTCAGCACAGATGTGACATCTTTGTGATTTGTGTGTGTGTGTGTATGGTGTGTAGTGTGTGTGTGGGGTGGTGTGATGTGTGTGTGTGTGGTGTGTGTGTGGTATGGTATGTGTAGTGTGTGTGTGTGTGTGTGTGTCTGTGTGTGTGTGTGTGTCTGTGTGTGTGTGTGTATGTATGTGTTTTGGGGCTGGAACCCAGGGTCTTATGGGCACTAACCAGGACTCTACTACTGAACTATATCTAGTCAGTCCCTGAATGTCTCTGGCCCATGGTTGGCTGGTAGGAAACACAGATCTGGAATTTGTGTGCATAAAGGCTCACTGCAGGTTCAGAACTGAGGAAAATCTGCCTCTCATTTTGTCTGTCATCTGCTGAGCTCTCCCTAGTCACATGCAATGGAACTTTTAACAAGCCCGTCTGGCCGGGCAGTGGTGGCGCACGCCTTTAATCCCAGCACTTGGGAGGCAGAGGCAGGCGGATTTCTGAGTTCGAGGCCAGCCTGGTCTACAGAGTGAGTTCCAGGACAGCCAGGGCTACACTGAAAAACCCTGTCTTGAAAAACAAAACAAAACAAACAAACAAAAAGCCTGTCTGTTATGAATTCTTCTGGAATTTTATGCCCATAAATACAGGTTAGTACCAGTCTATATTTGTTCTTTTTTTAAAATTTGAGACAGGGTCTCTCTGTGTAGCCCTGGAGGTATAGTTCAGCTATAGAATACTTGCATGACATATATGAGGCCCTAAGTTCAAATCTCCAGTATTATAATATAAATAAACAAATTAAATTTAAATACATTAAAAATTTATAACTAGAATATCTTTGTCTCAACTGTGGATTCTAAGTCACCTCCAAATTCTCAAATCTCTGAGTGACTATGTTGCTATTTTTTTTCCCTCTCTTTCCCAAGAATCCTCTCAGGAGAAGGTACTAGAAACAGCATTGAGTCAGCCTTCTCATGCTCAGCTTCCTCTGTGCTACCTGATCAGCTCCGCTTGCCTACCAGAGTCTAGGGCCAGGAGATGGAGGTCACAGCTTGAGAGCACCTGAGGACTTTGCCCAGCAGGCCTCCTTGGTGACAGCTGGGATATGACCACCACGAGATTGAGTCCGAAATCTGATGCCTTGAACTGTGGACAAGCAGGGACACCAAGCAGCTGGCCTGTCTCATATGTTCTGTGGTGAGAGCAGCATCAAAAGAACATACGAGAGCCTGGGCCTGCAGAGTGTTGCTCAAATGAGACATCTGAGGGTCTGACAAGAAGAGACACGTGGTCCCGTGGGGCTGCCAGCCTTGCCTGGGATCTGGTCCCTGCAGGTGTTCACTGTCAACAGGAGCTGGAAAGCAAGCTTTGGCATGGCCTCTCTGTGCTTATGTAGTGGCAACAACAGCAGAACATGGTCCACACTGTGGCAGCTGAAGGAGGGGCAATGCCTGCTGGTACCTCAGGCAGCAATGAGGCTGTTCATTTGCTACCCACATGTATCTTCTCTGGGTAGGTATCTGTTCAAATCCTTCATGCATTTTCATTGGCTGGATGCTTTTTGCTCTCAAGTTTTTCACATATTCTGATACAAGTCCTGCATCTAAAATGTTTCTCAGCTTGCTTTGAACATTAAACAAGGTCATTAGCACTTAGTTGTAGGTGCTAGAATCACTGTCAACATTGCCACAATTTCCCTATTATGACACCTTGACTAGGGACATGAGCCTTCAGCTCAGACCTGTAAATGGCATCTGCCCACCAATTCTTCTTGGTACCCCCAAACCTGTCACTCAGATCCCTTAAGCTAGACCTTTGTGAGGAAGCCAACAGCCTCTAGTAGAGCGTAGGGTCATGGTTGTTTTTGATATTTATTTATCAAAGCCTGTCAGCTGGCCCAGGCTGATTGCTAGAGTTGTTCATGGAAGGGAAGGGAGGTTCTGGGATTTTGACGTCACCCTCCCTGCCCTGCCTGAGACACACAGCTACACAGTCTTCCCCAACTCCTAGCCCACGCCCACAGTCTGCCTTTGCTGAGTGCCTGTGGACAGGTCTTCTCATCAGGGCCTCATTTCTTGTCTCATTTCTGATTCTTATTTACTGCATGAGACCACTGAGCCTCAACAATGTGACTATACAAATTCCTATAGAGGAGAGGTATGGGACCAAGAGCTGCTCCAGGAACGCGTACTAGTGGTACCATACTCATTACCCTCCACTCCAGCCTAGCCACATGGGGGCTGACTGTGGGTAAAACAACTGCTAAACGCCTAGCAGGCTCCACACAGCAGCCTCTTCCAGAATGGTCATATATCAGGGAAGTTCTTGTCCTTGTGTGATTCTTCTGTTAGAGACCCAGAGCTTGACTACTGGGTCAGATAGGACCTTTCATGTAAAGGCCACAGGTTCAGATGTTTTTTTTTTTTTTTTTTTTTTTTTTTTTTTTTTTTTTTTTTTTTTTTTTTTTTTGAGACAGGGTTTCTCTGTGTAGCCCTGGCTGTCCTGGAACTCACTCTGTAGACCAGGCTGGCCTTGAACTCAGAAATCTTCCTGCCTCTGCCTCCCAAGTGCTGGGATTAAAGGCATGTACCACCGCTGCCCAGCTCACAGGTTCAGATGTACCCAGATGCTGTGGGTACATCTTTGCTAATCATCACAACAGTCCCCAGAGTCCCACTTTACCTATGTCCCCTCTCCCTCCCTCTTGTGGTTCATCCTGGGCCTCCATTTTTACTCCCATCATCCCTTGGAGTGCCACATGCAGTCCTCCCCTGCCAAAGCTTCCATCACCCTCATCTATCCAAATTTGTTGGGAGAAACAGGAGGCCCCGCTGCATGCTTGAGCAGAGGGCAGAGAGTGGAGGGTAGTTTGGTTCCATCTGTCTTTATTCAGGTGCAAAGGAGATTTCCCCAAACAGTCCCTTCCACTGTCTTCTTCAGATGCATTCACATTCCAGAGGAGGAATTGTCTGCACGAGGGCAGTCACTAACACTGAAAATTATTGGAGCCACCCAGATGATGGCTAACTGCACCAAGGCACCACAGAAAGCTGTCCACTAGAATACTAATGGCGAGGCCCTTGGGGTTCTTCCAGCCTAGTTGATGGACACTCAGCTGATGGGGCCTTTGGGTCAATCCCAGTGGGACTTTGGACCTTGGGGGACAGAATAGACCCACTCTACTAGCTGTTTTTGTTTGTTTACTTTGAGACAGGGTCAAACTCAACAGAGGTCTGCCTGCCTCTGTCTCTTGAATGCTGGGATTAAAAGCACAACCATGCTTGGCTTCTACTAACTGTTTTTTGTTACCAAATATAGGCTATTTTGTACCAGGAAGGGGCATAAGCTGGGCAGTGACTTGAGAAATTCTTCCTTCTCATCATTATTCCTTAACCAGCAGACACCTGCTGTAACCTGCCAGAGACTGAAGCTGTTAGGGCAGCACTAGTTTAGAACTTGGTTTGTGTCAAGCCCTAGGCTACAGTTCTCCCTGCACAATGAAGCAGAGGTTATACTAGAATCAGGAACCATTTGCTTTGATCCCATGTCCTGCCTCCATACCCAGAAGATACCACTTGCGTCTGGGGTCTTGTCACTACATGGTGGTGAGAGCCTTTGGGATCCATCCTGCACTGAAGAGCTTGGGTTGGTGATCCAGGAAGGCTACATGGAAAGGATGGGATTTAAGCCATATAGAACAGGCAGACTTAAAGAATCCATATTTCATCTATTTATGTGAAAACGCTATTAACATTAATTATATTATTCAATTTTTTGATATTTAAATCCTAAATACTTAAAATATCCTGAAAATATTACATACTTCTTACAGAAATATTTGATGGAAAAAAAATATTTTTTCTTTCTTCCTTTCTTTCTTTTTTTTTGGTTTTTAGAGACAGCGTTTCTCTGTATATCCCAGGCTTCCCTGGAACTCACTCTGTAGTCCAGGCTAGACTGAACTTCAGAGATCCACCTGCATCTGCTGGGATTAAAGGAGTGTACCACTAATACATAGGAATTACCAGAGCTGGGGCTACACAACTGGCTGGGGCTAAATAGTGAGTCCTTGTCTTTAATGAAAAAGAAAAATAAGATAGAACAGCATTGAAAAGATACCTGATGCTGACCTCTGGCCTCTACATATGCATTCACATGCACGCATGAATGCATGCACACACAACTGTCATGGCTGAGCTGCAGCTCTTTCCTGTTTCTACTAGGCAACCCTACCTGCCATAGCCTAGGGCAAACTCTCCTCTGGCTTCGGTGGACGAGAGACTAACTGGTGAAAGGGAGTGTCCAACCATCCACCAAAGGACTCCTGGCTAGCCCAGCTACCTCCCAGCCTGGTAGGACCCCTCCCTGTTATCACAGTGGCCCTTCTGCTGCTCGGGTACTAGCCTCTCCCTTGAGGTGTGGCTCTGCCCTGAGGGGTAGGAACATCCTTTATTCATAAGACCTGCCAGTTCTTAGCTCTCAGATCCCTCAGTTCAGCTAATAAACTCAGGCTCAGAATAGCCCTCAGCACAACAAACCCAGACTCAGGGCAGTGTAAATCTCCAGGGCTAAGCAGGCACTGCTCTCAGGGTACCCAAGGCCTGACAAATGTACTCAACTGGCAGATGACTCAACCCATCCAAGCCCTGGGTCCCAGGAGAGGAAACTGACTTGTTCAGGGTCTCCCAGCAGCCCCCTATCCAGACAAGTTCTCTCAGACCCATATGCAGCTGAAGGCCAAGTGTGCAAATACACTTCTTCCCCAACTCAAAGATGGGTAATTCCACACTGGAAAAGTGACCTGGATGCACAGGGTGTTGCCTGAGACCTGGGTTCCAGGCAAGAGAGGCCCAGGGCTGGTGCACTGGGCAAACAGATGGCTTCTTCTTTGCACAGGCAATGGAAGATGTTCAGAGAAACCCTAGCATCTGATACCACTTCTTTACTGTCTGCCTGGGTGAGGAGGTGCTCACTCCTAAGAACAGATCTGTGACTTGGCCTGGGGGTGTGGCTAGTTTGCTCTCTGGCCTGATACCCTTGTGGTAGCTCACAGACCTCCAAGGCCTGGCCATAAAGACCTACTCCTTGTAATTCAGGCCCAAGGCCATGCTCTCAGTTCAAGTTGGGGGGTGTAACTGGAAACCCTTGGGCCAGTTCCTTCGCCTGCCTGGCCCAGACTCCTCTCAGCAGGATGCTGCCCTGGAGAAACTGGGTACCAGGGATATGGTGTCTCCTAGCCTACCTTGGTACTGGGGTGCAGCCAATGGTATGCGTGAGATGGCTACCTGGCTGGAAGTATGTGTAGGTAGGTACTGGTGGTCACTGTGGCTCAAAGTGCAAAGGTCAAAGTAGTGATGGTATCTTCACCCATATAACTGCTGAGAAGCTTGTGGCTCTTTTGTAAGCCCGCAGTTCATGGGTGGGGTTTAAGAGTGATCCTAGATTCTAGTTTGTTTGTTTTTTTTTTTTTTTTTTTTTCGTTTACTCGGCCTCCCTTTCTTCCACTCCTCTCTTCCTCTACATTTGCCCAGTGTCTTGTGCACAGAGGCCTTTTCAGTTTCCCCTGAAATATCTTTTTTTTTTTTACTTTTATTAAAGCATGGTAGGCACATGGTACTAGATGCCAAATGGCACTGTAACAGCAACACAGTAACCAGCAGTCACAGGCTCCCCAGCCTGCTCCTGCTACAGACAGAGAGCCCACATCAATCACTGCCAGGCCCCTTACGTGGGACAGGAGGCAGGGAATCAAGTTGGTCAAGTTCCAACCCTCGAACTTTGAACCCACCCTTCCTGTGTGCACACAGCGTCGGTTCTCCTCTGTCCTTTTCCATTTTAGACAGCATCCAATGGTTTCCCACCATGGAAAGTAAAGATTCAGCTCTGTTACAAAGGGGTCCATATATCTGACTTCCTGCAAGTTAGACAGATCAGTGGACAGACCGGTTGACCTCCTGGGAACCAGGCAGCTGTAAGCACTGTTAAGACATTGAAATTGCTTCCTAATGTTAATATAGTCAAGGCTAGGTTTGCAACAGCTAGCTTTTATGTCAACTTGACACAAGCCGGAGTCATCTGAGAGAGAGCTTCAGTTAAGGAAATGCCCCCCAGAAAATCAGGCTGCAGGCAGTTAAGCCCATAGGGCATTTTTTTTTTTTTTTTTTTTTTTAAAGATTGATGGAGAAGGGCCAGCCCACTGCGGTGCCATTCCTGGCCTGGTAGTCCTGGGTTCTGTATGAAAGGAGGCTGCCAGTAAGCTGCATTCATCCATGGTTTCTGCATCAGGTCCTGCCTCCAGGGTCCTGCCCTGATGTTCTTCAGTGAGGAACAGTGATGTGGAAGTGTAAGCAAAATAAACGGTTTTGTCCCTAATTTGGCTTTGGTCATGGTATTTTATCACAGCAATAGTAGCCCTACCTAAGACAATATTATAAGTGTTTTTTTGTTTGTTTGCTTGTTTGTTTTCTGATGTTCACTTCTGTAAATGAGCAAAGTAACTGGGGTGGGCAATGAGGCTCCCTAAGTAGCAGCAGCTGAACTCCCCCTTGCTGCTCTGAGCGAAAGGACAGTCAATCTAACAGCCAACCAGATTACCCTATGCAAGCACCAGCTATCTTGAATACTCCACAGACACTCAGAACAAGTTATGAAAAAAGCATGGCTGACCGCCTTGGCTCCTGAAGGTGCAGCTTCAGCCAGGGATGTTTGGGACAGTTTGTACCAGCTGCCCCCATCCCTTCTTTCTTTTTGAGACAGGGTCTTTTTTAGCTCAGGAAAGCCTCAAAGTTCCTATGCAGAGGAAGATAACCTTGAATTTCTGATCTCCCTTGCCTCCACCTCCCAGGGGCCTGGATTACAGGCATGTGGCACTATACCGGGTGCTGGGGACTGAATCTGGAGCTTTCTGCACGACAGGCAAGCATTCTGCTGAAGTACAACTTGACTCCTGTACCAGACTCTGCTAGCCTAAGTCTTGCTGAGCTTCATATGATTCTGCAACTATTTTCACTCTGCCCAGAAGGGGCGCAATTTCCCCAGTGATCTAGCTGAGGGACTGCTGAGCCTGCCGCTAAGGGCAAAGATTATGATTGGTCCAAACAAACGGCTCTGATTGGCTCAACTACCGACAGGCTGCTCAGGCTCTCTAGCCAGTCTTCTATGCTATCCACCATCCCTGGTGTTACAATAGGGCCCAATAAAAGTTTCTCTCAGGTGTTCTTTTAACCCTTGCTTTCAGTAGTGTGGGCTGAACTGGTGACACCTAAAGAAATAAGTGGTGACCATAGCAAGTGGTGACTGTAGCAGAGACAGCGGGAGAAGAGAGGCAAAAAGAGGCAAGGAACAGCAGCAGCAGCGGCAGTGACAGCTGACCAGGTGGCAAGCTAAGCTGTAAAGGCAACAAGGCAGCTATCACAGAAAAAACAGTGATAGTCCTGGTGATGGTCCCAGTGGCCCTATGAGAAGGCCTGCTAGGTGTTCTGGCCTACCCCCTTGCCAGATGCCATAACTTCCCAGAAGCAGCTAAGTTGTGGAAGGAGTCAGACAACTTGGGAGTGCTTAGAGGGAGCAGAAGCAATGATGCCTGTGGATGGGGGGCGGGGGAAAGCCCCGTCCAAGTGCTAGTTCAGCTAAAGCATGAGGATCAAGAATTCAAGGCTAGCCTGGCTTACATCTTCGGAGTCTATCTCCCAACACACACACACACACACACACACACGGAAGCACACATGCACATGTGGCAGAGACAAATGATTAGATCAAGGACTCTGTTGTTTCGAGGCTTAGGTTGGAGGACAGCCCTATGCAGATGAACCTGGAACTGCCCCCGTGGTATATTGATGCAGAGGTAATGCACTTCTGCCTCTCTTTTCTTGGCTCTGTGACTGTGGGCAAGTTGCTGGTCTCTGTTTGCAATGCTTCTCACCAAATCATGGCAATAAGAACATCCTTGTATTCCTGGATTTCGGACAGCAAAATACGCACTCTGGTATAAGGCCCTACCTGGTACATTGAGCCATCCTCAATCATTTGGGTTAGAATCTGGCCTGCTCCCTCCCTGCCACAAGACCCAAGGAAGATGCTTGGGTCTTGGTTTCCTCATCTGGAAGAAGAATTTCCAACTATGTCAACTTCACCAAGGTGTGAACTTGTGAGGCCTGGCAGGCAACAGGTGACAATAAATGCTTGTGTTCTGTGTCCTGTACAGGAAGGACCATGTTGGACCCCTCTCAGCCTAGAACTCTTTCCTGCTGTGGCTAGAGGGCTCCACACAACCCTGTAAGGATTTGAGCTACTGCCTTTCTAGAAAGCCATGGAAGAAGCTCAGAGAAAACTGTGTGGCTCAGAAGAGGACTGTGATGCATTTTAATGAGAACAGGGGCAGAAAAAGGCAGGTGAAGGCGTCATGATTTGCCAGACTGGAGTTTGAACAACAGTCCTGCAGTGGTTGTGTGTATGTGCAGGTCTCCATCCTCTGCCTTCTTCTCTTTCTTTCTTTCTTTCTTTCTTTCTTTCTTTCTTTCTTTCTTTCTTTCTTTCTTTCTTTTTCTCCAAGCTGGCCTCGAACTCTCAGAGATCTGTCAGCCTCTGCCTCCCAAGTGCTGGGTTTAAAGGCATGGGCCACAATTGCCTGGCAATCCTCTGCTTTCTATTCTGCTCTGTGTCTATGAAAATGCACACGTCCTTGTGTGTGTTCCAAGTGTTCAGTGAGTACCTACTGTGCCCTATGGAGGCCAGTAGCCAAGTGTGGTGCTGTTCCCTACAGCTTGCTTCATAAGGAGTCTGCATGAAGGACCAACACACAGTAGGTAGGACTGTGAAAATGGCATGTGCTGTTATACAGGTAGTGTCATGTCACATGTAAGAATTATCTTGCCATATTTCAAAATGGTGGCCATTTAAATACAGCAGGTGAAAAAATATATCTAAGAGGTAAGCAACCCTGTGTTTTTAAACATGGCAGAGGAAGGAGGGTAGGAAGGCAACAGATGAAGGCAGGGAAGGGCATTCCTGGCTGAGGGAACAGCCTTTGAAAAGATAGGATCAAGAAGGAAAGCTCAGTTTTGAAGTGTCTGGATAGGTAAGCAGGGCCAGGACTGGAAATTCCTATCTGGGGAACCAGGAAAGGTCTGAGCTTGGCCGGCCTCATTTCAGAAAGCTCTCTCTGTGGAAATGTGTGGCATCTCCAGCAGTTATCACAGAGGTGAGGTAACAGGCAAAGCACAGAGGACATCAGTTTATCCTGAGCCAGGCACCCACAGAGCACAGCCTCACTAGGGCTGGTCAGGAGAAGGCACCCACCCCAGGTCAGCAAGCCTTGGAGGCTCTGCAGATGGCAGGGCACTACACACACTGTGCATGACCGCTGTGCCTGTCAACAGGCCTGGCACTGTGCAGCCATGCTAAATGCATACAAACACTGTGCATCTCATGGGAATTCATGTGTGCTTGGGGTGCAGGGGGAGGAGACTCTAACAGCATCTGGGAGGGCTGCATCTAAGGGAGCCTCTCACCTCTGACCATGCCAGTGGTGACAAGACTAGCTTGGAGCTTCTGCTTCCTCTCTTGGAAATGCTTATCCTTTTTCTTGCTTCTTCAAGTCTCTGCTTCTGTGGCACCTTTAGGAAGGCTTTTCCAGACTGCCCTCACTAAGATCACTCTCCCACCTCTAGACACACTGCCTCTTCTACTTTTTCCCACAGTATTTGTCAATCCTACACACCCTATCATTTAACTTAGGCCAGAAGTCCATTCTCTACTGAGACCAGAGTTGTATTTGTTTTGTTCATTGTTGATCCCACAATGCTACATGCACACAGTAAGTGCTCAATGAGTGAGTTGCTCCCCCCACCCCATGTTTGGACCATCTCCTTTCTTCAGCTCACAGTCACATGCTAACACAGGCTGCACCCTTTCCATCCCAAACCTCAGTTTTCTGTAGAGGGGTCTGCTTTCCTGGGAGACAGGGTAAGAGGCAGCCTGCTGGGATCTGAGTCTAATGCTCTGGCCAGTTTCTGAGTGGTCATATACTCCCCCAGTCTAACTGTGCCACTTAGGGACAGGAGGATAACAGATGCTGTGGCCAGAGGTGACCAGAGATAAAAAGTCTGGTGGTCTTCCAATATGCCCCTCATTCCAGCAGCTGACTGGCTTGCAGGTGCAGCCTAGCCTGGCTTCCTAAGCAGGTCCCCACTCCCTGGGCTGGCCTTTCTGTTTCTTCCAAGGATGGTCTCGTACCTCTCTTCCTGGCTACTAGTCCATGAAGGTCACCTTCCCTGACCCCACCCAGGTGAGGTAGGGCCTCTTCTTAGGACTCTTGTATCTATTTATAGCACCCCACATGGAGTCTGTGATCCCTGGGCTGTTTGTCAAGTTCTCTGACTAACCTATTAAACTCCTCCTGTTTGAGGGCCTTGTCTGAGTCACCCTGGTGCCTGGGAGGCTGGCACTGGACTAGAGTCACTTTACCCATGTCTGTGGCATGCTTTTCCTACTTCCTCTGTTCATTCCTCGAATAGTTCTTAGGCACCTACTATGTGCATGGCTCTGGGCTAAGCCTTGGGATACAGCAGGGGATGAGACATTCAGGATTCTTAATGGGGAGGGGCAGGTGGCACGGGAGGAGGGCTGCGGTAGAAACCAAATATGCAAGCAAGGCATTCAGGGCCTGAGTATTGGCCAGAGAGCTAAGACTTACTCGAGCTCCGACTGACCTTGTGCTTCTTGCCCTCACTAGACCTGGCTTTCCAACCGACCCCGGAGATTCCTGGTTAGCGTGAGGCTAGAGGCTCAGCGACCGACGGCTGAGATGGAACCCCAGTCAAGGATGGCCAAAGGTATTTTAATGTTTGGAATGACACTTTGTTTAATCTGAGACTACACTGGGGCCCGGACGTAGAGCTGCTATAATGTTACAACCAAAACAGTTACTTTGTCACTAGGCAAAGGTTAGCCACTGAATTCCCTGCTCCCTAGGTGCTGGCGTGCCAAGTGCTCATAGAGGCTGGACTTAAACGCGTGCTCGCTCAGCAAGGCGCAGTAAACTCTTTCCCAAAGTCGGTGAACACTCACCTGGCACGCGCCCGCCGTGGGATCGCTCTTTTCCTGCTGCCCTAGGAGGCAAGCCGGTGGTCGCCGCTCTCTTCAGGGGAGCACATGGAAGCTCACCCTCGGTATGGCTCAGCCATTTAGGAGTCCAGTCTCACTCAGGGAGCACTTTTAACCTCATCGGGTGCATCGGCCCGGTCCGGCCACCCTAGAGATCTTGGGATTTTCCAGATTACGACCCGCACACGCTGCGCCGTAGGGGGGCACAGGCTGGGGCACCCAGGACCACGCCAGCACAATCCCGTGAGTGGGTAGGGCTGTCATCTTGATGGCAAGAGGGTGGAGCCGGGCTGGAAGAGGGGAAAGCTGGGTTGGATTCCGGCTCTTGGAGGGTGGGGTTTGTGCGTGACAGTCCGGGCGGCGTCTGATAGGCTGGGGCCTTTTCAGGGGGGCCAATCAGTACGATGGGCGGGGCCTGCGTGGCGCCGTCGACAGGCGTCCGGCGCTGCCCAGTGTGGCTGTGGCGCCGCCCGCCTCGGACGCTTGGAACCGTCGCGTCTGTGTCGCCTGTCGCCCATCGCCTGCCGCCGCTGCCAGCCACCAGCAGCCATGAGCGCTCCCGGCCCCGGTGTAGTCTGCTGTCCTCTAGATTAGTGCTCTCCGCCGCGACCGTCCGCAGCATGGAGTCGCCCGCCGCGAGCCCGCCGGCCAGTTTGCCTCAGACCAAAGGTAGGCTCTCCCGCCCTACCGCGCGGCCCGAGCCACATTCAATTTGAGCCCGCCTGTGACCCTGGACTCCCTTCCGGGCTGGGCACAGGCATCTACACTCCAGCCCAGGACTGGGTCCAGCCCAAGCTCGGGACCTCACGGGACCTCATTGGAATCCGGATCTTAGGCCGTGAGACTTCTCCCAGGCAGGACCTTGTTCTTCTTACTTCACTCCAAGTCTGGAGCCTCACCGTGAGCTCTTCGTTTAGGCTTTATCCTGGACTCAGCCGGGATTTCAGTGATCCCTGCTAGAGGGTCTATGGGCTGCACTAGCCCCCTCAGACCAGGCTCTTGGATTTTGTCCAGGCTGGAATTAACTCTCCTCTGGGCCCCCGGGCTGTGCTCCTAATGCCGGAAACCTGTCTACTCTTGAATTCAGAACTCCTCCTCTCTTCCAACTCCTTCCATCCTTCTGAATCCTCCTTTGCCCCATGCCTTGCTGGCCTGCACACCGGCCGCCTGCACTTCTCCCTAAGGCCGTACCTGTAGAACTTGGCGTCTCCACTTCGCACTTCAGCCCAGGCTACCTGCTACTTGTTGACTCAGTTGCAGTCTTCTCACTGAGTTTTAGGAGCTGAGCGATTCTTTTTTTTTTTTTTTTTTTTTTTTTTTTTTTTTTTTTTGGTTTTCCGAGACAGGGTTTTTCTGTGTAGCCCTGGCTGTCCTGGAACTCACTCTGTAAACCAGGCTGGCCTCGAACTCAGAAATCCGCCTGCCTCTGCCTCCCAAGTGCTGGGATTAAAGGCGTGCGCCACCACTGCCCGGCCGGGTTGACCGATTCTTGAACCTAGTGTTTCTTGGTCTGCTGCTCTTAGACCTGCTGTTTGGTCCTTGGACTAGCAGCAGGCCAGGGGCTGATTGTACAAGGTTTGGACTTGTCTTCTCTAAGTAACTGTCTTTCCTGGAAATTTCTGTGAGGTGGCAGTGGTGCTGTGTGGGCTGCTGCAACAGCAGCATTTGTCATGGGAAGTGAGAGGGACAAGATTTGGAGGTCAGAATGCTTTTTTTTCCCCAGGAAGAGAGAAGGATGTTTTTGACATGTCAGAGACTCAGTAGGTTGGGCTGCAGAAAAGATATCCAAGTGCTGGGCAGTGGTGGCACACGCCTTTAATCCCAGTACTTGGAAGGCAGAGGCAGGTGGATTTCTGAGTTCGAGGCCAGCCTGGTCTACAAAGTGAGTTCCAGGACAGCCAGGGCTACACAGAAAAACCCTATCTTGAAAAACCAAAAAAAAAAAAAAAAAAAAAAAAAGCAGAAAAGATATCCAAGCTGGACCTATAGATATGAATGGTTTGACCCTCTGCATTCTGAACTGCCTCACCTGGCCAGTCTCTGGATATGTCTAGGCCTTATTAATGAAATGGATATTGGGAGTGTGATGTGAGATCGAATGTAGAGTGGTTTGAAGCAAGCATGTTTTGAGATGGTCAAGAACCTAGCATAGCACCCAGCACATAGTAGGTACCCAGGGGAAAATAGTTGCTGCACATCCTTGACTGTTTCCAGCTTTCCTGCTAGAAAAGATCAGCCTTCTGAGGTCTGGGACCAGTTTTGGATTGCAGCTGCAGAGCAAAGAGGACAGGAATGGCGGGCACTTAAGAGGGTGCTTATGCAGTGGTGGCCTTCTCTCCTTCTGACCTAGGAAACCGCGACCTCAGGAGTCCTGATCCTGGGCAGGCTGTCCTGAGCAGGCGGGGGGCCTTTTGGGTCCCCTGCAGCTGGCTTCCAAGGCTGTGCAGGAGCCTGGTGGGCGGGGTAATTGCATCTTACATAAGTGGGAGGCCAGATCCCTGACCATTGCCCAACTTCTGTGAGTAACTAGGGAGGCACTTACTGGGGGAGGTGGCTGGGGAGGGGCTTGCAGTGCAGACCTCGTGGAACTTGAGAACCAGGAAATTAGATGCTGCTGCACTCAGGAAGGGTTTGGAAGCAGTGTTTGTTTTGGAGGGATTTCAGCTCTTCCAGGCAAGAGATGCCTCATCAAAATAAAAGTTGCAGTTGCAGATCCCAAGGGGGGAGATTGTGAGCGACATTGCAAAGCACTGTATAGGGAGACCGTGGACTTTCATGTGCTTGGTGACTTGCAGCCTGGCACTGGACGTTCCAGGCCTCGCTTCTGAGAGGGCCAGTGTGAATTTGCAGATTGTAGGTTAGGTAACAGGATATTGGATAGATTGGATGGAGGCTCTTTCTAAGGCCCAGGATCCCTGTAGCCTTTTAGGGGTCGAGAGATAGCTATAGTGGAGGACTGACAATATCTATTCACCAAAGCTCTAAGAGCTTTTTCCCCCTTTTTTCTTTTTGCCACCTGCTATACATTGCTTTGTTTATTACTCATCGCCCCGTCTGCCCATAGACAGAGGCTCAGGGACGCTAACCATTCACAGAGGCTGCAGAGCTATGATGGCAGAGCATCTCCCCAGTGCTCCTTCTATCCTATTCCCATGTGAGGCGCTTAGGGGAGCAGTCAGACACTGGGACCCTGGCCATCACCCCCATGTTCACTGGACCATGAGGCCTGCTGAAGCAGAAGACCACCTATTGTGCACGCAGTCTTTCCAGTGGATGCTTCCACCAGTGTGACCATGCAACAGATGCAAAGTGGAGACCTTGATGAGTCTGACAGGAACTCTTTTCCACCTTTGCAGAGGCTTAAATTTTTTAAAATTACACTTATGAACACACACACAGACACACACACAGACAGAGTACATATGTATGTATGTGTGTGTGTGTGTATATATATATATATATATATACATACATATATATATACATACATATATATATACATACATATATATATATATATATATATATATATATATATATATATATATATATATATATATGTATGTATGTATGCCACAGCATAGCAAATGTATGGGGTCAGTAGACTTTGTGGGTATCAGTTCCCTCAGGTCAGCATGTGGATCAGTGATCCACCATGTGGGTTTCTGGCATAGAACTCAGGTCATCAGGCTTGATAGTAAGTACTCTTACCTGCTGAGCCATTTTGCTAGCCTGTTTGCAGAGGACTTTGAACAGAATAGGGAGTGGTAGAACCTGACCTTTGGTGGGGACTGCAACTTTATCTATGAACTTCCCACTGGACGGTTGGCAACCTTTTCTTTGTGCCCAAGCCTAGGAACTTTCCCCCACATGTGTGAGGCATGTAGGTCCCCACAACTTTGTTGACTTCTCCTGTCTCCTTGCTCATTAGTGGGTCTCTGGCTGCCATCTGAGGCCAAGGGCAGCTGGTACAGGGGCACATGTAGTCAGGGTGGTCTGGGTTTGCATGTCATATTTGTCCTTGTATGTATCATTAGGGATGGCCTTTGGCACTCTGTTGGAAGTGTCGTCATTGGAGCTCGTTGGTGGCTGGTGTCTCTGGCAGCCCAGTGAGGCTAAGGAGCACTGAATGTCTTGTCCTGGTCCTGTCTGCTATGGTTATAGCTTTCCTCCTGTCCTGGGAGTTGGAAAGACTAGAGGGTGGCACCTTGGGGACTTCCCCCAGTCCTGGTCTGACGCACAGGAAACTCTCTATCAGCCAGCTTGTGGCTCAGGGCCTGAAGGCAGTAAAGTCCCCAGTCAGCCTGTGTGGGGAGAGACAGCCAGGCTTCCGGTGGGTGAGTCAGCAGGCGCTGGATGCTGACTCACCACAGGCATGCCAGTCACTGCCTATAGCTTAAAGGGGCAATGCCGGGCAGGGGGTTACGTACCTCCACCTGTGGGCTGCCCCTGGCCCTGGGCTGGACACCACAGGGTCTGCTCTGGAGCTTCAGTTGAGCTGGGATTCTGGGCAGATCCTCCTGTCCTGTTCAGGAACTTCCTCTGTTAGGTAAACGACTCTTGCTTCCTCTTGCTCACCACATAAGAGTAGGTGGCAGCTGTTGTTGACTGCCCCTGGCCCAGGGAACAAGGCCTGGTGAAAGCCAGGAGCAGTGGCCTTGCAGGGTCAGCCAGCTTGAACTGCCTGGGGTCAGATCCCTACTCTGTCCATTTTGCAATGTAACATTGAACAAATTGTATCTAGTACATTCTCGATACTTTGTATAGGTTTCAGTCTAGTGAGTATGGGGCATCTTTCATAGAAGAAGCTGAAGCCCCCCTTCTGCCTCCCAGTAAGATTAGTATGGGAGCCTTGCCTGTATGGATGCAGATGGTCTTTATCCAGTGGCATTGCAGCCATGTTATAATGGGCCTAGGATCCTATCCTGACTCTTACTTCCTCATCTGGGCAAATGGCATATCCTCTTTGACTCTCAGTCCTCTTCTGGGCAGTGGGAGGAAGCACCTCTCCCCTGCAGGGTGGGAGTAAAGATGGGAGATAGTGTTTCCCAAACAAATGGCAGCTGACATTATTTAATTGTTGGGATTGTGGCTGCTTCTCATTGGGAGGTGAATAAATGGCTTCTGATGATGTACTCAGGATTTGTGACACAAGGCTTCTTTGGTAAGAAAGCAAGAGTTTGCTCGGCTCTAGGACAACCTTCCTAACGCTGTGACCCTTTAATATAGTTCCTTTTGTTGTGACCCCCACCATACAATCATTTTCATTGCTATTTCATAACTGCTATTTTTCGACTGTTATGAATTATAATGTAATTATCTCTATTTTCCAAAGGTCTTAGGCAACCCTTGTAAAAGGATTGTTTGACCCTAAAGGGGTCTCGACCCACAGGTTGAGAACCCCAAGCACTCGGCACTCTCGTGTTCTCTCTCTCTCTCTCTCTCTCTCTCTCTCTCTCTCTCTCTCTCTCCTCTGCTTCCTAAGCCTGTAAGCTACATTGCTGCCTGAACTCCTTGAGGAAATCAAGAAGGAAAGCAGAGAACTGAGGTGGTTGGTCCTTTCTGCAGATCTGTCCCTGTCACTCAACTTTGTTGACCAGTGGCATGGAAAGCATAGGTGAGGGAAGCTTGGGAGGTGTAGAGCCGGCCCTCGGGGCAGAATCTCCTGGACTTGTTTCTCCATGTCAGACCGGTGCTAGCCTGGGGAGTGAGTGAGTGAGCGAATGGGCAGCAGGACTCAGGTGTGAATTCTCTCACACCTCCCCTTGGTTGTTTTTCCATGTTGCCCGTATCTGTCAGGTCTGTGTGCCCAGCAGCCCCTGTAGTTTTTTCTTCCCCCATTGCAGGTAAAGAGCAGAGACAATGGCAGCGTGCCCTATCTCACTGGGGCACATAGACAACAAGCCTAGTGATGCTTGGCCTTGGGAGGGTACGCAGCTTCCCCCTCCCTGTCCTTCTCCCTGCCTGCAGGGTTATGGTAGTGCCTTGGCTGAGCTGGAGTCCAGAGCTGCCCTTGCTTCTCAGGATGCTCTGTCCAGGGGCACCACAGTTAGTCCCGACGCTGAGCGGCTCAGCTGGACCCTCCTTGCGTGTATAGGCCCATGGTGAAGGTTGCTCTGTGATCCCCCTCCTCTGTGGGCCCATGGTGAAGGCTGCTCTGTGAACCCCCCCTGCTTTCCTTTCCTCCAACTTCCTCCCTCTCCCTTTGCTCCCCATCTCCTCAGCACTGCTCTTCATCTTTCTTCTTCTTTTCTTCCTCCTCCTCCTCCTTCGTCTCTCCCTCCCTCTCTCTTTTCTTTTCTCTTCTTTTCTTTTTGAGATTTAATTACAAATGTGCCCTCCCCCTGGGTTTAAGTGGGGTTGAGGATCAAACTCAGAGTCTCTGGGGATTCAAGTCAGGGCCTCATGCACACTAGGTAAGCACTCTACCAGTTGAGTTATATCTCCAGTCTTTAAAGTTGCGCTTCTTAGCCATCAGTTGGTGGAGGCAAGAGGAGCAGAAGCTCAGTGTTGCAGCTAGCTGTGGCGGTGTGTGCCTTTAATCTCAGCACTGAGCAGGAAGAGGCCATCATGGGACTCTGTCTCAAACTGAAAAATTTTGTGTCATCCTCAGCTGTGTAGTATACAATGAGGTCTTACATGACACTGCCTTAAAATATACAAATAAATAAAACTGAACTTTGATGTGCCTAAAGTGTGTTTAGCTCTCTGTCCTGCTGAGGTCCAGACTGTTCCACACTGTGGATTACAAGGTATCCTGGGATAAGAAGCTGGAGTCAAATGGCCAGGACCACCGTGCCTCCTCTCTCTTGGCTTTGGCTTCATTTGTATTGGGACCTCAGCAGAAGGGAAGTTCTGTGTGTTTGTTGATGAGGTGCTAGTTTAGGACACTTCAGAGTCTGTGTGGGTGAGTGTTTTTCTGACTGCCCAACCTGTGTGGTGTCCACCTGTGTGGCTATGTGAACAGCCTTGGCTTTGGTCACCTGCATCATTGCAGATGTCACCAAGTTCAGGAGTTTGTCTTGAGTCAGCAAGTATGCAGTGACAGCCCAGGCTAAGGCCCCTGGATATTAGCAGCAGGGTTTGGGCAGAGTAAAAATGTAGATGGTGGTGTCAGGGATCCAAGGGTCAGTGCTTTGGCCGGGCACATGATAACGCACTGAATTGTCATGGCAGTGGGAATGGATGGGCTATCAGAGGAACGATTTTTAGCTGAAGGGAAATGAGCATTTTGATGGCCCTCAGGATGAAGGCTTAGTGAGGTCTGGCCAGAGAAGAACTCTTGCTTATGTTGACCTGTAAGGCCAGTACTGGGTCCTGGAATTGTTGGAACTCTGCTCTCGGCATCCATAGCCTCATCCCCTTTCTATCTGTGCTTGGCCCCTGCTGCCATGCCCAGAGGTCCTGGCTCAGTCATTCCATGGTTACTCCACCTGAACCACTGCTGGGTCCTGGAAGGTCTGCCATTCCTCTACACATCACACTGAGGCCCTGGTGCCCAGAGAGGTGTAATCATGTGTATGAGAGTGCAGAACAAAGAAGTGGCTGAGTGAGGGTTGAGCCCAGCCAGTTGGCTCCAGAGTGGCCTGTCTGGGAAAGTGACTGTGAGAAGTGACAGTAGAGGCCGGGAGGACTCAGGGACAGCAAAGGGACTAAGTTGCAGCATCAAGTGCAGGGTTGGGTACCAGCTTGGATGGGGTTGAAGGGCAGAGAGAATGGTATGTGCAAAGAAATATGGTGGAAACGAGGTGACTCATCCGGGGAGGTGTGAGGGGACAGCGGTGCAAGGGCAGGAACGGGAGCCAGAATTTTACCTTATCTCTGTGTCCTTCATTATCAGGGCTAGAACCTCAGGTTAGTGGTTGAATCCCTCTCGGCCTCAGTGTCCCCACTTTCTGCCTGAGGAGCTGCTGTGAGGTTGGAGTGAGCTATTTTGATGCCTAGTACTGGACTGGCCTGTACAAAGGACCCCGCGATCCTGGCAGGCTTGTGGTTTGCTCATGGTGGCCAAGAGCCTCTGTTTGTTGTGGTGACAGTCACCACCTTGGGCCACACCTGGGTAGCCCCAGGCTGCCTGACCATCTGGGCCCAGCCCTGACATTGGCATTGGGTAGTGCCAGCAATGGCTGGTGGCTTGAGACCTCTTTCTGGGCTGTCTCCATGGTGACCTTGCCCATTCCTTCTGACAGCTGGCATAGCTGCCCCAGTAGCTCCTAATAGGCTGGTGGCCCCGTTAGGGTAGTTGACTGTGTGCTGCCCAGCCTGGGACAATAAGAGAACCTCACCACCATGTCTAACAGGCAGGTATGGGCATGACCTTGACAGATGGGGCAATTGAGGCCTGGCAAAGGGCTTATCTTATAACATCTCCCAGTCTACTGCAAGAGACACAGAAAATGGAGGCAATGTGGGTGGGTAGCAGGATGAGCCCCACTTTAGACAGGTTCGCCAGGGCTGAGGGTCAGGCTGTGACTGCAGATGCTCTAAGCAGAGTTGTGTGTTTTATTAGAGAATATTTATATTTTGGTTACAGAGAGCCTCATATCAGGAATGAAAACTAGATAGCGCAGGCCCAAGTGCAGAGAGGTAGCTTGCACACATGCAGTCTGGGTACATGCAGAGTTTTTGCAGCTGTCTACCTCTATTCCTAGCACATGTAGCCAGAGGTGATGCCCAGCAAAGACTTGGACCCACAGGTGCATGAGACTCAGAATCTGTCCCTCGAGCACAGGGAGAATCGCCCACCAAGGAGGTCTGCAGTGAGCCCAGCTGCCTACCTTGGTCTTCTGGTCAGTACTTTTGAGAGTCACTCTGGGCTGGCCTGAATACACAGGCCTTACTGCCTGAGTCACATTCCAAGGTCTATATTGTGCATAGCTATAGCTGGATCTGCCAGAAACTGGATTAGATGTGGCTTCAGGAGCTGAGCTCTCCAGGGCAGGTGGTGGTAGGTATGGTGAACAGTTCCTGACTAGGGCTAAGTGGCCAGAGTGAGCTGGCAGCAGTTTGCAGGATGCAGTGGAAGCCCCTGGGAAGGGCAGGCACTTGGTCACTGCTTTCATGCTCTGTGTGACTCTGAAGAGACTTGTCATATCTACCTCTCTCATCTTGCTTCTCTCTCACGTTTTCTCCCCTTGTGGGGGTCAGAGCCCCTGCTTCCTGGAGAAGCCAAGACAGAAAGAGTCAGTGCTTGCTGCCAGTGGTGGGTGCTGAGCCACGTGGCTCTAGAAGTAGGAGGTGGAAATCCTAGGGCAGTTCATGGCAGTTGTGCACCAGGCCATGTCCTCATTGCCCCAGTGGGTGTCTGTGCTCTGGTTTGACCAATGGGCAAACTGAGGCTCTGAGTGTGGAAATACAGTGAGCAGGGAATAGAACTCAGTCTCAGGCACTCCCCCACAAAGCTTGACCCTCGTGGAAGGACACAGTGCGTCAAGGGTTATTGTCATAAAGTCCCACGGCCACAGAGTGGGCAGCTTCCACAGCAGGAATCTGAGAGGAGGGTAGGCAGTTCTCATAGGCCACACAGGAAGGCTCTGCCTGTGCTTGCTTTCAAGCCTCTCTTTGACTAAGAGGTGGCATCTCCTGTGGCTCGTTTATCTTCCTTTTCTGTACCCATTTCCTCCATTATAAGGATACCAGTGGGTCTGGGAGAGCACTCACCTGGGATTCATCTCTCACATACACATGTGTGTGCACATGCACACATGCAAACACTCACCAGCCCTGTCACTGGATTAGGGCCAACCCTAATGATATCATTTTGATTTAATTAGCTGCAAAAAAACCATTCTCCAAATAAGGTTACATTGTTGGGTACTGGGGGTCAAGACTTGAGCATATAAGTTTTGAAAGACACAGCTCAGCGTGTAACAAGAGACGTAGGACATGAGCTTTTGTGTGGTTTGGAACACTGGTACTGGGCAGACGACATTCCATTCCTGGCAGTAAGAGGCCTGGGAACTCATGCATAGCTGAGCATTTGAGTGTGTGTGTGTCCTATAGGCACAGCTGTCTGGTGCCTCCCAGCTGCAGGGCAGCTCCCAGGAGGGTGGGGCTTGGCTTTGCTATTGTGGGAGAAGAAGAACTGAACCTGGTCCCCAGCCTGAGTGAGACCATGCTCTGCCTACCTAAAAGCCCTGAGGCTCCACTGGGCACTGATCACACTGACTCTGAGACATGTATGTGCATGTGTGTAGGGGGGGAGGGAAGGTCAGGTAGTAAGGACCAGGGGCCTGAGTGACCTCTGTCCCTAGCTTTGCCCAGCCCAGGACTAAACATTGACCAGATCGCTGTCTTTTCTCCACTTCAGGAAAACCCAGAAAGAAAAGGGATTTACGGATATCCTGTGTGTCCAGGCCACCTGTGTCCAACCCCACGTAAGTCTGCCTTAAGTTTCTCACTCTGTTGAGACTTGGAGAGGCCTCCTTCTGAGGCCAGGGATATGAGCAGGCATATGGGGTCAGAGGTGGGCGAGAGAGCAGTCTCTTCTCATCCTGTCCTGGGTGGCTACAGTGGGCCTCAGGAGCATTGGCTGTTTGCCTTCCCAGTCCTTGTCCTGTGGTCTCTGTCGGGGTTGCAGGGCAGTGGCACCATTACACTTTACCTAGGGATGCTCAGTAATCAGTGAGCTGAGGTGGCTGTGCGCGCTCCCATGGCCAGCGTGCATATTTCACCCTCATACCCCCTATTGCTCCTTCTCTCAGAGAAGCTTATGGATCTGATTTCTCCACAGACCTCCCCGGAACCTGGACTCCCGGACCTTCATCACCATCGGAGACCGAGTAGGTGGTGATTAGACACCGAGAGGCCTCCTACTTTACCCCATAGGGCCATTGAGAGGTGGTTATGGGTGGTAGACAGAGTTGGGCTCTGGGGAGGAGCTTATCTCTTATCTTGCTGGTGGTTGTGGCCCTGGGCTACCTGCCCTTAGACCTCCTATCTGGAAGAAGTACATTCCACCTGCCTTATAGGGGTGTGGGGAGCTCAGAGCTACCACACTGCCTACCTCAGAGTGTGGGCTATAGATCCCACATGAGTCCTGTATCACTTGGCAGCAACATGTGGGACATGCAGGCTCCTGGGCCCCCAGACCTCAGGTCAGACCCGAGACTCTATATGGTACATACCCCTGAGTGCCTTGGAAGACCACCTACTATTGAGAGGCCTGAGTTGGGGATGTACACCAGGCAGAGTATACTGGGAGCCTCTTCTTGGAAGATCCTCCCTCATCAACCCCTGTCACTGCTTGGTGTTCTGTTAGTGCGGTTGCATAATCCCGTGTCTCTCACTCGGGAGGGAATTTCCACAAAGGTTCAGTAGATGATTGACTAATAGCTCCCTTTGCTGAGACGTGTGTGGAAGACTTCTCCCAACGTCTCCAAGGTTTTGGTTTTGCCCACTTTATAGAGATCAGTGGCAGGCTCAGATTGGCTTAGTTCTTTCTACAGGGTCACACAGCATGTCGTATAGCAGCTTCTAGCTCAAATCTGATGAGCTGGTCCTCTGCTTTTTTCTGGGTGAGGGACAAGACCCAGTCTCTGGCTTGATGATCACCAGTCACCTCTCCCTTTTGCCTCTTAAGAACTTCGAAGTGGAAGCTGATGACTTGGTGACCATCTCAGAGCTGGGCCGCGGAGCCTATGGGGTGGTGGAGAAGGTGCGGCATGCTCAGAGTGGAACCATCATGGCTGTCAAGGTAAGCAGGGCTTCATCCTACCTGGAGTAGCACTAGAGGGGGCGTTGGCTGAGCTTCCGGGTGACTGCCTACCTGTGGCTCTGGCCTTCACTGTCATCACCAGCCTTGGGGCAGAACTTCTCAGACAAGGCCAGGCCATGGATTCCCCAAGGTTCCTGGCCCTCATGGACTGGGTAAGGGGAAGCAGCCTAAATGTGGCCCTGACATGTAGCTCTCCTACAGCGCATCCGGGCCACCGTGAATTCACAGGAGCAGAAACGTCTGCTTATGGATCTAGACATCAACATGCGCACGGTTGACTGCTTCTACACTGTCACCTTCTATGGTGCCCTCTTCAGAGAGGTAGGCTCTGTCTCTGCCCATCTCTTGCCAATCACAACTGCCATTCCACTCCTATTGTGTGGAGTTCCTGGGACCTTGGGTATAGGGGAGCTACACCCAAGCACCCTGCCACCTGAGGCAGCTCAACTGGGATCTTGAGAGGCAGGCTTTCCTGTTCCTGGCCAACTCTGTGCCTCAGATTCCTTGCCTGAATATGAAGCAGGTGTCTGAGCAGTTCTCTTCAGGTTGTTGTCAGGGACCTGGAGCTCCGTGGCAGCTGAGATTTGTATTCGTGATCATTTGCTTTTCTGCTAGCCCCAAAGTGGGCATGCAGGGCAAGTCCCAGGGGAGAAGCACTGTGGAGGGGCGAGGCTCTGGGCTAGATTCTAGATGAATGTTAGGGTAGAGGAATGGAGGGCAAAGTGAGGTTTAAGGCACAGAGCTGCCATTTGGGCCAGCTGGAAGCATAGAGTGTTGAAAACAGAATGAAGTGAGCACCAGAGTCAGGATGGGGCAGGAACTTCTCATGGTGACCTGCCATCTTGGAACTCTTGAGTGGTCCATGATGTTTCTCTGCCCTGGCTTTCCTTTGGGCCCTCTCAAGTCCCAGTGGTGGCTCAGACCCCACTTTATGCATCTCATGTGGTGGGCTGAGCACCCTGTGCAAGTGTCAGCCAAGTCTGAGCTCAGGAAGTCTTGGGCTGAGCCACCTCTTCTGGAGGCCATCCTAAGGCTATGCAGGTTTGCTGGGGAGAAGAGAGGTCATTTGCCAGTGAAGAAATTTGGTTCTTGTCCCTTTATATCCTGATTTGAAAGTCTCAGGACACACTAGGCTCCTGCTTCCCAGGCAGTGCTCTTGCACTAGGGCACAGATGGGGTAGACTAGGGCTAGGGGGCATGAACTGCATGGTGAGGTGCCAGAAAAGCAGATCTGAACGGCAGATGGCAGTGGTGAGGGGTGAGAAGGCTCATCATGTCCCTTCCCAGGTGGAGGCTGGACCTGGTGCTCAAGGCTAGGCTGTTAAGATGAGGGCTGGGGAAACCACTGGGAGCCTGTAGACTGTCCAGGGCTTGGTAGCATTGGTGGACCGGCTAAGCACTTGATGTTCCTTAGGGGGATGTGTGGATCTGCATGGAGCTCATGGACACTTCCCTGGATAAGTTCTACCGGAAGGTGCTGGAGAAGAACATGAAAATTCCGGAAGACATTCTGGGGGAGATTGCTGTGTCTGTGAGTGGCCTTGCTCTACCCAGTATACACAGAACCTGCTGTGTGACTGAGTCTTGGCAGAGCAGCTGTCCCCTCTAAGGATCAGTCCTTCTGAAGCCTGAGAGCAGTACCTCACTGAAGAGGCCCCAGGGATGGGGCTCTTCAGGCTGGGCTGCTCCCTGGTTCCAAGCCCTTGAGAGCATCTCTCAGGTTCCCTTTCACTTTGAAGAAAGGAGCTCAGTACTTGCCACTGCCTCGTACTCAGACGCCCCATCACAGCTATTGGAGGTCCAGGCTGCTTTGGGAGATGTGTGCTGTTTTTAGAGGAGGGCAGGAACTCTGGTTTAAGCATTGCTACAGCCAAGGGAAAGAGGGCGGGCAGTGGAATCAGGGATGCCCTTTAATTCTGTCTGCACCTGGAAGTGTCTAAACCATCCCATGCCTCAGGCTCCTTTTGCCTAATCTCCAGAGGTGGCTCCTGGGGAGTGGTTTTAGTGATGGCCCTTGGGAGGCACTGCTTGGGGTTTGTGGAGAAGGAGAAAGGCAGGAGGAAGCCAACACGTCTGTCTTAGGACAGCCAGGATGATGGGCAGATTTGGGGTGTGGCCAGGAGCTGGGTGATGGGAGCTGGGCTGTGGATGGAGGAGATGGGGCTTTACTGCTTTGTTGTTATCGTTGCTGTTACCTGAGATAATGTCAGTCCCGCCTCTCCCACCCCATTCAGATCGTGCGGGCCCTGGAGCACCTGCACAGCAAGCTGTCTGTGATCCATAGAGGTCAGTGTCCTCCATCAGCCACCGAGGCCCAGGGAGGGACAGACTGTGATATACCTGGTGGGGCATGGGCTGCTCTCTGCATTTGTGCCTTTGGCTCTGCTGTGCTCTGAATAGGAGGAACTTAGTGGATCCCTGCTTTTTCTGGGCTCCTTGGCCCGCTTCTCAGTTGTGTGTACATTTCATGTGCTGTGAAACACCTGGGTTGTGGCATGTCACTCTAGGAATCTGATACAAGCTCCCTTACCCCCCACATAACCATCCAGAACTCTCCTGGGGTTCCTTTGCCCCTGCGGCCACTGGTCTGGACTTGCCCCTTCGGGGTTGTACTTAATACGTATCAGCCTCCCATTAACGTGGTGCACTGTACCTAGTAAACGAAGGAGGCTAAGTGGACTTTGATGCTCAGCGTCCACCCCGTTCTGACCTCAGATCAGCATTGTTGGCCCTTTGGCATGGAACCCTCCCATCTTTTTCTGGGCAGCTTTGTCTTTTACACATCCACGTGGCCCTTTGCTTGGAGGTTCCTACCTCCTGTGAGGCAGGGGCTGGGTAGGGCTCCTCATTTGCCTGCAGAGATCCATCCACACACCTTCAGTCCACCGTTGTTCACCCACTACCTTCTGCTTGCTGGATTTGTGTCCATAGCAGGTTGCGTGCTTGGGTAGCCTCAGGTCGATTCTTCAGAGCTCCGCTGTTCCTCTTTGGTTGGGATAGGCTGAAGTACATTTTGATTTGTCACCCAGCCGAGTGATGGTGTGGTGCTGCAGATCTTACTGCCTCTGTTTCCTTGTCTAATCCTTGGGGCACTGGGTAGCCTACTGCTGGCCCACAGGGCACTGGAGAAGGCAGCATCCAATTTGGCATGGACTGAGAAAAGTATGCTCTACTTGTAGATGTGAAGCCATCTAATGTCCTCATCAACAAGGAGGGGCATGTGAAGATGTGCGACTTTGGCATCAGTGGCTACCTGGTGGACTCTGTGGCAAAGACAATGGATGCTGGCTGCAAGCCTTACATGGCCGTGAGTTGGGGCATCCCTGCAAGGTGGAGGACAGGACAAGGTTTTGCCTCTGTGCAGTGGTCTGGATGTTTCCAGGTGTACCTCCGGTCTTAGGGACCCTGCCACCACCTACCTATACTTCATGATCCCTGTTTGGATGAACTTGTGCTCTCTGTTGTTAGGAAGGCAGGGATCCTTAAGACTCGTGGTCTGGTGGGAAGGCAAGGGTTGGCTCTGGCTCTTGCTGGCCTGTATCATGTGGGCAGAGGAACCTGATGGCACTCTGTTTTGGAATAGAAGAGAAAAGGTCTAATTAAGGGAGCCTTGTTGGGTGTTTAAGCCTTCTGGTCTCTCTTGCAGCCTGAGAGGATCAACCCTGAGCTGAATCAGAAGGGCTACAATGTCAAGTCTGATGTCTGGAGCCTCGGCATCACCATGGTACTGTCTGGGGCTGGGCTCAGCACTTGCTGGTCTGTTGGGGTGGGAGTATGTCTGTATAGGGTCGTGGGCTCCATCAAACATTCCTATTTGAGTAAGAGGATATCTGGGAGTCGTAGGACCCCTTTCCTGACCATCATGATATTTTCTGTATTCTGTGATGTCAACCTTTCCCCTAGAGCCCCTGGTGTAGACCAGGAAATCACAGCCAGTGCTAAGTTTAGTTGTTGCCATACAAGTAATTTCCAAATCAAGAAGGTAAACTCTTAGCTGGCCATGGTAGCACCCTCCTGTGGTAGGATTCCCGTGGTAGCATCCTTTTGTAATGTGATTCTAGGTGTTCGAGGGTATCCTCAGCTTTATAGTGAATTTGAGGGTAGCCTGGCCTACATGAGACCCTGTCTCAATATCCTTCTCAACACACACACACACACACACACACACACACACACACACACACACACACACACACACACACACACACACCACCTGGTGCCTCCTGCTCTCCTTACTCTCCTTACTCTCCTCTCCCCGCACCCCCAAGCAGGAGCCTTTTGTGTTTCTCCAGCTTCAGTAGGATGAGACTCTGGATCCTGGCTTGCGGAGGCTGAAGGGACCCATGGTTTGGAGGGAGGAGCAGGGCCCAGACCATTAGGACTGAGTTGGATCAGACAAATCTAAGTCCAGGTGTGGGGATGGACCTTTGCCTTCTAGAACTGCTTGGCTCGGATTCACCTACTGATGTGATAACCACAATAACCAAAGGATCTGGGGAGGAAAGGGTTTATTTGGCTTACAACTTTGAAGTTACAACCCTTTAATAAAGGAAGTCTGGGCAAGACTGAAGCAGAAGCCATGAGGAGCGCTACTTCCTGGCTTGCTCAGCCTGCTTTGTTACAGTACCCAAGACCACCAACCCAAAGGTTGAATTGAACGCCTATGGTGAGCTGGGGTATCCTACATCAATCAGTCAAGAAAATGCACAGGTTTGCCCACAGGCCCATCTGGTGGGGGCTTCTTTTCAATTGAGGCTCCCTTTTCCCAAATGACTCTAGCTTGTGTAGAGTTGACACAAAGCTAGCCAGCACAATGTTACAATGAAGTTGAATTCTTTGAAGATGGGGACACTTCTGTACTGCACACATGTGAGAAAATGATATATCGAGAATAGTCTACCTTCACTTGCAAAGATGTTTAACAGAAAAGGACATTCCTACCGTCAGGAGTCACAGTTACCAAGATATGCCGCCCACTTTCTTTGTTCTCCTCTCTAATTGTTTTGAGACTGTTCAAGTTCCCATGGTTGATCTCATGACTGCCGGGTAGGACATTTTGCTATTTTAAAAGAGGCTTTATCTTGAAGGCTGGGGCCACGGTTTTACAGTAGGGTTTTCAGGCCCCAGAAACAGGAGCAAGGCTTGGCCTGTCTTCTAGAACCTCTCCCTCCAGGTACACTGCTCATGTTTATCCTTGGCCTAATATTTCCACTTAAAATGCTGCCATCCCAGTGAGCAACGGCAAGGTTCAATGCATCCCTCTTGGTGGGCTCTGGCCCTGGGAGCTCTGGGCACACAAATTTTCTGTGTCTCGGAACACAAGGGAGTTACCTTGCACAGACACAGGTCATTCTCAGGAAGGTTCTGAGCCAAGAAGGATCTGAGTGGTGTCACCATCTCTACCACTGTCTCGGACACTCAATCATTATAGGGGACTGGCTCCCAGGGGCGGTCCTGTGATAGGTAAACGGCCTTATACATCTTTATGTTGAGGTAGTTTTTGTTTATCATTTTCTAAACTCTTTAAAAAAAAAAAAAAAGATCGTTAGGCTGGGCAGTGGTAATGTATATCTCTAACCCCAGCACTCACGAGGCAGAGGCAGGTGGATCTCTGGGTTTGAGGCCAGCCTGGTCTACAGAGTCAGTTCCAGGACAGCCAGAGCTACACAGAGAAACCCTGTCTTGAAAAACCAAAAAAAGACAAGATGTTTGAGGTCTATGCTCTGGTGCTTTTTGGTTAGATATATGGGTGCTACTGAGCTTTCTCTTGTAGTCTGCAGAAAGGTCCCGCAGTAGATTCTGGAAATGCTGAGTGCAGTGCTGTCCTGTGGGCAGGCACACATGTGACACACACTGTCTTCCCACCCATGCTGTTCCCACATTGGCTGGAAAGGCATGGAGACTGACAGGAAAGCCCCTTCTCAGCATAGTTACTAGAGCTCTATGTGGGGCCAGTTGCATTTGCTATAGAGGTGTCTCCTCCATTCCTTATGGTGGTCACAGCTTGTCACCGAGGCCTTCTGCTGCACCAGTCAGGAGGTATCCGTGCAGGAGTCCACCACTCCCTGTTGACCTAACTAGTAAAAGCCAACAGCTGGATAGGTGGCCCTGGATACTGAAGCCTGTGTTGGGCAGGTACTGAAGAAGGAGTAGCTGGGGCCCACGGGGGCTTAGGACTTGATTCAGTGAGGTACTTTGCTGACTGCTGCCTCATGAGAAGGTGTATATGGCTGCCACTCTTCATGTTTGACCTGCTGTCTGGAACCCAAGTTGTTAGATAAAAATTTCCCATTTTAGAGTGTTTGAAAAAAACAAAAAACAAAAAGTAGTGGTGGTCAAACCCAGCCCAGGGCTAGCCTTAGTCTGAGCTAGGTCTGCCAGTCCAGTCAGAGGAGCTCCAGTAGTTGGCCTGCTGCTCAGTATGAGGGCAGTCAGAGACAGCACCACTGTCACTGGGGTGGGGTGCTGGGGAAGGGTGGGTAGGTCCCTTCCTCTTCATGCTTCTGGGTACCAAATTTGCGTCATCTCATGTTCGGAGCCTGCTGACTCTGCTGTTCCTACTTCAGATTGAGATGGCCATTCTGCGATTCCCTTATGAGTCTTGGGGGACACCGTTCCAGCAGCTGAAGCAGGTGGTAGAGGAGCCATCCCCACAGCTCCCAGCAGATCAATTCTCCCCTGAGTTTGTGGACTTCACTAGCCAGTGGTGAGTATCTGGGCTGTGTCCCCTCCTCCTGCCTCAAGGTAACCCTTGAGCCACCTGGAAATTAGAAGGCAGGAGGTAAAGCTAGCTCCAGCAAAGTTAAAACCTGGGTTCCAGTAGTAGCTTTTAGTCTTTGCAGAAAAGGATGAATCAGGTAGACCCAAAGAGTGGAGGGAGTGTGTGTGTGTGTTGTGTGTATGTGTGTGTGTGTTTGTGTGTGTGTGTGTGTGTGTGTGTTTGTATAATATATATTATGGAAGATTAAAATGCATAGTGAAGTTGCTATTTTGGTGTCTAGAAGTTTTTTTCTGAATTACAGAATGTTCATAGAAGCTTTATAAATGTCAAGTTTTTGAGCTAGGCAGCGGTGGTGCACATCTTTAATCCCAGCACTTGGGAGGCAGAGGAAGATCTTTGTGAGTTAGAGGACAGCCAAGGCTACACAGAGAAGTCCTGTCTCACAAAACAAACAAACAAAAAAAGATGTTTGAAGTTAGAAAAGAATAAGAAAAACAGTTATACAGACCAAGCTCTCTAACCATAAATAACCGCATGGAAAGTAAAAGTAGATTCTTATAAATGACTCTTGGATTACAAAAGAGATTAAGAAAATACATTTTTAAGAAGAAACTAGCGAGAGCAAACCAATATTTGTATGCTTTGGCCCAGAGATGCTCAGAGAACAAGTCAAAGCCTCTCAATAGAAAACAAGAAAAACTGCAGGTCCATGAGGCCAATAATAAAGTCATTGATTAGTTTGACTCTTTTTGATTGGAATTCATGCTCCAGAACCATTGACTGGAGTCCTCCCTTCTGATAAAGGATAATCTGGTGTGTGGTTTAGGCAGAACATGTCAGGGTTGGCGCCATGGACATAGCCTGGATCACTATAGAGACAGCTGGATTCCAAGAGGCAGGGAAAGCCGCTGCAAGACTATATAGTTAGTACCCATGGACCCCAAGCCACTTGGCAAGACCCCCAGACAGTTTGCTCCTTCTCTGAGCCCCAGGAGTATGCTGCTTAATGGGGGCAAGCCCTGCCTGTCTAGATTCGCTTCCTCCGTGTGAGCCTGGCTTCACTGCCCTCTTTCCTAGCCTAAGGAAGAATCCTGCGGAGCGCATGAGCTACCTGGAGCTGATGGTGAGTGTGGTGCACGGGAAGTGCCTGCCCTATCCCCTGTGCTGTGCACTGGCTGGTTGGGGCTGCCTGGGACTGGAAGAGGGTTGCATCCCAGGGTGGAGGGGTAGCTCTTCTGCCTGGCCCCTGCCTGCACTTGTGTAGTATCACCTTTGCTCACGAGTGCACCCCATGCCTTGTGGAAAGGTGCAGGGGGTTGTGACAGTAGGGCACAGGAGTCATAGTGGCATCAGGGAAGGCTTCCTAGAGGAGATGCCATTTGAACTGAGCCTGGAAGGATGGATATGGGCTCTTTGCTGATGAAGGAAGGGCAGAAGGTCTGGTAGGGCAGAGGTCTGGTACCCTTGAGGACAGAGATGTTTGTGTGGTAGGAGGACCACTGCAGAAGGGTGAGGCAGAGCCACAAGTGTGGATGGTTTTGGAGGGCTTTTAGGGGCAGTGGTTCTGGAAGGACCAGCAGGAGTTGACCAGGTAGGAAAAGCATGAAAAGAGGGGACCTCTCCTTTATACTTTGTCTTGTGCCCCTTCACCCCCAGAAACTGCATCTCTCTTTCCTACCAGGAACACCCGTTCTTCACCTTGCACAAAACTAAGAAGACGGACATTGCTGCCTTTGTGAAGGAGATCCTGGGAGAGGATTCATAGAGGCTGGCCCGGGACCCCACTGGTCTGCCAGCATCCACACACCTGTGCTGGGGCAGCACGTACCTGCAGCCATAAGCTACTGCCATTCTGGTCCTGGGCATTCGAGGAATTAAGGGGGTTGTTCCTGTCTGCCTCTGCAACTAGCTGTCCCAAGTGCCAAAGAATCAGACCTCAGGGGCTCCCAGCCAGGCCACATGTGCCCCACAGTGCCTCTGCTGTTGCTGCTCCCAGGGTCTCAGGCCTCTACCCAAGGGATGAATTTGGAGGGGCCTGTGTATCCCGGCAAATGCTGTTGCTTCTTGAAGAGCAGACAGCTGGTGCCTCTCTGGACAGGCCATAGCCTGTCCTGGATGCCATCCAGGTTGTATATATATTTTAAATCACAACTGAATGAATGGACTTTGTACACTGTGGCCTGGATCAGGGACATCTCTATCCTGTCTCAGGTGCTGAGGACACACTATGGGGATGAGCCACGTGAATCCCCTGAGACTTCTCTGAGAGATGTGTTTAGCCTCCCAAGGCCTTCACCCAGCACTGGCCAATGGTCTCTGAGGAGCACACTGCCCTCAGAGAGCCCCTGGTTACCACCTCGGGTGGTATCTGCCTTTCTTTTTGAACTATTATCCCTGTTGCCTTTTGCTTTGTGGGTGTCGCTGGTTTTTCTTGCATGGTTTGGAGCTGCTCACTTAACCCTGGGTACCAGCAGGCTCACAGCTGCCCAGTGCTCAGACTGGAGTCTGCAGGATGGCTCAGGCTCTTTGCTCAAGGCTACCAGGGAGCTGTATCAACTCTCCAGGTGTGACCAGCTCTCGGAAGCTAATAGGTTTACTTTGGTGGTGTTTTTAAAAAAAGAAGAAAATATATTTTTGTGAAGAAAGGCCTGCCTATTCCAGCCTTTTCCTGGGCAGGAACCTATTGCTGTTTTAATTAAAAAACAAACCAAAAAAAAAAAAAAAAATTGTGTGAGACTGACTGTGGCAAGCCTGCTCTTTCTTTCTTTCTTTCTTTCTTTCTTTTTTTTTTTTTTTTTTTTTTTGGCTTTTTCGAGACTGGGTTTCTCTGTGTAGCCCTGGCTGTCCTGGAACTCACTCTGTAGACCAGGCTGACCTTGAACTCAGAAATCTGCCTGCCTCTGCCTCCTGAGTGCTGGGATTAAAGGCATGCGCCACCACTGCCCAGCATGCAAGCCTGCTCTTTCTTGGAGAGTTGTGAAGCCCTAGGTGGAATCCTTACTTTGGGACCAATCCAGGACAATATAGCTAGGTCCTGGAGGCTGCCAGCCCACCAGGGCCTCATACTTGACCATAGTTCACAGGTGGACACAGGTGCTCCTAAGGTGCTGCGCTGAGGTGCCTCATTCCATGGCCACCCCAGGCTAGTCCCCTGTAGAGGCAACCTGACTCACTGTCATCCAAGTGATGATCCCAGAGGTAGAGATGACTGGGTCGGAGGTGGCAGGTTCCACATTGTTTGCACTGCTATTTCTGCTTACAGATGAGAGAATGTGCCTGGAGAGCTCCCAACACTTACTCAAAGCTAGCTGAGGTCCAGGGCAGGTCGTGGTGCCTGCAAGGTTGAGGGTGCAGCTTGGTATAAAGCCCTTGCTAGGTCAGTGTGGCCCTGTGCTTCTTGAGATGTGGACTGGGAGACTTCTACAGGCCCTGTCCTCCTGTAATCAGGAATGTGTGTCATCTTAGGCACTGGTGGATTCAGGACAACATCCTAAAGGACTTGTGTCCATACACTACTCTATGAGGTCATCAGGATTTAATGGCTGCTTCTCCTAGTTTGATAAACACAGGTCCCCAGCTACAGTCCTCTGGAGGGTTTCTCCTGGCAAGGAAGGATTCATGTGCTCATGCCCAAGTCAGAAGACTGGGGTGTAACTTCAGGCTTAGGTGGACCTTGGGGAGAGTCAGCCCATACAGTTTGAGAGCAGGGCCTTGGTGTGTCTAGGAGAGTATAGAACCTCATGGGACTTCATCACCACTGTTCCTTCACCTCTGTGCAGTAGTTTCCCAGGTTTGGCTTTCATAGCTCCACAGAACCTCTCACCTTTAGACATAGGTTGGTTCTCACCAGACCTCTGGGGTCAGGACAGCCATGACTTAAAAGAATGGCTCACCAGGCTCAGGGCCATCAGGACATGTGTCCTGCCACTGTATCCCTAAAGGAACTTGGTTAACTTTTTTTTTTTTTTTTTTTTTGAAGTTTTTTCAAGACAGGGTTTCTCTGTGTAGCCCTGGCTGTCCTGGAACTCACTCTGTAGACCAGGCTGGCCTCGAACTCAGAAATCCACCTGCCTCTGCCTCCCAAGTGCTGGGATTAAAGGCATGCGCCACCACTGCCTGGCTAACTTTTGTTGAAGGAATGACAGAAGAGAGAATCTAAGTCCAGGTGTGAGCACCCACAGGCTAAAGTGGGAGGGAGGGTGTTTCTGCTTGTCCATGGGCAGATTTTTCCTTGCAGCTGTCCTTAGTCTAGGGCGCGGCCAGATCGCCTTTCCCTGGCCGCCAGGAGGCAGCAGAGCCTCGACTTAGTCCAGCTCTGCAAGCTTCTGTCAGTTCTTCAGTGTACCACACTGTTCTCTACACAGGGCTGAGGGAGCTGGCTGTGCAGCTGGCAAGCCATTCCACTTCTAGAGTGCAGCACACTTTACAGAGTGCCCAGTGGCTGATCAAACAGGCTCTATAAAGTAGATAACAATTTGCATCTCTCCACCACATGGGGCTTCAAAGGACTTAATTCAGTTTGTTGAAATTTGGCTAGCACCTCATAGCATATTCCTCTTTATAGTACTACAAATAGTGGTTTCGGTCCTCTTACTATTTGGAGACCTTTAGCCCACCATCCAGTGTGCAGATCACGTTGACATTTCAAAGCATGGCCCCATGGCTACAGTGAAGGTCCCAGACCAGGCTCCTTGCTTAGTAGCAGGCCCCTCTTGTCCCTATTAACACTTCTTGGGTCAGGATCAGAAGACTAGGAACCTAACAGGGTCCTACAGAGACCCATTGACTCTTTTTCCCATCAGGCAGCTGGCTAGAACCGGCGGGCATCTCTAGGCCTGGGGTTAATGTCTCTGGACTGATGGACACAGAAGCCTTTCTGTTTCAGGCACACCACAAGAGCCCTCACACAGCACGGACACTACAGATAGAGAGGCCTGTCCCAGAACGACTTCTGAAGTAACACTTACAGGACACCCCTTACTGGAGGTCAGGGCAGGCAGCTTTGGTTCAACATCAGCACTGTTGTTTCCCCTCAGAACTGTGCTGTAGCTCCTGCCTCAAAACTTTCCTATAATGGTCAGCATTGACCACTGACTTCTAGACTCACCCAGGAGACAGACATCTGGGAATGTCTGTGATGGAGTTTCTAGATTGGTCTACCTGAGGTGGGAAGACCTCACTTTAAATTCAGGTGGCTATGGTGTGGCTTCACGGACTGGATGAAAAGGAGAAAGAAAGGAAGAGGAGCCAACATCTGTCTCCCTCTGCCTCAGTGTGGATGCACTGTGGCCAGCTTCCTCAAGCTCTGGTCCCCGTGCCTTTCCTGCCATGATAGGCTGTACCCTCAAATTGACCAAAGCTTAAACCCTCCTTTAAATTGTTCCGTCAGGCATTTTGTTACAGTAATAAGAAAAAATAGCTATTACCTTCCAGGAGTCCTACGATGTCCATCGTAGCCAGCCTGCTACCACGCCAGCTGTGCCCTACAATGCCTATCGTAGTCAGCCAGCTACCACGCCAGCCATGCCCTACAATGCCCATCGTAGCCGGCCTGCTACCACGCCAGCCTCCTGGCTTTTATTTCCATGCCATCTTCTCCTTTCCCAGTACTTTTCCGGGAGATGATCAGCCAGAGACCACCTCCCCAGAGAGTCTGCCTCATCCCCTTAGTGGTTATTTGTCAATATTCTTGTCCCTTCTCTACCTCTGGGACTGGACCAGGAAGATCTGATTGCTCTGAGCCTGGTTCAGTTCATGTGTGAGTGCTAGAAGGCAGGATGAGAGATACAAGATCTAGATGAAGGTCCCTACAGAACTATAAAGTCTGGGCAACCCTTCTATGGAGCCAGCCCCACCCTGGCTGACGTCCTGTGGGGTCTCCCTGCAACCCAGGATGATCCAATTCTGTGCTGGGGGCTGGGCCAGGAGAAGCCTTTTGCTCACCTGGCTATGTGGCTGCTAGCCCCCCCTCCCTCCCTGCCAGTTGTAAGAGCAGCATAGCCTGCCAGCAACTCTCTCTCTCTTCTATCTCAAGTAGTTTTCCTTTTTTGTTTTGTGGGCAGGGCTTTACCTAGGCAGCAGGATCCAAGTTGCTCCATCTCCCAAAAGGAAGGTAAGAGTAGACGCCTAAGACTCCCCCAGCCTCCCACACCCATGGAGACTCCAGCATCTGCTTTATCTCTACACTGTCCCCTACCCCCGCCAGGGAGCTCACTCCGTGAAGACAAGCTTTCCAGAGGGTCCTGGTTTGTCTTCTGGTCCTGTTCTGCTTCCTGAAGCCCACAACAACAGGGCCATGTGCACACTCTGGCCTGTGAAGCCATCGCTTCTCTGCCTCCTGGAAGCCTGCGGGAGGGTGTACATTTGCACTAGCTGCCTTGCCTTCAGTAGAGCGCCCTTTAGCTTCATGCCCTGGGCAGCAGGCAGTAGGGCTTTCCAGAAGCTCACAGAGGCTCACAATGGTTCTGGCCATGTGAGAAAGCAGAACCAGGCAGAACCCAGAAACCAGATGACCACATGACCCCAATCTCTGCACCATTGCAACTGGGCTACCTACCAAACCACAGAGGGAGCCATGGACTGCTCTGTTTCTTTTGAGCACCAACATTTTGGGGAAATTCACTTGGGGAGGTGGCAGAGGCTGCCATCTTGGGTTGGGGATGAAGTTCTGTGCATTCACTTCCCAAACCTTCCTTCTGTGGTGCTCTACTGCCCATGGCACCTATGGGAAATGGAATCTCTACAGCAGGGAAGGGGAAAATGTCAGTGTTCTCTGCAGGACTTGGCACATGGTTGTTGTCTGAGCACCTACCATGCAGCAGGCAGCATTGTAGCCCCGGAGAGAGAGAGCCAAGCGAGGCTTTGAGCCCTGAGCCTGCTCTCAGTTAGCTTAGCTAGCATCTCAGATGTGACTACTCCACCTTTCTTGTCATCACTCCCCAGGGAGAAACATCTGGTTACATTCAATTAATTAATGTGATCATTATAACTAATGAAGCTCAGTTACAATCCAGTCATTCCATTTGATTAATTGAATTATTTAAATTGAATTTAAACACTCCCAGGTGGGAGGACACTTACTGGCACCGAGAAGACATGGAGCTGAAGGACAGGTGGCACTGGTCCCTGTGGGCTACACAGAGTAGACTTGATTCCCAAGGAAGGGTTTGGAGCAGGAGACTGTGACAAGATTGCTTTGTGCTATGTCCTTATCTCATCCAGGTGACAAGGATTTGCCTTCAGAGTTCTATTCTTTGCCCCTTCCTCTCCATCCCCAGGGCAGACAACCCTAAGTCCCACTCTGACCTCAAGGATGTCCTAGCATCTGAGACTTCTCCAAATGCTGACCTTGCAGACCGTGGTAGCTTCTAGCAACCCCCTGCAAATTATAAAAGACCTACTAAAGGCAGCCAACTGGCTGCTACATTCCTGTGTGTGTCCCTCTAGTTCATGTTCAGACTCCAGTTCACCATCCTGTCTATGGCTACTGCTAACTGAAGTCTCCTGTGTGGAGACAGGCTTGCCCTTCCAGCCTTGCTCTCAGTGTCTGTTCTGGAATGGACAGTGCATAGACTGCTGGGGCAAGGAAGACTTCAACAGTATGGGAACAAGGAGAGCAGCTTGATTAGGTCCCCAAACTCTGCAGTGATCATAGGGAAACTTTAGTGAGTTGTCATGCCTCCCAGGGCTCAGTTTTACAGGCAGAGGTGCCTTGGGCAGCTTGCCTTGAAGATGGCCCCAGACTGAGTAAGTGTGTAGCTGATCTTTTGCTACTTTGAGGGTTCTGCTTTCTTCCACTCTTCTCCATTCTTTTCTTCCACCCTTTCTTTCTTTCCTTTTTCTTTTTTCTTTTCTTTTCTTTTTTTCGAGACAGGGTTTCTCTGTATAGCTTTGGCTGTCCTGGAACTCCCTCTGTAGACCAGACTGGCCTTGAACTCAGAAATCTGCCTGCCTCTGCCTCCCAAGTGCTGGGATTAAAGGCAGGCGCCACCACTGCCCGGCTTCTTCCACCCTTTCAACCCCCAAACATTAGGTAGGGAAAAAAAGGATAGAGGGGAAAGCAAAGAGGTCCTTGAATAAGGTCAGGTGTTGGAAAGAGATGACGTTATCGCGAGGCTCCTTCCTGCTGATCAGGGACATCGAGTTCCTTGGGACAAGTTTGATCTTCGCCGTCAGGATATTTAATTTCTTTTTCTTCTTGTTTCTTCTTTGAGCACAACTACTTAACAAACTGTGACAAACAACAACCAACCCACAACCCACAACCCACAACCCACCTCTTGGGTCTGGCATTTACATATCCAGGACCCAGGGAAACAGGTCATTGCCCACCAAGTATCATACACAGAGCTCCTTCCCTAAGCAGGGTTTGGATGTTGGTCAGCCAGCTTACCCAACATAGATTCACCTGATTCTTTCTGCCAGGGAAACTCACTCATCTTTCCCTTCTGACAGCTCTACTGTCCCTTACAGGAGCAGCCACCTGTGGTTGGTACCAAGGTGCCTGTCCTACCCTAGAGCCCATGTTCCTTGAAGATGTGGCTGCTTATCTTCCCAGCCACTCTGCCCAGAGCTGTCTCTGGGTCAGTGCCATGTGTGAGGGTGAGAAGCAGGTCAGCTAGGAACTGATGTTTCTCAGAAGCATTTATAGGCAACGAGAGGGGTCTCGTGTTCTGTGCCACCCCATTCATCACACGAATGACTGTGCTGGTCACGTGCCCTTTGTCAGCTTCTCACCTCCCTGTCCAGACACTCGCTCTCCTCCAATCCCAGGATTCACTGCATCTGAACCCTCTCTGTGTCCTAGTGTACTGGGGACCAGGTGAGACGGTGCCTCTAAGGACTGTGGTAGTGCAGCCACTGGGGCCATGGACTACACACCAGCCCTACAGTTTGGGGTCTTTCCCCTGGGGTCTCCTCACAGCTTACCCTATTCTGTAGCTCTGTTTACCCCTTTCCTTCCCACCCAGCTCCTCCATGCTAGCTGCCTTGGGGAAGTCCCTGCAGTACAGTGATTCTGTGCTGGGACGTACTGCCAGCAGGGGCTTCCTGGCAGTGGAATCACGGGCCTCATGATGCCTTCCCACCCATGGAGGTAGGTAATGAAGACATGGGACCTGGCTGAGGTTTCCAGTGAATGTTTATATTTGGGGGCCAAGGAATCACAAAGGACCCAACTGTGAGACCCCCTTCTGGGTTCCTCGGGTGTAAGACTCTGTTAAGACCTTGTTTCTGGGATCCCATACCTAATCCCAAACCCCAAATCTCAGACCAGCTTTGATGAGTATGAAATGGAAGGTCTGGGCCCTTGGCTTACAACTGGATGAGTCCCAAGGTCCTTTGGGTTCTGTTTCAGCAGCATAGAGGTGTTCCTCACTCCAACTGCCCTGACTCCTTCGTCGACTCCCCCTGGGATAAGGGCCTCAGGGAAGGTCCTTTGTGCCTGAAGGATCGTCTCAGGCTCTGTTTCTGAAGAACCCAGTCAGAGATAACCTGCGAGCCTGGGTACCATGGTGGGTCAGGAGAGCCAGAAAACTGGGTGTCTAGGCTTGGCTGCTTACTGGAAGACAAAGCAAACCCCACATGAGAGGTGGTTTAAAGAAAAAGCTCTTATTCTGTCTCAGGAGTGGGAAGAATCAGTGGTTTGTCACAAAGTGGGAGTTGTACAGGCCCATTGCCTAGGTCCCTTCTGTTGGGCTGCGCTGCCTTTCTTTGAGTGTTTGACTCCTGAGTCCACACATCCCAGGTGATTGCAAGACCAAGCATGTGGCAGGATGAGGGAGGTAGGAAGCAGTGTCCCCTTCTCTTAGAAGTGGGACATACCACAAGGCTCCCAGTCCCTTGTTTATCTTTTAGTCACATGGTTAAGGAAGGATAGGAAGTAGAGTCCTTCTATTTGTAGTCATCTGCTGGCTACACATCCAGGGCTCCGTGGCCACAGAGAGGGGCAGGAATAGAAGATACTTTTCCATATCTCCCACAGGGTGGATACAAGAATGTTACTTTGAAGCAGGAAGATTTTTGTCACAGAGAGAGTATCTTTGTTTAAAGAAACATGCTGAGGACATTGTGGGTGGCCATGTAGGAAGTGTCTCCCAGGGGGCATTCTGGGAGGTATCTGGTGTCTCATGTCCCAATCAAGGTACTGGAAGAGGAAGGCACAAGGCATGACCAGGGAGGAGTTCTGGGCAAAGAGACCTTCACTTGGAAACCCGGTCATGTGAGTTTGGATCCTCAACGCCCATGTAAAAAGCCAGGCATGGCATCACGTGCCTGTAGCCCCAGTGCCGACAAGGCAAAACTGGGAGGATCCCTGGAGCCCACAGATGAGCCAGTCTAGCCAACTTTTGGGGGATATTTAACACGTAGCGGCTTGTGAGGGGAGGGGAGATCTCAGAGAAGGAGCAGGAGTGAAGGCTTCAAGGACCAAGCCAGCTTGAAGATGCAGCGTGGCTGACACAGTACCCTGGAGGGCATTGGAGGTTAGAGAACCTACAGACCTTCTTTCTGTGTGGCTGTGGCTGTGTGTGTATGCAGGCTAGAGAGGCTGAAGGCTGACACTGAGTGTCTCCCTCTATCACTTTCCACCTTGTGTTTTGAGGCACTGGAGCTCCTCAAACCGTCTCTCCTATGGGGTTTGCTTTATGAGGAAACGGGAACTCACCAATTGGGTAGACTGGCTGACCAGTGAACTCCAGGGTCCTCCTGTTTTGCCTTGTTAGTACTGGGGCTGCAGGCACATGCTGCCATGCCCGGCTTTTTACATGGGTGTTGAGGATCCAAATTTAACAAGCCCTTAATCAACCAAGCCATCTTTTCAGCTCCCCAGTAGCCTTCTGAGAGACAAGGAGGCCCAGTGAATGTGCATCAGCTTCCCTTATTGGTCAGCTTCTATTTGAACCACAAGTGCTGTCCAGTGAGAGCAGGCTCAGTTTCCATTCACTCTTCTGGGGTTGACAGAACCAGTCATGTGGGGCTTGAAGTCATGCATCCTCACCGCACAGAAGTCTGAAGCATTCTAGTCACTAATTATTGTCTTAGGTGGCTCCTCCTTATCCCCAATCACCATACCTGTGCTGGATGTCCACAACCTCCAGTCTTCCTAGGATGGACGTCCTGCACAGGCAGCCTGTTGGCATTTCAGAGTCTGTATGATTCTGAGAAGAACGTGTTCCACAAAGGATGCAAATGAGTAGACTCACATCTGTCTGTGAGGGTCACACTGTGTGAAAGTGCATGGCTTCAGGGCCTGGTTGAGCCAATTCTGCCACCTTCCTGTAGGGTTAGAGAAATATGTGCCCTGTGGAAAAAGTGGCTTTTTAAAAAGAAACTGTAGAATATACTAACTTGGAAAGAAAAGCTTTATGTGTAATAATTTACACACAAAAATTTACAGACGAATTTTTGTTATGAAAGTGTCCAACATAGCAAACAGTAGACTGGCTCCATCACACCCTGCCCTGGCTCCACCACACCCTGCCCTGGCTCCATCACACCCTGTCCTGGCTCCATCACACCCTGTCCTGGCTCCATCACA
>CM052710.1:56529535-56563949 GCA_028551405.1 Uromys caudimaculatus | reverse complement strand
GGCTCCATCACACCCTGTCCTGGCTCTTTTGCCTTTGCTCACTTCCCCTCAAATCATCTGGACATCCATGCAACTCAGCTCAGACATGGATAATTTAATTTTCAAATATCCCAGTGTATTTCTGGAAGATTAGGGTTTTTAAAATGACAATAGCATTAGTTAGTATTCATACATGTAACAACAATCCCTCCCTATTGGCAAATACCTAGTTTCTGTTCAAATTTCTAATTGTCTCATAAACGTCAAAATTAGTAAAAGAAGTGAAACAGGGCCCCCTAATGTGGCTCACAGCGCAGCTGGCTGGTGCATCTGTTCAGCATTTTTTCAGACATGTCTCCAAGTGTTCTCCCTTAGAATTTATCTTTTGAAGAAACTAGGTTATTAGGTACCCACACCCTGTGTTTGCTGGAAATTGTTAGCAGGGTCTACAGAGTGACCAGATTTAGAGCCAGATGTGGTGTCACATGCCTGCAATTGCAGTGCTTGGGAGACCGATGTAGGAAGATCAGGAGTTCAAGGTCATCCTCAGCTGTATAGGCAGTTTGAGGCCAGCCTGGGATATAGAAGACTGCTTTTCAAAAAACAGAACCAACTAAGATTTTTAGCCATATATGGGTTGTACTTTATAACATATAATAATAACATATAAAATGCAACAAAGTAACTTTTTTGAGACAAGGTTTTCCTTTTCTTTCTTTCTTTCTTTCTTTCTTTCTTTCTTTCTTTCTTTCTTTCTTTCTTTCTTTCTTTCTTTTTTTTTTTGTTTTTTTGAGACAGGGTTTCTCTGTATAGCTCTGGCTGGCCTGGAACTCACTTTGTAGACCATGTAACCTTGGCTGTCCTGGAATTCACTCTGTAGTCCAGGTTGGCCTTGAACTGATCCGCCTGCCTCTGCCTCCCAAGTGCTAGAATTAAAGGAGTGTGCCACCACTGCCCAACACAAAACGATTGTGCAAATCATTAATAGTTGTTTCATTAAACATGTCAGTATTTGACACACTGTGCACACATCAGTGGGTGTGGACTTTTAACTGGATGCATGCATGCAGTGTGCAATGGGAGCATTTCCATCTCCCCACCTGGTATTTCTGTGTGAGAGCTTCCAAGTTCTCCTCCAGTCGTGCCTGCGTCAGCGCATCTGACACTCCTTCCAACGGTGTTTTGATGTTCACTATCCATTCCATAGGCCTCACTCCATCTGCGGGGTCTCCAGGGATCTGTATTTTATTCTCTACTATGTGGTCAACACTCTTAGCTTCCTTATGCAAACGGAGGAGAGTGCAGTTTGTCTTTCTATGTCTGGATTATTTTAGTCAACTAATAACACACAGCTCTATCCACGTTGCTGGCTGCATTGGACAGAATTTCATCTCTTTAGTGGTTGATATTCCTCTGGGTTCACAGACCACATTATTTTTTATTTACTAAAGATGTATTTATTGAGTATGCTGTCACTGCCTTTAGACACACCAGAAGAGGGCATCAGATCCCATTACAGATGGTTGTGAGCCACCATATGGTTGCTGGGAATTGAACTCAGAACCTCTGGAAGAGCAGCCAGTGCTCTTAACCACTGAGCCATCTCTCCAGCCCCACATTCTTTTTTTTTTTTTTTTTTTTTTTCGAGACAGGGTTTCTCTGTGTAGCCCTGACTGTCCTGGAACTCACTCTTTAGACCAGGCTGGCCTCGAACTCAGAAATCCACCTGCCTCTGCTTCCCGAGTGCTGGGATTAAAGGCGTGCGCCACCACTGCCCGGCCAGCCCCACATTCTTTTTAAAATAAGTTTTTGAAGACTTATTTTTTAAAAACTCTGTGCATACACATACACGAGTATAGATGCCCACAGAAGCTAGCAGAGGACATTGGCTCCCCTGGAACTGGGGTTACAGGTGGATGTGAGCTACCTGATGCAGATGCTGGAAACTGGATGGGGTCCCCTGCAAGAGCAGTGCATGCTCTGGTCTGCCAAGCCATCTCTCCAGCCCCCTACCTCAGACCACACCTTTTAAACCATTCACCCATCAATGGGTATCTCAGTAGATTTCACCCCCTGGCCTTTGTGGATGATGTGGTTGGGATGGGCGTGCTGACACTTTTTGCCTGATGTGACCTATCTCCTTTGGCCCTGTAGTCAGCAGTGGGCTTCTGGGCCATATGGTAGTTGTCTTTTCAGGTTTTGGGAAGTCTCCATACTGTCTTCCACAGTGCCCTCACTAACTGCATCCTGTGGGCATCCTTGCCAACATTTATCGTTGGGTTTCATTTCTTTGAGATGTCTAACTGTAACTTGTATTTTCCTGGTGGTCAGCCAGGCTGAACATTTTTTCTTTTTTGGTAGTTGTTGACTACTTACTTGTTTATCTTCATTTGAGAAATGTCTACCCCCCCCCCTTTTTAAACAGATTAAGGTGGGTTTCTTTTTTTCTTTCTCTTTTTCTTTTTTGGCTATTAATTTAATTCTTTTCCAGATGAATAGTTTGAAGATGTTCTCTGTCAGTCTGTAGGCTCCATCTTCACTCTGGGGATGGTTTCCATTGCTGTTCACAGCTTTGTAGTATGACACAATCCCATCTGTCTATTTTTGCTGTTGTTGACTGTGCATTTAAGGTTTTCTCCAAAACACTGTCTTTGCCAGTGTCTCGGAGTGTTCCCGCTCTGGTTTCATCTGGCTTCCTTTTGGCTTCTTCTGCTTCAGTTCTCACTTGGTTTAGATTCATGACCTGTTCTGAGCTGATGTCTGTGTGAGCAACAGGACTCTGGTTTTGCACTCCCTGGCTGGCTCTTCTATTCCGCTTTCCCAGCTCTGTGTATGGAAGAGACTGTTCTTTGGCCACAGTGTGTATCTACGGTTCCTTTGCTGAAAATCAGTTGACTGTAAATTCATGAATGAATTTCTGGGTTTTATACTCTTTCCAATGGTCTGTGTATCCCCTCCGACCCCCTTCTCACCCCCCAAGGCCAGCATTGTGCTGTTTTGCTTTTTACGGCTTTGTATTGTATTCTGACCTTAGCTTTTGGTTGGTTGTGTCTGTATAAAAGGTGAGCCCTTTGTTTAGATCTTAAAACCCATAGGTCTATAGCTGCTTGTAGTTGTCTTTAAGGGTCAGTTTTGTGTATTCCTGTGGTATTTGTTGACTCATTTTTCATCTCTGATTTTATTGATATGATTATTTCCTCCTCCCTCTGCTCTTGTGTGCCTGGCTAATGATTATTCAATTTTATTCATCCCTTAAAAAAAGTCATTATTGATTTTTTGTATTTATTTTAGTCTCTATTTTATTTATTACTGCTCTGATATCTTTTTTCTACTAAATTTGGGTTTGATTTTTCTTTTTCTTTTTCCTTGAGTCAGGGTCCTCTTCTGCAGCTCAGACTGGCCTTGGGATTTATTCTGTAGATGAAGCTGGTCTTAAATTCACAGCCGTTCTCCTGCCTCAGTGTTCCAAATTGTTCTCTCTCTTTAACTTTAATTTTATTATTATTCTTTATTTTTAAGACAAGCAATCACTATATAGCCTTGGCTGGCCTGGAACTCACTGTCTAGAGCAAACTGGCCTCACATTCCCAGAGATCCACTTGCTCCTGCCTTCCAAGTGCTGGGATTAAAGGCGTGCACCTCTATTACTGTACTACATGTACATTACTGTGTGTGAGACTGTGTGTGTGCATTGTACCACAGTGCACACATGTCTTCTCTTTTCTACCATGGGTTCTGGGAATTAAACTCAAGACCATCAAGCTGGCATGACAAGCTTCTAACTGCTAAGCCATCTTATTAGCCCTGTAACTTGTTTTGCGGCTCAAAGCTTACATGGTCTGTTTGGAGAATAGTCCATGCGCTAAAAAAAATGTGAGTCCCGACCACTGGATGACCCACTCTGCCTGTATGCTGGGGTCACTTGGTCTACAGTGTGGTTTAAATCTGATGAAAGTGGGGTGTGGAAGTCTCCAGCTATTACCCACACTGGCACCCACTGTTGCCTTTACTGTGCTATTTGCCTCATGTGCCATTGCTGCAGTTTGATGCAAACACGTTGTAACTCGTTCTCTCCCTTTGAGCTTATTCATTTTTTCTTTATAGAGCTGCCCTTTTGTCTTAGTTACTTTCTATTGGTGTGATAAGACACTATAACCAAGGCAACTTATAAAAAGATAAGTTTATTTGAGGCTTACAGTTTCAGAGGGTGAGTCCATGCTCATCATGGTAGGAGCATGACATCAGGCAGGCAGGCAGGCAGGCACGGCATTGCAGCCGTAGCTGAGAACGTACATCTTGAGGCACAAGCATGAGGCAGAGAGAGCTAACTGGGAAAGGTGTGGTCTTTTCGAACCTCAAAGCCCATCTCCAGTGACACACTTCCTCCAACAAGGTCACGTCTCCTAATCCTTCCCAAACAGTTCCACCAATTGGGGATCAATTATTCTAACATATGAGCCTAAGGAAACCATTCTTGTTCAAGTTACCACATGAACTTCCTTGTCTCCTGTTAAGTTTTTAAAAATCTTGTTTTGATTTACTTATTTATTTATTTTGTGTATGAATGTTTTGTCTACACATATGTATGTGCACCATACGCACATTTGGTGCCTGAGGAGTTCACAAGGGGGTGTCGGATCCCGTGGAACGGGAGTTTCAAAAGTTTGGGAGCCACCATGTGGGTTCTGGGTCCTCTGCAAGTGCAACAAGTGCTGTGAACTGCTGAGCCGTCTCTCCAGGCCTCTCTTTCAGCTTTTGACTTACGATTTACTGTATGTGGTGTAAGCACAGCTGCTCTGGTGCTTTCTGTTTGCATGGAATACCCTTCGGACACTTCACATGCAGCTTATGTGCTGACTAGTAGAATGAATGTCTTGTATGTAGTTGGATCTTTTTGGATTTTTTTTTTTGTATCTTAAATTCATTCAGTCTCTCTCTCTCTCTCTCTCTCTCTCTCTCTCTCTCTCTCTCTCTCTTTCTGCCCTTCCCCCACCATTTTCTCTTAGTGACCCTCCTTGTCTTTGCCTTTCAAGTATCTTGGACCAGTGCCACTCTGTATTTTTTTGGGGGGAGGGATTTAAGCTACTTATATTCGAGGTCGTTATTAATAAATATGAATCTACTCCTGTCATTTTTGAGTAATTTTTGTTTGCTAGAATAGAAATAGAAAACCTATTTAATGAGATTATATCTGAAAATCTGCAGTCTTGGGAAAGATACACACATCCAGGCACAGGAAACTCACAAAATCCTGATAGGCTTGACCAGAAGAGTCCTCTTCAGACTGGAGCTGGAGCTCAAGTGCTTGGTGTGTATAAGACCCTGGGTTAAGTCTCCAGCCCCCAATCCTACCAAGAAGTCTTCTTTGTCACAAAATTCAAAGTCCAAAGCAAAGAGATTTCTAAAAGCAAGCCACATGTAAGGGACTAGATGACAACAGATTCCTGATCTTTTGTTGCTGCTGTTTATATTTATGTAGTGTGTGTGTGTGTGTGTGTGTGTGTGTGTGTGTGTGTGTATATGTGTGTGTGAGTGTGCACGCCACTGTGCACATGTGGTGGACAGAGGAGTTGGGTCTCTTCACCACATTGGTCCTGGGAATCAAACTCAGTTCAGCAGGCTCACTGACAAGTGCCTTTATCCTGGTAGAGCCTTCACCCACTGAGCCATTTCAGTGGTCCCTGATCCCCATCTTTGATGTGTTCTGTGTGGGTCTTCTAATGGCCAACGCTACTTGTTTTTCTTCTTCATGTGCATCTATTGTGTCAATTTTATCATTTTTCCTGGACTGTTTTAGGTATTATTGTCCTTTGACTCCAGGACTTCCTTAAGTGGGTTTTGTGCGTCAGTGCGTGTGTGTGCGTGTGTGTGTGTGTGTGTGTGTGAGAGAGAGAGAGAGAGAGAGAGAGAGACAGAGACAGAGAGAGTCAGTGTAGTGGTAATAAACTCTTTCATCTTTCCTTGTCTTAAGAAAATCTTTCTCTCTTGTCACTTCTGAAGAGCAGCTGTTCAGGGTACAGAATACTCTGCAGACAGTCTTTTCTTTCATAATTTTGAACATGTTATTCAGTTCCCTCTCAGTCTGTACAGTTTCTACTGGGAAATCTGCTGTTGGCGTAACAGAATTCCTTAAGCATGACTTGCAACTTCCTGTATCTGTGTGCTTGCGTGAGCGTGTGTTTTCAAGTGTGACCGGACTGGCATGTGTACAAGCTTGTGGTACCTTTTCCTTTTGTTTTTTGTTTTTGTTTTTTTCTTTTTTGTTTTTTTTTTCAAGACAGGGTTTCTCTGTGTAGCCCTGGCTGTCCTGAACTCACTCTGTAGACCAGGCTGGCCTTGAACTCAGAAATCCACCTGCCTCTGCCTCCCAAGTGCTGGGATTAAAGGCGTGCGCCACCACTGCCCCGCTAGTGGTACATTTTCTTCAATGATGATTGATGTGGGAGAGCCCAGCTCACTGCTGGGAGTGCATTCCCTGAGCTGGTGGTCCTGAGTGTATAAGAAAGCAGGCTGAGAAACCATGAGGAACAAGGACTCTTCTGTGGCCTCTGCATCAGCTCCTGCCTCCAGGTTCCTGCTTTGAGTTCCCTGAATGATGGACTGTGCTGTGGAAGTGCAGGCTGAGTGAACTCTTCCTTCCCCAAGTTGCATTTGGTCATGCTGTTCATCCCAGCAATGGAAAGGAAACTGAGGCATGTGGCTAGTCTGGACCAGGCTGGCCTTAGACTTGCAGCAACCCACCGACTCTGCCTCCTGGGTGCCATGGTTAGAGGCAGGCAGCACATCATCTTGTTTTTTTTATCAGTCCTGACTTTTGACATGTGGACTATACTGTTCTATGAAGAGGAGGGGCTTGGGACAAGTTTTATTTGGAGTCCTTTGAGCCTGCTGGTCTTGGATGTTTGCACCTTTCCAAAAGGCTGGGGGAACTTTTAGCTTTTAGTTCTCAGAATGGTTTCCCTATGCTTTCCTCTTCTGTAACATCCATAAAGTGAATATTTGCTTATTTAATGCAAGTTCTGCAAGTCTAGGCTTTCTCTATTCTTTTTCTTTTTTACTTTTAATCTGATTTATTTCAAAAGACCTCTCTTCAAGTTAAGTAATTCTTCCCCCCCACCCCCTGCTTGGTTTACTCTGTTGAAATTCTCTATTGGGATTTTTATGTTATTGAATTTTTCAGTTCCAACTTTTTATTTGGCTCTTACAATGCTTGTCCTGATCTTGAGGTTTTTGTTGTTTGTTTGCTTTTTTTGTTTGTTTGTTTTCCCCCCAAATCATCAGTTGCTTTCTTCACTTTTTTGAGTTCTCCATCTGCGCAGTTCTCCGTCTGCATAGTTCTCTGTATATACAGTTCTCTGTACAATTCTCCCTCTGTGCAATTCTTGCTCTACACAGTTCTCTAACAGTTCTCTGTGCAGTTTTCTGACTGTGCAGTTCTCTGTCTGCAGTTTTCCGGCTGCACAGTTCTCTGTTCAGTTCTCTGTACTCTCTTGAATTTCTCCAACTTTCCTAGGGTCATTATTTGAACTCAGCTTTAGGAATTTCTTAGGTTTTCTTTTCTCTGTTCCTGGGACTTACTCTGCTCAGTTGCTGTTGCTTACTTAATCTGTCCCTCAGTGGCTATCTGTGCATCTCGTGTGGCAGTCACCTTGTCTGGTTTTGCAGAGTGGCTCAGTACTGTGGACGACTCACAGTCACAGGTTGATGTTAGACGTGGCACTTGACTTTGGCTTGGAATAGGGCATAAGTTAGAGTTTGTTTGTTTATTGCTTTTTTCTCTGTGTAGCCCTGGCTGTCCTGGAACTCACTTTGTAGACCAGGCTGGCCTCATAGAGATCCACCTGCCTCTGCTTCCTGAGTGCTGGGATTAAAGGTGTAAGCTACTGCTGCCAGACTGAAAGTCAGAGTTTCTGTGATTCTTTAGCTGTGAGTGACTCATTGGCTTAGATTGCAGGTGTCTGTGGAGGTGGCAGTGTGGCCAGGCAAGGGATGCAGACTGACAGGGTTATATGATCTTAGGACTTAGTGGGGCAAGCACCCACCATGGGACTTCAAGTGGCAGGCTCACTCTATTGGTGGGGAACATATCCTCAGACCCTGTGCTGCCAGTAGAGCCAGCCAGCAGTGGGGAGACAACACTGGAAGCATGGAGGGAGCGGGTGCCCCGCAGAACTGGGCAAGCTTCTTTCTAAGAGCTTACTCCCCACGGTCGGGGCTGGGAGCTGGGCTTCATTATGGCACTTTTATACATTTGTGTCCTTTCTGCTCCGTCCCTTCCCCTCACTCTGACTGGTTCTCTCCCTATTCTGCTCTCGTGTCCCATATACTTCCATATATGACAAAAACACACAGTATTTGTTTTTCTGCATCTGACTTATTTCATGTTACATAACGGCCTCCAGTGCCATCTATTGTGCTATGAATGGCATAGTTACATTCTTTTCTACCACTAAAAATCTCTCACATTTCTATGTACCACATTTTCTTTATCCACTCATGAGCTGCTGAGCATCCGGGCTGTGTCTGGAATAGTGTCTATGCTGTGCTGACTTAGATTCCTTCTAGTGTATACCCAGGCATGCCATAGCTGGGGCCATAGCCTATCTCCACTAATTTCCACAGTGGTAGCACCTACCAGTTTACACTCCCACAAGCAGTGAACTAGGACTTCTTTCCCTGCACCCTGAACAACATTTATCAGGTGCTTATTAACCAGTTGCATTTACTCTTTTGAGTACTGTCAATGGACAGTTTTCCCATTTATTGGTTGGGTAGTTGGAGGATATTTGCTTTTTGGAATACTTTGTAAATTCTAGACATTAACCTCCAGTGGATCGAGACCTGCCAGAGACTTTTTTTTTCTGAGTCTGTAGAGTCTGTGGTTGTGTCTCCTACAAGCTCCACTATGGGTGGAGTCTGTAGTAGGGGGATCTGTGATCTCAAGGCCTGGAGCATGTGGACATGTCTGAAGGCCCTCAGGAACGAGCCCTGCTGCTGTGGAACAATAGTAGTAGCAGGGGTGTGTAGCGTGAGGGATGTGTCCCCAGCATCTGCCATGGTGAGTGTTACTGGAGATAGCAGCTTCCAGCAGCAGCAGTGGAGCTGAGGGTCTTGACCAATGAGGTGTGTTTTTAGGCTGCACAGTGGCCAGAATTCATAGGAGTTCTAGGGGACATGTGTGGTGGTGACCAGAGCCCTGGATCCTGGGGTACAAGTGTTTAGCCAAGTCTCAAGAGGTGCACCTTCATTGTCCTCTGTTACCAGGGCTCTGTTGTGCATGGGTGCTGGCACAGGCTGGCCTTGTTCTGAGGTTGCAGCCTTTTGTGTGAGTGCGAGGAACTTTGGACTTTTTTTTTTTTTCTCCCTAGAACTCTTTGGGTTCTGATGCTCAGAATTTGGCCTCATTAACTCATTAGTAGTTTGCAAATAAATCTAAAATAAATTAGTAGATGCACAGTGATGGTTCTGACCCTATCATTCCCTTCATCTTTATGGTTGAAGTAGTTCTATAGGGAACAGCCACCCCTTAGTCAGATTTGCACTCCTTGGCTGCCTAATGGTGTGGTTGGTAAAGGAAAGGCAGAATCCATGCTTCCCTGGCTCATCCAACAGTTCTTTAAATAAAACTGCTCTCCCAATAGCCCAAAAGGGTTAAGAAATAACTGAACTCACAAATGCAAATATACTTTCTGTGTTTTAATTGGTTGCAATAATTTCTGTTACTGAGGTTTGAATTGTCCTATCTTTAACCAGCCCTGAGCCCTTGACTTTGTCGCTGGTGTTCTTTTAGAGGTGCCTGCTATCTGGTTTGGAAATGTGTTTCAGGTTTATCTAGAATCCTTCCTATTCAGGCTGGACTCAGTCATACCTCTGTGGAACCCGGGCCTTGGCGGTGGGAACTGATGCTTAGAAGCCACAGTCCGGGCCGTAGCAGCAGACGGCTACTACACAGGTCATGATTCCCATGCAATTAGGTCAACTTTGGATCTGCATTTGGTACCACTGAGTCTTTATTTACCCTCAGGGATCTTAGAGACACTGGAACAACAGTCAAAAAAGTGTCCTCTTGAGCCCACCGTACGCAAATAAAATTTGGGGATGTGATGGAAAACTCTACATGATTTTCCTGTTTCTTTTTATTATTGCATTAATTAATTAAGTTAGTCAGTTATGGAGGGGCAGCGAGTTGCCTATGTGTGTGGAGGTCAGAGGACAGCTTATGTGAGTTGGTTTTCTCCTTCCACTTGGGTTCTGTGGATTGGACTCAGGTCATCAAACATGGCAGAGAGCTCCTTTACTCAGTGAGCCATCTTGCTGGACATCTGAGCTTCTTTTCAATGTTAGGGTGTACGACAGCAGAGATGTCAGCCTATGGAGCATCAAAGTCCCTTGGAAGGGTGGTTTTTTTTTTTTTTTTTTTTTGTGCTGGCAAAACTGTGCTGCACAGACCCATTTGTTTTCAATGTTTACACTTTATAAATATGTATTGTGGAGGCCTGCACTTTTCTGAAGGGAAATGGAGGAGCAGTGGGTCTGGGGGAGAGGGGAGGTGGCGGAAGAGATAATGGGAGGAGTGGTGGTGGTGGGGCGGTGGTAAGGACGTATTGTAAATTATAAAATTAAAAGAACAAATACATTATTTAGAGCTAAAATTACATTGTTTTGAAATCAAGTCTAGAAGAGAAGTCATTGAGTTGGCAATAAACACTAACGAGGCTATCCACTTTCTCCCTTGTCCTCTGATACACTCACAGATCAAGGTGCTTGGGGTTCCCATGAGGATGTTTGAATACAGCCTCTGCACTTGGCCCTTTGCCTGGGTTCTAGATCTTACTTGGTCTCTTTACAGAAGATGCTGCTCCCCCACTCCCCCCCCCCCCCCCAGCCCCATACTCTGGGTTTTCTGCTGTGGAATGGGGATGGAGGTGAGTCTGATTGGGCTGCTTTTCCTGATTTGTGATGTGGTCTTTCCTTGACTCGGTGGTGTCATTGAATGTTTTTTATTGGCTATCACCTTTCTATGGGATGTTCTGGATCAGTTTATTCCCCTTCCTTTCTCCCTTCCTTCCTTTTTTTGAGACAAGGTGTCCTTAGGGTTTCTATTGCTGTGATGAAACACCATGACCAAAGCAACTTGGAGAAGAAAGGGTTTATTCAGCTTATGTTTCCATATCATTGTTCGTCATCAAAGGAAGCCAGAACAGGAATCTGGAGGCAGGAGCTGATGCAGAGGCCATGGAGGCATGCTGATTATTGGACTGCACTTCATGGCTTGCTCAGCCAGCTTTCTTATAGAACCCAGTGCTGCAGGAGATTTGATCACACTGAGATTGTATTGTTTACTGGAAAAATCTGTTTCTAGTTGTGGTGTGGCTCAGCTTTAGCACACACATTCAGTCCCTCTGGCTGGAATACAGACACGCCCTTAGTACACACCTTTGATCCCAAACAGTGAAGGTAAAGTTAGTTTGTAGGCGGAAGCATCCGTGTTTGAAAATGATGTCTAATTGAGTGGCAGACAAAGTGATGAATCAGAGAAAGATTTGACAGAATAGGATATGCCCAATCTCATGAGAAGAGAGAGGAAAGAGAAGCTACTTAAGAGAGCAGCACACAGAGAGAAGAGGTAGTTTGACTGGGACAGTTGTACAGAGACAGGGTGCCAAGAGACAACAACTAGACACAGATGAAGACAGAATAAGCCCGAGATTGAGAATGAGCTGGAAGATTAGAACAGATTACCAAAGTTAGTCTGAGGCCAAACAGCAATTCAGGAGAAGCCGAGAGAAGCCAGATTGAATCAGTCAGCATGGAGAGGAGTTTGAGCCAAACAGCTGAGTTGACCAGCCAGCCAGAGATCAGAAAGAGCTAGAAAGGGTGAGCTTATTCAACAGTAAGTCTCAGAGGCTGAAAACATGCTAGGCCTGGATTAGATTGTACGGAGGCTAGAGGCTTTCAGGACTAGGCCTAGGTTAGCACATGGAGGCAGTAAGCCTTGGAGACTACAATCACTTCAGGTGAACAAAAGATAACATTTACAACCCAGGAGCACCAGCTCAGGATGACCCCACCCATAATGGACTGGGTACTCTCACATCAATCACTAGTTAAGAAAATGCCCTTCAGGCCTGTCTACAGCCTGTTCTTATGGAGGCATTTTCTTAACTGAGGTTCCCTCCTCTCAGATGACTTCAGCTTGAATTGTGTTGATACAAAACTATCCACTACACAAGGTCTCCCTATACAGCTTTGGCTAGCTTGGAGCTTCGTATGTGGGTCAGGATGGCCTTGAACTCACAGAGCTGCTTGCCTCTGTCTCCTGAGGGCTGGCTAAACTTTTCTTGATGTGAGGAAATTAAATGTCTTTATAATCATAGCACTGTGATTGAGAGATGATGTTACCTGCAGCTGAACACTTTTTGGGGTAAACTATGAAGCAGGTGGGCAATCCTAGAGTAAATGTATCTATTTCCCATTGCTACAACATAACATGTTGGTGATCCGTACAGGAAAGGCTATTTAGCTAACAGCTTTAGAGATTTAAGAGTATGGCATCAATATCTGCTTGAGCCTGGTGAGGGCCCCTTAGCTGTCATATGGCGGATGGCTAGAAGCCAGAGTGGGAAGGGTCAATTTAACCCTTTATACCCAGACTCTCATAAATCTGCTCAGGTCTCATGAGAATTACATGGTTTCCTACAGCTCCCTCAATAATCAACAGCCTATTTTTTTAAGGTATCATCTCCACCATAACCACACTGAGGATCAAGCCTCTAATAGATGAAGGCTACGTGCATGGGTGGGAATAAATGCCATCTAAATAATAATGGTGCATGCTTGTACTTTTAGTGCTCCTGTTTAGTGCTCCTTTTCAGTGCTCCCACTCACCCTGCCCAGGTTTTATTCTCACTAGGTTTCACCCCAGGAAGCTGGAGTAGTGACTCCCTCCTTTGGCACACAATTTGCCCTGTTCTCTCCAGCCTTGGCATCAGCCCGTGGCAGAGTAAGGAAGGTCCTTATTCTTCTCTGTAGAGCCGCACCCAAGTCCTAGGGATATGCCAGGCAAGGAGCAGTTGCTCAATTAATATTTGAGAATAATATACATGTTATTTTAGCATCCCCACCTTGCCCTACCCAAAATAGGTTTAACACAAAAACAAAATAGGTCTAAAACAGAAACAAAAACCTTGTGCAATGAGGTAAAGTTTTCACGACACTCGGAAGTGGAGAAATTCAAAGTAGATTGCTGACCCCTGCTGCGCACCACCCACCATAACCTTCCTGGTATTAAAGAGTCATATAGGAAATCCAGAAGCTAATTTTTAAAAAATTCTTTAAAATTCTAGTGGAGTTAATTGACCAATAAAAAGATAAAATGCGATTGATACAGTCAAAGAGATGTTACTTATCTTTAAAAGAATGGAAACTCTGACCCAAGCCAACCGTGAAAACAAACACAATCCAGTTCCACTCATAGAGACCAACAGAGGAATCAGACTTATGGAGACAGACAGGAGAAGGGCGGGGCTTGGGCTGGAGGAGCTTTTGGGAAATGGAACTGAATAAGTCCAGAGTTTCAGGATGAAGAGAGAGCTCTAGAGATGAAGGCAGGGGTGGCCTCACCGCATTGTGACTCTATCCGATACCACAAAACCACATGTTCACAACAGTTTAGATGAGGGGCTGACTGTCATGTAAGTTTTACCCTAACTCAGACTTTATATGCCACACACAGCATGGATATCCAAGAGAGTGTATGAAATGAACAAACATCTGGCTTAAACCTAACTCCAAGGTGAACCCCAGAGGCACACCTCTTGCCTAATTCTGTTAAAGCCCTGAGCCCACCCTCAACTTCCTCCCAACCCCACCCTCAAAAGTTCCCTCTTTAAAAGTCAGGTGGGTCATTTCTACTTCTACATTCTGCATTCTGCAGGCAGAAAATGGTGCCAACACCACATCCTCTGTGGCTCCTTTCCGCCACAAAGATTTTGAGAGTTTTTCCTTTTCTTTCCTTCTTTCCTCCCTTCCTTCCTTCTTTCCTTCCTTCCTTCCTTCCTTCCTCCCTTCTTGTTATTATCTGTTAAACCTGTGCACACATGCCATATTCTTGTGCTATGTCTCATGTATTTTACAGGTAAGAATAAATATGTAAAGGGCTAACTATGAAGACTGACACCTTTGAAAAACCCTGACTGTTTTGATAGCCTCTGGGTAGAGAAGCTTAACACCAGAGACAGAAGCCACCATGCACAGGTTGGCAGGTTGGATGGTAACACAGGTTAATGTGCTCCTGGATAAAATATCTTAAGTAGAGCAGGAAGTGGGACACAAAAACTAGAAAGAAAGCAAGGGGAAATGCATGTCCTACAAATCAGACTGATGGAAACCTCCCCCATCTCCACTCCAATGTGTGCCGGCTCATTTAAGAAGACTTATAAACAAGTCATTCTTCCACCAAGGAATCCCACTTTCAGGAGACAACCAGAGATGTGCACTAAAATTATATACAAGACATCCTTCACAGTCACATCTGTAATCAGGAAAAAATGGAAGCGACCCAGATGTTAAGCAGCAGGGGACAGCTCCAAGCATCAAAGCGACTGAATTGTTCTCCAGAGACCTGTCTGTGAGAGCAGGAAATGAGGCTGGAATTTAGTTTCATGAAAAAAGCAGACAATGCTCTGATAGATTGCATGCTGGAGGGCAGCATGGTGCAGCTGCTTTGACAAGCATCCTGACAGTCTCTTGGCAAGGCAAATATGCATATATTGCACAATGAGAACACTTAATCTCAGCTCCTAACCTAATAGAAGTAAAAACATGGGACCTTGTGAACCTGTGGCTAAGTGTTCACTGCAGCTTTATTTACATAAGCAAACAGGAAACAGCCCAAGTACCAGCAGCTGCAGAGTGAGTGGTGAGCACACTGTGGTATGCTATGCTGTGGAATAGCACTTAGCACTGAAAAGAAGGGGCCTCCGGATCTGTCTCCTAAGGGTTGAGATGAAGCTCTTCTCAGAAGACTGTGGTCCCATTATGAAATCTCTCACACACGACATTTTGAAAAAGGCAAACCAGACAGGAAACAAGTCAAGTTTGCCAGGGGGTACGGATCACCTGCAAATAGGCAGAAAGTGCCCAGGTTGAAGGAAGTGCTCTGTATCATGACTGGGGTGATGATTCCACAGCTTCAACCCCCTAGAGAGTCTTCTTGATAGAAGCACTCACCTCATGCAAGAATCCCCACCACCGCCAAAGAAACCAAACCAAACCAAACCAAAAACCCAACTGAGCTACGTTTTAAACTCAGTTATAAAATGACATGATTGTGCGCGCGCGCGCTCACACATGACCATGCCTCAACAGCAGGAAGGCTGGGAGATGTAGGAGAGATAGGCAAACTGCTAATGCCGGCTCTTCTTTCTCTCATTCCCTCAATATCACTTGCTTTGCTTACATAGATCCTAGCCCTCACTCTCAAAACCTGTTCCTGCGAGCCTTGCAACAGCCTAGCCTGTGGGCTCCCTGGGCAACATGCGCTGGCGGTCAATCCATAGACTCCTATCTGCACACAGCCTTCTGGGCTAAGAAAACAGGTCTCTAACCTTTCTAGGTAGCTCAGTAATACAATGAGTTGGGACCAGAGAAGCACGGGAATCACTTCCGATAGAACCTGTCTAGACATTCCAACAAATTCTGAGCCATTTGGGACGCCCTCTCCAGGGACAGTCTGGCCACCTCATGAATCTCCCAGAGGTCTGCTGTCTTGCTTTGGGGAGGAAGCAACCTGCCGGGGTCTCCCAGAGCCTCCCCGTGGGTTCAAGGAGAGATTCTTTCTCTCCATTTTGTTTTTCTTCTTGCACTATGGAGATAAAGATTTCCTACTTTTCCCAGCTGGTATCTTATCTCTTAGAAGGATGTCAGTCTAATTTAGTCCCATTTTAAGTTTCAAGTCATCATAAGCCTGAGTACGGGAGCTACACTTCCGGTAGAACTGGAGGCCTCCTTTCCTCCCGGGTTGCTGGTTGCAGTAAAATGCATCTCCGACACTCCCTATCTCCTCCTCACCCTCCACCCCCACTTCGATCTTGCTGCCCACTCAGTAATGCCAAATGCAGTCTGTGTGGAGCAGCAGGTAGGAGGCCACACCCTTAATCCAACCTTTAGCCTGAGATACTGTCACTCACTGACAAAGTTTATAGGGTTTAAGGTTCCAAGTGCTTGAACTGCTGAACTCTCTCTCTGGAAGGAAACTAGAAGCTGCAAGGATGCTCCCCGTTCTCGCCCCCATCTTTGTCCTGGGTTTCTGACTTACCTGGTCCCTTTTGATTCCTTTTAAATGTTTTCCTTACAAGACTTGCTGAATGCAGCTAAGAGCTGTAGGCACAAGTTCACTCAGTCCTCTCTGTCACCAGGGCCAGGAAGTCAGGACTAACTGAGTTGCCTTCTAGGTGACCACATGGCTGTGGGGTGGGCCTCAGCCTTGCTTGGTCACTGTCCTGGTCAGCTCCACTGCAGCCAGGCTGAGGCTGTTGCTGTGGGAATCCAGATGACAGTGTTTCTCAGCTTAGCTCACTCTTGACTTTGCTTGTTTGTGTTGTGTTGTCCTTTGCAGTGCTGGGGTGGTACCCAGAGCCTTGCCACTGAAGGCCACTGAGCCACGCCCCCTGAGACTCTATGTAAGCAACACTAGAACAGGCTGAATTAACAAAGTAACCTATGACTCATATTGGAGAAACTTGCTCTGCCCCTGCACAGTCCCCTGCAGCTGGATGGATCTGGCTCCCTTCTTCTCTGGCTCACCAACCCTTCCACCCTTGGGGTAGGACTACAGCTGTCTTACTGAGCAGCTGGACAGGCAAGGCAGAAGGCACCCTCCTTGTAGACTATGATACAGAAAAGTTGGTGACTCTTCCTTCCTCTCTCTGGGTCCGAGGTGCTACTTTGAGCATGAGCAGCTAGTGCAAAACAGTAGGAGCAATTAGAAGGTGCCTTTGGCCTGAGCATCTCTACAACAATATGTCCAATATGTTTTCTTCATTATGTTTTTAAAAAAGATTATATATATATACATATATATATATATATATGCTATGTATGTGTGTGTGCAGGCATGTATGTGCATCACAAGTGTGCAGATGCTTGTGGAAGCCAGAAGAAGGTAGGATCCTCTGTAACAGTAGTTATAGGTGGCTGTGGGTGCTGGGAACAAAACTCCAGCAAGAGCAGCAAGCATTCTTAACTTCTGAGCGATCTCTCCAGCCCCTTAATAGTGTTTTTGATGGTGTAATCCAAAGTGCTGGTAGAGTGTGTTACTCAGCCCCAGTCCTGGGTGTATACTTTTCTTCATATTCTAGATGGCTTTGCCCCAATTAAAACAACTTACTAACTTGTAGAATGGGATATATGGTTGTTGGAGTAGGTGTGGCCTTGTTGGAGGAAGTGTGTCATTGTGAGTGTGGGCTTTAAGACCCTTATCCTAGCTGCCTGGAAGCCAGTCTTCTCCCAGCTGCCTTCGGAATGAGAGGTGGAACTCTCAGTATTTCCAGCCCCATGTCTGCCTGGACACTGCCCTGCTCCTGCCTTGATGATAATGGACAGAATCTCTGAACCTGTAAGCCAGTCCCAATTAAATGTTGTCCTTATGGGCTGGAGAGATGGCTCAATGGTTAAGAGCACTGACTGCTCTTCCAGAGGTCCTGCGTTCAATTCCCAGCAACCACATGGTGGCTCACAACCATTTGTAATGGAGGATCTGATGCAACAGTGTACTCACATACATGAAATTAATAAATAAGTCTTTTTAAAAAAAATGTTGTCCTTATAAGAGTTGCCTTGGTCATGGTGTCGGTTCACAGCAGTAAAATCCTAACTAAGACAGGCAGCCATATTGCAGTTTATCCGTGGTGGCTGCCATTCATCTCATGGATACTCACGTTCCAAGCTCTTCTGACATGTCAGGCCTTCTGCTCATTCTATGGCACCACAGAGAAAACCAGAGTCACAGTTTCTGTGCCTGAAAGGTTTGATGGAAGAAGCAGGCAGTCAGACCGGTCATCCAATGTGTCCGAAGTCAGCGGGAAGTTTGTTCTATCAGATAGAAAGTTCATTATGTTCAGTATGGACCGGAAACACATTTTAACTTGCCTATATAAAGCCAGTGGCTGTAGGCAGCTGGAGCTGTCTCTTGGTGAAGCCTTGTTGTTCCCTCCTGTGGTCTGTCCGCTCCGTTCCTAACGGCCATGTCACAAAGCAGGTGTGATTGTGTGTCTGAGGTGGGTTTGGGATGAGAACTCAGCTATGTTTGGCTTTTTGCAGCTGTTCCAGGCCAGCTGGCCTTGACTCCCAAATGTGAGCCATTCCCAAGTGAGTTCAGGTTCCCACACTGAGAGGTATGGGCATGTAGGCTTGGTAGACAGGTGTTGAGAGAGGGAGTAAAGGCTGAGCTAGACCTGATCAAAGCCTTTAACACGTGAGAAAAAATTCTCTAGACATCACATTCAAGACCTCAGCCCAGACCCAGCAGGAGCAGGACCCTGCTGCCAGCCTCTCTCATGGTATGGCGGAGTGCCTGTGGTCTCCCAGCCTTGCTTTCCTATCTGATGTGGTTGTTGTATGCCAGCTGCAATGGAATGAGACACCGCCCCCAGCTGCTCCTGTGGTAGCTTGAATGAGAAATGTCCCCCATAGGTTCAGGTATTTGAACACTTGGTTCCCAGTTGGTGGCTCTGTTTGGGGGAGGTTTTGGGAGGGGCAGCCTTGCAGGAGGAGTTACATCACTGGGGGAGACTTCATAGCCTTGCTCCACTTCCAGTTTGCTCTTTCTCCTTTGTGTTTGTGACTGAAGATACGATCCCTGGTTGTTCGTTCTGTCCGACACGTGGTGTGTTGCCTCTCTGCCGTTACAGACCCGCATCTCTCCGGAATTCCAAATCCAGATGAGCGCTTCCTTCTCTAAGTTACCTTGGTCACGGTGTCTAATCACAGCCATAGAGGTGTATTTAATATGCCTGGAGAGGAGCGCTCTCATCTGAGCAGAGTACCTTCAGCCTGCCCCAGATGGAGGGATGGGACTGGGGACCAGTCGCAGGGTCAGCAACAACAGGACCAGGATTGTTTGTTGGCCTCTTTTCTTAATTTCCATCCCTTAATTTTCATGATGAGATTCTAGGGTTAGATATGCATTAAGCCTGTCTTGAAGGTGAGAAACGGAGGCAGAAAAAGGTGAGGTGGCCTGTCTAAGCTTGAACAAGTCAAGGTACAATCCTGGAAACCCATGTATGGTAGCACATACCTGAAATCCCAACATTGTAGACTGAGGCAGAATAGCCAGTTCCTGGGCAGCCTAAGCTACATAAGGAGACTCTGTTTCAAAGAAACAAAGTAAAGAAAAAAGTATGTGGCTTTGGAAGGACCCTAAAACCAGTGGTCCTGCTCACACACACCAAGTTGGCCAGATTCAGGGCCATGGGCACCATGCCAACGGCTGTCAGCTGCTGTTTTGGAGCCGGGGAATCAGGAACAGTGAAACTAAGCCATGTGCCCAGAGTCACATAGCTTGTAAGTTCCAGTGGCAGGAAGTGGCTGTAGCAGAACTCTGAAGACAAACATGCCCAAACATCCCAAGCACCAGGGCCAACTGGGAAATGGGCCCTGAGTGAGCCATCCATCTTTCTCTTCTGAGGGGACAATCTTAGAAACATGCATCTCTGAGGTTCCTTCTGACCTGGTCAGCGGAACTGTGTGCTCATCCCACACAGGGTGTCAGTAACAGACCAAAGCAGCGACATCACCCAGACCCCACTTAGTAAATCAGAGGTTTATTGGGGTGACTAACAGGAGTATGGGTGAGGGGTCATGTTCAGGAGCAGGATGACTCCAGACATCACTGAAAGGCCCATCTCTCCTGAGAACTCTCTGGAAGCTTGGCAGGCTAGAGTGGTGTCCGGTTCCTCCCCCATCCTCTACCTCTTCCACTCCCACCATCCCTTCTCCCAGGCAGCTCTGTAGGTTGGGAGTCTGCTCACCTAGCAGACTTGTTTTCTGTGACTCTGTAAGGCCAGATTTCCTGGATTCGTTCATCTATTTTCCTGGTCTCATGAGCCTCTTCTCAAGGAGGGCATGCCTCATTTTGGAGGAAGTTCCTAGGTAGAGCCCCAGGAAGCCAGGAAAGAGTGTCAGGAGGGTGCTCACTGGTCCCTTGGAGGGGCTGGGCTCCTCATCTGCCCCTAGCTGTAGAAACCTGCCCTGTCTTACCTCCCAAGCCCTTACTGAGTGCTAAACTCAGCTGTCAGGTCTGGGAGGCAGGAAGACAAGTGCGTGCTGGGCTGGGTACTCATCTCTCCAGCCAGCCAGCAGAAGGCTGGGGTTGGACTCTATAGGTCTTGCTATGGGGTTTCTGCACCCCAGGCCTGATATTGCTTAGGAAACTAAGGTCCAGGGAGCAGAAGAGACTTACCCACTTTCCCAGCATTTGCACAGAAGAGCCATAGCTGAGCCAGTTGCCTGGTTGAGGCCTGTGCCTTGCCCACCTTCCTTCAGTCCACAGGAGCACTGCGGATAGTAATGGCTTTTCCCTCAGAGGATCTGGTCAGAGAGCAGATGAAGTGGAACAGCTCCTAGTGTGGGCAGACACTTAGACAGAGTAAAGGTGTCATCAACTCTGGTGACTGGGAATACTTAGGCTTATGACAGTCCAGTGAAGACAGATGGTTGGAAGTGGCCTGAGACCCTGAGCTGGGGACATGAGAAGGTGGCCTGGCAGAGGCAGGCCATAAGCTTTGAAAACTGGGTGCCCCTTGGGTGAGGAGGGTTGTTTGGTAGTGGCTTCTTTGGCTCTCATGGTCAGGTCACAGCACTGGTGGCATGGGGTGACGTGTGCTTGTGTGGCCTGGGACAGGACCAGCTTTTTCTCGTGTTTTATGCCAGTTCCTATCAGGTAGGGTGGCAAAGTGGGCTGGGGGCAGATGCCTCAGATAGACATCAGCTGGGGCCCAGGAACTGCATTTGACAACCACCTCGATCGGGGGGTTTTATTATTTCTAAGCCAATAGTGGGGAAACTGAGGTACAGAGAGGTCATGGATATTGCCAAAAGCCAAACAGCTAGGAAAGGACAGAGCTAGGATTTGAACCCAGGTCTTCCGGCCACAGATGCTATGGAAGTGGCCATGACACCAGCCTTTCAGGAACTTTCCTCACCCCTGACCTGTTTTTCCTGGATCACACTTCCTGTTACTCCTCCCTGTCAGTGCACCTGTGCCCCATCATGCATTCCCTTTGGCTGGCCAAGGGACTCATGGTGCACATCCAAAAATAGTCTACTTGACCAGAGATCTGGGCCTCAGGTCAACTCGGGTGCCGCTCCAGGCTCCCCATACCATGATCTTGGAAGCACACAGGTTTTCCAGGTCCCGGCTGGGAACTCCTGTGGAACCTCACCATGGCCTTGGGAGTCCACTTGTGGGGTGGGAAGGGATATCGTCCCCCCCTCCTTCAACACCACCTCACCACTCCACCCACCTTCCCTCAGGCTCCAAAAGCTTCTTTAGGGATTCAGTGTGCATCCTGACCCTCCCCCAGCATTCCTCGGGCCCTTCTCCTCCCTTTGATCTGTCTGCCTTGCTGCAGAAGGAGCTATTCATAGCCAAGATGATGCAAAATTTATAAAGTGTGGCTGGCAAGGCTGAAACCGCCCCCAGCACATGGCACGCTGCCCCCACCCCCACCCTGGAGGTTCGTTCTCCATGTGAGGGTGTATGCGAGAGTGAATGAGCGTGATGTGTAGGGGGTTGGATTGCTTCACTATTAGACTGCTGCCGCTGTCATGGTCCTGGTGGGTCATCTTCCCCTTCCTTGTCCTTCCCCTCCTTTGTCCTGACAGGACTGGAGATGGAACTCAGGGACTCTCACTTGTCACTTGGTGCTCTGCCTAATCTTTTAGCCTTTGTTACTTCTTAATTAATTGATTATTTTTGTTGTCATTGGTCTCTGTTTTGAGACAGGGTCTCACATAGCCCAGGCTAGCCTCAGACTTGTATAGCAGAAATTGACCTGGAACTCACTTCCCTCCTGCCTCTATCTCCTGAGTGTTGGGACTGTGGGCGTGTGCCACCACACCCGGCTTCAGTGTGCTGTTTTGAAATATGTATGCCTTGTGCAATGGCTACTTCCAGCTGAGTGACATAGCGTGACCACATACATTTGTTTTTTTTGTGGTGAGTGCACTGCTAACTCCTTTCCAAGGCTGAATGATTCTGTCCTGCAGACAGACATGATGTTCTCCTTGTGCCTCATCGTGGATAGGCAGAGCTTGCTTTCGCCTTCTGGCTGCTGTGCATGGCACTGCTGCCAAAGCTGGGGCCTGCATTTTCTCTGAATACTTGCTTCAATTCTCCTAAACAGAGACGTTCAAATCCAGTTGTGGATCATAGTCCTGACGCTATGAGGGCCAGTTTTCTTTCTGGTTGAAACCTTGGAACAATCCTCAGGGACCCCACTGCCTCCTACCTTCACCTCGCTCCCTAGCCCTGGGTGTGTCTACCGAGGGCTGCATCCACTGTATACTTCTCCCTACCTGTTAATCCCCCCTCCCCCGTATTACATAAAGTTCCAGCCAAGGCCTTGAGCCCACAGGGACAAGATACAGATGGTAATGTCAGGATCATAGTGAGTGGGCCTGGCCTAGTGGGTCACAGTCAAATAGAAACGAAACCCCAGATCTGTCAGGCCCTTGAGTCCTGGGTTTTGACTGAAGCTGTGTATTTTCAGTGGGGACACCGGCCCACCTCCCACCCCTGCCCAGGAATGTCAAGCCACAAGGGGTACACAGCTCATTTTTCTAGAAACTAGTTTTCCTAGGAGATCTGGGAAGGAAACAATCCTAGGTAGACTCTGCTGATTATATATATATATATATATATATATATATATATATATATATATATATATGCCTATGTGTACCTATATGTGTGCCTATCTATGCTTATATATTACAATATAGTCATCTATCTATATCTATATCTACATCTATATCTCTATATCCATATCTATCCCTTAGTGAGGTATATCCAGCATGTGAGACCTTCCCCTCACCTACCAACTCCTGGCTGCCCAGGGAATCAGGGCTATCACAGCTCCCTGTCAGCTTCTACAGTGAATATCTAGGTGGGTGTCTTAGTTAAATTTTCTATAGCTATGATACAAATCATGACCAAAAGCAACTTGGGAAGGAAAGGGTTTTGTTTTGTTTTTCATCTTACAACTCTTAGGTCATCCTTTATCACTGACGTAAGTCAGAGCAGGAACTCAAGGCAGGAACCTCGATGCAGGACCTGAAGCTGATGCCATGGAGGGGTGTAGTTTCCTGGTTTGCTCCCCATGGCTTGCTCAGCCTGCTTTCCTAAACAATTTAGGACTACCTGCCTGGGACTGGCACCACCCAGAGTGGTCTGGCCCTACCACAGCAGTCATTATCAAGAAAATGCCATACAGGCTTGTCTGGAGGTCAATCTGATGGGGGAATATTCTCAATTGTAGTTCCCTCTTCCCAACTGATTCTAACTTGTGTGAACTTGACATATAAACACATCACTATTAAACCATAAACTTCCCTTTCTTGTTTGTCCCAAAGATCTTATATACAATACAATATAAAATATTCCAACTTCAAAAAGTCCTATAGTCTTTAAAAATTCAAATACTTTAAAAATTCAGCCTCTTTAAAACATCCAAAGTCAGCCAGTGGTGGTGGCTCACGTCTTTAATCCCAGCACTTGGGAGGCAGAGGCAGGTGAATCTCTTGAGTTCCAGGCCAGCCTAGTCTACAGAGTGAGTTCCAGGACAGCCAGGATTACACAGAGAAGCCCTGTCTCAAAAAACCAAGAATCCAAAACAACTCAACAATAAAAAGCCCAAACAACAACAAAAACCCTAAAAAGAAGGAAAAAAAAAAAAAAAGAAACAATAAAAAACATTCTAAGTCTTTCTAAAATTCCAAAATCTCACTAAAACTTCTGAATTTCTTTAAAAGTTCAAAATATCTCAATTTTGGGTTTTGTAAAAATCAAAATAAATCATATCCTTTTTACCCAAGGTGGTGGTGGGGGGAGAACCAGGGAGTAGTTCTAATTTAGTCAGAATAAAACCAAAGTCCACAGCGTAAAGCTCAGTGTCAGGCTCTGGGACCCACGTATGATCCTCAGGGTTCCCAAGGCTGTAGACAGCCCCAGTTCTCCAACTCTGCCATCCACAGCACAACACAGCCTGTCTCAGGATCGGGCTGGCTCCATTCCACAGCCACTGTTGTGCTTGGCTGTCATCCCATGGTGCTGGCATCTCTAAAATGCTGGGGCCTCTGCTGCAACTGGGCTGTACCTTCCCAGAGCCTCTCCCGGGCTCTCTTCAGGGACACTGACTGCCATATCATGCCAAGCTCCAACTTCTCTCCATGACCCCTTCAGTCCTGAAGCTTCTAGCTGAACTGTGGCTACACTTCTGCCAATGGCTTCTCCTGGTTTTTCCTGGCCCCAAGCTTCGGTATCTCTCCATGACCTCTTCATGCCTCCAAAACCAGCACTGCCTGGGAGGCTGTTACACATGACCAAGTTTGGCTGCTAGTGTGTGGTATATATAGCCTTGGCCTTCTCTGGACCATAGCTTCTGTGTGCTGATTCTGAGGAAATAGTTCCCAGAAAAATCTTGCCTCGATGCTACCTTGTATTAATCACGGATCACAGCTCTAGCTGAACGGAGGCAATTGTCCTAGAAAAACAAAGGTTTTGCCTTGATGGTTTTTAGTTCCAAATATCATGTAAGTGGTACTGATCCAGTCTTTGCTTCCCTCTGAAACATCACAGGGTAGGCCTCCACTGTCTGCTCTGCTGTCAGTCGCATCTTTTAAGTTCCCACAGCATCTCTTTAGGCTCTTGAGTTGTTGTGTGAAAGCACCATGACCAAAAGCAACTTGGGAAGGCAAGGGTTTAACTCATCTTAGAACTCTTGGGTCATACTCCATCACTGAGGGAAATCAGGACAGAAATTCAAGGCAGGAACCTGGAGACAGGAACGGAAGCAGAGCCCATAGAGGGATGTTTCTTATTGGATTGCTCTTCATGACTTACTCAAGCTTTTTCTTACACAACTCATGACCACCCGTCCAAGGTTGGCACAACCCACAGTGGTCTGGGCCCTCCCACATAAGTCATTAGTCAAAAAAAAAAAAAAAAAAAAAAAGAGTAGTCCCCAGATTTGCCCCCCAGCCAATCTAGTAGAGATTTTTTTCAATTATGGTTCCCTCTTCCTAAATGATTCTAGCTTGTGTCAGTTTGACATAAAACTAACCATCACAGTGGGCTTGCCTCACCGACCCTGAACCTCTGAATCCCCAAAGCAACAGGAAAGAGACCACTGGCCACGTCACCTGGGTAGCTAAGTAGCCCTTTGCCACTGCTGTAGACATGTAGCCTGCCTGTGGTTTTGCTTCCCTGCCCTAAAGAGACCATGATTCTCAGTCAGTGGTCAACCTTTCTATTGTTTTCTGAGCAGCTATATGCATTCAAAAATGTTCAGCTGGCTGACTGATATTGTTGTGATTCCGAGCTGGGACAAACAGCTGAGGTAATATTTAACATACCAAAGTGGACCTGGCCTCTAGGTTCTCCCAGCATCCCTCAGTCCCTACCTGGCAAACCCCACCCTCTACCCTGAACTTTCCAGCCCAGGGGCTGGGCTTCCCCTCTCCCAAAGGCTTTTGCCTATATAATCCAGACATTTTGGTCTTTCTCTTCTCTCCCTCTCTTTGTGTGTGCTCTTTTTGTCTTTCTCTTCCTCCTCCCCTCTGTCTCCCTCCCCATGGTGATTTCCCTTGCCTCAGTCCTTGGGACCAGTGAACCCACCTGGAAGCTACTTCCCCAAAAACCTGTCTATATACTTTAATCTTTATACTCTACTTGGCTCATTTCACTGGTGGAGAAATGACCTATCAGGTATGTCTTCTTGAGGACCCATAAAAAGACAGGAAAAATCTTGGGGGCATGAGACAGAGAAGCTTCTCGCCCTGGAATCCAGTCAAAGCCTTTCAGTAATAGGAATCAAGCATTCTACCACAATGACCAACTTCTTAAGTTCTTCCTCCCCTCCAAGCCATCAAATGATATTTTTTTTTCTAGAACTCTTACAGAAAACCCATTTACAGAAAAGGATGTAAACCTTTTGTGCTATCCTAGTAGCCTCCAGTTTTATCTTTCCAGATTATATAGATTCCCACACAAGGTATCTCCAGCCCTACCCTGTATTCCCATTTACAAAAAGAAAGGAAAGGGAGAATGAAGATCTCTTGGAAACTTTTGAGATATGAACTGAGAGCCACCAAAAGAGTATATATAGGTAAAGCTAAGGTTTGGAGAAATGTAGAAGTTTTTAGTCCTTTGGACTAGGAAAACTGTTGAGCTCTGTCAGCAGAGTTTAACAAGCCATCTTACTAGGGGCTTGGAAGACAAAAGTGCTGAGAGTAACATGGACTGTGGAGGCCCATTTAAAAATGTTGTAGAGGGTAACAATGTTAGCAACTGGTGTTAGAGATATTTTGAAATATTTTGGTGATTAACACAACTGCCTTGGCCTGAGTTCCAAGAATTTGCCTGAGGGTAAAGTGAAAACTATTGGATTACTTTCATTGGCAGAAGAGATTTCAGGGCAGCCTAATATTGATACTGGCATGTGGTTATTAGTAATCTTTTTTATGTAGGTTTATAATTGAAAAAATAAAACCCAAAAAACAAAAAGCCCATAGCTGAAGACAGGGAATAGATTCAGCCCAAAAGAGAGAGAAGTGTGTTGCAATCTGCAAAGCTGGAGGATGGAGCCATCCAAATCCTTTTATATCACACATGGAGTTATAGGATTTAGAGGTTTCCCTGCTGAATTGTGGTCTTGTTTTGGTCCAGAATTTTTACACTATACTCCAATTTTTCTCTTTTGGGATGGCAGTGTATATTCTGTACCACTGTATGTTGGAAGTACGTAATTTGTTTTTTAATTTTGATTGTGTGGGAATTTACAGTTAAGAGATTACCTGGAGTCTCAGAAGAGACTTGACTTTTTAATTAAAGAGTGTTAAGACTATGAAATATTATGGGGAGCTCTGAAGTTATGCTAAATGAATTTTGCATTATGATATGGCTACAAGTCTATGGGAACCAAGGAATGGAATGTGGTAGTTTAAATGAGAATAGCCTCCATAGGCTCATATGCTTGAATACTTAGCTGGTAGTTGGTGGAACTGTTTGGGAAGGAGTAAGAGGTGTGGCCTTGTTGGAGGAGATGTGTCACTGGGGGTGGGCTTTGAAGTTTCAAAGCCACATGCTATTTCTAGTTTGCTCTCTCTGCCCTGATGGTTGTATCTCAAAATGTAAACAAGCTCTGAGCTATTGCTCCAGTCTGTGCCTGCCTGCCTGCTGACATGCTCACCACCATGATGGTCATGGATTGTAATTCTCTGAAACTATAAGTCCCAAATAAGCTCATTCTTCTGTAAGTTGCTTTGGTCATGTTATTTTATCACAGCAATAGAACATAATGAAGACATGCCAATATTAAACTATTCTCCAATTCTTCTTCATCATACCTGCTAGTTCCAAAATTCTTCTTGGTATCAAAGTCATGAATCCTGGTTTTGTCTCTAAGAGATTAGTGGAACTCCTTGGGCTGCTGAACTTGACAGCACAGAACTGTCTCCATTCTCTCACTATTCAGACCCTCTTCTGGCAGACAAAGGTAGCCCTCTTGGGAAATCTTAAGAACCCTTAACTTTGGTATTTGCAGTCAGCCACTGCACAGGTGAGAAAATTGAGTACTTAGTGGAGTGCTGGTTCCCAGAGTTCTTTCCCCCAGTTTGTGTGGTATAGGTGAGTTGGCCAGCCCACTTGATGCCTTCGATCAGATGTCAAGCTGCCTTTAGACCCTGGAGGAGGCCCTGGTTCCAATACCATTCTATTCTGTAATGTTAGATTATTGCTATCCCCAAGGACATATCCTAGGATCCTGAAGTACTGAACAACCTGGTCAACAAATGTCAATCATCATGTGTACTCCAGACAGCCCAAGATGCCTCATGGACTGATGTCTTTAGTAGGAAGACAGATGATAGTAAAATGTCCAGCACGGAGAAGTAAGTGATACAAAGAAGAACAAAGTAGGATAAACAAAAGGTTGTGAGGGAAGATCTCACAGAAGACCAGCTTGACCAGATCCCTGAAGAAAGTAAGCAAGTGGGATTCTGGGAGATGAGCTTTCCCAGCAGAGATTAGCAATGCTCAGCTCCTTTGTGGGAATTGCTGGGTTTGGTCCAGCCAATTTGCCTTTGGAGATGTAGCTGCCAGGAGAATCTTACCTTTTCATGTAATAAACAATGTTTTTTTGAGGGTGGGTGATAGCACCAGAGTAGGAGGGGTACCAGGTGGCAGCTTACATGACCTGGCCTGGTCCTCTTGTCTCTGTTGCTGTGGCTCTGCTACTGGTGCCTAATTCACACAGAGTGCTGATGCTAGAGCTCAGGCAGCTGCAGGAGGAGTGGGTTGTGGACTTTGAGGAAGGTGTGGCCTCCCCGGGCCACCAACATTTGTCACAGAGGACAGCTGCCTCAAGTTTCTCCTCAAGTCACCCATCAACCACCCCTGATCTTGACTAGCCTTTCAGATCCTCACCAAGGTATGGCATCTGGACATCTACAAGATGGAAACATTCACATCTCTGTCCTCCATCCCTGGATGGTGGCCCCCAGAGAGGATAGCTGTCTCCAGAGTAATAGAACACCATGCAGAATTGTTAACATGATCTCCCTACTCAACAAATCCAGCCCCTTGTGGCCAGCATGGATGTGCACAAGGGCAAGGATATCATCTGGAAGGTGATTTGGGGCTGCAAAGGCTTCTTGGGCAATGGGAGTTCTGAAACAGATGTATAGGTTTTTACCTCATCAGGATGGGACCTAAGCCATCTCAGAAGACAAGCCTGCCTCCTGCAGGTTTGGATTGGCTGCTATCCCAGCTTCCTTGAGATTGGCTATCATTCATTGTTTCTCCAGTTTTCCTCGGAGAAGACCTGGGCCTCACCTCCCATGTTCCACAGCCATTTCTGGGCCAGTCGAAGGTACAGAGCCCAAAGCCTATCTATAGGCTGCTGTGCCAGCTGAAGGATCCCATAAGGTGGTCCGAGTTCCAGAACTACCACTTTGTACCTGTAGCTGACACTTAGTGGCCTGGCTTGAGAGTGGTTATGCTGTGGCTTCATCTCTGCTTTGATTTATGTAAAATCCAGGCAAAATGCCTTTTGAGAAAAAAGTCCAGCTCTGACAACTGTGTACGGTCCACTATGGAGGCGGACCCTCTTCCTATACTTCCAGCACAAAGCCAGAGGGCAAGGGATGCTGGAGAGGAGGACTGAATATCTGCATGGGGGGGAGGAGCACAGGGGGGAGGCATCTGTCTTCATTCCTGCCGAACTCTGCCTGTGGCTCATCTTTGTAGGGACCTTATGGGCGGTAGATATTCAAAACTAGGGCTTCCATTGTCCACAGGGTAAACCCCAGACCCCCTCCCTTTTAATGCTATAGTCTCAGGACTTTAATTCATCGCTCCCTCCTCACCCTTTCTCGAATGCCTGGCAGTCTTCCTCGCCTTCTCCAGTTTCAGCCTTTCCTGAAGCTCTGGTGTACCACTGGCCCTTAAATTTGAGCAGTCCACAAGAACACTTGTCACAGAATGCAGTGGCATAGAGGGCAAATGCCTCCTGAACTGGGCACCCAACCTATAGCAGGTGGGTACTGGGTGAAATCTAACAGACACCAGGAGTTGGATTCTCAATGAACTCCATCTCTCAGGCAAAGCAGCCCAGACTCCTACGTGTAAGACTGTAGGGAAAGAGCAAAGTACCATGGTGGCAGGCTGCAACACAACCCCGACATCACATGTAGTTACCAGTGTGTTTGATTATACTTCCAGAATGGGGAGCTGGGCTTTCTTTCTGTCAGCCCCGTGATGGAATAGAAGGTTACAGGACCAAGGCTGGTTTATCCTAATGTCCTGCCTACTGCAGTGCCTCTTTGTGGAGAGAAAATGGCCCGGGTAAGACACATGGATGTTCCAGGCCCCACATGGGAGACACCAGGCTGAGGACTGGAGACTCTAAGATACCTTTGGTGACACCACACCCGATCATGTCACTTCATATCATTGTGCCAGGCACAGATAGAGTCCGTTTGGAAATCCAGGGTGTCATGGAGGGCGAGCCCCTACCTTGAGCATCCCTTTCAGCTGGTTCAACTCCAGGCCCTTTGGTGACCTCTCAGTATACATGACATCTGCCCATGAGGACCAAGCTCTCAGCTCCTAGGTTCTAGAAGGGGTTAAGACCTGGGAGGGTGAAGGATGACCATTGGCATCTCCTCTTCAGTTGCTGGGCAGCCATATGGTCCTTCATTTCTTATTTCTACTCTCTTGAGAGGGCAGAGGAAAAGACTTGGTCCCCAGATCCAGACCCTTTTTAAAAAAGAATATTTTTGTTGATTTCATATATGTATCTTGATCATACTGTCTCCAAGCCTTCTATTTGATCTGGACTCCTCTAGCATGCTTCTTTCCACTCGATGCCCTCTTCTTTTCATTTTTATAACTCACTGGGTCCAGTCTTCACTGTCTGCATGAACATGGGTGTGGGATTGTATCCCCTATGGAACTGTGAGTGCATCTATCAGAGCACAGATCACCTACCAGTGGACACATCCTCAAAGGGGGGGAAAAACCCGTCTCCTCCTCTCCCATTAGCTTGTCAGTGTGGAGCTCCTCAAGAGTCCCTCTCCTACCTCCTATCCATGTTGAACTGTTGACTGGCTTGATCTTGTATAGCTACTCATATATTGTAGTTTATACACACGTCATTCATGGGCTTCTATGTTTGGATACTTTGTCACAGATGATGGCACTGTTCAGGAAGGTTATAACAGGAAGTATGTCACTAGGATCAGATCATGAGGTTTTACAGCCTGGCCCCATTTCCTGTTTCCTTTCTGCTTTCATATTGTCAATGCGATATGAAGGGCAGGCTTCTTGCACTCACTGCAATGCCTTCTTCAGCATGGTGGACTGTATCTCCTATGGAACTGTGAGCCAAAGGAAACCCTTTCTCTTAAGTTTCTTTTGTAGGGTATTTTATCACTGTTATAGATAAGTAACAGAGGCAGAAATTGGGACTGAAAAGGGGGGGATTTCGCCGTGATAAGCCTGGCTGTGTTCCAAAACTGAGTCGTGAGAAGAATTGGAAGAGTTTGGAACTTCAGACTAGAAAGCCTTTGGATGCTGTCAACAGAGCTTAATGGGCTGTTCTGATGGGACTCTGGGAGACCAGAAGGCCAAGAAAAATGTGGGTCTGGCTTATGAAGTGTGCTTGCTAGTTTTATGTCAACTTGACACAAGGTAGAGTCATCTGGAAGGAGGGAACCTCAGTTGAGAAAATGCCTCCAGAAGATCCGGCTGTAAGGCACTTTCTTAATTAGTTATTGATGGAAGAAAGCCCAGCTCATTGTGGATGGTGCCATCCCTGGGCTGGTGGTTCTGGGTTCTATAAGAAAGCAGGCTGAGGCTGGAGAGATGACTCAGACATTAAAGGTTAGGATCACAACCAAAAATATAAGAAAGCTGATTGAGCAAGCCATGATGAGCAATCCAGTAAGCAGCACCCCTTCATAGCCTCTGTATTGGCTCCTGTCTCAGGTTACTGCTCTATTTGAGTTCCTGCCCTGACTTCCTTCAGTGATGGACTGTAGTGTAGAAGTGTAAGCCAAATAAACCTTTTCCTCCCCAACTTGCTTTTGGCCATGATGTTTTATCACAGCAATAGTAACCCTAACTAGGACATGAAGTTTCAGAGGGGAAAAAAGACTTTGTGTGTATCTCCTTTAGAGGCCAATCACTCAGGTTATATTCTGGCAACATCTCTGGCTGCATTCTATCCTTCTTCTGAGAGTCTGGCTGAAGCTGAATTCAAAAGTGATGGAGTATTTTCTTTGAGGGAAGAGATTTTTAGAAAAAAGTATAACATAGCATCTGTAGTTACTGCTAATTCCTTTTATACAGGTCTAATGAAAAAGAGCAACACATGAAACAGAAAGGATGTACGATTTGAAGAGGAAAAGCACACTGGGATACTTAAGACTGCATCTGAGGCAAGTGATGGAAAAGAGGCTGTACGTCACTGGGGATGGACTTTGAGGTTTCAAAAGCTTTCTCTCTCTCTCTCTCTCTCTCTCTCTCTCTCTCTCTCTCTCTCTCTCTCCCCTGATGCAGTGTGAGGGGTTGACCTCATGCTCCAGCTGCCACGCCTTCCCTGTCACAATGGACTGTTCTCTAGAACTGTAAGCAAAAATAAATGCTTTCTCCCTTAAATTGCTTTAGTCAGGGTATTTTATCACAGAAACAGAAAAACAAGAAGACATCATAGCTGCTTTGAGTTCATAAGCAAATGGTCATGTCATACCCCAAAGAAGGCATTTTACAACAACCAATCAAATCTTCTGGTTCCTAAATTCTTCCTGCTCTTCTATGACATTCCTGAGCTATGGTGGGAAGAAGATAAAGATGCTCCATTTTAAGCTGAGTACTGACTTACTCTCAGTAGTAGCCTTGACTGCTACCCACTGCAAAGTGAAGCTTTTATGACCAAGTTGATAATAGCACTGTCTTAGGAGAATAAACATAGTTATAAGACAGTTTAACTAAAGAGCAGTAGCAGCTTCCCCCTAGGGCCTATGACACCTTCAGCTGTGAGCGTTTGTTCAGGTTTCCAGTACCGGACATGGATTCTTTCCCGTGGAGCAGGCTTCCAATCCAATCAGAAAGTAAAAGTAGTTAGTCTCGTAACAGTCATGCTACTATCGTATATGTGGGACCTGTTTCATAAGCCTACGTGTTCCCAGCCACCAGAGTTGATAACACCTTTACTCTAAGTGTCTGCCCACACTAGGAGCTGTTCCACTTCATCTGCTCTCTGACCAGATCCTCTGAGGGAAAGGCCATTACTATCCGCAGTGCTCCTGTGGACCGAAGGAAGGTGGGCAAGGCACAGGCCTCAACCACGCAACTGGTAATTTCAGTTCTTCCGTGCAAATGCTGGCAGGTTGGTACTATTGCATCCAAAGTACAACTCTAGATAAATCCATTGATGAGTTTTCCCCCCTAGAGGCCTACATCTGAGCTATGAAAACTAGCCATTGGGGAGAGAGTTTCTTGGTCAAGTTGAGAATGATTTCTCTATGTCCTGCAGCCAAAGTGTGTGTATCTTCAGCAATAAGGTCTTAGCATCGAATTATGATGAAAACCAAGGATGGTGGCAATAGCCTGTGGTGTTTTGGGGGCCTCTGGTGATTCCTTGACCAATAACTCCTAGGAAAGTACCCCATAACTGGCACTTGGACTTTCATTTAATAACCTAAGTCTTCTATGGGAAGCATTGTTCACACATGCAGGGTACCTCCATTCAAATGACTTTTAAACAATATTAGCTTATAAAGCAGTCATTTTCAGCAGGGTCTTCCATGCTTCCTGGCATTTGTCTTTCTGGTCACTCCCACTGAGTATTATGGTTTTCAGTTGCATTTCCTATACATTTCACACTTCTATTTTTCTTTCTAGCTGAATGAATTTCCATTTTGTTCATGTACTAGATTTTCATCATCCATTCATCTGTTATTGGGCATCCAGACTGATTTCATTTCTTAACGATTATGACTAGAGCAGCAATGAACATGAGTATGTGAGTATCTCTGTTGTAGGGAGCAGTCTTTTGGGTGTATGTCTAGGCGTGGTATAGCTGGGCCATATAATAATTCAATTTCAAATTTTTTTGAAACCTCACACTGATGTCTTTAGTGGATATACCAATATTTATTTATTTATTTATTTATTTATTTATTTATTTATTTATTTATTTATTTATTTTTGAGACTGGGTTTCTTTGTGTAGCCTTGGCTGTCCCGGAACTTGCTCTGTAGATCAGGATGGCCTCGAACTCACAGAGATCCGCCTGCCTCTGCCTTCTGAATAAAGGTGTGTGCCACCACCACCTGGTTCAGCTTTTACTTTATTGCCAACAAGGCTCTCCTTCCCGCACATCCTCACCAGCATCTGTTGCCATTTCTTCTCTTGATGGTGGCCATTCTGAGTAGGGTGAAATGGAATCTCAAGGTGGTTTTAATTTGCCTTTTCCTTATGACAAATAACGTTGAACACTCTTTAAAATAGAAGGTTGGGTATGGAGCTGCAGGCCTTTATTCACAGCACTGTGAAACTGAGACAGGTGGATCTCTATGAGTTCAAGGGCAGCTTGGTCTACAGAGTGGGTTCCAGGACAGTCAGTGCTACATAATGAGAACCTGTCTCAAA
>CM052710.1:56464535-56527035 GCA_028551405.1 Uromys caudimaculatus | reverse complement strand
CTGCTTGTATGGCTGTGAACTGCTGAGCTACTTCTTCAATTTCCTGGATGTTTTAATTTGTGCTTGTAGGACCCATGGTGTGGTGGTTTGAATAGGAATGGCCCTCTCAGATTCCTGTGTATGGATGCTTGGCCCATAGGGAGTGGCACTATTAGGAGGTGTGGCCTTGTTGGAGGAAGTGTGTCAATGGAGAGGCAGGTTTTGTGGTCTTATGTATGCTCAAGCCACGCCCAGTGGGAGAGTCTCCTTCTTCCCACAGATTGAGATATAGAACTCTCAGCTCCTACTCCAGCACTATGTCTGCTGCTACCATGTTTTCCACCATGATGGTAATGGACTAAACCTCTGAAACTGTAAACCAACCCCAATTAAATGTTGCCCTTTATAAGAGTTGCTGTGGTCATGGTGTCTCTTCACAGCAAGGAGACCTTAACTAAGACACGTGGCTTTGGAGGGTCAGTGATACTGCATAGATACAAATGCACATGAGTTTGGGCACATGCATACACAACAAGCACAAATGCATGCACCTACACACGCACACACACACATGCTTACACTCAAACGCAGACGCAAGCAAGCAAGCTGTTCATGATATACCCACGAAGTCCAGTCTGTGACAGCATGGAGATATGTACCACAGGATCCCAACCTAGCCTGAGTCAGGCAGCAAGCCTGAGGTGAAGACCTTTACCCTACAAGCAGTGCACATTTTCAAAAATACTGGGGTAGCATCAGGAAGAGACTGGCACCCTTAGCCCATTCTGTGTGCTGTTAACCCTTGAATACTGACCTGGACATTTTCTGCACATCCCCAGCTGTCTACTTCCATCTCCCCTGCCTCTTCCCAACATCCTTCCATCCCACAGTGCCATCCTCATGGTGAACTGTGGACAACCTGGGCAGGGTTGCCGAGGTCAGCGTCAACACATCCCTTTGTTACAAGCTTTCCCCGTCCTGCTTGTTTTCATTACAAAACACCAGAGTGGGGAGTCGGGAATCCCAAACCCAGGGGCTGCTGGGCTTTTGAGGGCACAGGCTCTCCTACCCCGCTCGCCTGAGTCCTACGGCCCTTTTCTCTGGGGACAACCACTGGATTCCCATGCACACTTCTGGAGAGTCACACTCTGTGATGGTTAGGTAAAATCGTCTGGGAGCTCAACTGAGAAAACGCCCCCATTTGATCAGCCTATAAGCAATTCTATTGTGTGTTTTCTTGATTGATGATCAACCACTGCGGACAAGTACCAGCCCTGAACTGATGGTCCTGGGTATCTAAAAAAACTGGCTGAGAAAACCACGAGGATCAAAGATTCCTCTATGGAGTCCGCATCAGCTCCTGCTTCCAAGTTCCTGCCCTGAGTTCCCTGAATGATGGACTGTGATGTGGACATCTATATCAAATAAACCCTTTCCTCCCCAAGTTGTGTTTGGAGATGGATGTTCATCACAGCGATCGGAAAGAAACCATCTAGAATACACATAACTGGCCGCAGGTGTTTTCTGTGGCCTTGGTTTGAACAGAAGAGGCAGCTGGTCTGAATGCTATCTTGCTCTTCGTTGTTTGAACTGGGTGCATCAGGTCACCCCATCCACAGCTATGGGCACCCTGTTTGCAAAATATGCTGCTGTTAGCTTTCATGCTCAGCCGTCAGGAGTTTGTCATTATTGAGCTTCGTAGGGCTGTTTTGATCCCCAGGGTGGCCAGCCAGGCCTGTATGACTGTCACCATGTGTATTCATTCACCCATGGGACATGAGGTCCTTCCTAGTGAAATGGGTGAAGAATGGTGGATCCAGGAGGATGAAATTACCTTTGCACCGGAGCTGGGTGCAGGATCCTGGGCAAGGAGGAAGGGCCTGAGGCCAGGCAGTGGGGCCTCTGTGGAGGGACAGCGCTACAATGCTCAGGGTGGCTATGAACCATGTATGTTTTATGCTCTTGTATCGGAGCAGCCAAAGCTTCCTGAACAGCCTCCTTTACTGAGTGGCAGGTATTACATCAGGATGAGGGAGAGGGAGGTTCCATCAGCACACGGGCAAAGCCATGGACATGTGATTGTTTGCCGGGAGCAGAGTGGGGCTGTGGGCTTGACAGGAAGGGAGGAGGACAGCCATCTCATCCAGAGTCTCAATGTGTCCTCGAGGCACCAAGGAGAAGCATTAGTATGGGGAGAAGGAGAGGAAAGAGGGGTAGGGTCTTGTCTGCCTTAAGGAGGTGTGAGTGGAGGTGACTTTACCAAGAGCCCTGTCCCCCTTAGCAAATAACGAACCTGGGACAGAGCGGAGGCCAATATTTTATTCATGGCTGGTGCAGAGCAATCAATTACAGGCTCCTGCCATCCAGCTGGGCACGGCCTTCATCATCCTGCCATCTCAGGCTATTTTAGGTTGGGTTTGGCCTCACCTCCCCCACCATCAAGGTCTCTTCCTGTCTAGGGTCGGGGGTACTCATTGTGGATCAGTGCATGAGCACAAAGGTACTTCCGCACTGAATGCTGGTAAACAGGCTCAGAGAGGTGCTACAACATGGCCAGGCTCCCAAGTCATGGAGGGTAAGAAGTCACGGCCTCCCATGAAGCTCCAAGGCCCATGGGCAGGGGTTCCCTGATTTAGTCACTCCCTGAGCCTTGCTTCCTACTTGGAAGGAACCATCTTGCCACCCACTAACTGGGCATCTCGGGGTGGGAGAGCCTCCAAGAAGCCTTGGAGATGTGAGAATGCCCTCCCTTCAGTGTGCCCTGCACACAGGTAAGTAGATCCATGCTGCTGCACAGGAGGTGCTGACTTAGGAAGTGAAATGTGGATCCTGTAGGTGGACCGAGGTGTAGAGAGGAAGGGGCTAGGGTCAGGATGAAGAAGGGGCAGTCAGCAGGAAAAGTTGGATTCTGCTTGAGGGATTTCCAGAAGGTTAGGCTCAGACATGGGGTCTGTGGTCACCCAGGCCACATCCTGCTGTAATTCTCCTTTGTCCTAGCTAGGGACTGGCCTGAGTCCTCTTGTGTCCCATGGATATACAGACGCAACAGTCACTTGTCCCCTACCCACCCAGGGCCCATACAATACCTAATAGTTCTGTTCAGCACGTGTTCAGCAAGGGAAAGAACGGGGGTGAATACCATGGGCACCCCAGGAACACAGTGATGTTTGCCTGGAGCTTGCTCCCTGTAAGTCCTCTTTATGACACTTACCAGGACTGTGCACTGACCTCTGTGTAAGACAATGAAGATGTAGCTGATGGAGATGTGGAAGATGATGGAGCTGTGAAACTGGTATTCAAGCTAAGGAGATTGATAAATATCAAGTCACAACTGGCGTGTGGGAAACATAAAGCAGAAGACGGGCTCATGCTGCCAGGTAAGCCTTCCTTGAGCAGGAGACAGCCGGACAAAGATATGGAGCGGGTGAAGATTAGGATTTGGGGGACAGCATTCAAGGCATAGGGAACAGTTAATGAAAAGGCCCGACTTGGGCCATTCCTAGTAATACCACCACCACCACCACCACCACCACCACCACCACCACCACCACCACCACCACCACCACCACCACCACCACCACCACCACCATCTCAGAAAACAGAAAACCCTCCCAACAAGTCCAGGCTCTCCCATACTCCTAGAGCACTCTCTTACAGGTGAAGATAATCCTACGTTGTAATGTTCACCAACACAGAATACATAACAAGACTCGGTCAAGCCACAAACCTGCACAACAAGCAGTTCCAGTCCATGTGTCTGCATGACAGACTGTGAAGACAGAGCGCTAAGGAAAGATAGCCAGGCCCGTCAGGCCAGCTGTGTGTGGCTCCGCTCCCATGAAGACCCACAAGGGCAGAAAGCAGGCCAGTGACTGCCTCTCTAGGGCATGGGGGGTAAGGTGTACAGGTGTAAGCTTCCCTTTGGGGTAAACTAAACATTTTGGAACTAAGCAATTCACAACACTAGTACATATACCAAGCACCACTATGTTGTATTTTACTTTTTTTCTGGATTCTTCTTAAAGACAGGGTCTTACTAGGTAGCCCAGGCTGGCCTCAAACTCGTGATGATCTGCCTGCTTCAGCCGCTTGTGTGTTGGATTACAGACATAAACCACCCTGCCTGGATCTGTAAACAAGTTAAGATTTTTATGCCATGTAAACAGTGTCTCAATTTAAGTAAAACCAGGTATATTATCCTATCCCTGATTCAAATCCTCCAGCGGCTCCCCATGACATAAAACAAAATCCCGCAGGGCCCGCGGTCTGGAGAAGCCACACTCTCCCCCGAAGCCCACATTGGCTCCACTTCTGTCCGGGAGCTTCAGGCTCTACGCACCACCTTTGCTGGTGCTAACCCTTCTCCCGGAGTAGCTGCTGCTTATCTGTTTAGTTCTCTTCCAGAAGCAGGGCCTTGGGGCTTGCCTGTCCTGCTTCTTGCTGCAGACCCCTTACTTCATGGTCCCCAGCTCCTGCCTTGGGTGTCTCCTGCCTTCTGTGGCAGTACTGGAAGATGGTGGAGCCTTCAGGAAGTTTCCGAGGTCAGACAGAGTAAGGAAAGGACAGAATAGTCATGGCTGACAGGGTTGTGTTTGTTTATGATGGAGTTGCTATAGTAGCCGGGGTCCCTGGCTCTGTCCTTAGGAGCCTTTGCCCTCAGCACTCCTACTCAAAAGATCTTTTAGGCAACCGGGGTAGCATGGCAGGCACTCAGTTGTAACCCCAGCACATGAGAGGCAGAGGCAAGAGGATTACTGTAAGTCTGAGGCTAGCTTGGGTTTCACAGTAACACTCTGTCTCAAATCCCAAACTAAAACAACCCCAACCCCCAAACACCCAAATGAAACAACCAAAAGCTTCTGGACAAAGGACTGGGGGGTGGGGTGGGATCCACTCAACTAGAGGTGGTTACCAGCTGTCCCTCGGTCCCACTCAAAAACTGGGTGTCGAGAGGCTGAATGAAGGCCTGGCACATGGTCAAGGTCTGGGAACATCACAATAATGAGCTGCTATTTCTTGTTCCGGGGCTCTTTGTCCTTGTGGACAGATCATGGGCCCCAGATTCACTGGGTACAGACCAAAGGTTAGCAGGAGCCCAGACAGCCCTGAGCCTGTCTAGAGGGGCTAGTAGGGGGAAGCAAGGAATAGTATAGGCTCAAGAGAGCCTCCAAGCAGAGGAAAGAGCTGGAGCAAGGTCTGTGTGGGGAAACCGAGACCTTGCAAAGGCCGTCTCTGGCTGGAAGGAATGAGATAAGAACCCAGGGCCATAGAAGGTCAGGAGGGGACCATCAGGCACCTCAGAGATACATTGTGACCTCCAATGTTCCAGAAAGGTACCATCTTCTCAAATCTATCCTTGCATGGAGAAATCTGAACAATTATCTGACAAGTAGACCAGTAGAATCAATTGGTTGATTGCTCACTGTCATCCATCTGTCCATCCAGGTATCTTGAGTCCAGTTTGATCACCCACTTAAATTTCTACCTACCTGCTCATGCATTTACCCAGCTAGCTACCGATCTGCCTGTCCACCCCTCACCCATCTACCTACTAGTAACCCACACACTATCAATCCCACCACCTCTTACCAACACTCCTCTCTCCCACTGAGCCACCATCCACCCATCTAGCTATCCAGCCAACATCTCTGCCTCTGCGTTTATTTCCTACAACCAGACCGTTCCAGCGCCTGGCATCATTCATAGAATAAGCCCATTTTTAGTTTCCTATTGCTTAAGAGCTTCAAACACAAATTTCACACTTAGCGGGACTTTCAAGGCTATGTCATGCTGCCTCATCTCTCCTTTCACAGCCGTTACTGTGGCTCTGAGCAGATGTGTGGCTGGACATTAGGTTTGCTGTGTCAGAGGGATGACTGCCACAGCCTTCTTTCCCTGGCCAGGATTGGAAGCCAGTCTGTGACTGGGAGCCATAAGCATCGGAGGAGTTCAGAAGGTGTGAGTGAGACCATATTTACGTATTAGGACTCAGTTTTACAACATGTCATGAGGGATGTATGGCCCTGTTCTCTTGATTACTACACACCGGATGCCTGGCTCCTTGAGTACCCTGGAAGCATAGGGGAGGGTAGCAGGGACTGTGGAGTGGAGGAGGGGTTGGGTCACTAGGCTCTGATGACCTTGGGCCCCTAAATAAGAGCCTGCTGTAGGAGGGGCACATACATTAGCAGAGTTAGCAGAGCTTAGGGAGCCAGGGGCTACCAGGGCCCAGCTGCAAGGCCATTAACAGTCCATTAGCCCCGCCCCCACTGGGCTTTTGTTCCTACCCTCTACTTCCTGGCAGTGTGCCTACTCCCTGACCCTCAGGTCTCAGAGGTCCTCAGATCTTTGAGAGATCTGCACCTGTCAGCCTGTGTAGAGCTGGGGCAGTCCTGTTAGAGCTATTGAGAAAAGATGTCAAGCTGTGGTGGGGATGCCATGACGGGTAGCAGCTAGACCCTAGGGTGGGGCTGCAATAGTTTCAGAGGCTGTAGGAGATGACATGTCCGGAGGGGTAGGTCTTGGGGCCAGCGAGTCAATTAGTCGCTCTATAACTTTGTCAGAGAGATGTTGTAGGCTGGTCTCTCAGCCTTCCATCCACCCTCGGCATATGTGAAGTGCTTGCCAACACAGAGGGCTGTTCCACTCTGTGTGCCAATCGAAACATTCTTTGAGCTTCAGGTCTCAGGCAGAAGGGTGACTTCTTAGACTGTCAGTATGACAGGATCCACTCTCTTTCATTTATTCATAGTGTACGTTCTGTGCCCTTCCCTGGCATGCACAGTGAGGGACTCTGGGTAGGGGAGGAAGATAGCTTCTTGCTGCTAAGCGGAGGACAGCCTTAAGGGCGTGGAGCCCCAGGATCAAATGCTGGCTCAGGGTTTCTGGGATCCTTGGCTGGGCCTAGGTGTAGTGTGTGAAAGGTGCTGGGACTCCAGTTGGGGAGTAGCATAAAAAAGAGGGTGGACTTGAATCCACCGGAGTCATCAGGAATTAGAGTCCTCATGATTCTTAGAATTAGATTATCCTGATTAGAATGAGAATTGAATTAGATGCATCCCAGAATCCTAGGGTGGAGGCTGGCTGGCAGCTCAGCAGAGCCTGGCCTCTTCCTAGGCCAACTGCTATGACAGTGAGCTGTCTCCCTTGTCTCCCACCCACCTACCCACCCAGAGGCCCCTCCACGCTGTTGTTCCTCACTGTTACAGCCTAGATCTGAGTCATAGGTACACTCACTGGAGTCTTCAGGCTTTTGTGTGCCAAGGCATAGAACTGGGTGAAGGACACATGGTTAGACATACAGAAAGCTTGTTAAGAAAGGAAACAAAACAAAACAAAACAAAACAAAACAAAACAAAACAAAACAAATCTAAGAATGGGAGTGGGCCAGTGAGCTGAGGGAAAAGCACGCGCTGAAAGGCTCCCGATCCTTTATAGGTCCCTTACATGGCACCTGTCCCTCCCACAGCTGCACGGGGCAGGCTTTTCTTGAGTATGCTCCATTTGCTGTTCACAGTCCAAGGAGGGAAGGGTTTCCTGTCCTTCCTTGGCTGGCTTCTCCAGCTTTTGTCCTGTGTTTATCTATATGCTGCTGCCTCCTGCTCTCCAACACCAGTCCTTGTCTTGCTCCTTAAGGGACTAGAGGATGAAGAAACAGAATTATTGCTGTCTTGTTCCAGGCTCTCAGAGAGGTGCTAGAGCCTTCTCTGACCCCAGAAAAGGAGGACCCAAGGCACGCAGGGCCCTGCCAAGTGGGAGGGGGCTGTAAAGTATTTTTAGCACTGCCTGCCCAGACTGAAGGAGAAGTACCAAAGACCTGCTTAAAGGAGAAGAGTTGAAAGTACTGTCTTGGGATACTTCCAGAAAGAAATTTGTTTCAAATGCTTGATTGTTTTATGATTAACCATCAGCGTATAAAGAGAGCTACAAGGGTTTTCAAAGCTGAAGTGTGTGTGTCTATGTATCTCTCTGTGTGTCTGAACACATTTCTGTGTGTATGTGATTGTATCTGTGTGAATATCTATGTATGTGTACATATGACTGTGTGTCTATGTATGTGTATGTATGACTGTGTGTCTGTGTCTATGTATGTGTATGTATAACTGTGTGTATGTGTATGTATGACTGTGTGTCTGTGCCTATATATATGCATGTATGATTGTGTATATGTAATATAATTATATTGGTAAATTGTCATGCTCTACTTAAACTTGCTCAAAATGGACAAAAAGGCAGGAGGAGACCCTCCCTTGTTGTTTCCAAACTTTGTTGTCCTGAGTCAGGCTGACCCCCTGACACTGTAACAAGGAGAAAGGAAGAAGCAAGCATCTGGCTAAGGGCATTAAACACATTGTGTCCTTGAGAGTGGCCAGAAGGTAGCTATTTCCACGTACATTGTTATTGTTTGTCCCATTACAATGCCTGTTCCTTTGAGAACTCCAGCTGGCTTCCCCTGTCTGTCTACTGGTGCTGGTGTTGCTTCTCTCAGTTGGACTACTCTCCTCCTAATGATTTACTAAGGATCAGCAGCTCTCTGCTGCTCACTGCTTAGTCTTCACTTGTGCTTGCTACAAACTTAATAAACTCACTCATATGAACCTGGAAGCAGGGCTGCTACAGTTCATTCTCCCAGAAGGACAGTATATGTGTTTGTGCCTGTGTTTCTCTGCATTTTGTGTGTTCCTCTATGTATGTATGTCTCTGTATTTATCAGCATATGCCTTGTCTGTGTGTGTACTGTTTGTTATGTTTGTTTGTGTCTGAGTATGTCTGTGTGTTCCTGTGTGCATGTGTATCTGGATGCACCGCTTTGTGTGTGTGTGTGTGTGTGTGTGTGTGTGTGTGTGTGTGTGTGTGTGTGTGTGTGTGTTGCTGATGGAGAGACTGCAGGCTGGATGGAAGCCCCTTTTCTTGGTTGGAAGGAAGAACCTGTCACTAGTCTGAACAGGGAGGTCCTCTTGCCCTTTTAGACACTTCCCTATGAGTCACTAGTGGAGGGATCTCAGGCCTTGTGAGCAGGAACAGACACTTTTGTGAAAATTCCTGAATCCAGGAGACCCTCTCTGCCTGTAGATGGGTGGGAAATGGTGGGCAAGCCGGCTTCCAGGACAGAGATTGAGAGCACCCTGGGAGGAAAGGCCCTCATTTACCAGGGTGTGGGGTACCACCAAGCTGAACCCTTCCCGTAGATCTATCTCCACTACCCATTGGCCTCAGTGGTCTCCTATAACCCACCCTGCCAAACCTACTTCATCCCTTCCTCTATCCCTACTCTGGGTCACTCTGGTTCTCAGTTGGCTGGCTCTGATGCCAGGACTCCATGTGGGAATCTTTCTTTCCTGGTTTCCTAAGTTTTGAGTTCTGAAAAAGCTCTTCAGTTTGCCCCACCAGGCAGCAGGAGATCCCCACTTGTCTGCATCTAAACCAGAAATAGGGTGGGATGGAGCAGACTAAGGCTGTGGAATTCTGGAGTGGTCTGAGCAGAGCTCTGCACCCTAAAAGAACCAAAAGCAGAAAAAGATATTGCCGTAGTAGAGTTGTTTGGGGGCCCAGCAGTCCTAACAAGCTAGGCTCAGCCGTCTGTCCTCAATAGATCAATTACACAGACAAGTGAAATTTGGTGAAAGAGATTTGTTCAATGTGGCTACACTGGGAGAAACAAAGAGGCTCAGTGGCTCCTGAGTCTATGTTTTGAGTCATGATATAAGGTTTAGGTTTAAATAGAGGGTAAGAGGTATGCATTACTAAAGTGTAGCCCCACCTACACTGACCCATTACTGCCTAGGCTCAATCTCCTCTGTAAGAAATCCCAGGAAATTCTTTTCCATAAGACCACCCCAATCTGATTGCCCAGGCTTCAGCCTTCTTCCAACATGACATTCCTAGAAAAATTTCAGTTTGGGGAGGGAGCTCCACTGTTTGATGGCTTAAAGGAAGGGACGAATATTTCCCTTTAGAATATCTTTGTTCCAACCAAGACAGGTTACATTGTCATTTCCATTTTTCATAGAAACATTTTGAATTTTAAACTAATTTGGCCTCATGGTTACATCTGGTGCTTGAGCAGCAGCTGGGAGAGGGTGGGGATGGGTTTCCGGAGCAGTAGAGGGCTCCACTTTCTCCTCCATTAAGTTGAGTTACTAATCTCCTGAGGTCCTGGGCAGGGGGAGATCTCCAAGGAGAGCTGAGCTTACTTAGAGCCTCTGCGCCGACGCTGAGAGATGCCTTAATGGCCGCAGAGATGAGGATGGGGGACAAGAAGAGCCTAGCACCTGGGAGCAAGGGGGGGTGTCCCTCGGAGGCCTCCCCACATCTTTCTCTATCTCTGCCTATGATACTGAAGCTCAGGAAAGACCCTTATCCAGGACAGGAAGATTTTGGAGTGGGGCAGGGTGCTGGCTGTACCCAAAGGCAGAAAAGCATCGAGTTACCACTAGAGGCTTCTCTCAAGTCCTTCCCACTGGAACCCCAGCACCCCACTTCACAGGTGGAGCAAGCACTGAGGTCAAGCCTGGAGTCTCGACTCTTCCACCTTTCTCCTTTGCCTTGGACACTTACTCTTTATTTTTTACAGTCCTCACCTCCAACACGCGCACACACACACACACACACACACACACACACACACACACACACACACACACACTTTTTCCCTCTTTTCTCAGCAAAAATGTCCATACCACAGGCTCCACCTTTAGCACTTCTGTGGCAGGAGTCATCAAGATTAGCAAAGAAAGAAAATAGTTGGCAAGGAAAGACTGGAAACCCTTCCCACCTTGGGCTGCATACAGCAAACAGAGCATGCCCAAGAAAAGTCTGCACTGTACCGATGTGGGAGAGACAGGTACTATGTGATGACCTATGAAGGGTCCTGAGCGTTATGGCCCAGTGTTTGTTCTGCTCACCAGCTCACTCCCATTCTCAGAACACATTTCCTTTCTGAACAGCTTTCTCTGTGTCTTGTCCAGTTCTTTGCTCTGAGACACAAGAATCTAGAAATCATCAGGGAGTGGTCCCAGGACTCAGATACCTCAGGTGCCTAGAATAAATGCCTCTAGCCACCACTGCTATAGAGGTGGGACACTAGAGCACCCTCTGGGGCAGGGACACTCCTTGCCTCCCATCTGAACCTGTCAGCTCATATCCCTTTTATACTTAAAGCCTTCCAGTGAGCCAAGACTGGGAGTACATACCATTAATCCCAGCACTCAGGAGGCAGAGGTAGAGGCAGGAGGATCTCCATGAGTTTGAAGCCATGTAGCCAGGGCTACATGGTGAGACCCTGTTGGGGGATGGGTGTGGAAAAAACTCTTTTCCTCACCTCATTTGCATGATTTCTGCCAGCTTAAATATAATCTCTAACTCCTTTATTTGTTCATGAGCACTAAGACTTAGGTTTCAAAGGGTAGGGGCTCTGTCTGTTCTGCCAGAGTAGTGGTTACCAACCTTCCTAATGCTGCGACTCCTTTACACAGTCCGTCATGTTGTAGGGTCCCCCAACCATGCCATTATTGCATTGCTACTTAATAGCTACAATTTTGCTACCATTATGAATTGTAATGTAAATATCTAATCTGTGACCTCCAAAGGGTTCGTGACCCACAGGTTGAGAACCACCATGCTACTGCCCACTAAGTGTTACGATTGGCTCCTTGTGGGGCACCTTTCTCTGTCCCATTTGCCAACCTGGGCTCAGCTGGCAAGGAATGTGGAGGCCAGGGGTGAGTGGCATTTCCCATCTTTCTCTTCTTTCTTCTACTTTGTGAACTGGAGGTCTCTGGTGGGGCCAATGTAAAAGGTGAAGACACAGTTAACTGTGAAACTGGGTTTGCCCTTCCAGCAGCAGGAGACTGAGGGGATTATATGGAGACAGTTGGGGTTAGATGCTACAAAAGTCCCTGGGAGGAAGAGATCGCAAGGGTGAGACGGTGATCAGGAAGGGTAGACAGACTCGTGGGTGAGCAAGATCAGGGTGCCGGGAAAGGACATTTGAGCAGAGTTTCCCCCAGTGATGAGTGGGTGGGTGGATGGGTATGGATGGGTGGACAGAGGTATTAGTGGATAGCTGGGTGGATGGGTGGATGGATAAGTAGAGCAATAGGTGGAGAGACGGCTGATGGGTCCAAGAGAGGTGAATGAATGGGTGGGCAAACAGGAAATGAGCAGGATACTATGCTTATCTGTGCTTCTGTGTGCCTTATGGCAATTTTCATCATCGACCTTATTTAAAGTTATTCTACTCTTAGAGGAGGCCATTTCTGTATCATTTGCAGATGTCAACTAGAGCCTTGGAGGGATGAGGCCATCTGTCTTTAAGGTCTCACAGTTTAGGAGCAGGTGAGACCAGGTTTGATCTCAGAGGCAGGTAGTGTATCCTTTGAGGTCCTGCTGTTCCTGGAATCCAAGGTGAATGCAGGCTTAGGATGATGACTTATCTCAATGCCTTCAGCCTGGAAGGGGAAAGAGGTTAGAGAGACAGCCCTCAGCGATGAACTCCGTAGAGTCCAGTGGGAATCTGAGCTTTGCAGAGTAAAGAAAAGAAAACAAATGTTTTTTTCCTCTGCACAGGGGAAACAGAGGCAGGTGGGCCACTGTGAGTTCGGGGTCAGCCTAGTCTATAGTATCACAAGTTCCAGAACAATCAGTAGGTACATAGTGAAACCCTGTCTCAGAATCAACCAGCCAACTGACCAACAAAAACGCAGAGTGGTCGGGTGTGGCAGCACACACGGTTAATCCCAGCACTCTGGTGGCTGAAGCCAGCCTGATCTACACAGTGAGTTCTAGACCAGTCAGGGTTACAAAATGAAACCCTCTTTAAGAAATTATAATAATAATTAGGTGGAAGCAGGTCCTTCCCTGAAGTTCCCTTGTGACGATTCCATTCTGTTACCAGCTATGCAGATACTGTTTTAGGAACCAGGGACACAGCAGCCAATAAAACAAAGAGCCCTGACTTCTTGAAGAAAACTGGCAATTAGCACAACAAATGAGTAAATTAGACACCATGTCAGGTTCAGATTAGTGAGCTAGAGACAAACAAAACCTTGGAAGGAACACAGGGCAGTAACGGTACAATTTTAAATAAAGTATCCAGAAGAGTCCATCCCTTGAGAGCCATGCGAGCAGTGACCCAAAGTAAACCATTCAGAAGTCTGCAGTGTGTGTAGGGGCGGGGCTGGGGTGGGTGGGGCTTGTAGTGAATGCAAAGGCCCTGGGATAAGGCCCAGTGTTCAGAAATAACTAGGAAAGGTGAGAAGGAGGGGAATGGGAGAGGAGAGCTGAGAGGGGACAAGGGAGGCTGGCTAAGCTGGGTTTTTTGAGCTGAGGATTTTTTTTTTTTTTTGCTGGGAATGAACCCAAGGTTAGCTGGGGCTGAGCCTTATCTCCAGACTCACGCAACAGAGGATGTCAATAGGCTGTCTTAGCCTGCCACGTCCCAGGAGAGGCTTGTCCTTTGGAGCAGCCCCTTCTAGTAGTACTTGGGCTCAGCCTGTCTGCCCTGCCTCCCACCCCCACCCCATTCTCATGGCTGTTGTCTCACCAAGCCCAGACAAAGCTCCTGGGCTTTCGGACCAAAGTGGGATTCAGTTCTAAAATGAAAGGAGATTGCATAAAGGCCACAACGTAGAGTGTGATCAGGGTCCATGCTGCCTGCTGAAACCTGCTTTTCCGTGGGCAAAGCCTGTGATCAGTGCTTTCCATAACAGGAATCCCCAAGGACCAGCACATTACAGCCAGGCATAAACTGAAGCCGTTCAAAAGCCTCCTGCTACCCTTTCTGACGACGGAGACAGGAGCTGAGGGGCATTGGAGAGGCCAGAGGGCAGCCTGCACAGTGAGCTATGTGCTGACACAGCTCTGAATTCCTCATCTGCCTTAGCTCACTGCACTCATTTTGTGCCTAAGCCCTGGTATGGCCAAAGGCCCAGGAGGAAGCCCGGGACAATGGTGCTCAGTTGGTCTCTGACCTCATGGTCCTACTCAGCTTGCCTGATCTCACCATCACCTCACCCCACAAGCTGCCTGGAGGCCCCTATTCAGACCCTGAGGCCACCCCTGAGAGAGACAGTCCCTGCTATTGGCACCATCCTGTAAAGTAACACTCATTAGCTTCCAAGGCTCTGAGTTTCTATGCCTGCAGGGAGACTATGAGACCCTGCCTCAACATAAAAACAATTTTTTATTTATTTTTTATTAAAAAGGCCCAGGGTGCAGCTTAGTGGTAGAACCCTTGCTTAGCACATGCCAGATCTTGGATTTCATTCCCACACAGTGGCAACGATAATGACCGTAGAATCTGTCTGAATTCTGGGCACAAGCTTATTTCTTGTTCCCCAGACCGTAGGGCACAGCAGCAATGCTCACAGCGTTCGCGCTGGATTCTATTGTGTCTCTATTGATGACGAAGTCATAGATGGATGAGCACAGATTTTGTGCAAATTCTGCCCTCTGTTCTCTCTGGCAGCTGACACCTGAGGGCCTGGGAGCCCTTGAACAGATCCCCAATGGGCTTAGGCATTAAACAGCAGAGGACTTTCTGGGCACCTACTTTGGAAGTAGTGATCCATGATTATACGACTCTGGACTTAATGTCTCTGGGCCTCAGTTTCAACATCTTTAAAATGCCATGTTAGGAATGGTCTGGTGTCCTAGAGAAAAATCAGCATGTTGGCAGCAGCGGTGTTCAGAACTCCTTGGGCTTTGGGGTCACATAAGGAAGAATGAGGGGCTAGGTTCAGTCCAGCTGCCAGTTCTGATATGAGTGGCAGCTGCCTCCTCCATCTGGGCCGCCATTGGTCTTATTCCAGTGTCCCTTCCCTGTGGGTGACCCTGCTGAGGAACCTGATGGGACGACTTTATTAACCTCAATCTTTCCTCTGCTTTGTCCTGGTCCTATGAGCACCCATTCTGAATACATGAGGGGGGCTTGGAGGGGACTCTGAAGTGATCAGAGACATAAAAAGCCTGGCTAGGATACTGGGGTGGATGGGCCCTGTGGGTAGACTAGACACTGAAATTCTGAGATTAAGGGTCTGCAGCTCCCTTGAGGCACAAGGTAGGCAGAAGCTGCCTGGCCATAGCATGCCTACCTGGTCCCAGGGTTTAGATACACCCCTCACCTGAGTTTCCCCCATGGCTTTAGAGATTTGAGGTGCTCATGTAGGTAGACCTGAAGGATGCACAAGACGATGGGCTGGCTTGGGCCTTGAAGCACATCGTGACAAGGTCAGGACCAGAGTGCTGTAGTCTGGGTTAAGGGCATCGTGGTCAGTGAGTCCAGCACCCTGAGGTCATTTCTGGAGACATTCCATCCTTTCTATGTACTGTTGACCTTTCCCCAGAATGCTAACTTATCAAACAATACTGTAGACTCTCCGGGAAGCCAGGTGTCCACAGGGCTGTAGTTGGGATGGTGGCACTGACCTATGATCCCAGCTGTCTCAGAGGTTAAGACAGAGGATCTGAAGGTCCAGGCTAGCTTAGGGAACTTTGTGAGACTCTGTCTCAAAGTGACAAGTAGCTCAGTGGTGAGCACTTGCCTAACATGTGGAGGCCTCTGGACTTTAGTAACACACACACACACACACACACACACACACACACACACACACACACACACACACACTCATACATGTATGAAGGAGAGAAAGGGAAGAGGGATAACAAGTATCTATGACACAGGGGCATAGACACTGGATGTGCTTGAAGTCTGGCCATTGGGAACTGGAAATGAACGTGAAGGACATGTGGAATCTGCCAGCCATGAGTGGGTCATGACTTCAGTAGGTGGCAGTACTGGGTCCTGCTGACCCCTGGGGCTTGCTGCTTTGGTTTGTGGCTGGACTTCCACCAATGGTTAGTAGAAATAATGTTGTGTCCCCATTCTAATGTCAGCACCTGAATTCTGCCCTGCATCCCTCTCTAGAGCTTTCTGACAGTAATGGCCAGCAGCACCAGCAATCCCATGTGTAACAAATGACAGTGGCAGTATAACATGTTCTGTTCCAGTTACCGGACCCTGTGGCAGCTTCCCCCTCATGTGACTCTTCCTCACCCTAGCACTGTGAGGCAGGCACTAGTGCAGTGGAGTCTGTCCACAGAGGAAGACGCTGGGACAGAGGGAGGCTTAGTGTTGTCTCACTCACACAGCTTGTGAATGACGAAGCTTGGATTTGAACCCTAGTCTCCCTGATCCCAGAACCTAAGCTATGCCTTCCTAGTGGGGTGGATGGCCCTGTGATGGCATAGAACTGTCTAATTCTAGCACTTGGGAGATGGAGGCACAAGTATCATGCCTGTGTTTACACTCCAAGTTTAAGGCTAACCTGGGCTCTATGAAGCCATCTCAAAAAGCATGCAGAAAAAGAAAAAGGAAAAAAGAATATTTGACCTCCTCACAGAGTCTCTGCTGAATCCACCATGGTCAGTGAGGGATATCTCATCTCTAGGTCCCATGGCTCTGTATTCACATCTTTATCTCTAGTCAGGTTAACGGGCTTCAGGTTCTCCCACTCTGTGGCTGGGCCAGCTTGAGGGAAGGCTTCCTCCATTTTAGGGAGCCTCGATGGTCCTGTGGGGGTGGGGAAAGGTCAAAATGCCAACAGAAAGAGCACTTGCAGTCTGGGTAAAAGGGAGGTGGGACCTTGAGTATCCCCGAGGTCAGCAGGCCTTCTGGTCCAAGGGTGTGTGACAAGGGCATCCTTGAGAGGAGACATGGGCTCCCTGGAGTTTCTGTAAGATCCAGGCCATTGTTGTATTTATAAATCACCACAGACAGGATGGGGCCACACAGCTAGCTGCTCCAGGACTTGGGGAGTGGGAAGCAACCAGCTTACAGGGCTGGAGCTTAGCTGAGGACAAGTGTTTGCCAGAGACTTGGCTAGGCAGGGAGGACAGAGGGGACAAGTAGAATCCTTGAGGGATGTTACCCAGAGCTCTGTAATGGTGGGTGCCTGCAGAGGGACATGATGTGACCTGAAGGCATGTGGGGCCACTAGAGGACACCAGGTAAGGTTCTTTACCAAGCCCTGCTGCTGTGCTCTGCTCACTGGGCTGGGGTCTTCTGTGTGATATTTCCTGGGCTCTTTGTGCTATCTATCACTTACTGAGTGAGTGGTCAGAGCACTGACTATTTGCTGGACCACTAGACAGCATCAAAGTACTGGAGCGATGCAGGGACCCCAGGGGCACACACATCTATTCTATGACTGAGGAAACTAAGGTTTTGAAGAAGAAGGTAAAGGTTTGGGTCCTGAAATCCCATTTACCTTCCTTCCTAGACCAGTTCCTTAGCCCAGGGATACTCCTATAAATAGGACCCACAGTTCCTCCGGGAATAGGTCTCTAGCATCCAACTGACATTCAAGGGATAGGGTCCTGTAAAGTCAGCACTGACCTGGCAGCTTGACAGTTCCATGCCTTCTGAGCTCGAGATAGCTCGGTTGAATCCCATCCCCCAGGTCCGTCACAGAGCAGTGGTCCCTCAGAACAGCTCCTGACACACTGAGGTTCAGAACACAGAGGCTCTGAGCTTGCTGTAGTCCCTGAAGCCCTAGTCTCCCACAGAGAGAGAATCATCTTCAGTGAGGGTCCGTACAGGAGTGAGCCTAGCCTTTAATTAACACAGGATTAAACTGGTGGCCAACTAGCCTACTTTCCCCTGCCCCTCCCAAGACTGCTAAGACCATGAGAGAAGCCTAGTCAGCTACCCCGACACGCCCAGCTAGACAGTACTCTGAATGCCTAGTCCAGATCTACTGTCCTGTGATGTTCTCTGGAGAGAGATGAACAAAGAGGTCTACTCACAATGGCAAGGACTCCTACAGAGGAAAGAAGAACAATCCACCAAGTTCATCCGGTGAATCAGTTTATTGGGGTCACCTTCAGGAGGATGGATGATTCAAAGATGTCTGCATCATTAAAAGCACCCCCTCTGTGGATGCTAGTGAAAGCTACACCCTCTGCAGGTAGCTTCACTTAAAGAAATCTCCACTTACACAGGCATTGGAAGGGACCTTGAGACGGGCCTTATGAATTTGTTGCTTTCTAGGAGCCCCATAAACTCCTTCAGCTTAGCTAGTCTTAGAAGCCCATCTCCTTAATCCAGAGGGAATGTTTCAATATGGAACAAAAAGCAACATAACGCTGATCCTGCGGCAGGTAGGAGAATTAGATCATAGGACAAGGACACAAGGCTGGCTTTTGGTTTTTCTGTCCCCACCAGAAAGGTTTATATCTCCGCATCACTGTACCATTGGCCTTTATTTCACTAGTAAGAGTCACTTGAATGATAAAAATTGCTGAAGAATCAATGCTTTCAATATCACATTCAAACCAAATGGCTCCAGTGCTATGGGACACACCAATGTGCCTTATGTCCCTAACTGAATAGAGTTCATGGGAGGGGCCTCATCTGGCAATCCTACCAGTACAATATGTTCTGATCAGGTAGGCTTAAGTCCAGAGCCCTCGAGAAGCCCGTCAAGACACAGAAATGAATGGAGTCAAGGTCCCCTCTCACCCAGGACATAATCGCCTACACGTGTGTCTATGAATTCCTAGATTTTTAGTTCGCTAATGCAGATGTGCTTGTAGCTTTTCTTACCATAAACAGGACCCACAGCAGCCACAAATAAGCCTCCCGTCTCCTTTCTCAAGGAGGCAGAGTCATGTCAGGATGAACACAGAGCTCTCTGTTGGTCAGGCCCATGTAGACTTCCATCCTCCTTGAATCCTCACTGAGGAAGGAGGGCCAGGGTCCAGCTGCGGGGTGGGGGGCTAGGGGCATGTTGGGACTGAGGCCTATGTCCTTGGAATGATGGCCCCATGTGGGGACCACCTGGAGGATAGCAAGGAGGAGGCAGTGCCTTGGGGTGGAGAGGGGCTGGATAATTGGCCAGATTAACCCGCAGGAGGCCTCCTCGGGAAGCTATTTTTAACTCTGAGAGACTGAAGCCACTTTCCTCCCTCCCTCCCTTTATTGCCCTTTATTTCTGTCCTCCTGGGGCCTGAAGGCCTGGAAGCTTGTCCCTTTAGAGGAAGAGAGAAAGGGAGAGAGGAGTCTCTATTCTGTACCTGTGTGACTTGGCTGGGTCTGCAGACCTCACCACTCATCATGGGAGGCAGAGGAGGGGGAGGGAGGAGGGAGGGGGAGGGGCCCTTTGGAAGCCTCTACTTTCTTTTCAAACCCATGGCTTCCACAGTCTCCTGAGAATACAGAAACATTTCCTAAATTAAAGCAGGGTTTTGGCTCCCAATCAAAAGTCTTAGGGTAGATCTGTGGGGCTCAAAAGACCTGCCTGAAGTTCAGTTTCTCCCAGTATCTCAACTCCTCTTTCCTCAAGGTGTACTTCGGGTGGTGTAAAGTTCACACAGCTCTCTGCTACCAATGAGCAATCCCAGGAAACACGCACATGCACACGCTAACACACACATGCGCGCGCGCACACACACACACACACACACACACACACGCACACACACGCACACACACGCACGCACGTACACACATGCACATGAACCTTCTCTACCTGTCTAGCAAAAGTCCTGGAGTAGGTTCTCTTTTTTTGGCTTTGATCACAAGCCTGTCCCTCAGCCAACCACTGTAGTGCTCACTGCTGCCCAGATCACTTCTTATCCTTGTCCCTGAGTGGCTGAGCCCTGCAGGAAGCAGGTGGTGGGGGTATGAGGTAGACCTGATGGGAATATGGAGGTCTCAGAGGAGGATACTAAATCAAGGCTGTACTTGGATGGTGATGTGTCTTAGAAGTTTCACAGCCTGGACGAGAGCCTTGAAACCACTGCCTCTCGATGCCTCTGAGTTTGGCCAGAGCGTGGTAGAAAGCCCTGGCCTTCAGCCTGGTCCCTAACTGCTGTGTCCTGGACATTAGCAGCTGCTCCTCATAGTCACAGCTCTAGAGGAGCAGGAGAAGGGCCTAGCTCTGCATAGGGAAGCAGCCAGTTGCTGGCTCTGCTGGCTGATCGGCTGATCTGATCGATGTTTGCTTCCGGACAGGTGGGAGGGACCATGAACTTGTAAACTCGCTGTCCTATTCTCAGCATGGTAATGGCTCCTGAAGTTTGTGCCTCAAATCAATGCTTTTGGCTCAGCCAGAAGCCCACGGTTACCTGGGCAGGGGAAGGGCATGTGTGTATGTGATGACATGTAAGAGTCCCCCTAGCTCTCTTGGAGACAAGGTCCCTATCCTTGCTCGGCTTCTACCTGTCTAACTGGGGTGGGATCTACCTGCCTCTCACCTCCAGTGAAGGTTGGTGGGCATTTAACTCCTGTGTGATGCCTAGCAGACACAGCTGGCACAGGCTAGTATAACCATCCATGTTAGACCTGTCAGCAGTGTCTATCTTGGGACAAACGGTGCTGAAGAGAGAGGCCAGTTTAAGGGCACAGTTCCCGGGCCTGGGCTCTACTGTATGGCTCACAGCCTGACTGATAGGCCTCTTTTCACTTGACTGATTGCCTAGACTATGGACAGGGCTCAGGCAGAATGCCCCCTTGTGTCTCTTGACTTCCCGCCCATGGTTCCTACCACAAATGCTTATCCTGATGCCCATGGGCACAGTTCTTTCTGACTCCTTAGATGGGGTATTGATCAGAGGCAGGATGAGCACTGGAGTGGGAGGCTAGGCTTGTTTCCCAGATGGTCACTTGTGCGCGCGCGTACACACACACACACACACACACACACACACACACACACACACACACACACACACCGTTCCATGATCATATAGATGATTTAAATGTGTCCATGAGCAGGGAACTGTTCCTGAGTGGAATTCTCCACCATCTTTATCATGCTTGTTCTGAAGACATAACCTCATGCCCATGGTACCTGCCCTGGTTCGCACACAAGGACTTGTCTCTGGTCTCATGGAACTGGTGTGACAATCAGGGAGGTGATCAAGAAGTCAGACTCCCGGGGGAAAGGCAAAGCAAGAAAGGGGAAATAGGAATGTCCTAGGGGGGTGGTCTTTCCCAGGGGAGTCTTGAGATGCCCTGAAGGAAAAGCAACGAGAGAAGCAACACTCTTTCCTGAAAGGGGAGTGGGTGGCCAGGCCAGGACTGGGCTGGTGGCAGGCCGGTATATCTGGAAGGGAGAATGGAGCAGGTGGAGGGCAGAGGCTAGGCCAACACCCAGGATAGGCAGAACAAATCCTATCCTTGGAGAAGGCATTCTTGAGGAGCGCCAGGTGCTGCCAGGCCAACAAAGACACGGAGGAAGGACCTTCTGGTTTCCACAGGAGTTGGTTGTCAGAACTGCCGCCAGCTGCTGGGCGGAGAGGCCAGTGCTTCAGATGGCTACCTATGGAGACAGGATACCGAAGCCTTCGGGACATTTCTCTGGATGGCTTTGCTGTTCTTGCTGTCCTCATGACAAGGAAGGGTTTCCAAATAAGCTGATGACTTCCTCTGGCTGCCCCAGCCTGAGGCTCTAAGGGTACGCTGGCTTTTGGCTGAGAGAATGGACCCGGCACCAGTTATAGCCTTGTCCAGGAGGATTCGCTCAGACTGAGGGACAGCCACACAGGCCCCTGGGAATGTATGCATGCACAGGACAACTTATCTCTGCCATGCAAGGAAGGAATTGTTTTTCTGTGCTTATGGCCACCCATGCTTTACAGAGAAGGAAGTGAGACTTCAGTGAGAAATGTGTCCTTGGGCCCTGTGCTGGGAGCAGTTGAGATTGGGCACATTCTAGAACACCCTTCCCTTAGCTCTGGAGGGAGGCAGGATGTCCTTCCCGGTAGGGATGACATGACCCACCCTGTCCACACCTGGGGCCCTGCTTAGAGAGAGTCCTCCTGTGTGGCTGTCCTCTGTCCTCTGTCACTGTATCTTGAGCATGGGTGTCCTTTCCATAGGGAGGCTATGACTATAAACCTGGTAGAAGATGCACGATAGCCTAGAAAGAGATGCGATTTTGATTAAGAAATGAAGTTGGTCCCTGCCTGTAAGCTGGAGAGCATGAGAAGTCTAGAGTGCAGTGCTTGTGGGAACCAGGGTCATTTCTCTGGTGGGTCTTTTTTGTGAGGTAACCTTGGACAAGACAACCTTGTCCTATCTGTGAAATGTGGCTGATAACAGGGTGGGGGGAGACCCTCACTCCTGGCTTTACACGGGCCTCTGAGGCCCTTGCACAGATAAGCAGCACCTCATTACAGGAGCTGTCTACGATCCTAGACCCAGTGGAGTCCTAGAGTGTTCTGTCTGCTTTCTTGTCTATCAGCATGCTGTGAGCTCTTTGGGGTGTCTGGTGGAACCCCCTGAGACTTGGATTTGCTCTCCTGAGAGGGTAGAGAAGCTTGTCAGCAGGGGAAATTTCCCTTACTCCTGCCTTTGGCTTCTGTTTTCTGGACGTCAGGACTGGGTAGGGTGGACCAGGAGCATCTGAGCCATTTTCCTCCTTGGTCACTTAGGAGAAGGTAGAAATCAGAACATCATGTGCCTGACCAAAGCAGGCCTGTTGGCCTGGGGACCTGGGAATGGCGTCCCTGGGAATACCCATTTTCTATCTATTGTTGTCCTCAACAGTGGCTAGACAGGAAGACATGGCCATCTGAAGGACACATTTGGTTCTGAGACACCCCCCCTACCCCCTATCACTATGCAACTAGATAAGCAACTATTCCTCAATGAGCCTCAATGTCTTTGTCTGTAAAGTGGGTCCATGGATCATATGGTCTCCCAGAGGACCCTAATGGCAGCAGAGTAACTCTAGCTAAGTCCTTAGCACAGAGGCCAGCATAGATTGCTGGAGCACCCAAGACCCACCAGCTGGTTGACTCAGCCCCCTCCTCAGTGAAGAACTGTACGTATGCTCATCTCATTTAACCTTCACCCCATAATGTCCATGTGACCACAGGGAATCCAGAGACCGAGTGCTGATGTGCCTTGCAGGCAGGTTGCTCAGTTGAGATAGGATAAGCATAACCTGAGGTGGGAGAGGTTTCTGGGGACTCTGGGATCTGGATGAGGGGTTGGCTCCCTGGAGTTGGGTGGGTGGGTTTTGCAGAGCTCTGAAGAAGCTTCCAGAGCCTGGGCATCTGGGTGGCCAGAAAGCCGTGCTTCTTGGCTAGGATCCTGCATCTAGTGTCTCTGCTATTCAAATGCATAATTATATTTCGCATTATGGAGGAGCTGGAGATCAGGGGGCTGGGGAGTTTTGTGAAGCTTGTGGTTCTACCTGAAGACCTGCCTTCTTGGCCCAATTCTTCAGTGTGAGGGTTGAGCTGGGGGTCAGCCCTGTGATAAAATGGGATTTTCCTGAGGCCAGCTAGGCTGATCTGTCTGCCAGTCAGAAAGGTCCAGGCTCTGCAGGAGGCAGAGATGTGAGTGAGGCCCAGACAATAGGCTCCAGGAGGCTGGGAGAGGAGAGTACCAGGGGTGCCTTCCAGACAAGAGTGGGCAAGGGGAGGGGAGTCATATGGAATCAAATCAGCAGAGAGGCCAGGAGGCTGAGCACAGAAAAAGCAAGAGATGAAAGCTAAATACAACACAAGATGGGAAGAAGCGATAGATGTTAAAGAGGGTGGGGTGTGTCTGTGACCCTGTGCTTGGTGTGTAAGGGGAATGGATGCATGAGCTCAGAAGCGAGCCAGGGTGGATGTGCGGACTGATCCCACCCCATATGTGCATATGTGACTATGACTGCACCTGTGCACCTTAGCTACCTCGCTCCTCATCATACGCATTTTCTGCAGGTGTCGCCTGAGCTTGGTACCCTGCTCCAGATTCCCTTGCCTGCCTGTAGTCTGAGTATATATGCTCGCCATGCACCTGTGTGTGCGCGCGTGTCCCCGGGAAGATGTGTGTGTGTGTGTGTGTGTGTGTGTGTGTGTGTGTGTGTGTGCCACGCGCGTGCGCGCGTATGTGTTCGCGCGCGCGCTCCAGTGTGCAAGTGGCTGGTGCGTGTGGGGGGCAGCTGAGGCCAAGAGGGGCCACCGGGCCAGGCCAGGGCGGTGGTGGGCGGGATCAGCGGCGCCGCGGCGCAGGGCGGGCGTGCTTTTGGCGGAGAGTTGGAGGAGTTACCGAGCTAGGCTACTGTGGCAGCGGGGCGCGGAGCTGGGTGCGCGCAGAGCTCCTGCCTCCCGCCGCCTCCTCGCCCTCCATTCCTCGTTCCCCGTCTTCCCCCGGCCACGCCGCGTCTGCGCTGCCACCGCCTCCCTGGGAACGGTCGCCGGGGGAGGGTGCCCTGTACGATCGAAGCCCGCTGGGAGGTGCAGGACACCCACACCCGGCTCAGGGGAGCGCGCCCGGCCCTGCCCGGGATCAGATAACTGCGGCGGGGGAGGGGGTGGGTCGGCGGTTCTGGTCGCCGGACTGAGCGACAGAAGCCAGCCGCGAGCCCGGAGCGAGCGCCGAGTGGCTGGGGGCGCCGTCTGGGCGTGCGCCCCCGACCTATGGCTGGCTGGTGGCACCCAGCGCCCGGGAGCGACGCGCCCCTCGGCGTGGAGCGCTCCCAGGGGCTGCGCTGAGGCGGCGGCGGCAAAGGTGGCAATGCAGCCAGCGCAGCAGCGGCCGGGACCGGGAACGGCCGCGCGGAGCTTGGAGGACGCGGGACGCGCCGCGCCCCGGCCACTGACCGAGGTAAGAGCGCGGCCGCGGGAGCATGGCCCACCCGCTCGGCCCCAGTTCCCTGCATACAGCTTCCCGCCCGGGGTGAGCGAGGGGTGGTGCAGCAACAGGGAAGGTGAGGCTGAAGAGCTCCTTCCGTTCCTTTTTCTCCTTTCCCGTGGTGAACCACCAGCTGAAATGCTGACAGAGAGCTTTTCTTCCCCTGCCCTGTTTCGTGCTACAGCCACCAGGGAACTTTGCTCCGGGTTAACGTCTTTCCCGGGGTGTATGTGTGTGTTGCGGGGGCGGGGGGCGGCTCTCCGAAACTTTGAGGAGCTCTTGATCCCCTCGGCAGGCTGGATTGAAGGGGCTCGCAAGGCAGCGGGCGGAGCCACTTTTGCGCGCGGCATCGGTCCTAGGCGTGACCTTATCCTAGAGACCTGTGATCAAGATGGGGTACAGAGTGAGTGCACAGGTTCGGCTAGCGACCTGAGAATGCTCCCTGCTAAGACCTGGGATCTTTGGAGTCATTTCTTTCCCACCGTCTGTGCTGTAATGGAGTAAAAATATTCTGGAGGTGGTTCTTAACCATCCATCTAGCCTGCAAGTCCAGGGAACCTTTTGCTTCTTAAAATCCCAGAGGGGTTCAGGGAAAAGGGTCTCTCCTAGACGCACAAGTCTATTCTGGTGTCCTGTGGGGAACTGCGCCCTTTGGAAGAGGCAGCTGGGATGGAAAGCCTCTAAAGAGCCTTGGGGGAGAGCTGGAGGGCTGAGGCCCTTGACGCGGTCCCTGCCTTAATTTGTGCACATGTCCCGTGAATACCTTAGAGCTCACCATAAAGTGTCACTTTGGTGAAGGCCTCCAGTTCTAGGAGGTTCTGCCACCCTACTGCACAGACCTGGTGGGATTGGGGCTGCCCTTCCGGCCATCCCCAGAGTGTGACACTGTCTTTGGCCCTTTCTAGTTTCTTCCTTCCTACCTGTACCCAAGCCTGAAGCTGGCAGTAAAGATCCAGGGACTTTCTGGCCTTGGCATCCTCCTCCTGAGCACTGGCTAGAGGCTTCAGCTCTCTGGATTGCCTAGGTGCCCACATGCCACTGAAATCAGCTGCCGTCTCCTCCGAGGTGGGAACCCACAAGGCTTAGGATCTCAGCCTTTACACACTCTTCGAGAAACAAGCAAAATCCCACCTTGGCTGCTGTCCCATCTGACTAGACTCCAGCCTGGCACTGCACCAGGTGGCTGATTTGGGACCCCTCACCAAAATCTGCCCATGAACAGGAGAGGGTCAGGGAGGGGAGGCAGATCTGAGTTCCAGGCTCCTCCTTGACTATTCCTTCCTCTGTATTCCCAGGAGAGCCCCTTCAGGGCCTGTAGGGGAACCCCAAAGAGACTTCTCAGGGAAACCATCCGTTGTGTTCTAGGGGTCCCTCCAATTAGTCAGGAGACACAAGGGTCTCTGTCATAGCAAGTGCCCCTGGATAGGCTGAGCCACTTGTGAGAATAAATGCATCGCTGTGGGCATGTGGCCCACCAGACCAGCCTCAGCACAGTGGGAACGGGGAGAGGCCCAGACATCCTTAGGGACAAGGTAGGTAGTTCTGGCGTGCTTGACAACAGAGCAGGGCCATCATTTTCATTGGGACACTGCTATATGCATACAAAAAGTACTTTGTAAATACAGTGTTGGTATGGGACTGGCATTTGTCTACTTCAAGCCCTAATTGTTCTCCTCTGTCTTGGGTTGGGTGGACACAATGGGGTGATGGATGTGTCCTCTGTCACTGGGCTCTCTAAGCAAGGTCCCCTGTAGGGGTGTGTGTGTGTGTGTGTGTGTAGGAAGGTTTAGGGGGCTGTGCTGTGTTGGGAAAGGTATTCGTGGCAGGTGCTTCCAGAGCCATGCAACATGTTAGGTCAAAACAGAAGGCTTGCCTCATTTTTCCCAAATCAGAAGGCTTCCGTACCAGGACTCCTGTGTTTCTCTCTGCTCTGCCCTAGGCAGGATCAGGCAGTACTGAGAGGGCCCCTAGCAGTGAACTAACGTGACCACAGTGGCACCTCTAGGCTCTGCGACACTGGGGCCAGTACAGCCTGCAGACAGTTTCCTCTGGCACAGCCAGGCCTCCGGTGCCTGGGGCCATAGTTGGTATGACCAGTCATGGCACCCAAAGGCCTTGGCACAAAGCTATTATGGAAGTGACTGCGTCATCACTCTCAGCAATCTCTGTGGTCCTTGCCAGCCCCCGGGCAGGGTCTGCTAGTATACCGTGAGGTTTGCTCAATAGTCACTCTCAATTCCCTGATCCTAACTCCTGCTCTGGGCAAGACCCTTCCTGCAACAGATGCAGCTGGGCCTTGTCCAGGGCTTTGCTGTGAGTGAAACATGGGCAAAGTTACCCCTCCCCTGTGGACTGTCATTGGAGCCCTGCCAGAGACTGACACTGAGGAGAGGCAGACAAGGGGCAGCTCGTGGGCAGCAGGAGGGAGGAGGCTGAGCCTATGTCTCGAGAGGATTGCTGGGGAGCGGAGGGCAAGGGGGCAGACAGCAGGGAAAAACAGTAGATAAAGCAAGAATGAAGGGAGCTGTCTGGGACTGGGCTTCAGGCATGGCTGCTGATGCTTCAGAGGCGCTGTGGTGACGAAGGGGCTTTTCCAGAGGAACTGGCCCCAGGAAGGAGTTGAGGGCCCAGAGCTGGGCCAGCTAATTTAATTTGTTAATGGCCTGCCAGTGCAGAAGCCTGTATTGTCTCCATTATATGGATGAGAATGGAGGCCAGGAGGTGTCAGAGCTTCTGTGTAGCCTGCGTACTTCTGACCCAGAGCCTAGGGCCCTCCCAGGGACAGGCTGCACCTTTCTGCTGCTCATATTTACTGAGGGTGGTCTCTACCCCCAGGCAGTTTTCACTAAGCCCTAGGGCCTTCCTGCCTTCCTATCTCCCAGGAAGTTGCTTCTTTGGGACCCAACGAAGGACTGGCGTGAGGTTAGTGTTCCATAAATGTTCCCTGAGGTGTCAGTGGCAGCCAGCCGTCTTGTGATGTGGCCAGAGCTGTAGTGGGTGTGAGCTCTGGAGTGTCCAGCGTACAGAAACAGTAAGAGGCCGTTCAGTGAGTAGCTTCCGTTGTATGGGGAAGATTTGGTTTGGGGGCAAATGGAGGTGTTCAGGAGTTTGGAGTCAGTCAGTGTTGGAGCAAGAAACACACGGGTGCTTCTCTTGGCCTCAGTTTCTGGGACTGAAGTCTGGAAGATCTGGAATACCCAGGACGGAGAAGGGGAAGAGAACATTTAAACATGCCTACAAGGGTATTATAAGCCCAGCAAAACTGGGAGTCTCTGGAGGGGGACCCCATGAAGGAGAACTGTGGGCTTTTGGTGCCCAGGCCTTGGGAATCACAGTGCAGCCCAGTCTTCCTCTGGCTGCAAGGCCAGCTGATTAGGAAGAAGTGGGCTTCCGTGGAGGTGGCCTCAGATGCTGGCCTCTGACTCTGGGCTGTCCGGTGTGCCCATTCTCACCCACAGAGATGTCCTAAAGCTCACGTGTTCCTGCTTGACTGCTGAGGTGACAACTACAGAGGCAGTGTGAGGCTGGGAGGACCTCAGAGATCCTGACCCTGCACCCTCATTAGCCATCAGGCCCGTGGTACCAAACAGGACTCCATGAGCCTGGCCAGCAGGCACAGGGGTGCCTTTCTCAGCCGCCCTAGGAGCAGCTTTGCTCTTGCTGGGTCTCAGCTGCCTCTTGAAGGTGGGTGTGGCCTTGTGGGTGTGGCTTGGAAGCTCCCTGATATCCTCTCCAAGCTTTGGGCAGCTAGTCCTCACCTGTGGCCTGGTCTCTTAGAAGAACTCCGACTTGGAGATAGCTAGAGGATAAACAGTAAAAGGTATAGAGTGGCAGGCCATTGTGGCTTAGGTACCTACTGTGTGCTTGACCTGCTCTGCGTGGCAGCACTTCAGTGGTTCCAGTCTGGCCTCTCTCACTGTGTGTACTTGCTTCTGCTTCTCTCCCAGCCCTCCTTGCCATGCTGTCAACATGGCAGGCGTGTGCTCCATCAGGGCCTGTACCATTCCCTTCTCTGAGCCACTCCTTCCCAGGTCTGTACATGACCCCTTTCCTTCCCACGTTCCTGGGCTGCCCAAGTGCCACGTCTTCCCTGTGGCCCCTCCCCACAACACCGCGTAGTCACAGAGCCATGCCCCTTGCCCTCCATACCACTGCTTTCTCGCTGTAGCACCCAGTGCCATCTGCCCCCAGTGTTTTAATTTTCTATTTTCTTCGTTGTCTTGGGCTATAAACCCACAGCTGTGCCCCTCGGGCCTGTGGCAATCGGCAGTGGACAGCAGGTGCCTAGTACATACAGCGGGTGGGTGTGCGGTCTCAGCTGTGTGCTGTCTCAGCTGAACTGTGTTCATCTTGTCGTGGCAACTGTGAGCATCTGCAGGTGAGACTACAGAGTCTCCGGAGGTGTCAGCGGAGCTCCAGTGTTGAGCCTGAGCTGGGAGCCAGGGCTGTGCTTTGAACCCTGGCCCTGGCATCCTGTGGCTGAGCAGAAAGAATAGAGTCTGGACCAGTCTGGCCAGAGCCTTTCTGTTCACACTGTCACCTGTCTGAGCCTGGCTGCCCCCAGCTCAGGATAGCCCCACCCCAGCTGCAAGGGAGTAATGAGTCTTACCATAAGTGTGAGCACATGGAGGCCGGCCGAGGTGACTTTTGGCTCCTTGCCAATCTCCTAGGTGGTGGGTCTTGCTACCTGCCTTCCTATCCAGCCTGGCCTTGAGAGGTGGCATGGGGCACGCCGACTGCCACTGGCCACTGGAGTTTGGGCTGTGCTTCTTACTTTTCCATTCCAGTCCCTTGAACATGACCTCCATGTTTTATACATATTTTAGTTCTTCAGATTTGCAGTCAACAACTTACGCTTGTCCCCCGTTGTGAAGAAAACATGACATTTTCTTGTGGTCAGTATGTGGCCTTCCTCTCCACTCTTGGATATCTCCATGGCTTCTGGTGACTGGGTAGAAGGGGCTTGGGGTCCTGTCTTCTGAGGCTCACCTGGAGACAAAGGAGGGACCAAGTCAAGGTTGAACTGGAACCTTGGGCAATTCTCCTTTCTAGTGGGGGGGGTGACATGGCATCCCCATTGTGGGAGTGGGTCCCGTGAGGCCAGAGAAGGGTCTCATAGCCCTTTAGAAGTAAGTCTGCCCTCTGGTCTCTTTTTAACTGTGTGGAGACTTGGTGATGGGGTGGGGGCGGGGTGAATGGAAGCTGGGGTGTTGGGCTATGTGGGCTGGTGAGTCTGAGAGGGCAGTGGAGAGGTCTAGAGAAGCTATGGGGTCCAGGCCAGAGGCATGCCCTCACCCCTGCCTACCTCCTCCTTCTTCCAGCTGCAGCTCAGGCCCCCCTAAGCTGGCTGCTCCATCCCTGCAATTCTTCAGCACTTAAAGCAAAAATAAATCACTGCCAGCAGCTGGCGTTCTGGGTGGCAGCAGCCGCACCACCCCCCTGCCCCGACCTCTGCCTCTGGGCTTCTGGTTCCAGGCCAAGGCCAGCCTTCCACTCAGGCCTGTGAGAGGATGTGGAAGCCTGTGGGGGCTTGGCATGGCCTGGCGAGGTCACATGGAAGGCAGAGGCATTGTTGGCTCCTGAGGCTCTAGAGTCTCCAGCAGGAGGGGGAGGTTCCATTTCAACTTGGTAAAAATTGACCTAGGAGGTCTGGGGCAAGCTCAGGGTGACGTGGTCACCTGGAGGTGACTCTTTATTTGTACGACCATCTGGCCCAGCTCTGGGCATTTCTTTTCCTTCTCTTCCATCCTTTCCCTTCTCAGAGAATCCTAGAGGTCTTGACTTGTCAAGTGCTATGACGCAGGCCCCGAGGATGTTAAATTTTAGCATCATTTATACTTTCAACAAATAGCTTTGGGCGCATGCACGTGCTATGCCCTGTGCTGAGAGGCTGGGGCCATGGATGCACACAAACCCTCCCTTCTGGGGGGCCCCCATGGGGCTGATATCTCTCAGGGTTGGGGAAGATAAAATAGACAAGCAGAGGAGGAGTCATGGACTTGGTCATATTCCTTTGTTAATTATTACAGTCTTTAATTATGGGAGTGTTGCGTGGTACAGTTAAATATAAGAGTAGAAAATGAATCCCTTCTCAGTTCTGCCTTCTCTCCCCCCAAAGCTCCATGTTCTCTGGGTGACTGTCTTTCTCAGCGCTTTGTAAGTGTAACTGTGCTCTTCGTTCCTCCCCCTCCCCCACCCATGCATCCCTTGGTTCCCTGCTTCAGAATCCTGGCCATGTGGTGCCCAGTGCCCACTGAGCCCAGGGCTCCATTCCTGTCTGCAGAGGAGGGCTGAGTCACCGTGTCTGTGGCTCCTGGTTGTGGAGCCTTTGAACTTGCAGAGCCATTGAGTTCGCACATCATGGGTTCTTTGTGAAGTTTTCCCAGTCTGAGGCAGGGAACCTGGAATTCCAGAATTGGAGCAGCTTAACCCCAAGAGAGGTTCTAGGTCCTTCCTGAGATCCCAGGGACTTCAGACCCTCTAGATTCCCAGAATTCGGGTTCAAAGAGTATGGGGGTGCCCCAATAGCTCAGCTCCCTTCCAGCCATTTTAACCCCCTAGCTTCCATGTGGTCTAATCTGTCAGTGCTGTGGAACTTAGGGCTGGCTAACTCCCTGAGGACAGAACAAGCCTTGCTTGGATCTGAAGGGGGACGTGCCCACCCCTTTTTTTCTTAAAGCAGGGGAGGTCCCTACTTCACTGTCTGCCTTTTTCTTGACCTTCTAGAGGAAGAGCCACTGGATCCTTTATGGTCTTCAGACAGGGTTAGTCTTCTGCCTGGTGAAGGGCCACTGGTATTGTAAACTCTGCCTCTGGGTTGTCTACCACTTGCTTGATTCCCCTGCCATTCCTGAATCCTAGTTTGATGTGAGGGAAGACCCTGTTTAGAAATTGTACGATGCCCTGATTCCAGGAGAGGTGATAATGATCGTGAACACTCTTATGTGACACGCCTCAGTCTTCCCTCCTGTGAAATGGGCACCAGCGCTTCCCTTCTCTCAAGACAACATTGTTTCCTGCCCTTTGTACTTGGCTCTGTGGTCAGGGCAGGGCAGGGCAGCTTCCTCTCCTCTGTCACCCCCTCCATTGTGCAGCCGGAGGTTTGGCCCTGCCAACACCTCACCTGCTGGGTCTCAAGCTGTCGGCAACACCTGTTTGGTCAAAGCAGCCAGGACTTTCCCTGGGCCCTAGGAAACCTGAGGACCACTGGGTGTGTCCCCAAGAGCCCTTGTGGTAGTCCCACAGTGGCCCAGGCCCCCGGCCCATGTGACAGAACATACCCACCATCTCCTCTCTTTGCTTTGCTGACCATGGGCTGGACTGGGCCTGGCCAGCTCAGCCATAACCAGTTGGGGTTCTGAGCTTAACCTTGTAGCAAATGCTCAGACCCACACTACCAGGCTCCGTCCTCTCCTGACCCAGATGCCTCCTGCTGGCCTTTGGCCCTAAATAGGTAGAGGTTGATAGAGAATAGATTTAGGGGACAGGAGAGTGGTGGCGATCGGGAGTTCTGGGAGCCTTTGCATGAACCTATGCCCCAGAGTCTGCCTTTACAAAATGGGAACCCTAGAGCAACGAAGGCAACCATGCCCATGTACCAGCTCTTCTGCTAGGTCAGGGTGAGGCCCAGGAGAAGGTAGAAGTGAACAGTAGCGAGCACAAGCCGTGAATCGGTTCGGGTGCCTCTATGCTGGGTGTTGAAATTGTATGGCCTGAGCCTCTTATCTAGAACACTGGGCTTCAACCTGCATTGACTTTCAGAAGTGTTTTTCAGGTTTTGGAATATGTGTGATAAGATGTCTTGGGGAGGGGACCTAAGCCTGCACATGAAATCAACGTGTGGTTTTTTTCAACTATAACTTATATACAGATTCTGAATATGAATAGATTATTTTTAGTACTTCTGTTGAAGCTAAGTTTTTTGTGATATGGAATTTTCTTTGTTATTAGATCCCTTCCTCCCTCCCTCTCTCCCTCCTTCCCTTCTTCCCTCCCCCCCACCCTTCTTAGTTACGGATGGAACCTAGGGCCTCATGCATGGTAGACAGATCCTCTTGCCATTGGTCTATACCTCCAGCACCCGAAAAATAAAATCTTAAAACACAAGAAACCAGGTCAACAAGATGGATTGGCCCATAAGGCACATACCATGTAAGCCTCAACTCCCAGAACCCATTTAAAGATGGAAGAACAAAAGTAGTGACTGAAACTTGTCCTTTGACCTCTACAAGTGTGCCATGGTATACACGTGCATGCACACGCCATAGCCACCGTCACCACACGTGCATGCACACGCCATAGCCACCATTACCACCGTTTAAAAAAAAAAAAAAAAGGATGTACTTTTGGGCAGTATCCTTTGGAAACACATGGCATTAGGGTTCTGTTTTGGTTTTTGCTATTTCCCATGTGTGAGCCTTTGGCAGATGGCTCTGCCACTCTGTCCAGCTTCCTGTTGGGGGCACAGAGACACAGAGGCAGGAGAGGTCCTCTCTTTCTTTCTTTTTCTGGTTTTGAGCAATCTGAATTCATTCATAGCCTGGGCACATGGAAGAATGTGGGAGATGTTACTTTCTTTTTATAATTATTATTATTTTTTTTTAATTTTATGTGCATTGGTGTTTTGCCTGCATGTATGTCTGTCTGTGTGAGAGTGTCAGATCCTCTGGATCTGGAGCCACAGACAGTTGTGAGTTGCCACGCGGGTGCTGGGAATTGAACCTGGGTTCTTTGGAATAGCAGTCAGTGCTCTTAACTGCTGAGCCATCTCTCCGGCCCTGAAATATTCTGTGGCAAGACAGTTTTGAGATGTGCCTGGTATTTCAGGCAAGAGACTGAATTTATGCTTAGTTAACTTCCTCGTTCTGATGTATCAACGTCCTAGCTCTCCATCCAGCCCTGGCTGTCACTATGCCTGGGCCCTCTACATAGCAGGTTCTGGGAATGACTCAGCTAGGTCGAAGGGAATATTTCTTTGTGATTCTGAGAGCCCAACTGGTGTCACACCAGTGTAGGGCCACCTCAGCAGAGCTTGTGCATACCACAACCACCTGATGCCGTATTTGACAACACAACTTTTGACAGCTAGGACTTTCGTTTCCCTTGGTTCAGATATCATCCAGGTTGGTATCTTCCTGTGGCTCATGCTCAGAGTTAGCTCCTTTGGGGAGGGTGTTCTCAGATCTTCATCTTACCCCACTGGTTGGTCAATAAGTCAGGTGGCTAGTTTCTGCCACCGTGTCTCTTTTCTCGTCCTTCTGGGTCATCGCAGCTGACTTGAAGGACAGGGAGCTGCTACTCCTTTTCAGATTCCAAAGCCAAGGTGCAGTGAGACTGTGTGGTGACCAGCCTGCCTCTCCGTTCTGTGTGCCAAGTGCCCAAGAACTAGGTGCCATAGCACCTAATTTTCTCCATACCCCATTGTCATTGGGCTTGTGGCCCATACTATTTCCTTGCCTGCTACCCGGCATGTCCCTGTGGAGATGTGCTGAATTGATGATGCCAGTGTCCTTGGTCCTTCCCCACGCTCCAAGCTATTATCAGGATATTTGAGGGGCTTCAGCACACGGTGCCAGTGTTTCTTGAGAAGTGATGTGACGTCTCCCTGAGAGTTGGCATCTAAAGATAACCCTGAAATGACTGCTGGTCACCAGATCTGCTGGTGCTGGGCACTGTGCTTGATGCCTGCAGATGTTATCTCATTTAATCTCAGTGTCCTAGACAGACTAGGATGATGCTGGGGAGGCAGATGGTCAATCCAGATGTCAGTCAACATTTAAAAGCCATGAAGAGAGGTCTGTGTCTGAAGAGAAGCCTGAAGAGTGCTGTGGGCTGCTGAGAGGTGCTTAGCCTGAGATCTTCTCCCAGGATGCTAGACGTCCTACTTGGCTGGGACTAGTAGAGCTGGCCATAAGCACCATAAGCTGTACTGGCCCAGATTTAAGTGAGGGCTGTCCCCTTTTTGTGTGACTTGAAGCTAGCAGAGTCATCTCTCTAAGCCTCAATTCTGTACTCTGAAAAAATAGGGCAAAATATCCCTTTCACACTGATAGTTCCAGAGGAGTGCTTGGGCACACCTTATAGCTGTTTTAAAATTCTAGACGGTAGAGGACCATTTCATAGGCAGGGAAACTGAGGCTTCAAAGAGAGGCTACACTGTCAGGGATCATACTCGGCTTGTGTGATCTGAGGCTTTTCATCCCCCTGTAGTTCCAACTTCTGAATGTGGGCTGGTCTGGTCAGCTTCGTCCTTGCTCTGGATCAGGTTGGGGGACAGACCATTTCTTGGGCCCTTTTGGGCTGGGGTTCTGAGGCAGGGCCATGGTTGAGGTCAAGGCCTTTGCAAGTTTCTCAGAGTAACTCTGATAACAACTTTCCCATGGCTGACACTGACTTCTCCAAATGCTCCACATCCTGGGAGCCATTTGGCCTTAACAGCTGTGCTCCTAGACTCTGGCTATGAAAGATGGGCACTTCAGGCTTTTCAAGAATTTGTTTACACATATATGATGCCCTGGAATGCCATGGGGTGAGATTCACTGCTTATGGACAGGGTTTCTTCAACCCTTCCCACCTGGGGTCACTTTTACCCAAGACATTTTTATGTGACCCTGGGTATAGAGGTATATCAGATGGGCTAAGCATTTATTAGTAGTAAATCATGAAGAAATGTCATCATTTAATAAAGATTGAAACAAATTTGCATACTAATGAGATGGACATACTTGATTTTACATAAATAATTAAATCCTAGCTGAATGTTGGAAACTCTAAGTCATAGAGTATCTACAACATTTTTCAGAGTTGATAGATATTTTGATTTTATAAATGTCAGTGGTGAGAACGTCTTCTTACATAAATACAGGGTGCAAAATGGCACAAGTTTATGTAGGGTCATTTCAGGAATGGTTGAAAATTCTGCTCTGATCTCAAGCCAAAATTCATTTTAACTTTATAAAAAATAAAATTCAATGTTTTAATTTGAAACAGGGTCTTACTGTGCAGCCCTGGCCTGACCACAGGCCAAGATAGCCTTCAGATCACAGAAATCCACCTGTTTCTACCTCCTGAGTACAGGGATTAAAGGTGTGCCATGTCTGGCAGCAATTTTTTTTTTAAAAAAAGATTTACTTATTTTTATTCATATGTATGAGTATTTTGCCTGCATGTGTCTCTGTGCACCACATACATAGCTCGTATCCTTGGAGGTCAGAAGAGGGCATCAGATCCCTTGGAACTGAAGTTATAGATAGTTGTAAGCCACCATTTGGGGGCTGGGAACTGAACCCAGACTCTGTATAAAAATAGCAAGTTCTCTTTAACTGCTAAGCCATCTCTACAGCCCTGCCTGATGACAACTTTGTTTGTTTGTTTGTTTCTTTCTTTCTTTCTAACATTGTTCATTTTTAAAAAAAGATTTATTTATTTATTTTTGTTTATACGTGTACACTGCAGCTGTCTTCAGACACACAATAGAAGAGGGCATCAGACCCCATTACAGATGGTTGTGAGCTACCATGTGGTTGCTGGAAATTGAACTCATGACCTCTAGAAGAGCAGTCAGTGCTCTTAACCACTGAGCCATCTCTCCAGTCCGACAACTTTCGAAATCAAACATTCAAAATCAAACACAGTACAATATGTATTACTAACCTCTCTGCTATGTGATAGACTACTATGACTGAAAGCAACTTAAGAAAGAGTTTGTCTTAGCCTCCGTTTGTAGAGGGCTAGAGTCCTCAGTGGTGAGAAAGGCACAATGTGAGAGAGAGCCAGAAGCAGGGTGAAACTGTAAACCCCACAAGCCCGCCCCAGTGGTGTATGTTCTTCAGCAAGGATCCACCTACTAAAAGTTCCATAACCTCTCCAAACAGTGCCACCAACTGGGAGCCTCATGTTTAGACGTGAACTGATGGAGGCTTTTCTCATTTAAACCACCATACGATATAATAATTATATGCTGAGAAATATAATAAGAAAATATTTAACATCTTTGTTTTCTACTATGTTCTGTAAGAGCAGGGCACTGTGTGTTCATTAGAAATGCTGAAGTTCGTAGCACACATCTGAGCCAAGGTGTTTCGAGCAGTGTTTTGTGGGTGCTGTGTGGCTTGGTGCCGAGTCGGCATAAGATGTTTAGAACCAAGGCTGCAGTGAAGCTGTGCAATGGAGCATGGGAGTGCACTGCGTGAATCCCTAGGATTCAAGACACGCTGACTTTGAATTGAGTTTCGATCATTGCATGTTCAGAATATTTACTATTGCCATTTTTTGGAACTCTACATTGAGTTACCATATGGGATCACAATGTACAGTTTATGAATCTGGTACTTAGGAGACAACTGAGTTGTTAGTCATCCATCCATCCATCCACTCACCCACCCACCCACCCATCTATCCTTCCATCTATCTACCCATCTACCCACCCCCACTCCCTACTCACATATATACATACATACATACACACACCTCACCCCCATCGATCCACCCATCCACTAGCCACTCCTACTCCTTACATACATATATGCATACATACACACATACATCTACACTCCTGACCCCTATCCATCCACCCATCCATCATCTATCTACTCCTACTCTCTAACCATATACACACATACTTACATACATACATACATACATACATACGAACATACACACCTGACCCCCATCTATCCACCTATCCATCCATCCATCCATCCATCCATCCATCCATCCATCCACCCACCCATCCATCCACCCACCCACCCATCCATCCACCCACCCACCCACCCATCCACCCACCCACCCATCCATCCATCCATCCATCCATCCATCCATCCATCCATCCATCCATCCATCCGTCCATCCATCCACCCATGGATCTATTCATCCCTCCATTCGGCTTTAAGACTCCCAGGTTCTGTGGAGAAGCAGCCATTTCCACAGATTCCTGTGACCCAGTGAAAACCTCTGAGAGGGTGGTACTGAACACAAAAGACTCGCTGATGAGTATGTTGGGTCCTGGCTTCACAAGGGCTGTGGTAAGACCTGTGTTCCCAGGGGAGGGTCTAGCCCAGGAGGGCCCTTAGAGTACTGTTGGGAGCCAAAGAAGTTATTAATTGATTGCTACCCAAGAGCCCTGGGACTTCAGGAGAAAAAGAGCCAAAGGATACAAAGCACCTATGCACAATTGCAGTCTGCTGTGGGGCCGCCAGCCAGCCACACAAACACTACTGTACCTGCCAGGACCCATCCTGAGCCCTCATCTCCCCAACCCATTACTGAACCTGTCACTCATTTCTAATCTAGCCCCTGGTGCCTGTCCCCACCCTTCATATCCTGGGTCCAAGCCTTCCCAGTAAAGCTTTAGACTTTGTGGATAGTTTGATTTTCCAAGAGTATCAAAAGAGAACTCACTGGTCTACACCATAGCTGCTTATTTGATCTCTGCCTGTTCCTATAGATGGATTCTCACTCTCTTGTCCACAGGACCTCATCCCCTCAGGCTATCTAAATCTATTGCTATATATGGGGTTCTCTCTATTTCCAATGTACTCTCTAGACTTCTTAGGAATGAGTCCAGGGGTGACCATTGAGAGCCTATCACCTAGGACAATGGGTGACAAATAGTCCTGCTCCACAGAACTTGTGTGTCAAGGGAAGAATGACCATGGGCTCCATGTGAGCAGAGACCATTAAATCAGGGAATGAACTGAAGGATGTCAGAGAGAAGAGGGTGAGGCAGAGCGATTGATGTTGTCCCAGTAAGGGCAAAGCAGGCACAGAGCAGGAGGGCCATTCTCTGTTGGGTTACAGACTGGGTCATCATCTTTGCATGTGTGCACTGGGTAGTGCCAGCTCTGCTGGCCTGGGCTCTGCAGGGAAGGCTGGTCTGGCTGCTGTAATGGGAAGCCAAGGAAGTGACAGATGGACAGATGCCCCACAGGGCTTTTCTCTCTGGACTCCACCTTCAGCTGCAGCTGTTTTGGGGGAGTACAGCTTAGCCGGTCCGGTCCCTACCCTCTTTCAGCTTGTTAGTCATGAGGACTGACAGGGGCCTCCTCCCCTAGGACACTGCAATAGCCTGGATCTGGAGGGACTCCAAGCCACCTGTCTCTCATCAGCCTGGGGCTGCTGATGTGTGGAGTGGGAGGATGGTCACAGAGCCATACCTTCCTCACAAGCCAGTAGCCTCAAACAGGGGATCCTAGATCAGCGAGCTCAGAAGGTGGGGCCTTAGCTAGGCAGTGCAGACAGGGGTAGGCTCCTTACATGGCAGATACTATGCAGTGTGCATAGATGTAGATGAACCCAGGTAGAGGGCCTGATGGGGTGGGCTTTGGTAGGGACAGTGCTGTGACCACATATCAGTGTATCTGAACTTAGTAGGCTGGGAGGGTGGGGTCCTGTATGCACAGACAGCTACAGGAGGAGTGTGGACAGTGCTTATGAAGCCAAGGCACAAGGGTCCCAGTGGAGCGCCACCCCCCTGGCTCTTTGATCCTTTGTGACTTCTGCTCCACCAGGGTAGCACACTACTTGGACGGAACTGTTCCTCAGAGACCAGGCCTATAACCCAAAGTCCACATGTCTCTGGAGACTTTTGCATCTTCTTTGCAAGTCTGCACCTCCTGCCCCCCATGTCCAGGCTCACCTCTACCCCAGCCATATCCTGGTCTTCTGGGCTCAGAAGCCTATAGCATGGAAGCTTGAACTGTCTAGAACCTCGGTTCTCAACCTGTGGATTGTGACCCCTTTGTGAGGGTGGGTCAAAGACCCTTTCACAAGAGGCCTAAGATCATAGAAAGACTGAGCTGGGTGGTGGTGGTGCATATCTTTAATCCCAGCACTTGGGAGGCAGAGGCAGGCGGACCTTTGTGAGTTCCAGACTAGACTGGTTTACTGAGTGAGTTCTAAGGACAGCCAAGGCTACAAAGACAAACCCTGTCTTGGAAAAACAAAACAAAACAAAACAAAACAAAACAAAACAAAACAAAAACAAAAACAAAAAAGGAAAGCAAACAAACAACAAAAGAGACTATCTGGAAACAGATTTTACATTATGATTTTTAAAAAGTAGCCAAATAACAGTTATGAAGGAGCAACAAAACTAATGTTCTGGTTGGGGGTCACCACAGCATGAGGAACTGTATTAAAGGGTCTCAGCCTTAGGAAGGTTGAAGTTCATGTGTGCTGACACACTGCACTTGCATCACAACTCTGCAAGCTACTAGGGCTCTATTCCTATGTCTATGAGGCCACAGGCTCACAGAGGCTTGGAGGATTTTCTGAGGTCTCTGGTGCTCTCTTGAGCCAGGATTGAAGGGTCCAGCCCTTGGAGCCCAGGTTCAGGGCTCACAGATTGTTCCCATGGTTGGCTACACCCCAGGACTAGCCTTGCTTAACTCTGTCCATCCTTGGCATCTCCCTAAATGGTCCTGTTTCATATACCCTGTCCTGGGACTCAGGCTATTCCTGAATGGCACCCTGTTTTTCATGGGCCCCTTCCCACTGCCTTAGCCTCAGTGGCTCCTTTGTTCAAGTTCTTCCCTTTGCTCCCATGTTCTTGTTATGGGCCCAGCACTGTCTGCTGGTCATTTATCTAGCTCAAGTACTATAGTGCTCTGTGGGGTGTGATGGGATCTGGTGGGCACAGGCTAGGGAGGGCTCTGTCTTGTCATTTCACAACTGACTGCTGTTCAGGGTACTGGGCCCGAATCTCCAGGTCCTTCAGTTCTCACTTCACAGATGAGACCACAGTGGCCAGGGGTGTACAGATTACTTTCCGGGTATGTCTCCACCCTCTTTGAGCAACTGGGCCTTAGTCAGAGATGGTTCTCCTAGGGCTTCACTGAAACCTATGATCCCTGCAATGTGGTTTCTCTAAGCTCAGAGCCATCCTCGGTGTGGGCACTGCTAGTGACTAGTGACAGCTTTTGCTGTCCTGCTTACTGTGTTGGGGTAGAGAAGGGGCTGAGGTCCAGGCCGTTAGTCTACTCCAGATCTTCAGTACCTGTAGGTCAGTTCCCTGTAACCTGGTTTCCTTGTCTGTAAATGTCTGTAAAAGTTCAGTATCTGCCTCACACACCACTCCATCTTTCTTCCTTCCCTCCCTCCATCCTTCCTTCTTTCTTCCTTCCTTCCTTCCTTCCTTCCTTCCTTCCTTCCTTCCTTCCTTCCTTCCTTCCTTCCTTCCTTCCTCTCTCTCTCTCTCTCTCTCTCTCTCTCTCTCTCTCTCTTTCTTTCTGGTTTTTGGAGACAGAGTTTCTCAGTGTAACAGCCTTAGCTGTCCTGGAACTCACTCTGTACACCAGGCTGACCTTGCACTCACAGAGATCCACCTGCCTCTGCCTCGTGAGTGCTACGAAAGGCATGTACCTGGCTCACACTGCTCTTTTAAGGCTTCAGTGTGTTTGACATCTGGGAACAAGGCTCTGGATTATTGTTTTGCAAACTTTCCTAGAGGCCCTGATGTGCCTTCCCTTTGTTGATGACTAAGAAGTCCACAGAGGAGTTCACACCAGAATCTCAGCTGAAAGCTAAGGGTGGGAAGAGTGAGGACAGTAGGCAGGCTGTGGGCATTCTGGGAGGGATGGCCCTGCAAGGGCGGGAGGCACGTGCTCAGGAGCATGCGTTGTCAAGGGGGAACTCTCAGAAAATGTCCATCTGTTTCTCCAGAAACTTTTTACACCCTGTTAGGCCTACAGCAAAGTATGTAGGCGGAAATGATGGCAGTTGACATAAAAATGGTGATATTTCTCTATGCCAGGCTCAATACTAACCTCCTTATGAACCTGGTGGTCCTCACAACAATCATGCCCAATTGTGGCTTCTTACAGGTGGGGAAACAGAGGCAGGAGAGGTACAGCGACCTGCCCGAGATCTCACTATGGCCAAGCAACAGAGCTTGGAGTAAAAGTTGTGAACTAGCCCAGAAAGAAAGAGAGCATTTGGGGTTTGGCGTAGGTTGAGAAGTGGTTGGAACCTCTCCACGAGGTGGGTAGAGCCATCTCCAGAGGTGTTCTGCCCTCCCTTGCTGTGAGGAACAGGAACAGGCAGGTTGTGGGCCTAAGTAGCCAGTCCCAGATGTCCACTGCTGTACCTGGGCCTCTGCCAGGTCTGGCTTGTAGCTACTCTAGAACCGTGGGAGGTAGACAGGAGCTGAGGTCATTCAGAGGTGCCCACTGCAGTGATGTAGACTCCTTGTCTGTCAGAGCCCTGGAAGAAGTCTTCAGCAGATAGGAAGACAGGCTCAGAGAGGGGTGTCTGGGGACCAAAGATTACATAGCCAAGGCATTCCAGGGTTGATCTTCAAAATGTGTTGCCTGCTCTGCTTCCTGCTCTGTGAATAGTGTGCATGATGGTCAGTCCTCATGGCTACCTCAGCAAGCCCTCAAAGATGGAGTTAGTGCCTCACAGACAAGGTGATTGTGGTCCTGTGAGAGTGGCCTGGCATTCCCATGCATCTGCAGAGAGGCCATCAGGGTGCTCTAGGGAGCATATGGGGTCTCAGACAACCCTGTAAGCTAACGCTGGTGTGCAGAGCCTGTGCTAGCCTGGTGAGGGAGGAGCCTCTTTTTTGAGAATGGCAACTGTGATTACTGTCTGGAGTTGCTGCTCTGATCTGTAGGTCCTTCATATTTTGTCCTGTCTTATTAGCTGGGCCTGGTAGTCTAGCTAGCCAAGCTGACCTCCAGGGCTGGTGGATGGGCTATAGAGAGGTACAGGGGAGGGCACCCTCTTTGGGTGTGGCTCGGGCAGCAGTTGGCACTGACCACCTTGAACTGTTCTCACTTGCCCTGGCACAGCTCCCTGGACTCTGCAATTAGGTGCTTTGGAGGCTTTAGCCCTGGGGTCACAGTTCAGGGGCAGGGGTTACCCAGGGCCTGAATGGGAGAATACTGTCCATCAAAGTCACGTCTACTTCCTCTCCTAGTGTGACCCCAAGCCAAATCTCTAGTTCTCTGAGCCTCAGTTTCCGGGTCTTTAAGGTGTTCTAATGGCACCAACCCCTCAGGACTACTCAGAACTGAACCAGAGAGGCTAAATGACGGGACCTTAATGACACTGGCTCTAAAGCCAGGTGCTCTGACTCTTACAGGCTGTCTCGCTCTGAATGTGTCCTTTAGCATTTCTGAATAGCAGTTTCTTCTTCTATTAAGGGAAGGTAGCTTCTGAATCTTCCCTGCAGGCTGTGCTCTGCACACAGGGTAGCAGTCTGGAGGAATTTCTATTACTGTGCTGAAGATTGCAGCCACGGGCTCTTGAGCAGTGGCTACCTCAGAAACCCCACTTCCTCAGACTGGAGAAGAGGCATTTCCCAGCTGTCCGCCAGACTGGAGGTTACAGCTGCCACTGTCTGCTGGGAGTGGCTTACCGGAGGTCTCATCCTGAGCATTCTTATCTGATGAAACATAAACAGCATGCAAGGTTTTCAAGCTAGGCTCGGAAACGTCTGCCTCCCTCCCAGCCTCCTCACCCAGCAGAGAGGCAGCTGAGGCTAGAAGCTGGGGGCAGACAGGAGATGGAAGCTCTCGTGAATAAATCACCACATGATCTGGGCTAATGCACTGGCTGTGGACAGCATGTGCAATTAGTGCGTTAATTGTCAGAACTGGTGACTTTTGTGCAGGCATGGCTCAGCATGCCTGTGTTTACAGAGTGCCAAGTGCCTCCTGGGGCTCAGTAACCCTGAAAGCATGCCCCCCTCGCCTCCAGTAGCATTACCCTAGGGCACTTACCCCTGCTGGCTGTCCCTGAGTGGGCTTTCCAAGCCTCTGAATGAACTCTAGACTAGGGACTCAGCTAGGTCCACTTGGCCTGGGGATGCTGGGATGAACCCCCTCCAATCCACCCCCCTTTTTTCACGAAGCCTCTTTTTGTGCGCAGTGCTTGGATTTTTCCCCCCTTTTTCTTTTGAACCAAAGCTGTCCCAGACTAGCTAGATACTGCCCGTTGCCAAGGTGACCAGACCATCTCTCCCACCCTACAGCATTGCTTGGGCTGGGTGTGTGCATCTGCCCTACTGCCTAATCCTGAACAAGGTATATGTGTTCACACCCATATACACACAAGAGCAGACACAGAGTCCTGGGGTACACAGCACCACCAATGTGAACAGAACTGCTTTCTGGGAAGGCACACGCACACACAAAAGCAGATAGATTGCATGCGTGATTACAGCCGCACACAGATATGTTGACCTCTGTATGAGGCAAGAGTTGTTGACCAAATGTGCCAAGTGTTTCCTAGGCTCCATCCTACAGCCTCTCCAGCTCCACGGCTGCATGCATGCACCAGCTTGTGGCAGCCCACAGTACATGCTATTAGGCCAGATCACAACCCTTGACATCTATGGTATCCTGGAGTTTCTCCTAGGGTCTCCCTAGGCCTAGTGTCTGGTGCCCCCTTAGGGCCACTGACCATGCTGCCATCCTGGCTCAAATTCCCTGTGTATGTTTCCCATCCATCTTCTGAATAAGTTTCCTGCTTCCAAGCCCTTGGCCTGATCTTGGGGAATGTTCTAGAAGAGCATGCAGCATGCCTCAGGTCATGTGACAGTGAAGATGCTACATATATCAGTGGTAGTGTATGCTGTCTGCTGTGCACTCAAAGACGCCCTAGGCACTGAGCACAGAGCAAAGCTATTAATGCTCCAACTGCTGTGGTTGAGAGGCAGTATGCTTAGGTCCATTTTAAAGATGTGAACATTGGCTGGAGAGATGGCTCAGCCATTAAAGAGTACTGGCTGTTCTTCCAGAGGCCCGAGTTCAATTCCCAGCAACCACATGATGGCTCCCAACCATCTATAATGGACTCTGATGCCTTCTTCTGGCATGCATCATATATGCACATAGAAGACCCATTAAATTAAAAGAAAAGAAAAAATCTGAACACCAAGGCAAAGGTTCATCATATACTGTGCCTTTGAGGGAACGTGAGTGGCCTACAGTAGGCTGCAATCAGGAGAAGATGTAGAAAGACCCCACCACCACCACTCCCCCAGCCTAGCATCTTCCCTGAAAGGTGCAGCTGCCAGGAGAGCAGACAGGAGCAGCCTTATTCACTTGAGAGCCTCAGCAGCTGCTCCAGAGGGTGTTCCATGGCTTCACCCAGACACACAGCCCAGGTATGAACTGACCAGCCTGTTTAGAGCTGGGTGCTTCTCTCTGAATGGAGATTTCCCTTTCCCAGGAGTGGCTGTCAAAGCTGTTGAGAGGCCCAGGCAGTAGGTGCAGAGCGAAGGTCTCATTCTTCCTGAGCCAAGGAGAATTTCCCTAGGACTTTCAGGACAGAGGCCTACTGATGAAGCCCTTGCTCCCTGCAGATTGACCACTTTCTTGAACTCTAGGCTTATGGGCTGGGGCAGCAGGAGGGGCACACCAGGTCCTGAGGCACCAACTCAGGCACTTGGCAGCTCCTGCCTCCACGTGGCATCAGTTAGCTCCCTAACCCCTTCTGAGAGGCATATAGTCTGAGAAGGCTTCCTGTAGGAAGTGGTACTAAGCCAAACCCATGGCAAGGATTTCTGACTCTGGGTCTCTGGACTTGCAGCTCTTGAGCCCCAAATCCCTACCCCTGCTATGCCAAGGCTGGCTGTGGGCATGGTGCTTGCCCTCCTAAGCCTCGGGTTCTGTAAAAGGGTGGTGGCATGTGTCGCACTCTGATACACTCTGAAAAGATGGCAGCGTCGTCAGTGGCCCTAAGGGGGCACCAGACACTAGGCCCAGAAAGACCCAGGAGGCTCTCCAGTGTGCCATAGGTGTCAAGGGCTGTGTGTGATCTGACCTAATAGCAAGTACTGTGGGCTGCCACAAGCTGGTGTAGTCACCACCCAGCTGTGCACGCAGGCAGCTGTGGTGTTGGAAGGACTGTGGAAAGTTTAGTGTTAAGAAGTTGGTGACGAGTAGGTATGGAGTCAGAACAGCCTGAGGGGACCCACTTTTCACCTTTGAAGGGTGGGGTTCCCAAGTCTTATCATTAACTGGACTCATAGTGGCACTAGACAAAGCAATGTCCGAGAGGCCAGTGCTCATGACACCCCTTCTTTGCCTTCTGCAAACCTCCTCACTTTCATGTTCTTTCCTGGGCCCCCAGCCTGGGAATGACTTTGGGGGTGGAGATGAGCAAGCTAAACTCCAACTGTGGATTTGATCTGGGAGACTGAGGGTGGTTCATGTGTCCAAAGGAAGGGCACCAAGTTGCCCTCCCAGTGGGTCCCTAACTTCCTGCCCCAGCCCCACTCCTTCTCATATTGTGCACTGTGCAGCCCACCCTGGTCTCAGAGCCTTCACTTTAGTATCTGCCAGGAGCCTCACTTCTTGTCTCTTAATTCTGGCTCTCTGCACTGTGCATGGCCATATAGCTCCTTCTGCAGCCGTGCTTTCGCTCGCTCTCTCCTCTCCCATTCCCTTCCCCTCCGTCCCCTTCCTCTCTCTCAGAACCATCAAGAGGACAGAGCCTTTCACTATTCATGATACTGCTCAAAAACATCTTTTCAGAGTCAACAGGGGAAAAAGGGATGAGCCAACAGGGGACAGATGTGGGTCCTGGGCTGTTCTGTGGGTTCACAGATTGGTTTTGGTCCCTACCCTTGCCTCTAGCCATGGGCTGAATTGTTCACAGGCTGGGCTCATTTGCCAGCCACTTATTCAGCAGGATGCTTTTGTTACAAAGGCCACTGGGAGCACTGAGCTCCTTACTGAGATGGTATCTACTGGTATGGATAGGATCCTGCCTTGTGCTGCCTCAGCCAGCAGTGCTGGGGCAGGAGAGGAGCTCTGGGAAGGGCTATTCAGTCCCTCATGGCCAGAGCCACACACTGCTGTCCTTTGGCCTCAGGGCTTGGAAGCAGAGCAGTAGAGAGATCCTGACAGGAAGTGGTTAGGTGAATTAGTTAATTTTCTTGATGTTATGACAAATGCCCGTCAAAGGCAACTTAAAACTCATTCTGGCTCACAGTTGGAAAATACAGTCCATCATGGTGGGGACCTTGGCAGGAGTGTGTGACAATTGGTCACATGGGATCCTCAGTCAGGGAGCAGAAAGAGGGATGCAGGTCTGCAGCTCCTTTTCCCCTTTTACTTAACCTAGGACTCCAGCCGGTGGGCTGGCGCTGCCTGTGTTTCGCGTGGGTCTTCCTTCTTCAGCTAAACATTTCTAGAAACATCCTCATAGACACACCCAGAGGTGTGTTTCCATGGTGATTCTAAAACCAGCAACTTGACAAGATTAACCAACACACCAGGTAGCCTTTTTTGTGTGGAAGGATTAAAGTGGGGGGAAACTTTGGTGTCGGGTGTGCTTAAATTGGGCCACTGGGAAATTTCTCGTTTCTTTTGGCTTTTTGGAAGGCCAGCTGGTGGTATGGAAGAAGAGTCCTAGCAATTCTAGACATGGGTGAGGGCATTCTAGGGACTAGGTAGATGTGTCTGAAAAGTATTCGATTGGAGAGCTGAAGATGAGAGTACCTGTGAAAATGGACAGCCAGACAGGTGGACAGCCAGACAGATTCTCCAAGGCTGGACAGAGGTCATGGAAAGAATGACATGAAAAGAACTCTGCTGCTCTCTTAAATGCAACATCCAAGGGCATTATTACCACAGGACAGAATCAACCTTCCCAACAGGCCTTATACTGGGGCTCCTCAGGGGAGGCCCTGGCCTGGTAGGGTAGCTTCAGAAAGCTAGGCTGGCCTGGTCCTAGTGACAGAGGGAAGTACGGGGGTGGGGGCTGGGGTGGGGAATTGAAGGACCTGTAGGAGTTAGAGAGACACTAGAGAAGGTAGGGAACCTAGCACACAGCGAGGGAAGAGTAGGAAGCAGCTATTCTAAGAGTCACTCAGGTTGAGGATTAATTGCTTTGGTATATGAAGAAGGGGAAGCCAGCAAGTTCTGTATCACTGAACAAGACCACCCCTCCCTGAGCCACTGCCTTCTCACCCTGTCAGCCTTTGTGATCTAAGCTTCTCTCCAGCATGCTCAGCTTTACCATGGGACACACCACACCACCGCCTACCCTCAGTGCCTCTGCTGGAGTGTCCAGTTCTGGGTGTCTCTGTGCCTTGTTTTTTCTGTCAACGCTGCTTGGTCACCCACCAGGGACTTTCTGGTGTACTGAGCAGAAGCAAGGCCCAGGGTATAAGGCCTGAGAGAGACGTGCAGGGTGGTTTGGAACGGAAACCTTGGAGGACTGAAAGGAGGAGGTGTCTCTGAGCTTGAAGGATTCACTGAGCTCTGATCAGCAGAGAAGGATTGTGCTGAGAAGGGCCTCTTAGGACTGTGTCATGTGACTTGTGAGACACTGCAAGTGCTGTAAGCCTCACTGGTATCTGGGTTCTAACTCTGTGCATTCTATTGAACACACAAACCCTTTCTTTACAAAGAACATTTAGCATTTATTTTTTAAAAAATTTGTACATGTTTATGATGTATTTTGATTTTATTCACCCACCACCACGTCCTTCCCAACTTGTCTTCTAATTATTTATTATTATCATTATCATTATTATTAATCACCCCCAGATCAGTTAGTGCTGCTCGTATGCACACTGGAGATGGACAACCTACTAGCAGACATATCTTCAAAAAGTGCCGCTCCCTCCCTCAGCAGCTGTATAGGACGGCCATGCCGTGTCTCAGAGACATTTAAGGCGCTCCTCTCCATCCTTTAGCTCTTACGTGTTTTCTGCGTCACCTTGGACAAGGTTTCCTGACCTTGGATGGGGAGCTTCATCTAGACATTCCATCTGTGGCTGAGCACTCATAGTTACTTATTGTCTTAGGTACTTTTCTGTTGCTGGGAAGAGATACTGTGACCAAGGCAAATCAGAGAAGAAAGACTTTATTGGGCTTACAGCTTCAGAGGGTGAATCTATAACCATCAAGACAGGGAGTATGGCAGCAGACAGGCAGGCATGACACTGGAGCAGTAGATGAGAGTTTATATCTTGAGATAAAACGAGGAGGCAGAGAGAGAGGGGGAGGGGGAGGGAAAGAGAGGAGCAGGGAGAAGGAGGGGGAGGGGAGGAGGAAAAGGAGAGAGAGAGAGGGAGAGGGAAAGGGAGGAGGAGAGGAAGAGGGAAGAGGAAGGAAGGGGAGGGGGGGAGGAAGAGGCAGCCAGCGGGAATCATTTGAAACCTCAAAGCCTGTACCCACTGACACACCTCTTCCAACAAGGCCACACCTCCTAATCCTTCCCAAAGAGTTCTATCAAACTGAGACCAAGTATTCAAACATAAGCCTATAAAGGCCTTTCCAATTCAAACCATAACATTCTCCTCCTTGGCCTCCATAGGCTTTTGTCTATATCATAATGCAATATGCATTTAGTCCAACTTCAAAAGTCCCCATAGTCTGTCACAGTCTCAAGACAGTGTAAAAGCACAAAGTCCAAAGTCTCTTCTGAGATTTAAGGTAATCTCCTAATTGTAACCCCTGTAAGATAAAAAAGCAAATTACACACTTGCAGCATACAATAGCACAGAATATACATTACCATTCTGAAGGGGAGGGGGGCATAGTGAGGAAATACTGGACTATTTAATAACGCCCATCTTCTGGGAGCAGAATTGTCCACTTATACAGGGTACCTCTGCTTGAACTCTTTGGAAAATATTATTTATTTTAATTAGCTCACAAACCCATAGGTTTCTATAAGTCTGCATCTTTAGTTTTGACTAACCCACGCCCTATTCCTCCTGTCTGCCAACCCCACTTAACCCTTAGCCTGGAGGATTGTCCCCTCTGTGATTTCTTGCCACCTATGCTTATCCCCTTCAGGTGTGCTGGGAGGGGTAGAGGGGTTTTCTCTGGGCAGTCCCTGTGTGCTGACTTACTAAGAGCCCGCTGAAACCCCGCCAGACAGGCACTGTTAGGGATTTTCATTCGAGTTGTGAGGTCCTGTTTTCAGATAGCTTTTTCCTTTCTTCAGTCCTTTACCCCACCCCACCCCCATATCTGAACCTTTCTACTCCCGGTACCCCCACTCCGTACCTTCCCCTTTTGCCTGTGTTTCACTATCTCTGATCCCCTAATGTATCGCTCCCCGCCCTAGGCTTGTTTCTGGTTTTTTGTTTGTTTTTTGTTTTTTGGGTTTGTTTTTTGTTTTGTTTTTTTGCCTTCACACTAACCTCAAGTGAAACATATAGAACAAAAAGATTTGAAACCAGGGCTAACGTGTGAGAGAGAACATGTGGTGTTTGTCTCTCTGGGCCTGATGGACTCACTAGTATAAATCTTCAAGTACCATTCATTTGCCTGCAAATTTCATTATTTCCCTTTATTCTTGAGAATTTCATACACGTATCCGATGACACATGACCATATCCACCTCTATCCCCCTCCAACTCCCTCTCTATCTCTTAGCAACCCCCTCTCAACTTCATGTCTTTTTTTGATATATAATTTACGAAGTCTGTTTAGTGCTGCTCGTATGTGCATGGTACAGGGAATATGGGAAGACATCCAGTAGCCACATCCTCAGACAGGAGTGATTCTCTCTCCTTCAGCTGATATCCACTGCTGATAGCTCCTCAGTCTAGGGTGGGGCCTTGAGGTCATTTCCTCCATCTGTGCCAGAGTTTTGGCTTGATTGTATGTAGGCAACCACAGTCTCTGCGAATTCACATGGCGTGTTCCCTGAAGCTTGATGTATGGGGATGATAGATGTGTCCTGTTTAGGGCTGAACACTGTCTTTTATTCTTGCCACTGTGACCAGCCACTCAGGTCTACAGTGACTGTTGCTCACTGCATAATGAAGCTTCTCTGACCAAGACTGAGAGCAGCCCTGGTCTATGGGTAGAAACATAAATAGAAATTTGACAGCATGGCCATTTAGCAGAATAATAATATCAGGTTCTCCCCTAGGGTCTCTGACGTCCTGAGCTATGGACTTTTGATCAGAGTTTCAGTTCCAGGCATGAAATCTCCTCCTGTGGAGCAGGCCACAGACCCCATCAGAAAGCGGTTAGTTACTCCATGACAGCGGCGCCATTCATGCACCTGTAGGCACGTCTTGCTGGGAAGGTTGGTATTGCATCAAACAGGGTCCAGTGCTGGGTAGGACCATTGATATCTTTTCCCTCCCATGCTGCATAGCACCATATAGCTGCATGAAAGCTGGCCAGCCGGGAGGAACTTGCCTGTTAGCTCAAAATTGGTTTCTGTTGGTGTACTTTTTTAGGCTATTTTATTGGGTTCTATTATCTACCACCGTTCCAACCCCCCAACACTAGGTAAGAAAGAAGGTTAGAGAGGAAATGGGGGCATAAACATCTTTAGACTACTTCCTGATTTGGGGCATCAGGTTACTTGGGGCAAGTCCAATCTCTGTCATTAGGATATCTCCAACCAACATTCCAGTAAAACAACCAATCAGCAATAGCAAAAGCAGCAGCAAGGACCAGCAGCAGGGGGAGCAGCAGCCGGCACAGGCCCTCTTGGGGTTCTTACATTTCAACCCTCTCAAGAGTCCCCAGAATTTCAAAGATCAACTATCTGCAGCTGGCAAAAATCATGCCCTTCCTAGAGCAGGAGACAATCACAGTTATTGGCTGTGGACAATCTGAAGCAGCCCCATATTCCACACCTGGGACTAAAACAAAAACACATTCACATAACATAACTGGGTTTTTAAAGAAACCAAAACTCTCATTACAGGTTTCTCTCTGTCCTGCAACCAAAGGGCGTGGTTTCTTTAGCAATAGGGTCTTATAATGTAGTTAAGGAGGTAACCAAGAGCCATGGCAATAGCATGTGGGTTTGTTTTGAGATAGGATTGAACTATGTAGCCCTTGGCTAGCCTGGAACTCACTGTATAGGCCAGGCTGGCCTCAAACTCACAGAGATCTGCCTGCCTTTGTCGAGATTAAAGGTGTGCACCTCGGTCTCCAGCTAGCCCATGGGTCCTCCCTGACCAATAACTCCTAGGGAGGATCCTGTGCCTTGCACATTTCCATCCGTGCGGGGTAATTCCATTTGAACTCTTTTTTTTTTTTTTTTAAAAAGTTGCTTTGAAGTTAGCTTACTAACTAGTAGGTTTTCACGAGGCTATTTCATACATCCTTAGTTAGGGTTAACCCTCGCTCTTCCCCACCTTCCACCCCCAGCCTGACTTAACCCTTCAGTCCTCAGCAATACCCTTTGATCTCACGTGTGTTGCCCCACTGCGTATGCTGATTTTTAGTCGAGTTGTGAGATGGTAGGCTTCCATGTGGTTCTCCACGCATCTTCATCTTCCTCCCCACCCCTGGTTTCCTCCATCCTCCCATGCTCCTCCCCACTTAAGCCTTTCAGCCTCCAGCCTCCGCCTCTTAACTTTCCTCCTCCTATAATTTCCCTCCCCCTCCCTTAATGTCCTCCTTCCCAGTTTCCAGAATTCCACTTGTGCTTCACATTAAACACAGGAAAGAAAGATTTAAGCTCCGCATATAAGAGAAGTTACCTCATCCAGTTTCATCCACTTACCTGAAAACATCGTGGTTTCATCTTTTTTTTTTTTTTTTTTTTTTGGTTTTTCGAGACAGGGTTTCTCTGTGTAGTCCTGGCTGTCCTGGAACTCACTCTGTAGACCAGGCTGGCCCCAAACTCAGAAATCTGCCTGTCTCTGCCTCCCAAGTGCTGGGATTAAAGGCGTGCACCACCACTGCCCGGTGGTTTCATCTTTCTTGAGAACTAAGTAACATTCCGTTGTGTACATGGAACACACTTTTCTTATTCAGCCACCTGTCGATGGACAGGATTCCATTTCCTAGCTGTTGTGAACAGAGCAGAATTGAACATGGACCTGCAAGCGTCTCTGTGGTAGGACAGAGAGGCCTTTGGGTGTGTGCCTAGGAAGGCAGAGCTGGGTCAGATGGCAGTTTTAATTCCTGCTTTCTGAGGCACCTCCAGAAAGAGTCCCTAAGCGTTTGCACTTGCTTCCTCTAGTTGGGTAGTAAAAGCCAATGGGAAAAGGGTTCTCCCTTCACCGTATCCATGACAGCGTTTGTTGTCATATTCCCGATGATGGCCTTTCTGGCTGCCACGAGATGGAATCTCAGGGTGCTTTTAATTTGCATTTTCCCGCTGGCTAGCTAAGTTGAGTGCATTTCTTATTCTTTTGAAAAAATATTTTGTTCAGTTTCTTGGCCCTTTTGGGGTGGGGATGGGTTGTTGTTTTAAGAAAGAGTCTCTCTGTGCCATCCTGGCTGTCCTGGAGCTACTAGTAGACCAGGCTAACCTCAAATTCACAGAGATCATCCTTCCTCTGCCTCCCAGTGCTGGGATTAAAAACACAGACTACAGACTACCACACCTGGGCTAGCCTATTTTTTTCGTTGGGTTGTTTCTTTTCTTAATGTTTAATTTTTTTGAGTTCCTTGTCTATTCTAGACACAAATCCTCTTCCCCTACAGAGGCAGGCAAGTCTCTATGAGTTTGAGGCCAGCCTGTTCTACATAGGGAGTTCTAGGCTAGCCAGGGAGGGGTACATAGACAGATCCTATCTCAAAAACCAAACAAAATCAAATGTATAGCTGGAAAGCGTTTTCCTCCATCCTGTGGGTTGCCTTGTTGCTTGGTTGGCAGTTCCTTTCTTGCTACAGAAGTTTTTTAGACTCAAGAGATCCAGTTTGCTGATAGCTGGCCTCAAGGCCTGTGCAGAAAGTCCTCACCTGTAGGTAAAGAGCATTTCCTGACTTCTCCTCTGGCAGTTTCAGTCTATCAAGTCTTACCCTGGGAGCTTTGACCCATTTGAAGTTGAGTTTTGCAAGTCGTGGAAGATGAGGATCAAGCTCTTGTTTTATGAGTTGAAATTCAGCTGTCCCAGCACAATTTGTTTTTCTTTTCTTTTCTTTTGTTTTCTTTTCTTTTGTTTTCTTTTCTTTTGTTTTCTTTTCTTTTGTTTTCTTTTCTTTTGTTTTCTTTTCTTTTCTTTTCTCCAAAGTGCATTTTTTTGTATCTTTGTCAAAAAACGAGTTGGGTGCACTTATATCAGGGTCCTTAATTTGAATCCGTTGGTTTCTGTGTTTTTGTGCCAGTACCACGATGTTTTTATTACTATGGCTCTGTAGTGTAATTTGATCAGATACTGTGACACCTCTCACAGTCCTCTCTGCTTTTTCTTTGACCATCCTTGAGTTTTTGTGCTGCCATGCAAACTTTCGAATCGTTGCTTTTTTGTCTGTGAGGAATGGCATGGAGACTCCTTTGGATCGCATTGAATCTGTAGGTTGCTTTTGGCGGGGAGGTCATTTTCACAGTGTTTCTTCCCACCTATAAGCATGGAAAGTCTCTCTTCTTGTGTCTTTCTGAATTTATTCCTTCACTATTTTCATCACAGAGTTCTTTCCTGTCTATTGGCATGTGAGATCTTTTCATGCTGATTTTGTGTCCTGCTCTTTTGCTTTTAGAGCTTAGAGTTTTGGTTTTTTGTTTTGTTTTTCAGGGAACCTATAGGGTCTCTTATGTATATGATACATCTGTGAACAGGGGTACTTTTACTCCTTTTCTGCTTATATGTTTTACGCCCTTCTCTTGTTGCTCTAGCTGAGACTTCAAGCACTACCCTGAACAACAGTGGACATCTTGTCTTGCTCCTGATCTTAATCGGGATGCTTCCTATTTTTCTGTTTAATGTGATGTTGGTATATGCTTATCGTGTGTCCTTCATTATATTAAGATGTGCTGCTCTACCCCCAGCCTCTCCGAGGCTTTTTATCATGAAGGGATGTTGGATTTTTCTAAAGTTGTCTTGTTTTTTTATGTCTATTGAGATGATCCTGTGGTTTCTGTCATTTGAGCCATTTATGTGACAAATCACAGTTATTGATTTTTTTTTTTTTGTATGTTAAACTATTCCTGTGTTCCTAGGATAAACCCAACATGGTCATGGTGCTGTTTTTAAGATTAAAAACGATTATTTTATGTATGGATGTTTTGCCTGGATGTATATTTGTGCATCACATTTGTGCCCAGTGCCCACAGAATCCTGAAGAGGGCATTGGATCTCCTGTGGGTATTCCTGTGGGGTCACCATGTGGGTACTGGGAGTTAAACCTTTTTCCTCTGGAAAAGCAGCCAGTGTTCTTAGCTGGAGAGCCATCTCTGCAGCCGCATGAACGATTTTTTTTATGTGATTTTGAATTTGGTTTATGAGTATTGTATTCAGGGTTTTTGCATTTATGTTCACCAGGGAGATTTTTCTGTAATTTTTATTTTGTCTTTATCTGGTTTTGGCATCAGAGTAATACTGGCTTCATAAAAAGAGTTTGGAAGCTTTCTTTCCTTTTCTATTTTATGAAATCATTTGAGCAGTATTGCTATTAGGTCTTATTTGGAGTTCTGGTGGGGTTCTTCAGTGATTCCATCTGTCTCCGGGCTTCTTTTAGTTGGGAGACTTTTTATTCTGCCTTAATCACGTTGCTGGTTATAGATCCGTTTAGATTATTTGCTTCATCACGGTTTAATTTTGGTATGTCAGATGCATCTAGAAACTAATCCATTTTTCCAATTTGGCAGAATATACATTTTTAAGTACATCTTCATGATTCTCTTAATTTCATTGATGTTTATTGTAATCTTTAATATTATTAATTTGGAATTTTTTTTTTATGCCTGTTGGTTAACTTGGCTAAGAATGTCTCAATTTTTATTTTCTCAAAGAACCAGCTGTTGTTTCATCAACTCTTTTTGTTTGTTTGTTTGTTTGTTTTGAGACAGGGTTTCTCTGTGTAGCCCTGGCTGTCCTGGAACTCACTCTGTAGACCAGGCTGGCCTCGAACTCAGAAATCTGCCTGCCTCTGCCTCCCAAGTGCTGGGATTAAAGGCGTGCGCCACCACTGCCCAGCCTCATCAACTCTTTTAAAAAATGTATCCTTATTATTTATTTATGTGTCTGTGTCAGTGTGCATGTCTGTGCACATCTGTGTGGGTACCCATGGAAGCCAATAAAAGGGCTCAGATCTTCTTGGGGTGGAGGTACAAGCAGTCAGCTGTCCCATGTGGGTGCTGGGATTTGAACCGCAGTCTTCTGAAGGTCCTAAACCACAAGCTGTTTCTTTAGCCTTCCATTTGCTAATTCTTTGTTTTGTTTCTGTTTCTAATTTATACATTTCTGTTCTGACTTTGTTAATTTCCTCTCATCTAGTGGTTGGTGTTTAGTTTACTCTTGCTTTTCCAAGGCCTTAAGATGGAACATTAATGTATTTGAGATCTTTCCAATTTTTGGTATAGGCACAGGTTGCTAACTAAAAACCCTCCTCCTCAGACTGACCTGGGGATTTTGCTATGCTCTCTGTATTTTCATTTTCATTCCATTCTAGGAATCTATGATTTCCCACTCAGTTTCCCCAGCAACCTGTACGTCATTCTCTGGTGTGTTACTCAGCTTCCACAAGTTCATGTGTTTTCTGGGGTAACCATTGCCGCTGGTACCCAGCTTTGGCCCATTGTGGTCAGGTTTAGGATACAGATGTCATTCCAATTTTCCTGGGTTGGGGACTCGCTTTGTGTACTAATATGTGGTCAGCTTTCGAGATGATCCCATGGGCTATTGAGAAGAGTGTATACTTTTAATTGCTTGGGTGGAGTGTTACGTCCCTATCTGTTAGGTCCATTTGATTTACAATGTTGTTAAATATCAGTGTTCCTCACTTAATTTTTGTCTGGATGACCTGCCAGTTGATGAAAGTGGGGTATTAAAGTCACCCACAGCCACGGTGTTGGGGTTAGTTTATGGCTTTATATTTGTTTAATGAAACTAGGTGCATCTGTATTTGGGATTTGGGATGTGTGTGTGTGTGTGTGTGTGTGTGTGTGTGTGTGTGTGTGTGTGTGTGTGTGTAAAACTGAAATGTCTTCTTGAGGGGTAGTTCCCCGGTGAGTGTGAAGTGTTCCTCTTTATCTCCTCTGACTATGTTGGTTTGAAGTCGGTTTGTCAGATATTAGGATGGTCATGCCTTCTTATTTCTAGTTACGTTTGTTTGGAATCCCTTTTCCCACCCTTTTATCCTGAGGTTCTATCTTTGGTGGTGAGGTAAGTTTCTTGGAGGCAGAAAAGAGATGGGTCACATTTTCTAATCCAATCTGCTAGTCGGGGAGGGAGGGTGTTTTGTTTTGTTTGTTTGTTCTTAAGATTTTATTTATTTTATGTATATGAGTACACTGTCACTGTCTTTAGACACACCAGAAGAGGGCATCGGATCCTATTACAGATGGTTGTGAACCTCTATGTGGTTGCTAGGAATTGAACTCAGGACCTCTGGAAGAGCAGTCAGTGCTGAACCACCTCTCCAGCTCCAAAGAAGAGTATTTTGAGAAAGAGTTTTTCTGTATGCAGCCTTGGCTGCCCTGGAACTCACTCTGTGGACCAGGCTGGCTTCAAACTCAGAGATCTACCGGCCTTTGCCTCCTGAGTGATGGAATTAAAGGCGTCCTCCACCACTACCTGTGTCTTTTTTTTTTTTTTTTTCCGGTTTTTCGAGACAGGGTTTCTCTGTGTAGCCCCTGACTGTCCTGGAACTCACTCTGTAGACCAGGCTGGCCTCAAACTCAGAAACCCACCTGTCTCTGCCTCCCAAGTGCTGGGATTAAAGGCATGTGCCACCACTGCCTGGCCTGCCTGTGTCTTTTTATTGGGGAATTGAGTCCATTACTACAGAAAGTTATTATTGAAAGGATTAATTCCTGTCCTTTTGTGGTGTTTTCTTAGATCTTTGATCACATGTCCTGGCTCTGTTTATTTATTCTCTGTGGCCTCTTAGACATGTTTGTCCTTCTCTTCAGACTAAAGTTTTCCTTCCAGTGGCCTTGGCAGTACTGGCTTAGAAAAAAATAAATTCCTTAAATCTGGCTTTATCATGGAAAGTTTTAATTTCTTAATTTTAACAGGTACATGTTCTGGTTGTAATTTATAGTACAGATTGGCAGTTGTGGTCTTTCAAAGCATCTAATACACCTTTCAAGGCCCCTCTGGTCTTACCATTTCCAACATAATCAGGTATAATCCCAATGGGCCTGCCTTTGTGAGTGACCCGTCTCTTATGCAGCCTTCAGCACCGTTCACTTGTCTTATTTTTAGTGTGCTAGTCATACTATGCTGTGGGAAGTTTCTTTTCCCATACCATCCCTTTGTTGGGAAGGCTTCTTGGAACCTGGCTAGCACCTCTTTCTCTCTACTTGGGAAATGTGCTTCTTTGGCTTTATTGAAAATATTTTCTATGCCTTTAGTGCTGTATTCTTCCCCTGTGCCCATAATTGGATGATTTGATTTTCCCAGGGTGTCCCAGAGGCCTCTCACGTTCTGTTTGTGCTTTTCTTTTTCTTTTTTCCCCAAGCCTAACTGTAACCATCTTTATTAAAGATACTTTTCATAAACAATCATGGGATTTCAGGCAGGACATGGGCAGACAACCAACAGTGTACAAGAACTTCCAAATTCCCTTCTTGTATAGACTACCAAAATCAGAAAGCCACTATAAAACTCAATGAAATCTCCATTCAGTGCTTTGACAGGGGGAGTGGCTTAGAGTGAGGGCTGGTGTTTCACATTAGGACGTGGCTCAACAGCCTTTCCCAAGCCGACCCTGACTTTCAGAAAATGAACATGGCAGAATTATCAATCCGAAGATCCACCATCTTTTATAAAAGGAAGCAGCGCTCTTCTGGGGACACTAGATGGCGTCACTGCAGAGTCCACATCGCCCAATAGACTAGAAAACCAATTCTGGGGGTCAGATTCCAACAGGTCTCTGGTTTTAAGTCTGTGATGATGGTACAGGGGGGAGAGGACAGAACAATGAAGTTAGAGTTTTCCCAGACCACAAGGACATCTCTCCTGGAAGCCAACAGGACCTTTAAAAATTATCAAGGGAAGAGGTTTTCTGTCCTCAACCCAGCTTGGGAGATATTTTGTTAGTGACACATGATCCTTCCCCCCCACCCCCAACAATGAAGTGTTCTGTGTGCTAACGATATAGCTTAAAAAAAAAAGTAAAACAAAATGCATTTCTGCATTTTCATAAAACTTGATAAAAAGTAGTATTTCAAACTGTACAGTCACCAGAAGTACACAGTTATCAAAAACGCACACCCGTCACTTGTCATCTCCAGCACCTTCGGCTTTCTGTGCCTGGTCTGTTTTGGCATCTGCATTTTCTGCAGGGTTATTCGCATCCTTACTGGCGTCGGCTTTTTCCTTCTTCCCTTTGGGTACCTCCTCTCCCTTCTTTGCAGGGGCCTTTTTAGGCTTGGGCTCTGACTTTGGAGGAGCAGGTTTAGCAGACAACCTTGCAGATCTTCTCTGTGGCTAGTCCTTCCTTCACCTTGGCTCTGTCTCCTTTAGCAACCCCCTCAGCCTTTCTTTTGGGCATGGCGGCAGCAGGGGAACACAGGTCTACAGCAGCTGGCGCGGGATTGGTCCGTCCGGGGGGCGTCCTCGCTGCTTCTTCACGCTGCTCCGTGTTTTTCTTTTTATCGTGGACCTTTACTGGATGGTTCAGTCCTTCCTCTTCTCTTGCAGCCTTGGTGCTCGGTTTCCCATGATCCATTCTGCCGCTGAGGCTTTCTCCTGAGCTTTTAATTTGGCTTATTGAGTTTTCATTTCCGACATAATTTCAGTTTTGTTTTTTTATTCAGCAATTCTATCTCTCTGTTGAATTTGATTTTTATATCTTGGGTTGACTTCCTTCTTTTATTCAGCCCTTTGCATTGTTTCCCTGGAATACATTCATGCCATCTTTGGGTTGTTGGAATATAATTATAATTATTTTTTAAAAAATTCTTTGTCTGGAAGTTCTTCCAGTTTTTTCTTATTTGGAGTCCTTACTATAGGTTTAGTGACCTCTGAGAGAGGCGTCTTGTCTCTGTTTTCTTGTGTTGTTTGAGTTCTGTACTGGGGCTGGCCCATCTGTTAGTTTGTTGGTTAAGTTCTTTTTTTTTTTCTCTTGTATTTTGTATGAATTCAAGTCTCCCTTTTTCTTTCTGTGATGGCATTTGTAGTATTCAAGAGAGCACTGAAGTCATAGTAGGGTTGAGGCGCCATTTCCCTCAGTGGGTCTGGTGTTTAGGGCCAGAGATTCTGTCACCTCCCCCTCTGAGGGTCAGGTCTTGTCCTGTGTCAGCTCAGGCCTCCTGCTTCGGTCCGAGGCTTTCACTGAGTCACAGAACTCCCTGTGTATCTATGACTTACTTTATCCTCGGTCAGATCTGGCCCCCTCTTGGGCCTTCACCATCTCCTAAAGAGAGCACCACACATGGAACTTCCTGTAAGTCCCTTGTTCTTCTTTAGAGCTGAGTAAGATTCCAGTGTGTTTATACCACATTTTCCTCCTCCACTCAGCAGTTAATGGATAGTTATCATTTGCTTTTTGTCTTATATGATAGGTTTGATAAGCAGTACCACAAAAGTTTTTTGTTTTTTGGTTTTTGGTTTTTTTTTTTTTTTTTGGTTTTTCAAGACAGGGTTTCTCTGTGTATCCCTGGCTGTCCTGGAACTCACTCCGTAGACCAGGCTGGCCTCGAACTCAGAAATCCACCTGTCTCTGCCTCCCAAGTGTTGGGATTAAAGGCGTACGCGCCACACTGCCCAGCCACAAAAGTTTTTAAAGATTTATTTATAGTTATTTTAGTGTGGTGTGTGTGTGTACACACACACGTGCTGAATCCCCTGGAGCTGGAGATACAGGCAGTTAGTTGTGAGCCACCCAACATGGGTTCTGGGAATTGAACTTGAATCCTCTGCAAGAACAATCAGAATTCTTAACTGTTGAACTATTTCTCCAGTTCTAATGAACATTTTTTTTTTTTTTTTTTTTTTTTTTTTTTTTTTTTGGTGATGGTGGTGGGGCATTTGGAGACAGGGTTTCTCTGTGTAGCCCTGGCTGTCCTGAAACTCACTCTGTAGACTAGGCTGGCCTTGAACTCATATATCTGTCTGCCTCTGCCCTCCTCCCTTTCCCCTCCAGTGGCTGGGATTAAAGGCAAGCACCACTGCTGCCCAGCCAATAAACATTTTTATGTTGGCAAATTCTTCGGGCTTCTCCTTCGTCTGGCTGGCTTCTACTTCTCTCTCTAAAGTCCTTGCTCCTCTGTTCCCATACTAGGTGCTCAGGAAATGTCTGAGACTTGGATTAGTTGAAGTTTGAAAGGTGACACCAAGTAAGTTAGACTTTGGCAGGCCTTTGTCCCTTGGGCCCCTCTCTTGGGGTTCATACCCATCCGGCCATCTGATCTTCCTTCCTGTGGTAGGGGTTGGCCTGTGCCCTACAGGGGCCTGTGAGCTTTCTGGGCTGTGATGGGCAGAGAGACTGGGCAGGAGGTTTTCCTGTAGGCAATCCCCATGGGCTGACTCACTGAGAGCCCGTCCCAGCCCCATGAGACAGGTGCTATTATTAGTCTTGTTCCGGAGGTATGAAAACTGAGTTCAGAGAAGTGATGTGCCTTGCTCGAGGCTACACAGGAAGGGGCAGAAATTCAGTCGATTTGGCTGAAACTGTTAAAATGTTCAGGTTCTATCATGGCTCTTGAGATCTGCATATCTCTTGGGATGGAGCCCAAACTTGTCAGGAGGGCTTCTCTGGCCTCCGTCTCTTTCATCTATTAGTGTAACCTTGGAACGGAGCCTGTTTTCTTTGGAACTCTCAATGCATATCCACCTCCCCTACAATTAGGATGGCAACAGTGTACTCCTTCAGACTCTCTCAGCCCTGGGTTCTGGAGTGTGCTGGGATGCTGGGTCAGAAAGTCCCTGGGTTTGTTGGCAGGCACAGGGAAGTTCAGAGGTGGGAGAGCTTGCCAAGGCCCAGAGTGAGTAGCAGAGCTGGATTCTGCTTTCAGATCTTGGGGACTCTGAGGATCACAGGCATCCCTGGCATGCCCACCCTTGCCGTTGTTTTGCCATCTCAGTCTGGATGATCCCTGTGCCTGTGCACTTCCCCCAGGCTTAATGACATTCATCTGGGGTGCTCCTGAGATCTCCACCATAAGCCAGATCCCCCACCCCCAGGTTCCCAGGACTCTGGTATGGCTCTAATCTAGCTGCCTGGCCTTCTCCCTTGCTGGTAAGCCATCCAATAAATCAGAGGTCCACCCTGTCTTCTTTAAGTGACCAGTTCTGAGCTGGCATTGATTAGGCCCAGAAAAGGTGGAACAGTAGCAGGAGCATGAGAGAGGAGCAGAGACCTGCCTCCCTGGGACACACAACAAGCTGGAAATAGAACCTGGAGACCCACGGAATCCAAATACTGGCCAGGGGCCCCTTACCCTAAGATGAGGCATTGTAATTGTTGCTATCCTGGCAGAGGGTACTCAGAAGTCCCTGTCCTTTGATGCTCCCAGGGACCTGGAGCCAAGGACACTCTGTCCCCCTCCCCCATCCCTAAAGGATGTTCTCAAGATAAAAATATCCTAGAAACATTCCCTGGCATCTGGTGCCCGTTGTCTACCCTGATGGGGCCACAACAGAGCTCTAGACCTGGCTTCAGTCTCAGGCTCACAGGGTGCTGCTCACTCCTCCTGGCCACCCAGCACAGCCAGCCACTGTGGTTAATGTGTCTCACTCATCTCCAGGCATACTCAGTCAGAGCTTGTGGGACACTCTCCGGGGCTCAGATGCCCTGGCAATGGGGAGCAAGGGAGCTGAGTCTACCCTGGGGAGATGCTGGGTATCTTCCAAGGGATATCCAGACAGGTACCTGGAATTTCCTTTCTGTTCTCAGCTGTCCAGGTGGGGACACATCTGGGATGTCACATCTTAACCAACTCTCTTCAACCCTGGCTAGGCCCCTATACTGGCTGGTTTTGTGTCAACTTGACACAAGCTGGAGTTATCACAGAGAAAGGAGTTTCAGTTGAGAAAATGCCTCCATGAGATCCAGCTGAAAGGCATTTTCTCAATTAGTGATCAAGGGGGGAGGGCCCCTTGTG
>CM052710.1:56422658-56464435 GCA_028551405.1 Uromys caudimaculatus | reverse complement strand
ATAACAGAACTACTAAAGCAAAACCATTGCATTACTGGGACTATTGATGCTGGTTAGCTGGAGCTGGGAAATTGGCTGTGATTGGGAAGAGACTGGCATCATTGGGGTGAAATCTTCTGAGAAGTGTTTTCTGAGAGCACAGAGGCTGCGTTCCAGAGATAGCCAAGGTTGTACGTTGTGCTGTGACTGGACTTGGTAATGTGTAAGAGTCACCCAGGTGGTTCTGGTTTTGAAGGCATGAAGGAGTTGTGAAGAGCAGCTGCGGTCTGGGCACTGTGAGAGGCCGTGGAAGGCCATTGGTGAAGGTGCAGCCTCAGTTGCAATTGATGGCCCAGGACTGAAGGGGTCATGCAAAGGAGGTGAGGCTCGGCACCATAAAGAGAGCCTATGAGAGGCTGTTGGTAAAGCCTAGTTACAGCGGAAGATAGCAGTGTTTTGGAGATGCCAGTACCATGAGATGACCACCAAGAACAGCAGCAGCAGTGGAGTACAGGCATCTGGAGCCTAGAAGACAAGGTGTGTGCTACAAAGAGCAGAGCTGGAGAAGTGACTCAAGCCTTTGGAGGACTCCAGAAGATAGCGAGTGGATCCCAGTCATTGGACAGTTGGAATTTGGTTTTGCTTTTGATTGTGACTGTGCCCTGATATATTTTCTCTCCTGAAAGAAGAAGGTATTTTAGTGGAGCCCACAGTTAAGAGACTTTAAATTTTTAAAAGACTTTGAATTTTAAGAGATTGGATATTTAAAAGGGACTGAAATGTTAATATGTAAGAATTTGCAAAGATTGTGGGACTTTTTAAGTTATTTAGATCTTGGGGATGAATAAGAAAGTAAGGGTTGAGGCTTAATAGTAATGTATTCATGTGTCAAGTTGACAAGGGGTCAATTGTACTGGCTGGTTTTGTGTCAACTTGACACAAGCTGGAGTTATCACAGAGAAAGGAGTTTCAGTTGAGAAAATGCCTCCATGAGATCCAGCTGAAAGGCATTTTCTCAATTAGTGATCAAGGGGAGGGGGTCTTGTGGGTGGTACCATCTGTGGGCTGCTAGTCTTGGGCTCTATAAGAAAGCAGGCTGAGCAAGCCAGGAGAAGCAAGCAAGCCAGTAAGCAGCATCCCTCCATGGCCTCTGCATCAGCTCCTGCTCCTTGACCTGCCTGAGTTCCAGTCCTGACTTCCTTTGGTGATGAACAGCAGCATAGAAGTGTAAGCTCAATAAACCCTTTCCTCCCCAATTTGCTTCTTGGTCATGATGTTTATGCAGGAAAAGAAACCGTGACTAAGAGCCCCTTACTTGCTGCTCTGTGGCCACTGCATGCCAGGAGTGGGAGCTAGGATTCTGCTTATCCTGTGATACTTGCTGAGGTGTGTGGAGTCTGAAGCCAAGGAAGGGCCCCTTTTGATCACTGTTTGCTGATCATGCTGCCTTTTTGTTGTTGTTGTTTTCGAGACAGGGTTTCTCTGTATAGCCCTGGCTGTCCTGGAACTCACTCCGTAGACCAGGCTGGCCTCGAACTCAGAAATCTGCCTGTCTGTCTCCCAAGTGCTAGGATTAAAGGCATGTACCACCACTGCCTGGTGATCATGCTGCTTTTTACTCCTTGCTGGGCCAGCCCCCCCACCCCCCACCCCGTTCCTGGCTCTCACTTCCTGGTGGCATGCTCAGTTTCATGGGAATATTGGCTGGAGACTGGCAGTGTCACCTGAGCCTCAGGAAGTACCTGCCTGCTCCAGAGCCTTGGCTCCCAGGCTTAGCATGACAAGAGGCTTGGGCCAGCTGAGCCTTGCCCTCACTGGCTGGCAACTGTTTCCCCTGCCCAACCCTCAAATCTAGAGAGCCTTGCTCTATGCTCCCAGCCTTCTAATCTGGGATGGTGACTGCTCCTGGGAACGCACTCCTGGTGAGCTGAGGGGTCAGTTTATTGTAGGATGCTTTAGCTGCTGCAGGGTGGGGTGAGGTAGGGGCCCTGGACAATGTATCCATAAATCTTAGGCCACCACTCCCTGGTTCAGTGACCTTGGGCAAGTCACTTCTTTGTAACAAGCCTCAGTTTCCTCGTATAGAGAGGAACAATCCTGAGAACTGGAGCCGTGGGTCTGGGGCAAGGCCCAGTATGGAGTCAGCTTGAGAGAGCCTGGGACCAGCCAGGCGGCCAACAGGAAGTGGGGAGAACAAACTATTCACAGTTCTCACCCCTGACTCTTCTCCTGAACCTTCTCTAGCTTCTGGCTTTCTTGTGGTAGCCATCTCCTCCGCATGGAGTTCTGACGTGGGTAATGGGATGTGAACTAACCTCATAGTCTTAATTTCCTGGTATGTCCAGGGGGAGGAACCATCCCCTGGGCTGGGGGTATTGAATAGAGCAGCACACAGGTCCAAGCACAGTTTGGTCTCATTCACAGTTCACAGGCAGGGTGTACCTGCCAGGGCCATTCCCAGTTGTGTGACATTTGTCCCAGCCTCCTGAGTCTTGGTTTCTTAGGGCAGAAGGGCCGAGAGGCAAACAGTGGGTGTAAGGCATCACTGAAGATGATAATGGGGGCTGAGGGAGAGGCTTATAGACAGGGGAGGTGACTCCCCCAGGGCCACATGTGGAAGATCCCCGATTAGAATATAACTCTGTGTCTTCAAACCTACCATTGTCGCTTGCCCCAGAGGCTTAGAATGTGTGTGTGTGGGGGGGGGGGGTGGGGGTGGTGACTCACCAACCATTTCTTCAATTCCAGCCAGAAAAGCCAGTGTGACAAAGCAGACTTGGGCGTCCCCATGAACTCTGCCTGGGAGGTGGAGAAGGTGACAACATCTCAAGGTCCTGGCCTCAGAAACTCTCATAGCCCTTTGCATTATCTTCTTTTCCCCAAGTCCACTTGGCAGATAGGGTGGCAGGCAGGGCCCCTTCGACAGACAGAAAGCTGATTCTGGGCACTGTAGGATGTGTGTGCTCTCAGGCAAGTCCCTGTCTGCCCCTTTGACATGGCTCCTGTGCTCCGATTCACTTTCCTATCTGATCATCTATGCCACTAACCCAACCCTGCCCCCCTGTGCTCATTCATTCACTCGCCCACACACCAACCATGGAAATACCAACCATCACACTATCCACAGCTGTCTGGGGGTGGCATTGGGGATGCCTGTCAGGAGCAGCTTGAACACAGGCATAGCACCCCAAACCTCTTCATGACCCTGGAGACATTGCTGTTTCTCTGAAAAGGGAAGGGTAGTCATTCCAGTCCTGTGCCCCCATGAGGATTCTGCAAGATGATATGTGTGAGGTGCCTACCCTGTGCCTGGTGTGCACCGTAGCTCTCTCCATCATCAGGGGAGGTTTTCTTGTTCTGCCCTGGTCCAGTGGTGGTGTCCTGGTTTGAGCTGCCATGCTGTGAAGGCATATGACTTCTGAGCCATCTGAGGAGAGCAGCAGCATCTACAGTAGCCCTGTTCAGCTCACTGTAGGTCTAGGAGCGACTGGAGGCCCCACCCCTCCCAGATGGTATCAGGGCTAGCAGCAGCTGCTTGGTTCTTTGTAAAGACAGCAGCTGCACTTGGCAGGAGAGACAGCCCCAGGTGTGCTCAAGGTCCTGATGTGTACTCAGATAGCTCACCGTCCGCGGATGGACGCTTGATGGCGCCTCCTCTCACTCCTTGCTGGTGTCTTCTCCCTACTTAGCCAGCTGTTGGTATCTATCCAGTAGCCCCAGACACCCCGTCTATCTGACATGCATCCTCTCGCCCCCACCTCCCACCTCCACCCTCCCTACCTCCCCCCACCCACCCACTCATCTGTCCACTCATCTGACACCAGAACACCCATCGATCTCGTCATCCACTCTGACTTGTTAGCTGCCCATTCCTTCCATTCATTACTCACTTCCTTTACCCATTCATCGACTCAGCCATCCATCTACCCACCAAACCACCCAGTATCTGGTCACTCCTCTCCAGACACCCACACGTTTGTCAGCCCAGTTTATCCATCCATCTGCTTGACCACCCACCTGTGCATATATCCGTCTCCTCATTGATGGCTCTGTCCCTCCTCATCCTTCCAGTCTGAGCTCTTGCCTTTGCTTTACATCTGAGCAGGAACATTTCTCGGGTTCTCTGTCAGGGCCCGCACTAGCCTCTTCCGCCTGGGAGGCTGCCTGGAGGTGGCAGTAGGTTGGGAGCCACTCTAGGGATGTACAAGCAGTTTCTGGCTTCTGTGCTATCTTCTTGCTGGTGTGATCATCCCGGAGGGGATGGAACTTGGGGCTCACAGAGGCTTTGTGGAAGAGAGACACCAGAGGATCCGTGAGGAGAGTCTAAGAGACAGGTAGCTTCCTGGGAGGCAAGCTGAGGAAACCCCAGAGGGGAATGAGCACTGAGGCAAAGCAGACAGAAGGAACAGAGAGAGAGAGAGGGTGGGGAGGACATGCTATTGGTCAGATTACTGCTGGGGTGGGCAGGTGACTGGAGCGAGAACAAGCTGGGGACCCAGCTGATTGGGGATCCCCAGCTGAGGATCCAGCCAAGGTGACACATGGAACATGCCTGGGGTGGGGAATAGAGCCATTTACCCACTTACTCTCAGTGGTTTTGGGTCCCAGCCTGCCCTGCGCCTGGACAGAGTGTGGTCTAATGACCAGAGAGCTTTTTAGGCAAAGAGACATTGACATGGCTGCTAGAATGAGGGCAAGGTCTCTGTAGCGGTGAGGGCTGGGGGAAGGGAGAGTAGCACTCACCTACCCACCCCAGCACAGAACTGGGGTTATTTCCCTCAAACCTAGCGTAGGCCTGAAGCAGGAGTCCAGCATATGCACTGATCTTGAATGTTTGCAGGGATGGGGGCAAAGATGTGAGGATTTGACCAGGAAATCTGGCTTGGAAAAATGGCCAGAGAATCACCTTCTCGGATCTAAAGAAGGAAATGCCAGCTGCCTTGACAGCTTCTCATCCCCTGAACATCCATACTGAGCTCTTACCAACCAGACCAGCCTCCCTACTGGTCTATGTGCCCCTAGCTCTGACCAGGCCATTGCTGCAAGTGCCCCTTCCTGTTGCCTGCTACCACAGATTTACCTTCTGGGCAGGACCTGGCACAAGGGAGAACTTTGTGCTCCCTGCTTGTCTGGCCTTCCCTTTCCTTGGTGATGAAGGAGGCAGGGAGCTTCTCATGCTAAGACAGATAGGTAGTGACTGCATTGGCTGCTTCTGGGTACAGTGGGCAAAAGCTCTGCTGTGGTTGATTATTGAAAATGGCCACAGGCACAGGTGGAAGGAGAAAGCCCCTGCTGGCCACATGCTTGCCTTCCCTGTGCATGTGACCTCCAAGGAGTCTTTTGATGTGGGAACTTGGTTAGGCATACCCTGTCCCTTAAAATTCTGCTGCTGTCTGCCAACTTGGGGGCAGTTTGTCTTGTATATTTTATTACCAAATGGGATTGTGGGGTCTGGAGAACTGGTACTGGAATATGGTGTCACCGAGTCTGCCCTCAGGACCTGAGGTAATCGAGGTTGCTTTCATCTCGGTTTTCCAGAGCAGAAACTCCACTCCCTAGTGGTTGTGTGGCCCTTGACAAGTGACTCAATCTCCCTGAGCTTCAGTTTCCTCCCTGGAAAGGAGTTAACCGTCATGGTCGTTACAGGGATTAAATGAGTGAGCATTTAATCAGAGAAACACCAGTCAGGTAGCAGCATGTGATAGATTTTGACCCTTTGTTCCTCATTCTGGAGGAACCTAGGGAGAGGGCTCATGTCTTTGCAGTCAGTATCTTGCTGACATTTAGAAATATGGGCCCAAGCCTTGTCCCAGTTCCTCCCGGATATTAGCGAAACCTGAGGTGCCCAGAGTCTTGGAGACTGGCATGGGATGTCCTGCTCCATCCGGAGGTACCTCCCAGCGACTCCCAGGCTCCACCCTGGGTTAGGTGGCAGCTCCTTGTGCTCAAAGCTCCAGTCCTGGCCCCAGCCAGTGCTCCAAGCTTACTGGATGCTGAGAGGCTGTGCCTGCAGATGCCAGGACAAGAAGCTGGTCTTAAGCCTGTAGGTCCAGGACAGGCCATTTCCTCCTGTGGGGTCTGTGCCTGGTTTTGTTTTGAGTGCCATCCAGTTGTGACTCTCCTTATCTAGTTCAGGTACTGTACTCCACTGAGCCTCCCTGTTCCCTCCCCGCAATGCCCAGGATTCCCACTGGCCAGCCTGGGTCTTGCTCACATGGTTCTTGCTGTTGGCTTGAGCATTGCTTTCTCCTTCAGCCTCAGCTTCTCCGCCTATGAAAAGGGATGCTGGACTCTTCTTACTAGGCCTCTTCAAGTGAAACAAATTCTCATTCCTTTTCTTCCCTACTCTCCGCACAGCCCATTGAGTAACAGCCTGCCAGCCTGCATGCCTGAGACTCTGCCCTCTGGTTCTTAAAGATCTTTAGCACCTTCTTGCACAAGCCTTCCTGTGGGAGTCTCCTTCTGACAGTTGGTCTGTCTGTGATGTTAGTTTCTGCTTCTGGGTCTTCCTTTCGGGTCTGTCTTCATCAAGCCGGAAGTGAGGGGCTTCCACACCCTAGGGCTCTGTCTGCTTCTGATGTTCATGCATATTCTCTTGGTGTTTGGGGACAAGTGAATCCACTCAGGATCCGTTTCTAGCTCAAAGTGTGGATCAGGTGTAAACTTTAAGTTGATTTTCTCTGCGGTGTGGGTGGAATATCAACAGAAGTGGGCGTTCTCAGGTCTGTGACAATGCCTAGGTAGTTCTAGGAATGGCTGCAGCCTAGGGCTTGGCCAGAAGCAAGGCTGCTTTTCTGGAGCAGGATTCTAGACTGGGATCCCCGGTCTTTGATTCTTGTGATTCTGTTCCTTGCAGGCCAGCTGCTGCTCATAGCTCGAGCCAGAACCACCATGACCCGCTGGACGTCCCTCAAGGCCTCTAGGCCACACAAGCCTGGCTCCTGGGATCTGGCAGCCTCTCCCCGGCGTCTGAGTACCCCAACCTTGGCCACTTTCCCCTGGAAGGCTCAGGAACCCGGGGCTGAGATGTCTTCCCAGAATGGTCCCTGGGTTCCCCAGCCCCGCCAACCCTCTGCCTCCTGGCCTAGACAGAAACAGCATCCACCATTACGGCCCCGAGCCTCAGCTACACAGGCCCATGGTGAGGTGGTCAATTGAAACAGCTGTAGGGGAGGATGTGAGGACAGGTGGCCCTGTGGAGCCTGAGGTTACATGGTAGGCTACCTTGAATTAGACATGAGGTTTAGATCTTGGCTCTCCTGTTGGAGCCTGTATGTCTTGGTTGGGAGTACCTTTACCCTTTAGAAACCCTCAGCGGCCATTAGCGGATGACTTGAGGCTCCTGGCTGAGGTTTGCTCCATGCCTGACAAACCATTTCTGTGGTTCTCAAGCTTCATGGCTATGTCTGTGTCTGCCAGGTTGCAGGACACAGGAGCACTATGGCTCATGACATAGACCCTGGGAGTCCTTCCTGAGCTGTCTGGTGTACTGGTCTCCATCCAGGCCTCTGTGTTAGTGGCAGAGCCTGCAGGCCATGTCTTTCTGAGCCTCTGATGTAGATGTGGCTAAGGACTGTGCTGTCCAGATGGGTTTGAATTCCACCATTGCTATCTCTGCTTACAGGTATTGGGCAAGTGTCTTCCTGTTCTGAGCTCTGAAAAATGGGGCAGAGCCACCCTCAAGGGTCCAAGGGCAGGAAGTTTTGATAGTATCTGGCCTGCCCCAGGTGCTCAGCTACCTTGGCATCTTCTGGGATCTCTGTCTTCCTAGTGACGTCAGGTGATTGAGGGCTCCAAGGCTTTATTAGGCTCTAAATTGACACATAGTTGGGTAGGTCTTGAGGGTATGGCACCCCTGTGGTAGGGAGATACAGCATGTTTAGCTCCTCAGTGTTCTGCTACATCAGTGGACACTCACTTTCAGCTCAGCCCAGCTGAGACAGGCTAGCATCTACAGGACCAGGCATGCTGTGGTCTCTGGCTTAGCCTAGCACCGGCCATTGTGGAGCAATGGGGAGTGTGCAAAGCCTGGACCTGAGAAATGGGTTTGTTCTGGCCATCACACCATTCTTCAGGCCTTCTCTGGGAGGACTGTGTACTAGGCTGGCCTGGAGTTATGGTATTTCCTGTAGGAGGCCAAAGGTGGTCATGGGAGCAAGTGACACTTGTGGGGGCTGTGGTCTACAGCAGAGATGGGGGAAGATGTCTGTTCTGAAGTTAGGGATTCTTAAGAGATTCAATCTAGTGTCTACTCTAGGCTACCCTTTATATTATATGACCCCATGATAGAAAATATATGGGTGTAGCCTACGGGTGCTTAGTGGGTGCTCTGGGCTTCTAGAGGATGAGCAGAGTGAACATGGAATGTCAGACATATGAGGCCTGGGACTTGGCAGATCTGTTTAGACCTGGGGTAAGGCAGTGAGGGACATAACTGGCCTGATGTGAGGGCGCTGGCCAGGGTCACAGCTGTTATGATTGTTGCTATTGCTATTCCACATGAGGATTTGTGCTGAGTGTGTGGTGTGTGGGCCAGGCCTGTGTGTGCAGTACTTCTAGGGCATGAGGAGTCCTGTCATGACATCACGAGAGCAGAGGCTGATGCACAGCAGCGTGGCGGTGGGAAGGTTTGTGTGGGGAGCATGGGAAGCCTGTGTGTGAGAGAGTGGGGGGGGTGTGGAGCGTTTGTGTGTGTGTGTGTGCGTGTGTGTGTGTGTGTGTGTGTGTGTGTGTGTGTGTGTAGGGAGCAAGTGTGGGGGTGAGGGAGTGTGAGGGGTATGTGTGTAGACAGCAGGGACAGGGTGGGGAGTGTGAAGAGTGTGTGTGTAGACAGCAGGGGTAGGGGGAGTATGAGGGGGTGTGGAGGGGAGAGCATGTGTGTGTGTGTGTGTGTCGGAGAGTGTGTTTGGCTAGGCAACAAGGTCGTGGAACTGCCTGTACAGACCTTGCAGCTCCCAGGGTCAGCTGGCTGTGAGTAGAGAAAGGATGGGATTCAACTTGGTGCCTTTCAGGCTTCTGGTGCCTTTCATGGGGGACTGGGAGGAAGGCAGATGAAGTGAGGCTGGTGAGATGGCCCCTGCCTTGGTCTAGGCTGGAGGTGACAGGGTTTGGGCTATGAGGGTAAGGGAAATATAAATATATAGTGTAAGCAAGGCCCTTGGTATAGGAGCTAGAAGAGATGAGAGGAAGCCATGGTTTCTGGCTGGGGCTTCTGGGAGCCCAGGGAGACTGTTTTCCAAGCTGTGAAGGTGGATTGAGGAGCAGGCTTCAAGTGGGCGGGAAGACGGGGGATCTGTGGCGACTAAACGGAGGCTGTGTCTGTCAGTTACTGTCATGGCCCTGGCTGCCTGCCCAGACAAACCTACTGTCCTCTCTTTTGCAGAAGTGCCCCCGCCTGGAGTCAGCCTGGGGGCAGGCCAGGGTCCACCAGACCCCGGGATGACCGCAGCCAGTCGGGCCAACCCCTACAGCATTGTGTCATCAGAGGAGGACGGGCTGCACCTGGTTACCATGTCAGGCGCCAACGGTTTTGGCAATGGGAAGGTGCATACGCGGCGCCGGTGCCGCAACCGCTTTGTCAAGAAGAACGGTCAGTGCAACATTGAATTCGCCAACATGGATGAGAAGTCACAACGCTACCTGGCCGACATGTTTACCACATGTGTGGATATCCGCTGGCGCTACATGCTGCTCATCTTCTCTCTGGCCTTTCTTGCCTCCTGGTTGCTGTTCGGCATCATCTTCTGGGTAATTGCTGTCGCCCATGGAGACCTGGAGCCAGCCGAGGGCCATGGCCGTACACCCTGTGTGCTGCAGGTTCATGGCTTTATGGCAGCCTTTCTCTTCTCCATTGAGACACAGACCACCATTGGCTACGGGCTACGCTGCGTGACTGAAGAGTGCCCGGTGGCTGTCTTCATGGTGGTGGCACAGTCCATTGTGGGCTGCATCATTGACTCCTTCATGATTGGTGCCATCATGGCCAAGATGGCACGGCCCAAGAAGCGAGCACAGACTCTGCTTTTCAGCCATAATGCCGTGGTAGCTCTGCGTGACGGCAAGCTCTGCCTCATGTGGCGCGTGGGCAACCTGCGCAAGAGCCACATTGTAGAGGCCCACGTGCGAGCCCAGCTCATCAAGCCCAGGGTGACAGAGGAGGGTGAGTACATCCCACTGGACCAGATTGACATTGATGTTGGCTTTGACAAGGGCCTAGACCGTATCTTCCTGGTATCACCCATCACCATCTTGCATGAGATTGATGAGGCCAGCCCACTATTTGGTATCAGCCGTCAGGACCTCGAGACAGATGATTTTGAGATTGTGGTCATTCTAGAAGGCATGGTAGAAGCCACAGCTATGACCACACAGGCTCGCAGTTCCTACCTGGCTAATGAGATCCTATGGGGCCACCGCTTTGAGCCAGTGCTCTTCGAAGAGAAGAACCAGTACAAGATCGACTATTCACACTTCCACAAGACCTATGAGGTGCCATCTACACCCCGCTGCAGCGCCAAGGACCTGGTGGAGAACAAGTTTCTCCTGCCCAGTGCCAACTCTTTCTGCTATGAGAATGAGCTGGCCTTCCTGAGCCGAGATGAGGAGGACGAGGTGGCTACAGACCGGGATGGCCGCAGCCCTCAGCCCGAGCATGACTTTGACAGACTGCAGGCCAGCAGTGGTGCCCTTGAGCGGCCCTACAGACGGGAGTCAGAGATTTGAGTGCCCTTGGCTTAGATGCAGCACCACCCTGACCACAATAAGTCCCATGTCCTTTGGGGACCTGCGTTTCAGCAGAGCAGGCCGAATGCCTTGGGTCACAGACTCAGTAGCATCTTAGTCTTTTTCATGTTTTTTCGCAATAGCTTGGGAAAGTTGGCAGGAGAGTAGATGGCCAGAATGACCAGCTTGTGGCCTCGGAGGCTGATGTATATGTATACACATGAGCAAGGAGGTGACTTCTTGGGGTAGGGTTGCACTGGAGTTGGGGACTCTGCTGGAGGCCTCGGGAGCAGGTCCCAGCCCTGGTGGGAGGAGACTGTGTATGTACATTTCATTGGTTTTTAACTTGGATAAGATTGTTTACAAACAAAAACAAAAAAACACAAGAAAACACTAACAGGTGGTTCAATTTTTAAAATTCATGGTGTGGGGACAATTGGGATTCTAGTCACCGCTGCCAGACAAGCAGCTGGATGGAGACCCTGAAGGTTCTCAGAGGTCTGGTTTCTCTCTCACGTGGGCCAGGGCCCTGCAAGTTGTCATTCTTAAGGATGAATCAGGTTGCTTGTGACCATGTTAACGATCCTAATAAAGTGTCTGGATGTCTCTGGGGGTGGGGCCCACTAGGGTGAATCTGGCTTGCTCTTCTGTTTGACGTTTGTACCTCAGCTGTCTCAGGGCTGGGTTTAGACCCCCCTCCCCCAACTCTGTGCTCCCGTTGTACTTCATTCCCTGTCTGCCCCAGGTCTCCACCCCTTGCAGTGAGGGGCATAGGAAACACCAGAGTGGGTGCTTCTTAGAAATGGACACTCAGGAAATTAGCATGGGGTCTGGGTCCCACATTCCCAGGAAGTGGGTCAGGCCCCCCTCCCCCACTGGACTCACAGCTTGAGTTGTGCCTTAGAGACTCTGGTTGTCTGGCTTCCGTCATTTCTGGTTTTCTCAGACTTGTTTAATCTTTCCCCACTGCCCCTAACTCCACTCACGAAGCTCCCACAGGCCCCTGTGAGGTTGCAGAGGCTGCTCTCTCACAGTCATGTCCCTGCCTGCCTTTGTCTCACACTCCTGGGGCAGAATGAGGAAGTCCTGCTGGCCCCAGCCAGTCATCTCCTGCTGGAAGGCAGAGTCTAGGAGAGGAGAGAAACACCTCCCACTCCCATCCTGCACCAGACTCCTGCCACCATAGAGATGACCAGAGAAATGTCATAAAACAAGGAAGTTCTGTTTAGCTTTTAGGGACCTGTGGTGGAACTTTTCTTTCTTGAGGCCCAAGCCATGAAGTCTTCCCATAGTGCCCAGTCAGGGAGACCTGAGGTGGGTTTGCTCCCAGGCATCTAGCTTAAGATTCCATGCTAATTTCTAACCTAGGAGTTTCCCCTAGGACCTGCTGCAGAGGCATGAGCTCCTTTGTGTTCTTGGCCAGATCTCTGCCCCCAAATCTCACTAACTTTTCCAGCCTTGGCCCTGGGGCCTAAGGGTACATTCAGCCTGGGAGTGCTTGTCTGTCACTCACCTCTCTATCCAGTTGTCCAAGGCTAGGGAGGGGCAGAGGGTGGGTCCTGGCCACTGGGTGCCACTGTGGGAGCCTGGGCACCTGATGTTCTTTCTGAGTAGGTGGGCCTGTATCCAGAACAGGGTCTAGGGGCTCCTAGCCCCCCAAGGCCTGCTCCCAGTGCATCTCAGTGGCCTGAAGTATTCAGAACTCTAACCAGCCCATCCTCCTCCAGGTCCAGTCCCTGGGCTCTGCTGGAGAGCAGCTCAAGCCGCCTTTCATCTCTGCCAAAAGCAGGCAGATGCTGTATTTTCAAATTCTCCTGCCCTCTTTTTTCCTTTTTCCCTACATTTATTTATTGCTTGTGCTAAAGACCAAACTAGCCCCCCTCTTTAGTGCACCTAAAGGAGGAAGCCACTGAGAGGGGAGCCATGTGCCTGTGCCAAGCAGGAAAGCTTGGCCCCTGGGGAGTGCATGAGAAGGAAAACCAGGGTGTGTGCACTCATGTACAGACGTGCTCACACGATCGTCTCCCTGTGTGTGAAACTTGGTATATAGGCATATGGTATACACAGGTGTTTGTATACAGGTAGTCTATGTCTGACCACAGGTATGTGTGTGCTTGTTTTTTTTTTTTTTTATTCGGGTAAGGTGGGTTTAGTGCTCACCAACCTGAACTGGTCAGGCTGGATGCTGGCCACAGACATGATCACAGTCCGACTTGAGTCCCTGCCCTGCCCTGGTTATGCAGGCTGCATGCAGTGTGCATCAGTCTGAGGAGTCTGATGGTAAGTAAGCCTCTGCAGCAGATCCTGTGGGAGGCCATGGATGCATCTTGTGTATGTGTGAACGTGTGTGAGTGTGTGGAGGCCCCAGGGTGTGTGTATGTGAATGTCAGTGGTGTGGGTGCTGTGTGCAGCTTGTGAGAGAGCGAGAGCTGCACAGGATGAAGCAGCTGCCCTGAGCCCATCTGGTGCTGTGCACCTGGTCCTTGTCCAGCCGAGGGCCTGGGGGCAGAAGAACACACCATAGGGGGGCCCTTGTATGGGTGTCTGCCCTGTGTGAGGTCATAGAATGTTAAATCTATTTTAAATGGTGAAACTGGAGAATTTTCATGTTATTTTCAATACATAGTGGTATCTAAAGATGTAGGCAACGAGACTAGACCACATTAAATGCATTTTGATCTCTTTGAATGCTACTGTGTTGAGATGTGTGTCTCACTGTCCTCTGCCTGCCTCTCCTACGTGCCGAGCGAGCATTCACACTTCCCCGGGGCCTCTGCAGCTGGACCATGCACAGGGCTCCCCGGGGCTTGTCCTCAGGGGCAGAGTAGGACATGGCAGCAGCATTGCTGAGAACAGTCAGAGCATGGCCTCCTCTCAGACCCCAGAGTAGTCATTCAGTCTTTTCTATGGACACTCCCCACCGCTCCACACACTGTCTCCGCCTCATTCTTTGCCTCTTTCTGCCTTGCCCTCTTTCCTTCCACACAGGAGCACTGAGCATCATCCATTCCTACAGGCATGTCCAGGGCACTCCCAGAGCTCCTCCGGATACCGGAAGCCAGGCCCTGAGATGGGCAGCCTTGTTTTCTCTACAAGAGGGGAGAGGAGGGCTGGGGGCTGAAAGAAGCCCTTCCCCAGCACAAGTCAAACTGATGACACAGTGAGGTGGGGTGGGACAATGAAACTGTTGGTAGGACCCGTATCAGTTTGTTTTCTGGAAATTGCTTCCATTGTGCCAAAGGCTCAGACTCTGGGATCTCCGTAGCCAAAGCCTGTGCAGAGGGAACTTCTTCCTTTGTCCAAACTGCTTCAATGAGTGGATAGATCTCTAATCCTCTGCCTCGGCACAGAACCCAGGGCCCCTGCAGTCTGCAGATGTACATGATTCTAGGTGTGCAGAGGAGAGATGTGTTCTCTAGTCCTTGGGATAGTGGTCTAGGGGAATTCTAGCTGTTTCCCTATAGCAGGGGTGGGGTGGACAGGGCTCTGAGCTGGTAAGGCCCAGAGCCCTGGAGTTCTGCTGGGATTCTTCCACCAGGATCTAAGCCAGTTGGGGCCAGAATGTTGTGACCTTATTCTTTGTACATAAGCCTCCCCTACAGTACTGACCAGCAGGTCTAGGCCCTGCCTGTGGGTTGTCCTGGCTGCTACACACTGCTTGTATTTTGGGTTCCCTTGAGATTACAGTTTCTTGGCATCCCTTCTTCTGGCTGTACTGATGCCCTAAAGAGCCTTAGGTCAGATTTCAGGCCACCTGACTGCCAGGGGACTCATCCACCTTCAGTCTCACCATCAGTGAGACTGCTAATGGCCAGCTTGCAGAACTCTTGAAAGAGTAGGAGGTAGAAAGAACCATCACTTAGCATTAAGTGCTTTGATTTATTCTGGGGCTCTAGGCCCCGTGCTCAGTATACTTGAGGGCAGGCACAACAGCTGTACCTGAATGGTGTGGTCGAGGGACAACCCACTTTCCTGCCCTCTCAGGAATAAAATGGGTCACCTTGGGATTTGTACTCAGACAGGCTGAACTGAAGTAGCTGGCACTTGGTCATGATTGGGGACAGAGTGCCCACTAAATTGAAGTGTATTGCCTGGAAGTCTGTGTTGATACTAGCCATGTCCGGCAGGCCAATCAGAAGGCACCATTTTTCTGTGTTAGAGGAAGTGTTTCAAGAGGATTAGAACTTGAACAAGATCATTGGAGAACAGTTATTTGAGATGGAATCTAGCTAAGCCTCAGGCCCAAGCCATCTCCATGTTGGGGCAATCAACCCAAGACACTCCACACTTGACCTACTGGTGGCAAGGGCAGTAACCAAAGTCTTCGTCAGCTGATGTTTAGCCTGGTGAACTCTGCCCTGGAATCATCCTGTTTACTGTGGTGGAGACCCCTGGGACTTGAGAGAACTGTGCATGGGTGTTCCCTTAGCATGAGAAGAGAGTTAGAGTCTTCCACTTCTTAGCAACAATGGGAACTCCAAAGACACACCCTATTCCACCGTAATACACCCTCCATCCAGTCCCTATACAGTCTCCTCCCAGTTTCTTGCCCCACTGAATGTAAAGTCTCAATTAGTCCTTGCTACCCAGGTCCTGTGTGGCCCCTGCTTCCTGCCCTTTTCAGTTTGCCCTCCTCCTTCTCCTGCACATCTGCCCCAGGCCTTCCACCTCTCTTTAGGGTTTTAGACTTTGCATGAACAGCTTCCTTTTCTGATTTCTTTTTAAAGCATTTCAAAATTACATTATTAATTAATTAATTTAGTGTGTGTGTGTGTGTGTGTGTGTGTGTGTGTGTGTGTATAGGTCAAAGGACAACTTGAGAGTCAGTTCTCTCCTTCCATCAGGATAGCTCAGGTTGTCAGGGTTGGTGGTCAGTGCCTTGCCTGGCCCCCTTCTCTCATCTTGGCAAATTAATGAAGCTGTGCCTTCTGTTTTTGAACAGATATGATGGACAGCTGGGTCTCCCTCTCTAGCCATGCCATCTTTACCTGTGTTACTGGGGGAGACTGGAACTCCCCTCCTTTGCGGTTTTCTTAGTCTAGAAATTGACTCAGAAGGAATCTTGAGGATGTTTTTTTAGCATTTGAGAGAACAGCACCAGGGCAGGCAAGCTGTAGATTCCAGAAGTTTCCAGGAGAAGGGAAATGGAGGAGGGCAAGACAAAAAGCCATGCCGTGTGAGTTAGCTTGAGGGTAGCATGTTCAGCAGCAGACGGAGATCAGCCAGCAGCAGTGGCCATTATCTGAAAGAAAGAGATAGAAAAGAAGGAAAAGTTACAGTTTTCTGAGTAACTCTAAAAGGTGAGCAGGCTCCACAGCACTTCAGGGCGGAAGAACTCCCGAGTTCGCTCTAAGGGAGGGGTTTCGGGGAGGGACAAGTACATGGTCTCATTAAAGGGATAATTAGTCATTCTCTTCCCTTCAGGTGAATCAGATTTCCTGGGATGGGGCTGGGTGGACTCCTGCCCAGGTGATTGACAGGCCCATCCGGATTGACTCCCAAGGGAGAAGACGATAGTATATAATGTTTGGAGAAGCTTACATCGCCAGGTCTCTACAGTAGGCCAGAGGTAGAGCTTAGATTCTATTATTTTGATCAGGAGGAAGTAGTTTTGCCTTGATGGGCCTCAACAAAATGCAAATATGCCCACCTTTTTATATGGTAAATCCAAATCTTAAAAGGTGGCAAAGCTAATGTTTCTCTTTCTAGAGCTACTGGGGAAATGGGACATGGGTCCTAAAGTAGAGACCAGGAAGTGGGGTTCATCCTCAATGGTCTCTGAGGCTGTTATTCCTTATAATACCTGGGCTTGTTCATTGTCTGCCCTAGAGATATTAAGTTGGCCAGGGTGGGGATTCTTTGTCTCTTGGTCTTTTCAAGTCCCTAGGGCCAGAAGTGGGTACAGTTTACCTCTATGTGTATGTGAATGCATGGAGCATGAGGCCTGAAGGCTTCTCATCTACAGAGAGGGCTCTGCAGCCCCTCTTGTGACCCAACCTAGACAAAGCCTGGCCATCAGCCACCTAGAGAAGGGAAGGGACTTGCCTGAGGTCAGAGGTGGCTGAAATCTGGAGGCAGGATCGGAGGGTGGAGTTGGCGTGGAATGAGTGGGCGGGCTTTGTGCTAGGCGGAATTTGGGCTTAGGAAGCCCCTGTGCTTTCTTGACCTACTTTCCTCCTTAGGGAAGGCAGAAGGGGCTCATTCTAGGCTGGTGAGAACTCAGAAGCCCAGGTTGTGGCTCTGTCTGGTAGTCTACCTGTCACTCTGGGCGTCATTCTCTCCATACAAGGAGAGAAGCACCCTGACACATCCTTTCTACAAGTGTTTGTAAGCTGCCACTCTCTCTCGGGAGACCAGCCAGGCTCAGCCCTGGCTGTCCAGAGGTTTTCACTCATGAGATTGAGGAGATAGATGTTGAATTAGGGTCCTGGGCCAAGTCCCCTAGAAGTGAGGATTCTGATTAATGAAGTCCTGTCCAAGAAAGGGGAAGAGCAATATAGTATAGCAGGAAGGCACTAGCAAAGGAGTGTGGCAGCAGCCAGCAGCAGTCCAGCAGACAGCCATCAGGAGCAGTCCCACCTCAAGGGCACTGGGGTTTGTAACCTTCAGGGTCAGCCTTTGGCTATAGCTACCCCAAGAGTTCTGTTTCTGAGCATAGTGGTTCTTGTCCACTGAAGGTGAGTTTCCTGAGAAAGGTCACTGGGGACAGGTGCTCCTTTGAGAAGGGGACATGGCCAGAGCACAGCCCAGAGAAGTCCAGTAATGTGACCCAAGGTTAGGGTGTTGGGGTACAAACTGGGAGGCCTAGCTAGCTAGAGGAACCTAGGTAGGCCTCTTCAGGGAAGTGACAATTCCTCTGAGGTCTGAGCTGATGTTTGCAGGATGAATGGGAAAGGCTTTCTAGGACAAACTCTACACAAACAAAACCTATAGGAGAGTAAAACGAGGCAAGATTGGGCAGGTCACCGAGAGCCCCCAAAGGACCCCATGATACCACACAAGACTCCACACGTACCACTCAAGTTCCTGAGGGCACTACTTGAGCCTCCATCAATACGATGTAGGACACAGGATGCCATGAGGATCATGTCGGGCCCAGCCTTCATCCTTGCCAGTCTCTCTCAGCCCTCCACATACCGCAGGGGACAAGAGGTGGGCTATTGTTCCTAGCTACACAGGAGGTGAACACCCGGGATGGGGGCACGGAGGGTGAGACCCTTGGAGAGTCCAGAGGCTTTGTGAAGCTGGCTCTGGAGGTCCAGGGGAGCAGGCTGCATGGTAATGCTAGACCCAGTTTAGTAGCTCACTGCTGAATGCTTTAGAAACGTCCTGTGGCCCATGTCTTTTTTTTTTTTTTTAATAACATTTTGAAGGACATTACGTCAGAAAGAGTGCCTAGGCTTCCAAGGGAAACCCATGTTACTGGAACACGATTTCAGCATCTGATGAATCCATTTATGGTGAGCTGTGTTTCTTGCTAACAGCTGGCCAGCAGGGTCTGCCACACCGACCTTTGCTTTCCTTAGTGGCAAACTCAACCTCTCTCCTGAAGCATCCCAAGAAGGCTCAGGGCATCCACATTCTTTCTGCTCTGTGGGTGACAGAATTGTAGGTACCGCTGCCATCAGTGACCATGTCTGGCACCCCAACTCAGTGAATGAGTTCTCTGCCTCAATCTTCTTCTCTGTGAAATGGAGCTAAATCAATACACAGCATGTGAGGACCTTGTGAGTGACCTGCCTTGACCCAGAGACACTGATGGTAATAGTGCCCAGCACCCACAGGTCTTTGTTAAGCACAAGCTCTCATGTCCCTGGCAGGGTGGCATTGGGCTGATGCCTAATGAGTTTAAGATGCAGACAGAAGGCAAACAGCTGAACTACTCGGAGTCAGTGACAAGGACCAAACTCAGAGGTAGTAGACAATGGCTGGGGCTGGGAATTGAAATGGCCCAGCCCATGGATCCTGAAGGACGTGAGAGCTGAGTGGATGAGGACTAGTCTTGTCTGAATGATGGCATCTGGACATTTTAAGAGGTCCACAAATGGCCCAGCCACCTTGGAAGTCAGTCTGACAGCCCTCTCCTCCTCCCTCCCCTTTCTCCGTTTCCCTGTCTTTCTTTTCTCTCTCCTCCTCTCTGTCACCTATCTGAGGTGGGACTCAAGGCTCCCACATATTAAACACAAGTCCTACCTCTAAGCCACAGCCACATCTGGCTTGACCTACCCTCCTTCCCTCCCTCCCTTCCTTCTGGCTCTTTCTATGTCCTTTTGTTTCTTTATTTGCTTATGGTTGACTACTTTGATTTCCAATAAAAATTCCATTTCAAAATCAGCATCACACTTACATATATGAACTTGTTTTTCTAAAAAAAATAACACCAATCTGATGTTAAAGTTCTTCTGTTTCAATGTTACAATGAAAATCTTCACGAGTTAAATGATGTGGTGACATCAACCAGGAGTATAAAGTTGAATAGGGAGTGACCACAGTCAGGGCAACAGTGTGAGTTCAAAGACTGTGTTACAACACCTGTCTCTCAGGGAAGACTTCTTTCTTTCTTTCTTTCTTTTTTTCTTTCTTTCTTTCTTTCTTTCTTTCTTTCTTTCTTTCTTTCTTTCTTTCTTTCTTTCTTTCTTCCTTCCTTCCTTCCTTCCTTCCTTCCTTCCTTCCTTCCTTCCTCCCTTCCTTCCTTTCTTTCCTTTTAATTCATCACGATCAAACAAATGCCCTTGCCCAAGGACAATTCTAAGTTGGCTGCAATTTCCCCACGACTGATTATATTTACAAACAACCACCCATGAGCATATATCCTCAAGATAAAGATAACACGAAGAATTTATAAATGGAGACACACGACACAAGTTTTGAAAGCACATTGAGCCACATCCTGAGTCCAATTTATTTTTAAATTTCAACTGAGCTCTCACTGGTGTAAGTTATTTGATGCCTGCTAATGTGGGTCTGTGGGATTTCTTAGTGCATCTTGGCTCAGAGTCAGGAGAACTATAGCGGCGTGTTACTACAGTGCACGCCTCAGCCTGATGACCTTTATCGGGTTTTTGATGCCATTTTGAGCTCGGCTAGGAGGTGGCTGTCTTCAGGTTCAAAAGGATTTGCACTGATGTGGATTCAGATGTCACATAGGATACACTTCAAGCAGAATGCTTTGCTCGTATATATAAAATATACTTAATAAATAAATTATATAATATGGCATCTTGATGAGTTTCTCAGGCTGGCTTTCAATCTCTGGAGTCTCACTGACGTCAGAGGCTCCACACTTAGCCTTCTGCTACTCCATGGATCAAAGCCACGCTCCCACCTGAAGACCACAGCACTCCGAGAGCAGCAGGCTGCCCTAGTTCCTCATTCAGCATCACATCCCTGCGGAGGCTCCTCTGTGCAGTATCCAGGTCCTGCCACTCCTGACAGGTGAGGCCCACAGCTGTGTCCTCAAATGATACTGACCCCATTTCCAGCTTCAGGGGCATTCAGCATCCTTCCTGTGGCTCGCTCAGAAACACAGGATGACAGTGGCCACAACAGAACCTTCTGCTTGCTCAGCAGAGAATAAATGTGGCGAAAATGCCCGAGATCTGGCAGTTTCTTAATAACTCAGACGTAGGCTGTCTTCTTAGATCAACTCAGCCGTGGTTTGTTAAGAGACCCCGCAGTATGCATGCTCACAGGCTTGAGTGGGTGTTTGCGGCAGCTGTATTTTGACTAGTTTTGGAGGCAAGATGAGCCCCTCGCCTAATGAGTGAGCACTGGGCATATAAATAATGATCCTTACCCATCCTTGACCTAAGACAGCATCTCTGGCTCCAGAAACCAAACACACAAACAACAGATTTACAAGAGAAAATCCATTTGAATAATTTTATAGAACTAGGGATGAAACTTGATTGATACTTGCTTTTTAGACAGATAATGATAGATTGTCTAAAATGACAGAACTTGTACTGCAGGTGTGGGTAAGTGAATTCCAAGACAGTCATTCCCTGGAGGTGTGTGGGTCTGTGAAGGCAGTGGAGGCAGAGGGACATTTCTATAGGTTCATCAGAGCCCCGGGGCTCAGACTTTGGACCTAAGGATGCTTCTCTCCCCTGGTATGAGGAAAAGCCATCTTCCTTCATGTTAAAGGAGTCTGTGGCCTCCGAGTACAGGGACAGGCAAGGCACATTATCATCCTCCACGATTACAGCTTCTCAATGTTTTCAGCTTGGAGAGTCAGTGTGTCAGGTTGATGTATGTATTTTTACATTGACATGTCCTTAACTCCTTCCTGGATAACCAGCCCTTGGCCCATTCCATGATGGAATCTTATGAGTAACAAGAAAAAAATGGGTACCATAGGATGCTCTTGAAGCAATGAAGTGGAATGAGAAAAGCCAGGCCTATTGTGTGTCTTGCTGTATGTATTTCATTATATGACCATCACGTGACATTCTGAAGAATACACAGCCATAGGTCCAGAGCACACACTCAGGGAATGGGCTGGGGTATGTAGGACTGGGTTTGTGTGCAGGAGGAGACATAGAGGTGGGCAGAAAGTACCATGTCTCTATATGCCTCAAAGTTCACAACACTATTTGCACATGGCATCTGATTTTTTTTAAAAGGGGAAAGAAAAAAGTAACCAACAGAATTCGTGCATCAAGACATGTACATGTGGATTTCAGACAGTGGAGCAGGTGTAAAGGCAGAGCAGGTGTGAAGGCCCAGCAGGTGTGAAAGTGGAGCAGGTGTGAAGTGGAGCAACTGTGAAGGCGGAACAGGTGTGAAGGTGGAACAGGTGTGAAGGCCCAGCAGGTGTGAAGGCCCAGCAAGTGTGAAGGCAGAGCAGGTGTGAAGGTAGAGCAGGTGTGAAGGAGGAGCAGGTGTGAAGGCAGAGCAGGTGTGAAGGCAGAGCAGGTGTGAAGGCCCAGCAGGTGTGAAGGAGGAGCAGGTGTGAAGGCAGAGCAGGTGTGAAGGCGGAGCAGGTGTGAAGGAGGAGCAGGTGTGAAAGCAGAGCAGGTGTAAAGGCAGAGCAGGTGTGAAGGCCCAGCAGATGTGAAGGCAGAGCAGGTGTGAAGGAGGAGCAGGTGTGAAGGAGGAGCAGGTGTGAAAGCAGAGCAGGTGTAAAGGCAGAGCAGGTGTGAAGGCAGAGCAGGTGTGAAGGAGGAGCAGATGTGAAGGAGGAGCAGATGTGAAGGAGGAGCAGGTGTGAAGGCCCAGCAGGTGTGAAGGAGGAGCAGGTGTGAAGGAGGAGCAGGTGTGAAGGCCCAGCAGGTGTGAAGGAGGAGCAGGTGTGAAAGTGGAGACTGAGACAAAGGTGTGGGTGGACTGAATGAGGGATGTTAAAGATGTTTATATGTTTGTGTTTTCCAATTTGAAAGCCTCCTATCTTCAGCAGGGAAAATCCTGGAGCCTGCTGGGATCACACATTAAATAAAAAGCATCGAAAGTCCGAAGTTGTGGAGCTGACTTATGTTTGGATGGTGGTGCACAGTGTTCTTAGCCTTCACAGAACATTCTCTGCGAGGGCTCTCAAACAAAGCTCTCTGTTCAGAAAGTGGCATAGTGGGGGCATTCTTTCCTGTGTCATCAGTATCGAACTCTACTTTGAATCTAAAATTGTGGGCACCACATTACGATTTTGATGACCTTCGATGATGTCTTCTGTGGTATGAGGATTTTTGAATTGTTGGCTAAGCACCCACATCAGCTTCTCACACTCTACTTGTTTTATTTTTGTTTATTTTGTTTTTAAGGGGAAACTTGTGAGAATTCTACCCACCAGAGATGCAGTCGATGGGCAGGAGAGATGGCCCAGTTAGTGAAGTGTTACCATGCAAGCATGAAGACCTGAATTTGGACCGCCAGAACCCATATAAAACCTTGGCATAGCGGCAGGTACCTGAAATCCCAGTGCGGCGAGTTGGAGATGGGATTCCTGGGGCTTGCAAGCAGCTTAGCTGAATTAGTGAGCTTCAGGTTCACTAACAGACCCTGTCTCTAAAGAGGTGGAGGTGGATTGAGGAAGACTCACACCTAAATAAATAAATAAATACTCTATTTGGAACCTGTAGAGGGCAGAAACCCCTTGTTGGAATGTGTTGCTCAGACTGCTGACAAGTCACATTCTGGTGTCTTTGGTTCTCAGCATCTGGACCAATAGACACTCTTAAGGAGAACAGCTAAGTCTCCTGACTTAACCAGCATGCGGATGCCCAAATAGCTTTCCTGCACTGAGGTAGCAAAGGACACAGAACAGTCACTCAAATTACAGTGGAAAAATACAAAAACAAACAAACAGAAACAAAACCTAACTTTAAATTATTTCTGGAGAAGGACCCAATAAAAATTGAATATTCTATCAGCATTGTCAATTTTAAGTTTGCTTTTTCTTGAAGGGCATGTTGGAATGCAAGTAATAAAGATGTCTCAACTAGTCACAGCAACAGGGTTCTTCAACTGCTGGTGTCATCCCATTAGTATCCAATGTGGAAAATTTAAATTGTCCCTTAGACTGTATACATACATATAGATATACATATACAATTATATGTATGTGTATATATATCATCTTAGTTGTACATAAGGTGTATAACATTGTCTTAGTTTTTATGAATTCAAATTAGCCAGGTGATGGTGGCAGAAGTGACTGGTGGCCGTGGTGGCACATGCCTTTAATTCCAGCACTCAGGAGGTAGAGGCTGGCAGATCTCTGAGTTCAAGGCCAATCTGGTCTATAGAGTGAGTTCTAAGACAGCCAGGTCTACACAGAGAAACCCTGTTAAACAAAAAGCAAAAAAGAATCCAAATTAAGCAGGAATAGACTGATAGCTGAGAAGTCAGAGCCACCATATTTTTTATTTCTAAACAAGGGGAAATGCTAAGCGCATTTACACTGACGGGAGAAGAGGCAACCCCTTATTTTGTGTGATGAAACTCTACCGAAGGCAGAGAGCTCAGGGACAAACAAATGAATCAAAGCATCTGTGATGTATGGATAACATAACATGACTCCTTGGGGGTAAACAGTCTCTTTTTTTCTGCTGTTTTAACAAAACACAATCATGATGTATGAAAATAATACAAAGTCTCAGTGCTGGTGTCACCCGTATTCATCCACGGATAGATGGTTGCCTTTGTACAGCTAAGGCAGAGTTTAGTGTTTGTGAGAGACCATATGGGCTGCAAACCCTAAAACATTTAATATCTCACTGTTTATAGAAAACATTTACATAGCCTTTGATGTGAGCTCTGAGAAGCAGCCGGCTTCGTCTATTTTGTATGCTGATGCACTCTGACTAATGTGCAAGGCACTTACTAAGCTTATATGTAATTGATGAGTGGCCATCCATAGCTAAATGGTGGCTGGCTGGGGTGGGTGGGTGGGTGATGGGCAGAGAGTGCGTGAATGAGTGATTGACGTGTGAGCTTGGGACGGACCAGGTCCCTCGGACTGTGAGTCTGGCAGCAGTCTCCATTTGTGTGGACTTCATCCAAAAGTCCCAGCCTCCTCCTAAGAAACAGGTTCATCAGACAGAAATTGGAGGCTTCATCAGGGGAGGCTTGGGGTTCAAATGATTGTAGCTGAAAAATGGGCTGAGAGTCTACTGAGGAGCAGGAGATGGAGACCAGAGATTGCTGCTTGGAGTACCGGAGTGAGAAGGACAGAGGTTGAGGGCACAGAGTTGGCTGCCAGACTGTTGTTTCCCAAAACACCTATAGCACAGGGCTGTGCCTGAACCTGACTCCTGGAACTGTGATTTCTGTTCTCCTCATCCAAATTACCACCTATATAACAAAGGACCCTTCCATCCGGCTTCTCCCGGGCCGGCCCATCAGAGATACAGGATATAGGCTGTCTTCCAAGTTCATGACCTCCTGTTATCTCGGAATGTTAACTCAGTGTTTGGAGTAACTAAAGAGGTGGTTAAGGTGAAGTGAGATCAGATGAGGAAATTAGGATACAGGTGTGGAGGGATGACCGAGTGAAGACAGAGGGTACCACAGATGTTATCTGTAAGCTAAGGAAATGCCATTTCCTAGAGGCCCAGCCAGGGTTGCTTGGGGGGCGGAGGTGTGTTAACCATGTTCTTATCACTTCCAGGGTAGAGGGGAAAATGTTCCCACTCGGGAAAATACCACTTTATATCAAAATTCCCTGCTCATAATGTGTTTATGAGTTACCAGCTATGACCCACAGATGAACCTCAGAGTATCCCTCTCAGTGCAGCTGACATTGAGGCACTGTCTAGGGCATGGGGGTGGGAAGGGACAGCACAGATGTGCCAAGTCCCAAGTTCTCAAAGAAGCTGACCTGGGAGAAGGGGGTGAAGAGTTTACTTCATTTGCAAAAACAAACAAGCAAATCAGAAACCACCCACACTGCCGTTTCTTGATTGTGATTTTCTCAGGAACACTTGACCATTAACATTCGTGTGATAAGCAAACAGGCCTCATCATCAGAATCAAGTAAGGCCAGAGAAGACATGTTGGGGTCATTGACAAAACTGCCACCAAAGTATACAAGCCCTCCTCCCTGTGGGTGTCCTGTCATGGACAAAGGACTTTGCAGGTGTGACCAAATGCTACTGGTCTTCAGGTGGGGGTGACTAAGTGAGTTCCTGGATCAGCTAACTATAATCAAAGGTGTTTTTCGAATATGGAGGCAGAGGAAGTTTTACTATAGATAGAGAAGGAGATAAGAAAAGTACTAGAGCCTCAAGCCCAAAGAAAGAAAGCAACTGCCAGTAACGCAGAAAACAAGGCCTGAACTCTGCGTAGACCCTCCTGAGAGACATGGTTCTAATGGGCTGGTTTCAGACAGCAGACTTTGGACAGTTAGCCTCTGGTACTTCAAGACAATGTGCGTGCGTGCGTGCGTGCGTGCGTGTATGTGTGTGTGTGTGTGTGTGTGTCTTAGTTAGGGTTTTACTGCTGTGAACAGACACCATGACCAAGACAACACTTATAACATTTAATTGGGGCCGGCTTACAGGTCAGAGGTCCAGTCCATTATCAAGGCAGGAGCATGGCAGCATCCAGGCAAGCATGGTGCAGGAGTAACTGAGAGTTCTACATCTTTATCTGGAGGCTTCTGGGAGAAGACTGGCTTCCATGCAGCTAGGAAGAGAGTCTTAAAGCCCACACCCACAGTGACCACTTCCTCCAAGGCCACACCTACGCCAACAAGGCCATACATCCTAATAGTGCCACTCCCTGGGCCAAGTATATACAAACAATCACAGTGTGTGTGTGTGTGCGTGTGTGTGTGTGTGTGTGTGTGTGTGTGTGTGTGTGTGTGTTAAAAAAGATTGTAAGCTAGGTATGGGTGACTCCTGCACTTGGGAGGCTGAGACTGGGACAAGAGGATTGTCATGAATTCAAGGCCAGCCTGGGCTTCAGAGTAAGACTCAGTCTCACTTTTTTTATTTGCATATTTTCCTTATGCAACATGATGGATTTTCTGATGGTGCCTTCACTCAGTTACATCGTGTGTTGTGACCGTATCCTGTCTTCCTGCCTGGCCCATGTGGGAGAAAAGATATACTATATTTGTTTTTCTGTTTTACTCACTATGATGCTGTCCAGTCTGAGCCTCTCTTGTACCCACTTGCCTGTTGATGGGGACATTGGCTGATTTTCTAACTTGGCTGTCAGGAAGACTGGCAATAAATCGCTTTCCCTGGAGCATGCTGCCTTAGATTCCACCTGGATTCCCAGTGTCACCTTTCCCCTAACCACCCTGCACCTGGGCTGTGACTATTCAAGGATATCCTAATGATCAATGTACACACTTTTCTGTCTGCTATGGGAGCTTTAAAAATGTTACATGGGTTACCCTTTACTTCCATATTATAAATATTGTCTCTCAGTTTCTTTCCACTGTAGCGGTGAATAGTTAATCTGCTCTGTGGTTCCCAGCAGGTGACCGAGCTTCTGCCCACCCACCAGAATTCTCTGGACTCAAGAATGAAACACACACACACACACACACACACACACACACACACACACACACACACACACGTCAATTTCATTTGGATATGCCTTGACTAGTTCAATGGCTGGGCACTTCCAAACCTCCCCAAGACTAGCACACACTCCCCTCCAGTATTCCTTAGTTAACACTTTCTAAATCTAGATTTTATCTTTGCTGCCCCAGACCTAGGCAGGGGAGTTGCCCCCGGGGCCGCTTCCCTGACTCTTTCGTATTGGTGGGCTCTTAATTCTGATCTCTCTGCTTCTGCCATGGCGCAGTCTGTCCTACACCCCTCTCATGGTTGACTCCCTTCTTCTTCCCCACTGCATTTCTTGCCTGAGAATCCTAAAAATCCTTGCCTGTCTAGCCATTGGCCACTGATTTTTTATTGATCAATCAAAAACCAATCAGGGACAGGGACCCTCAGCATCTGTACCCATAGTTTCCCATGTGATTTTGGGAACTGAATTAAGACAAAGCATTAGAACCAATCCCCAACATTCCACCTTTTATTTTGAGAGAGGGTCTCAGTAAGTAGCCCAGGCTAGCCTTGAGCTCTCCACAGCTCAGGTTGGCCTTAGATCCATAGACTCTTGCCTCAACTTCCTAAGTAGCAGGGATTAAAAATCTGTGCTACTGGATATGGTGGGGCACTCTTTTAATCCCAGCACTTGGGAAGCAGAGGCTGGTGTATCTATGAGTTTGAAGTCAGTCTGGTATACATATCAAGTTCTAGGCCAACTAGAGCTACAGGGTGAGACCCTATCTCAAAAACAAAGCAAAACAAAACAAACCAACAAAACAAAAAAAGGAAACAAAAAACGAAACAACAACAACAAAACAAAAAACCAAAAACCACCCTGTGGCACCAGGCCCTGTGTGATAGTTTACTGTAATTGCCATCTGGAATCAACTGAGCGTCTTGACTCTGTGCTTTCGGGAAAGATTTCCTTAGGGATGCAGGAGATCCTTCCATAAAGTGGGCAGCATCTTCTGGCAATGACCCAGACATGAAGAGATTGGGAGAGCGATGCTGCTTGCTTACTGGTCTTTGCTTCTTACAAGTGAGAGCATCTATCTCATTATTGATGCCACCAGCAAAGAGCTTTGCTTCTTTGACCTTCCAGTGTCGACTGAAGAACATTGGGGATTCTCTCGGCCTTCATTGCTAGTCTCATGACTGATCATTTATGGGCTTTCAGGCTCTCCTGCATGCAGATAGCCATTGTTGGGCCACCCAGCCCATACCATGAGGGCCACATAATAAATTCTCAGAGCACTCTTAAGGAAGGCATGTTTGTGAGAATTCTGATCATCCTGAGGCTACCAGGTAACATGGACTCTGATCACAGCCTTTCCAAGCCATGAGTATAGGCACCTTGGTCCTGCGAAACCAGCCAAACTCCAGAGGCCACTTTGTGTCCCTAGGAGGGCAGGAGGGACTTGGGATTCCCAGAGTATCCGTGGCATGACAAGCCTCTCAGGTCTACAGAGAGACACACAGGTATTGCCCTGGCTACCTTGTTCCTCAGAAACATAGACAGTAAGTATGAAGTCCATTAAAGGACATGGGAGAGAGCTGCACAGCAACCCTCAGGACCTCCAGGCATACCCAGGGGCTGTGCTTCTCTGGCAGTTCTAGCTTTAGTTTCTTCTACAGTGACTGAGCACTGTGCTCCCACCCTCCCAACAGTGCATATGTCCTCCTCCTCCTTCTGTCCTTCCTAAAGTTTGCTGTTTGTTCTCCAGACAAACATGTCAAGGCACCTTGTGAGTGGATGTCCTGACCAGTCCTGTCTGTCAGGCTCATCTTTGCTTGGTACTCTTGTTCATGCTTCCTGTATGGATCTCATGCTCATTTTGTAATTCAGTTTGCCGTTCACATAGGATGCAGGTGATGTGTGAAGATTCATTAGGATGCAACAAGGTACAATCCTTCTAAGCAGGAGGAGTCGGCCAATCCTACGGATCGCTAGCGGCTTTAGACTCCATCCCAGCCAGATATGAGATGCAACTCATGAATGACTCACTTTAAAAGTGAGGGCTTAGAAAGACAGTGAGTTGGCAACTATGGCCATTTGCTAATTAGAAAGTCAACTGCTCAGCACAGCACACTTCTCCTAGCATGCTGAGTATCACAGAGCCAACTGCTCAGCACAGCACACTTCTCTGCAGAATCCAGCTGAGATGACAGCTCATTTATTCTTGTTATCAAAGTCACCATCGGCAAAAATCAGATGAAAATTACCACAAACTCAGAGATGGTTTGATCTCTTTCTGTCCCAGTCCTTTGTCTCATGTATGGTCCAAAAGTATTTTGGAACAATGAAACGTGTTATCATATCACTTCTGATATTGTTTCATTTGTCTTTTTTTTTTTTTTTTTCCCCTCCTGGAGACTCTTATGACATGAGAGAAAACTGTGATTTCTTGCATGACTAGATCTATACATGTAGACCTGGCTGGACCTGAAGCTGCAGAACAGTTAGCTCTGGTGCCGACATCCCAGCACCCATCTGTGCTTCTGCTTCTTTTACTAACAAGGAAGGGCAAAAGTGAGACTCCCAGTTTCAATTTCTGCATCAAGAAGGGGCACTTCAGGGTGCCCTGGGGATGGATACAGACTCTGGCTTGAGTGGAGGTGCTGCCCCAGGCTCCCCTGCTAGGGCTGCAGTTCTCTGGCAGCTTCAGTCTCTTTTGTATTCGGTGCCCTCAGCTGTGTTTGGGTGTGCTGGGAACTTGGTCCCCAGTGCAACCGCACTTAGTTTTCATTCATGGACTTTTCATACTGCGTGAGTTCAAACTGGGTGTGCCTTAGAACTTGGGGGGAACTGCAGCATGGCAGACAAACCCCTGAATGCTCATTTGTGACAAGCTGACAAATGCTCTTCATGACAAAGTGACACCATTTGTAACACAAACCAAACCTGCACCAGCTTAATATATGTGAGTCTCATAGCTGCTAGCATTCTGTCCCAGCATGCCCCACTGCAGGGCACCAATCACAGGTGCTAGCACTCTGTCCCAGCATGCCCCACTGCAGGGCACCAACACACTTAGAGTAGATGAGGGGGAAGAGGTACCGCAAGACAAAGGGAGATGCTTCATGTTTTATACAGTTTAATAAATTGGATAAATTGGATCCATCTTATTTTCAGGTTGGTAAATGTAAGATCGCCAGAAGTCAGGCTGTGTTCTGGTGAGACAAATACAATCAGTACTACTGATAAGCGAAGGATTTTAGTATTCTATAAAAGTTGTATTGAAGTTTGGTATTTAACTTAGATTAGCATTTCTTTTTGCAGTTAAGATACAGCTCAGACTCTTGCATTCTGGCTGCAGGAAATCAACACTGCTTTGTGTATCTTGCCACCTGCTGGCCGCATTCATTCCCTTCAAAGACCTGATTTGGAAGAGGGATTAGAAATAACTTTAAATCTCCTTTTTCCCTCCAGAGATTTTATGCATAAGTAAGTTATTTCGTGTGATTAACTCTCTTTCTCTCCCTGGAGGCAAGGGAAAGCTCTAAAAGGCTGCAGGAACAGAGTGTGAAATGTGCATTCGGTGTCTGCCAGGCCAGGCCAGGCTGGGAAGGAGGGGCAGACTGAAGGCCGCTGGGGTCCTGCTGTGTATGTTCAGCAGGCTAGGTCCCAATCTCAGATCCATTCGTGAAGTTTCTATGGGATGCTATAGCTCACATTTAGCTGTGACACTGTAACTGGAAGGAAGTTTGCAGACCAGCTCTGAGAAACATTCCTGAGTTGGAACATTCCACTGTATTTAAAGGAATCAGTAAGTTAGAGATTTTATATTTTAAAAATGTCTCATTTCCCCAAAGAACAAGATAGGAGGGTGAATTGAACCCAAGAGTTTGAGACTAGCCTGGGCAACATAGTGAGACCCTATTTTTGTTTGTTTTGTTTTGAGACAGGTTCTCTGGCTGGTCTAGAACGGCCCTGTAGAGCACGCTGGCTTCAATCTCACAGAGATCTGCTTGTCTCTACCTCTTGAATGCTGGGATTAAAGGTGTGCACCACCATACCCAGCATCAAAAACAAAACAACAGTAATAACAAAACTTTTTTTAAAAAAAAATCTTTTAACTAAAGCATATTTTTAAAAAAATATAGCCAGGGTAAAAATCACATTACATGTCTACTAGTGGCAACCAACCAAGAATGCTCAAGTTTTAGACTCAGAGAGAGACTGATTATGCCTGAAATTCAGAACAGCGAGGAGATGATTTTGGCGAAACTGACAGGTGCTAAAATCATGCAATATTAAAACAGACGCGTGAGGTTGAACTTTGGCTCAGTGCTTAAAGCACATGTTGTCCTTGTAGAGGACACAGCTTTAATACTCAGCATTCACACGGCAGCTCACAGCCACCTGACCCTCCAGTTCTAGGACATTCAACACCCTCTTCTGGCCTCAGTGGGTACCAGGCACGAATGTGGTGCACAGACATACCCACAGGCAACAAATCTAAAATAATTTAAGAAACTGTAATACTAAATGATGACACAGAATTATAATGGTAATTAAGGAAGCCACTGGTGTGTGTATATGAACACTATAAATTAAAATCTCACAGATTTAGTTGTATCATCTTTGGCTACTTCATTAATACTAAACTATGAAATAATTATTAAAACATACAAGTTTTATCTCACTAGAATAAAAGTTATGAATCTTAAGCAGAAATTTTGGTATCCAATAGGATATTATATTATTACTAACATGCTGGCATGTGATAAACTGTTTTATCTAAATGACATATTGATGGGGCTGGAGAGATGGATCAGTACTAGCTGTTCTTGCAGGGGATCCAGGCTCTGTTCCCAGCACCTACATGGTGGCTCGCAGCTGTCTAACTCCAGCTCCAGGAGATCTGATGATGTGACCTCCAAGAGCGCCTGCTTGCATGTGCTGCACATACAATCAAGCACATATCTACACATAAATACAATTTTTTTTTTTTTTTAAAAAAAAGCTAATGGAAGCCAGGTGGTGGTGGCACACGCCTTTAATCCAGCACTGGGGAGACAGAGGCAGGTGGAGCTCTAAGTTCAAGGCCAGTTTGGTCTACACAGTGAGTTCCAGGACAGCCAAGGCTACACAGAGAAACAAACAAAAAGAAAGAGAGAGAGAGAGAAGAGAGAAGAGAGAGAAAGAAGGAAATCAGAGAGATCTCAAATGAATAACTTATTGATATACCTGAGGACCCTGGAGAAAAAGAACAAGACAAATCCAAATCAGTAAATGGAAAAAAAACTTCTTTGTGATAAGGAATAAATTAATGAAGTAAAGGCAAAACAATACAAAAAATCAATGAAACAAAGAGATGACTTCAGAAAAATAAACAATATTAGCAAAACTAACCAAAGTAAGAGAGATAAGACCTAAATTAAGAAAATAAGAGATGAAACGGAACCATTACGACAGATACCAGTGAAATTCAGAAAACCATTAGGTACTACCTGGAAAAATACATGCCACTAAATTGAAAAATCTAAAAGAAATGGATGAATTTCTAGACATGAATGAACTACAGAAATTAAATTAAGAGGGCATAAACAATTTATACAGACCTATAACAAGCAGTGTGGTTGATGCAGCAATTAAAAATCTCCTAACTAAAAAAGTCCAGGCCCTGAGAGATTCACTGGTGATTTTTACTAGTAATTCAAAGAAGAACTAAACCAATGCTTCTGAAACTATTCCATAAAAAAGAAAAAGAAACATTGCCAAATTCCTCATGAAGCTAGTATACCCTGATACCAAAGGCAGATAAAGATGAAACGAAAGAAAGTCACAGACCAGTTTCACTAATGAATTAGACTAAAAAAGTCTAAACAAAATGTTTGCAAACTGAATCCAATAACACATGAAAAGGCTTTCTAGGATAAAGTTGGATTTATATCAGAGGTTCAGGCGTGGCCTAACATATGTAAACGAGTAAACGTTATACACAGAAGATCTCAAGGACGTAAATCACATCCCACGGTCATCCCAACAGGCTCAGAAAGGCCGTTTTACAAAATTCAACATCCCTTCATGATAAAAGGCTTGAAGAAATACAGAATAGGAGATGCCAACATATCTTATTTCACATTATACTACAGAGCCATAATTAAACAAACAGCATAGTATTGATACAAAAACAAACTCATAGGTCAGTGGAACAGAACAGAGGACTCGAATACAAGGCCACACAAGCATAGCCACATTGTTTCTTATTAAGATGCTGAAACAGAGTAGTGTGAAGCCAGCATCTTCAATAAGTGATACTGGAAAAACTAGATAGATACAATTAGAGCAACGAAGCCAAAGATGTATCTTTCACCCAACCTAAAAATAAACTATAAATGGATCAAATATAAGACCTCAACATAAGATCTGGAACTCTGAAACTGCTAGAGGTAGCATAGGGAGAGCACTTCAAGATACAGGCACACGTATGGATTTTGTGAATAGACTCTGATCATTCAGATAACCAGCCAGTAATCAACAAACGGGACCTCACGACAAGAAAACTCAGCTGAATAAAGAGGCAGCCAACAAAGTGGGTTAAAAACACTTTGCTAGCTATACATCCCACAGAGGACTAATATATAGAATATACAAACGATTCAATAAAAGAAAACAACCCAATTAACAATATAGACCATGAAACAGAAAAGAGAGTTCTCAAAAGAAGAAATGCAAATGGCTAATATTTTTAAAAATGTGTTTGATGTCATTAGCTGTCAGGAAAATGCGAATTGAAACTACTTTGAGATTCTGTCCCACCCATTCTGACCCACCCCAGAACAAAGCTTGCAGATGCTGCTGAAGCTGTGGGAAGGGGTGCTCATCCACTCCTGGTGTCAGGGTGAACTGCTGCAGCTATGAAGTCAGTGGGAAAGCTTCTCAAAAAGTTAAAAACAGGACTATCCTATACCTCAGCCACACCCTTCCTGGGCACACGCTCAGAAGAGCTTCATACCTCCCACAGGGACACACACATCCGTGCTTGGTGATGCTTTATTCAGAATAGCAAAGGAATAGATTTAGCCTAGAAATCTACCAACAGATGAACGGATTACGAAAATGTGATACATTCATACGACAGAATTTTATTCATCTTTGAAGAAAAATTAAATTGAATAATGAAATTGAATAATTTGCAGGAAAATGAATGAAACTGAAAGGGGGGAACCAGATGCAGAAAGACAAATCCCTCATGTTCCCTCTCATATGTAGATATCAGCTTTAAACTTTTGCTCCCCCCACCATTTTAATTTTGAGTGTCTGTAGAGATTAGAAACTAGAAAGGAGCCATAAGAGAGATGGAAGAAGAGTCCTACAGGGTGAGGGGATAGTAGGCCACGTATGCTATGAAACTGGGGGGTGTGGGATTCTAGGGGTTTAACATTTAAATGGGGATTTGGATAGACAGTTAGTGGACATGATAGGGGAGAGCCGTGGGTTAGCCCAAACTGGGAGTGTGTAAAACCTTTATAGGAATGTACTACTTTATAATATCATTTTAATAGATACTTTTCAGTCGGAGCTTGAACAAAGGCAGCCTGAATGGACGGAAAATGCTTCTCCTAGAAGACATGGATTATTAAATGAAAATCTCATGTCAGGTATGGAGACACGTTAGGGACCCCCAAAACAATACAAGCTGCCACCGATGCTCTTGGCTTCCCCAGATAGGAGGATGGCAGACCGTATTCTGAAGACACAACAAACTTCAGTTGCAGAACATGGAGACATCAAGCTTTTTCCTTGCTGGATAGTTTTCGTATGGCTAGAAGGAGCTATGTAGGGTTCTGGTGGAGAAAAATCAGTGGTATTGACTCACTGTGAACCTTGATTGCTACAGTACTGACCTGCCAGACAAAATGTGCCCAGTGCTGCAATAACAGCATGAAAGCTACAAGAGTGACCAACCACTGCCTTATTGGCTTTGAGGCCTGCTTCTCAGAAAGGAATTCCTGCCTAGTATTGTAAATGTGTCGAAACCCCACAGTTTGGGGGGTTAGAGGGGAGAACTATTACTGCTAACTGGAGATGTCAAATTGCCTTCTAAATATTTATGTTTACACTCATGAACTAGGGTAGCAGTCAATGCAGAGACCTGTGACTGTCAAAGTGCCAGGGAGAAGTGACTGTGTGTGCTATGCTTTAAATGGGACATCTACACCAACAGCCATGTAACTAAAGGAACATTGCAGGAAACGGAGCAGAAAGAAGGTAAGAGCTGGGGGGGGGGGGGGCTGTGAAACATTGTCTTCTGAACGTGACACGGTCTTTGTGCTCATGAACTTGTACCTACTTAAGACCTGGTCAAGATCAAGCCAACACTGTGGATTTCAACAAAAGGGGAAGGGGTCACGAAGGTGGGAAGGGGACCTATTGGGAGGTATCTGGGGACAATGAGGAGGATTTGGGGTGGATGCACTTCAGATACATCATTTATAGTAATGAATTATTAAAGAATAAATAAAAGATATTCAAAATAAAAAAGGCAGCAAGTCCATCTTCATACGTATAGAAACCTGATGGCTAACCTTCTCTGGTGAGTTTTTTCTCATTAGTTTAGATGCTAGAGATGAAAGAGGAGAACCGGAAGAGGCTACAGGGGAGCAGAGTGCCTAGGAGCCTGTAACAGCGAGCACGAAAATCACCTGTGACATCACACTCCAAGGCACTTCTTTTGCACTGAAGGCCTCTAAAGTGTGTGATCAGTCTGACAGTGGCTTGTTAGCAATGTGTACCCACGTGCACACGCTGGCTGATGCTATGTCATGTGCGTGTGTGTCTTAGTTTGGTTTTCTTTCAATGTGATGAAATGCCATGACCAAGGGCAACTTAGGGAGGAAAGGGTTTATTTGGCTTACATAACTTACATCATCCAAAGAAGCCAGGCAGGAACTTAAGGCGGGAACCTGGAGGCAGAAACTAAAGCAGAGGCCACAGGGAGAGTGCTGCTTACTGTTTTGCTCAGCCTGATTTCTTATATGCCCAGGACCACCAGCCCGGGGTGATGCAGCTCACAGTGGGCTGGTCCCTCACACATCAATCTATCAAGGAAATGCTACATAGGCTTGTTAAAAAGCCAATGCAGTGGGAGGGTATTTTCTCAGTTGAGGTTTCCTCTCTTCCCTAATGTCTCTAGCTTGTGTCAAAAACAAAGCAAAACAACAAAACAAAAATAAACAAATCCCCACAAAACCTAACCAGCAAAGCGTATGGCACGGTACCATCCCATAGCCATGTTTAGCAGACTGTCTATGGGTTGAGTTCAGGGGTTGTGGGTGAGACAGTGTTTTCACAGATTGTATTGTGAGTGGTGTATTTGGTCATGAGGTCTCCTCCCTTGACAGCAGGCTTTAGTGGCCTTTGTAAAGGGCTTACATGTGGCGGTGTAACTCTCCTGGTTTTTTTTTTTTTTTTTTTTTTTTTAAGATTTATTTATTTTATGTATATGAGTACACTGTAGCTGTCTTCAGACACACCAGAAGAGGGCATCAGATCCCATTACAGATGGTTGTGAGACACCATGTGGTTGCTGGGAATTGAACTCAGGACCTCTGGAAGAGCAGTCAGTGCTCCTAACCACTGAGCCATCTCTCCAGCCCTCTCCTGGTCTTCTTTAACCACGTGGAGACGTAGGATCTCTCTCCACCAGAGAAAGCAGCCCATTCCAGACAAACAAACCTGCCTTGATCTTGGTCTGTCCACACTCATGAGCTGTGAAGACTACATTTCTATTGAATATAAATTACCCAATCTCATACATTTCGTAGCAGCAGCACAAAAGAACCAAGACAAGCATTTATTGTCAGCAGCTGCTACTGCGGTTTCCAGTTTAGAGGGCCACGGGTGCTTTGTGCAGAATGCTTCCGGAGGTAGCAATGCCAACTTGATGTCAGTTTCGTTTATTATATGGACTCTTCTCAAATGAGTCCTGGGGTAGCCACCATGGCTCTGAACCCAGGGAGCCCTACTCAGCGGCTCTTGCTTCTTTACCTTCTCTGGGGTGGCATCTGACAAATAGCCCTGAGCTGAGGGCTATGAGGTTCCAGGGACTGGCTGAGGGTGTGGCAGAGAGCAGTTGGCAGAGGATGAGGAAGGGAAGGGTGAGAGAAGAGAATGGCAGGTGTGAGAGGTCAGGCTCAAGCAGAATAGAGGAAACGTCTCTTTGAGACTTGTTCCAATAGCGCATGGATTTTCTTTGCTTGAATCCTGGGTGTTATCACCCGTCTTCCCATCTCTCTGGTCAGTCACATTATAGCTCCATTGCTTCTTGGCGGATTTTCTCTTCCCATCCCTTTTAGACCCCTGAACCAAGACCAAGCATAAAGAATGCTCCAGCTCGAGGGATGTGGCCTCGCCAGTGTGTCTTCCACCATGTTTCTCATCATTAAGCTTCTAAGAAGGAAGAGGGTGCCTGAGTTGCCCAGTAGGTGGACTGGCATCTTCGGGATGCCATAGTTCTCCCAATGAAGCCACACAGCACCATACATCAGCTTCTAACAAGACACCAGAGGATAAAACCAAGCCCCCTCAACAATCAAAGCCAGACACAGCCAGCTGCTCCATCTGCAGCCAATGCAATAGGCTTGCTGTTGATTATGGCAGCCTGTCCCGAGTCACTCTCCTCGGTGCCCTAGAGTAAAACTCATACACTATAATCTCATTGTAAATCTGAGTTTCCCACCCAAGTTTATCTCATCCACTGGTTTTGAACATACAATGTCAGATTGGTGGTGTCCCAGACAACGTATTAGGATTACAAGGGAGGGTCACTCCTACTCCCTGAGAACACCCTGTCCAGAGCCGAGTGAGCTCATCAAAAGTGACAAGCCTTTGGTAGCCATCACAATGGATCGCCACTCGGTGAATGCAAAGCCAGTACAAAAAATTTAAAACTTTCAGCAAGTAGGGGGACCACCAGGGTAATTTCCAAAGCAGCAAGGTCCTGAGTCCCAGGTTTTAGGGGTCATCCTGAGTGACTGGGGCTTGTACTGGTGCAGAGCTAACTGGGCATAGTCCTCTCTGTTCTTGGTCTCAGAGCAAGCTTCCTCATACACTGTATGTTCAAAATTAGTGCAGATGACAAACTTGGGAGGAGATCTCAGCTTTATAATGAAATTGTAATGAACAAATGCCACTCTAGGACACCTAGAAGAGTGACCCTGATTTTGACTGGTTTAAGCCAGTTCCTTTTACTTTTCTTCTGACAAACCTTACCTGAAGCAAACAAAACGACATGAAGAAGTGTTAGAAACCATGTACAGTGGCCACAGCTTCTTCCCCTGCAAGCATAGATATTTGTTCCTATAACTACTCATATTCTGCCTCTAAGTGGACCCTAGGATAGCTCTGGTCCATAGAGCATCCTCCACTGTACACGAAGGGCCCAAGTGATAAACGAAAGTGAGGCCTGCTTTCCCTCTTCCAGAAGCACTCTGCATGAAACACTCATGGTACCCTAACAACCTGAAATCCCAGCAACAGTGAACTGAAGATAAATGCTTGTCTTAGCCCATTTGTGCCACTACAACAGAATGTATGAGACTGGGTAATTTACATTCAGCAGAAATGTAATTCTTGCAGCTCTGATGTGTGCACAACAGCCCGAGATCAAGGCTCTGGCCAGGTTGGTTGTCTGGTGCAGGCTCTCTCTCTCTGGAGGAAGAAAGGCCGGCAGATCCAGATGTTCTCAGCTATAGAGGTGTCTATGGTGGTCTTAGGTTGGTGCTCACTGACATATATACACATAAAACAGGAAGTGTATAGGGCATGAAGCCAAAGGTGTGGTGGTTTCGTGCCGGGAACCAACACAGTTAGGATTTTTCTTATCAACCTAGGTAATGCCATTTCGTATTAGAGTTACGCTTGGAGTGACTATAGGCCTAAGTCCCTGCTCATGAGAAGTAATTGAGGCTTCCCAGATCCAGTGTCTCCGTTATGGATGAACAATTAAGCAGTGAAGATAATTGACCAGGCACATTCCTTATGGTCAAGCCATTAAACAGTAAAGATATATGACCAGCAGTTTAGCAGTAAAGATAGTTGCATTGATAATGTATCTTATCTGTTCAAGGAATTTCATTTACATTAGATTGTACCACTTTGTGGAATTCTCCCCATCCCTGCTGCCTCCCTGCTCTTTGTTACAAAAACTTGTATGGAACAAAGTCATTCGGGGCTTGATCAGAATACAGACTTGTCCCCATTTCTCGTGTCTCTTGTCTTTTCATTCGTCAATCCTCTCCTTAGGTACACACTGAACCCCTGCAGGCCGGGGCAGTTTCGAACCCCTGAACCTGTAAGCCAGCCCCAATTAAATGTTTTCCTTTATAAGAGTTGCCTTGGTCATGGTGTCTCTTCACGGCAATGAAACCCTAACTAAACCAATAGGTATCATTTTTGATCAATGAGGTAAATCTGTATTCTCTGTATCCTCTTAACTGCATTTTCAATAAACAAGATCAGTAAGTCTGAACTGTAGGATTGTGGGTAAGGTGTACCCCAGGGTAGGCTGGCAGACAGCCATGCTAGGCTAGGTGCTGCTGCGGGAGAAGCAGATCACAGTGACCCACGGTCAGCTCAGAGACCTGGAGCCAGTTTGGAGAGAACGGATGGAAGAAGCTATGGGTTCTAAAGGGGTGGGCATGTCTGTCTCAGATGGGCTTCCTCAACCTACCTACGTAGCAGCAGGGACCAAGAGGGCTGAGGAGCAGGCGGTGGCATTTCTTCCCTCTCCTCCTGCCACGTATCTTCACGACTCTCCTCTTGTTGGCGATTGTTTCCTTTGCTGTGTGGAGAGCTTTCTCAGTCACGTACCCCATCCGGGGCTATTTCTATGCTTTATTGTTCTTTACAAGATGCTCTGGCCAGTGCCAACACCTAGAAGTGATTTCCCAATGTTCCATCTGTTTCAAGAACTCAGGTCTTTCATTAAGGTCTTTGAGTCATTTTGAACTGATCTATATGCAGCGCAGGGTGAGAGAAACGAAACTACTTTTTGTTTTTAATTTTATTTGTTTAATTTACTCTTTAATAATATCATACACATATAAAATGAAATCTGATCATATCCAGTCCCCATTTTCTTTCTCCAACTCCTTTAGATCCCACCAACACATCCTTCTCCCAGCGTCACACTCTCTGTTTATCCTTTTATTAACCCACTAAGTCCTCGGTGCTGCCAGGGTGTGCATGAGAACTGCACCCTCACTAGGGCGTCGATAATCTACCAGTGGCCACACTATCTAGAAGGCTTCTCTTGCCAGGTGGAGTGACAGATACCTTGACTCTCAGCACTTGGGAGGCAAAGGCAGTCAGACCTTTGTGAGTTCAAGTCCAGTATGGTCTACATAGTAAATTACAAGCCTGTCAGGAATACACAATAAGATCTTGTCTTAAAAAAGAAAAATTCTCCTAGTGGCAGCTCTTCAAGTAAGGTGTAAGACTCTGAGAGTTCCTCCTCCACCTAGGCCAGGATTTTAGCTGGCTTGATCTTATGCAGGTCTGAGAAGGTGACCACCGCCGTGTGAACTCATGAGTGTAACATCGCGTCATGTCTAGGAAGCGTTTCACGGTACTGCTGCTAACATCCTCTCACGTGCACACGCTTGCCTCCTTTGTCGATAGTCCCTGAGCCTCGGCAGGTGTGTGTGTGTGTGCACATGTGCATGCTTGTGTGCATATGTGTGCATGCGTGTGTGTGCATGCGTGTGTGTTTGTGCATGTGCATGCGTGCATGGGCCTGTGTGCATGTGTGTGGTGTGTGTGTGTGTGTGTGTGTGTGTGTGTGTGTGTGTGTGTGATATCCAGTTTAGGGCTAGGCACTCACAGTCACTTATTATTAGCACTTTTTAAATATAATTCTCTGTACTGGCCGCAGCCCACTGCAAAAAGAAACTTCTCTTACCAAAGTTAAAAGCATCCCAAGTATATGGGTATAAACATAAATGGTTATGTTTATTAAAAATAAATATAACCTCTTAGCAAAACAACAACAGAAGCCTGTGACCTCCCCAGACAGAAGCTTTTGGTCAAATTTACTCTGTAAGCATGAGAGCCCCTCCTGTGGAGCAGGCCTCAGCTCCAATCAGGATATGGTCAGTTACCCCATAGCAGTTAATGCCACTGTGGCACGAGGGTAGAAGTCTTGCCTAGCCCGTCAGCATTAGAGCATGCACTGTCCAGTGCTGCGGGCGACCACCTTGGGAGATGTCCTTTCTCCCTAGTGGCATTTTCCAGCACCACACACACTGCCAACAGTGAGGAACTTTCCAGGTTAGTTTGAGGTTAATTTCTCTATGTCTCACAGCCGAAGAGTGTGTGATATCTTCAGCAAAAAGGCCTCACCCTACGGTTATGGTGGAACACTAAGGACAATGGTAATAGCCTGTGTAATTGTAGCGACCTCTGAGGCCTTCATGGCCCGTGACTCCTAGGGAAGTATCCCGTGCCTGGCACTGTGATTTTTGTTAATAAACCACATCTTCTGGGAGCAGCACTGTCTGCCTTGAAGGGTAATTCCCTTCAAACTTTTTCAAAGTTATATTTTGAAATGAGGTCGCTAACCAGAGGGTTTCTGTAAGACATTTTCATCCGTCCCTGGTTGTGGACGTATGAACTACACTGTCATGGCTTCAGCTGTTAATCAGACACAAACATAGAGACACCTGGGAAACAGGAACCTCAAGTGAGAAATTTACTAGATCACATTGGCCCATGGCAATATCTTCGAGGCATTTTTAAAATTGCTAATTGACTAGCGAGCCCCAGCACACTGTGGGTGGTGCCATACTTGGGCAGGTGGGCCTGGGCTGTATAGGAAAGGCAGAGGATTGTGAGCCTGGAAACAAGCCAATGAGCAGCATCTCTCCATTGGCTTCTGCTTTAAGCTCCGACCTTGAGACTTTTCTTTATACTGCACTGTAACCTGTTAGTCCTTTCCTTTCCTTTCCTTTCCTTTCCTTTCCTTTCCTTTCCTTTCCTTTCCTTTCCTTTCCTTTCCTTTCCTTTCCTTTCCTTTCCTTTCCTTTCCTTTCCTTTCCTTTCCTTTCCTTTCCTTTCCTTTCCTT